>CM064543.1:26539960-26663729 GCA_032716605.1 Paralithodes platypus | reverse complement strand
GATTTGTGTCAGTATGTTTACGCCGGCGCGTGGTCATGGAGCAGTCATACGCTCGCTAGTCTCCTGCCACCACTTGTCTCTCTCTCTCAGCCACATTACGTGCTGAAATTGCCACTCGAGTTATGGTCGAGCGCCGCCACATAGATCCAGCTTTATTTAACATCGACTAATGTTGCTCGCCGCTAAATAGGGGGTTAACGGCAGCAGTGGCCATTCCAACCACAACCGCAGAAGATTTTGAGAAATTTAGCAGAGCACACCACGAGTAATGCAGTCACTACTGCGATTCTATATGGTAGACACATACCGGAACTAGTGCGGTGTTTGGGAGCAGCGTACGAATAAGGTCGACCACGGTTTGTGACGTACACCTGGGTAGCTTCTTACGGCTATGTAACCAGTAGAGCGTAATTTGGTGCTCCGTCACTCCATATAACTGTCTCCCGAGATATTTAGCAAATTTTTGGAAAATTGTCCTCTACAAAGTGAACGAGTCTAGCAGCCAACAGAACTGCCAGTCCAGCTCTAATTTTGGGATGGAAAGGGATTAAATCGGGGCAGACTTTCGCCTTCGCTATGACGCAGCAACGGCTGCAAGCCACATTTGTGTCATACAAAGTATATGGCGGTGCCGTACGCGACCTTGCCTAGCGTCTGAGAAAGGCATATGAATGGAAACGGCATGCGTCCATGACAAACTCTCCGAGGAAAATTAAATACCCTTACAGAGACGAAGATCCGAAATAATGTCATCCCACTTGCCTGAACCAGATCGCCAGTCACAAACCTTCATCCCACCCATTAATTATTATATCGCATAATTGCCTGTAAGGAATAATCTCGATGTTGATTCTGACACCGGGTCTAGAACTATCCCCTATGGGTCAAAAAGTTTGGTTAGCCTGTCATACTCAAGCAAATTCGTTTGTGATCTGCGAATATTGCGCGATACTGAACGCCGGTCAGAGATGGGTATCGGTGTCCGTTTTCCAGCAACAACCCTAGCACACTCTAACATGTGCCTGACCATGTACAGCCGCCACACACATCCCAGTTGCAGTACAGTCCGCAAAACAGAAATTAAATTAGTCGCCCATTCACAGGCATAATGTAGCATGGGCGGTCATTCATAATCTCTCGGACTACAGCGTAGGTATCAACCAGGAAATCTTCTTCATTTCCTGTACCCCGTAAAAGGTTGTCCTATGTACAACCCTGACCGAATCTGATGAATATTCTGCGGATCTGCACTGATATAGACCATATGTTTCAACATAAATGGTGGCGTTTAACAAGGAATTGGGGAACGAAGTCGCTCCAATAAAAAATCTGCCCGGAACCGTTTAACAAATCTAGGGGGCATCCAGTTGCCTCGGCTACCATGGGGGCCACATAAATCGCATATAGTCCTGGTCGTCTTCATGGAGCCTTAACATTAGAAATGCCTTCTCAATATCAGACACCCAGGCATACTTACCGTCCTTATCCGACGCATGGCATCTTTGCTGGCCACAGTAACAGGGTCGAGGGTATCGAAGAAGTGGAGATTTGAAAGTATAGCCTGGAACCTATTCCTTGACATTACTTTGCCGAAGATGGGGGTGACCAGAAGGGGGTCGACGGTCCAATACTGCGTCATGTTGGGCTTCCTGACGATACCCATGAGCATGACAAGTGCCAGAAAGATATAGAATTCTGACACGGTCACGTCATGCCAGTCAAATAACCGGGAGTGTGGGGTAGGCACTCGTGCACCAATTCTAAATGTCTGGTACATATTGGTTAGGCGGACAATTTCGGTGATGAGGGTTAGTGGCATCATGGTGTAAAAGAACTGCAACCTCGTTGATGTTCTTGTCAGAGTTGGCACCTGACACCCTGCAGTTGCAGCTGCAGTAAAAGGGTGAAGGGTGGGCTGGAAATTACTACCATCTTCCCACTCCCACTCTACCTCGTCATCACTATCATCAGTTTGACCTTCAACATCGCCATCGCCAGGATCGCCGCCAGGTGCTGGGGGTGGCCCAGGTGGTTGGGGTAGGTCACCTCGACCACGGCCGCCACGTGTACGGCCACCACGTGCACGGCCACCACGTGCATGGCCACCATGTGCACGGCCCCGGGCACGTGCAGGTTCGCCACTGCCACCTTGCCCCATCGCTGGTGCTTGTCTGCTCAAACCCTTCCCTCTTCCTTTCCCTTTCCCCACATATTGAGGCAGTGGGGGAGGTGAGGGCGGCCGGGGAGGTGAGGGTGGCCCGGGAGGTGAGGGTGGCGGGAGAGGTGAGCGTGGCGAGGGAGGAGGGTAGGGAGACACTGGGGGGGGGTGGAGCTAGGGGAGTGCGGCGCAGTGAGAGATAAGGCACCCTCACCTGCCTCCTGGGTCAACCGGGCTCGCTTTGTTCCCCGTGGATTTTGAAGCCACGTTGTTGGGCTTTCTTCTTCTTCATGTTCTTCATCATCCATATCATCAACTCTCTCCCCTTCCTCATCACTTTCGTCGTAGAGGCGACGACGAACACTATCGGCATCTTGCACACTCCGCAATGCCTGGTAATGGCCTTTTCTTGGGCTCGGTACCTCACTGTCTTCACCACTTGAACTCTCGGTTCCACTCATGACATAGTCTCTGTCATCACAGCTATCGTCTATCACACTAGCATCGGAGTCTGTAAAGTCACTAGGGGCTTCCTCGAGCTGCCTTTGAAAGTATGGGGTATGCACAAATTTTTCAGATGACGCGCCATGATTCCTCAGTGGTGTCTAGACAATTGCTGTCCCTTGACCGCGTTGACGCGCTGCGGGGGTGCTAGGCCTACAGTGGAGGGAAGGAAGAAGGGGATGGGGGGAGGGTAGAACGGAATATGGTGTACAGATATCCTTTGTATAGCCCACCCTATGCGGGGCGAGTGAGTGGGAGGAAGGGGGTGGGGTAGTGGTAGGGGTGGGGTAGTGGTAGGGGTGGATATGCGACGCAAATATGAAGACGAATTATGCAGTCGTTTCACTTCCAGGGAATTTCCAATTTCCTTTGTTGTGCCCTGACTAAGTGTGAAGTGGTGACCCACACGCGGCGAGTGGGTGGAAGGAGGGATTGGGGGTGGTTGTGGTGGGTAGGCAGAGGAGTAAGGTACATGTGGTACAAATATGAAAGCCATAGGTGCAGTCATTTCGCCGCCACGAATTTCCCCTTTTTTTTTTTTTCGTGACGCGACCGATAGTCAGCGAGTGGGTGGGAGGAGGAATTTTTGGATTTTTGTGGTGGGTAGCCAAAAGGGTAATGGACATGTGGTAGACATTTGAAAGCCATAGGTGCAGTCGTTTCGCTGCTACGATTTTTTTTCCGGCGAGGACGTACATATACGTCCCTGGCACTGGGCGTGACAACACCCGAGGACGTATATATACGTCCCTGGCACTCAGCGGGTTAATGACCTGGTACTGACCACCATATTTAGCAGCCATGGGTCGACCCTGAACTGACAACCGTGCCAAAGCCTCGTCGCCCACCTTGAACGCCCTAGATTTAGCCTGTTTGTCATAATGGTCTTTCATCTTCGCATTCATGCTGCTAACCGGAATAGCCTCCGGGTATCTAGTGGTAGTATTAATCAAAGTATGCAAGTATTTATATCCCGAACTGGTGGGGGGTAAGGGACCGACCATGTCAACTATGACACAAATAAATGGCGGTTCAACTGCAGGTATAGTGATCAAAGGTGATCAAAGGGTATTTCTTGGTGGGGTTTTCCAACTACCTTACCAATAGGACACGACATAAGAAGAGTAGCCACCGATGCATACATATTAGGCCACCAAAAATTAAAACGTAGCCTATCAGTAGTCTTACGTACCCCTAAATGCCCCGCCAGTGGTGCCTCATGCGTTAGCCTAACCAGCTCGTCCCTGAACTGGGCAGGCACCACCAACTGCTCCTCCCCCAAGCCTGAGTCCGTATCTGGCGTCCACTGCCAATACAACAATGTCCCTTTTACAATAAACTTCTCTGGACCATTCTTCCCACCAGTCGTGCCAACCTTCTTAAACAGGAGGCCCAGACTCGGGTCCTCTTGCTGCAACTTGCTCAGTTTGTCTCTAGGTATCTCCGTCAGAAGGTTGAGTCGGCGGAACTATGTCAGACTCCTCGTCTAGCACTAGGTCACCTCTACTAGTCTCAGTAGCCTCACTGGGGTCAGCCAGGCCCACAGCTGCCTCCGAGCCAGTGTCATCTAGTAGTGCATCATGGGATGGCCCGCACTCATGGCTGTCGGCCCCCGCATCCACTAAATCATCCCCCTGTTGTGCAACTTGTGCCACTGATTGGGTCACTGCATCAACAGGGTAGATAAAGTCCATGTTATCTTCTTGAAAACCACCACAAGCAGGGGGCTCAAAAGCAGACTCAGCGACGACTATAGGAGGCGGGAAAACTACATCCCCAGCCAAGTCAGTCCCGAGCAAAAAGTCCACCCCCTCAACTGGCAGAGTGTCCACCATACCCTCGGCGGTCAAAAAGTGGGTACTCTAGGGTCACCGGGACTAAATCACAGCATTGCTCACTGTCGATTTCCCTACATAGTACAAACTCTCCCGTGCTAATAGGTCCCCCTGTCAAATTGCGACACATGCACTGTTGCGCACCAGTATCCCTAAACACCTTGACAGGGTACGTCTGCTCCCCAACCCCTACTATTCCACTATGTATAAATGGCCGACACCAATCAGGGGAAGTCTGGTTATGTTCAGGTAGTGATACCATCTGGGGCGGCGGAGTGCTGACAACCCTGCTTCGCGCTGGCCTACATTGCCCCCCAGACTCACCTGTATCTGGCTCGCCTTTCGCAAGGCACCTCCCCTTGTGTCGCCACCAACTGGACAGCCCTGGGTTCCTGGGTAGCCTTCCATTTAGCACACTGAGGTATTATATGACCCACTTGTTTGCAAAAATAACACCTCACTTCCGTAGAAGCTTGCTGGTTGTCAGCCTTGTTATGATGTTGTGTCTTATTTGTGGTAACTTTGGGTGATAATGGGCGAGCGGATACTGTGGCTGCTTGGTGCACAGGTCGGTCTCTCCTGTCCCCCCAAAACGCTCCTCATACAACTGCCACGCTGGGCTAGTGCAAAGTCATCAGCCCAAACTGCTTCTTCCCTTAATGATTCAAACTGCTTTTCTTTTAATTTTGCCCCAATGTCTTTTTCAACTATCCTGGTAAACTGGTCCATCAGCCAAACCTCACACGCCGCCTGAAAAGTATTAGCTGTTTCTGAGTGCAACCAATTAGCTAGAGTACCGCGCAGGTACCGGGCAGATTCCACATGCGAGTACCCCTGCTGCTTCCGAGCCCCCCTGAAAACTAGTCTGTAAGCTTCAGGACAAAGATTGTAGGCTTTTAACACAGCCTCCTTACATATATCCTACACTAACTCCTGCACTTCGAGGCAATCATATGCATCAAGAGCCTTCCCTTTCAATACATTGGGCACCAACACTGCCCAGCGTTGCCTCGGCCACTGATACTCGTGGGCCTTCTTCTCGAAACGTAAGAACCACTCTGTGACCTTAAGTTCATCGAAGGCCGGCACGAGTTTCAGCCGTCAAGACAACAGCACCTCTTCTGCCTCCTCCTTAGATGCATGCCCAGCATTATTCCCCTGTCGTATTTGCCCACTAGTTTCCAACTTCGTCTTCTCAAAATCTGCCTGTATTCTCTTCTCCTCTATCTCTCTGTCTATCTCCATCTTCCTCAACTCAATCTCTCTGTCTCTCTTCCATCTCCATTCTCTTTAGTTGGAGCTCAACCTCTGGACTCCTTCGCGACCCTATCGGGGTTATAGGAGGAAACTGGGCGCAAGGGGGAACATTGTGCTGGGCACCCACCATATGAGTGGCAATGAAATGCTGGAATGTGGCCCACGACACATGGGGGGAAGGAGGATACGAGGGATTGCCAGCATAACTCGAAAAAAACGTACTGGCCATAGGGGCATAAACATAGCCCTGTGAGAATGAAGGGGCCGTACATGTAAAAACTGACTGTGGAGGCATGGTGGCAGGTACTGTGGTAATAGGATGAGACTGCCTAAATACAGCGTCACCTAGCTCTTCTGGAGTTGTTGCTCGACTCCGGGCCCCAGTAGAATGATAACTAGCCTGACTACTAGGATGCTGTGGCACATGCTGGATGGTGCCATCATCCACAACACAATTACTAGCTTCATCATGAAGATCAATAAGCTGTATAACTAACTTACACACCTCTTGAACTAACTCTCCCTTAGGCAGACCAATGCCCCTCCCACCATACACCTCCAACACACGTCTTAATTCATCATAACTCCAACTAGCAACCTCTTCTTGACTAGGTTGGGTTCCAATAAACTGCCAAACATCCTCTTTCACCACGATACGAACAGGAATGTAATCAACATTAACTTCACACCACCTAGAACTCTATACTATCACACTATCCTGGCCTGAGGTCGCCACTGATACGAGCGGAGGTTCGGGGGAAGCAGATGCTCCAATAGCCTAGCCCACAGCACTGTCCAAAGAGAAACGCCGAAGCAAAAACACAACAATGCTGTAGTCCTGCACCCAACAATGCTCACACTGCGCTAACCCTGCAACAGACACGCTCTTAATATCTGACTCAAACACCAAGACACGCAGGTTCTCTAGGAAAAGGGGGTTATCTTCCTCTTTGCTCTATTAAAGCAGTTGTCGGGAATAGGGTAATGATCCCGACAGTTTTAGGTCCAATAGGACATTTGAATTTGGCGGTATCATATCGCATGTACGATTTCGGCTGGTTCTTTGTGTATTGTAGTTTATTCTTAAGTATAGGTTATATATTAATTGTAATGTATAAATATCTATATCAGCTCTAGATGTATCATGAAACCAAGTTATGGGTTATAATTATTATGAGCCGGCAGCCATATGTAATTTCGCGAAGCGATCGGACGCCGGCCCTTTAGTCTCTCAATCAACACCATACAACCAACATCTTCCCCCCCCCCCCCCTCTGACTCAACCCACAGTTCACCATGTGCTACAAATATTAATCTATAACAACAGTCCTACATCACCAGTCCTCTAAGCTAAGTTCATTGTATCGATATTGTATTATGTGAACATTCCTACATGTCATGCAATTGAATTAGCCGTGTGTGGAGGACTGGATTACACCCATCGACTATGTCGTTGGTAATTATATTATAACTATTTGTTGGGATATTTCATGTACCAGTGATATGCAATTTAACCTCTTTATCTAAATTCCCGACAAATAATGGTCCTTCGTGCCCTAAGGCTTCCTTACCATAGTACCGTTTTGTTTACTTCCATGATGCATGTGGGCTTACAAATGGCTGCCACCTCGCGCGTTGTTGGGCCGACTGCCGTTTCCCTAGTATAGACCCGGCTTCTTCCCTTGTGTTTTTTTCCATTTAGGCGCCGTCCCTATCTTTTTTGGGGCTAGTTTCCAGGGTTTTTTGGGCATGTGATCCTTGGCATTTTTTGGTGGGTTAGCTGGGCTGGAGATTGGGGTAGGGGTAATTTCGTCGGGCACCATTTCGCACTCATAGGCTAGGCTAGGCAGGCTAGGCCTGCAGGTGTCTGTGGTAGCTGTTAATTTCGCTTTGGTGGTGTGCCTGTGGTGTTCGTTGTGTTTTGTCATTGTGAGACTCATTCTTGATATGCTGGTGGGGAGGGTTCTCATGTGACCTTTTATATTTCAATTTCATAAAAGAGCCTAGGCCTAGTTGCTTATAGTGCCGGTCATGAGTGTTAATTCCTAAGCGATTGACAGTCAATAGTCAGACCTCATGATTGTAGCTTGACCAACTAGGCTTACCTATAAGGGCTTTCAATAATTAGTGCTTCACCTTACCCATTCTTTTAATGGATTTAGTGTTTAATTATTTTGTCGATACATCATGGCTCAAAGGAATCATCCCACAGCTGCGTCAGGAAGTGGCATTGGGGTGAATTTTACACCAACCTCCTCATACAATCAGAGCCCGGGGAAAGTGGTGGGTATATTAGGCCACAGTTATGTTGGTCGCCTAGGGGTCTCCCGCCGAGAGTTTTACGACCCGGGTTCTGTATTGAAGGTGTTTAGTGCCCCAGGAGCCACTCTCGATAATATTAAGTCCAAACCAGCCTGGGATTGTCTTTTGAGCCTAAGGCCCGAGATCACTGTATTAGTGTTGGGCGGCAACGACATCGTCTCTGGGGTAGTCCCGCAGGAGCTAGCGGCTAAGATCAAGGAGTTGACCTTTGAGATTGAGGCATCCACGATTGGTCGCTGCCTTGTATTGGGGTTGGAGCAGAGAGCGTCTCCTCGGGGTATTCCGGCAGGTGAGTACCACAAGGTTAAGAACTCAGTCAATGCTCTCCTCAAGAGGAAACACAAGCACCTTGGTGGTCGATTCTCCCCATATAGTTTCGGGAGCCAATACATGTCCGAGGACGGCGTCCACCTCACCAATGAAGGCAGCGATCGTTTGTTGGCCCAGGTCATTAAGATGGTAAGGGACTATCTTGCGTCGCAGTAGTCAGTCTCCTCATAGGTAGCCCCAGTGTACTTTATGTTGTTGTCTAGTTAGATAATTTCCTTTCGATAGTTTATGTTAAGGGGGATGTAATTACTATGTAATTCTTTTTGAGTAAGGAAGTCATCAAGACTGCATTAATTACTAAATTCTTCACTCTAGATCCTCCATCCCATGATGTGACGAACCTAAAGGAGTACTATGCCTCCTTTGAGAGCCTCCTCCGATCTATGGAGACAATGGCCATCACCAAGGAGGAAATATTTAGTGTAAATATCTTGAACAAGATACCCTCTCCCCTAAAGGAAATCGTAAGACGACAACTAAGCGACTCTCCACTAAACTTGGAAGCGTTGGTGCAGGTGTACCAGAGCGAAGTCTTCCATATGGAGAGTACTGGACACTACCGACAAGTGGAGATGTCGCCATCTACTGCAGCTTTCCCGGTACAGACTTCTCCAAAACAGAAAAGACCAATATCATTAGGTTCCAAGTTGTGCAGTGTCCACGGTCATCTGTGGTACCAGTGTCCTAAGTATCCTAAGGCTACACAGAAGATTGGCAAGGCTAAATCGCTTAAGTTATGTACCAGCTGTCTGGCAAGAGACCCCTTCAACAGTACTTGCACCAATTCCTACATCAAACCTTGTAAAGCGTGCGTCATACAGAGCCCGAACGTTGGGAGGACAAGTTCCCGAATAGGATGACTTGCACATTTTTACCGAATACAGCCGAGACTCTCCTGAAATTTGAAGATTACGAACATGGCCCGAACGAGTTCAGAATAATATCCGATAGTCAAGAACGACCTACGACAAAATCTCGAACAACTACCGAACATGAATCAAACTTACACTCGTTATGCAAAGAATGATTTTCGACCATACCCGAATCATCAGACACAGATCCGAATGACATTGGAATGCTTTAGGATAATTAACCGAACTTAACCGATGAGATGTCGACAAACAACCGATAGAGAAGAACATTAGGAGAACAACATCAGACTGTTTTACGACTGTAGCAAGATTTTTTTTACCTGCCCTATATAAAGAGATTGGTTGGCTCATACCCCACCAGTCTCAACTCTTCTCTTACGTATCTTGATCCTCAAGTGGTTAACTTGATGAATCTAGATAGCACAGAGATATATATTAAGGTATCAGTCAGCTGAAGGCAAAACGAAAGTAAAATCTAATAACAATTATTTCCTGTTGTTGCTTCCTTTCCTTATGGATCTTAGGACTTGGTATCCTTTATTGACTGATACTCTTTAATTATGAAAAAAATACTGAAACTAATTAAAGTCATGTAGTATTTATACAGAATTATTATTTAACCTAAGCTTAGTAGGCTATGGTTATGAACCGAATAAGTTATATCTAAAGAAGGACTATTAATTATATATCAAGTCTTGAAAGATAAATATTAAGGTAAGAATATTTCTGTCTCTTACCCTTTTTTTAAATTAATAGATAGTTTTCTTATATCATGTCCTTTTACTTATATTTAATGTAGTTATTATTCTTGGTTCTTGTCTTACGTTAATAGTATTATATTATTATTATCAGGATTAATATCAAAGTCACATACAAAGTTAGATATATATTTAATAATTAGATAACTGTATATCTTAACCACGTAACATTGAGGTTTGAGTATGAGTAAATTAAGTTACAGGATCACTTCATAGATTCGATTCAGGTCTCACTCAAATAATATGAAAAGCAAAAATAATATTTTGAAGCTAAACAAAATTTCTTCAGCTTAGGAAATCACTAGAAGTAACATTAAAACAGCCATGTTTGTCTAAGGCGATATTACTAATATGAAACAATAGTATCACCGTTCTTTTTCTTACCGGCAATGTAAGCTTAATTAAATGAAAATTAAAGAACTCGCAAGTATTAATATAAAACAATAGTATTACTTTTATCATAACCCAATTACGTAAAGAGTTGCTTTAGTCCACAAGTCAGTCAACTAAAATAGTTAAGTACATAATAGTAGCGTTAACGTTTATTCCCAATCACATATCTCACTAACCAACATACTGTAAGTGTTTACACCGAACACACTTAACACACACTTATATAATCATCAAGATTATAGTTGAGTTGAGATAAACAAGATACATCGAGCAGACATCCAAAATTATTCGTATATTTGTCTGAATTTGATCGTAACTTATTCTGAAAATTCGTAACTCGTGCAGGTTTTATTCTGGAATACGAGGGATTCATCGTGATTTTATCGAAGTTTCGTCGGGAATTGTGCGGGATTTGTTTGGGATTTGTTCGGGTAGTTCCAAACAAAATCGGCAATGGAAAAAAGTACCGAACAAGTCCCGAATCAGAAGAACGAACAAAGAATTAATCCGAACAAATACCGAACGAGTTACGAATAAATCCCGACCAACATCCGACCATTTTGTAACGGTTTTTGGTCCCGAATGTTCGTGAAAAGTTAAGGCCTGCCTTAACTTTTTGCCGAACCCCTAGAATGTCGGCTACACACCTGAACAACATCAGACCAACCTCAGACCATCCCAGGACTAGTCAGGAACTTATGCCGAATTGTTCGGAATATACCCAACCTGAATGAAATTTGAATTTTTTGTGCAAGTCATCCTAGTCGGGAATTTGTCCTTCAACGTTCTGGCTCTGTATGACGCAGGCTTAAGTATTGCAAGGGGAAACATTGGTTTTCCCTTTGCACCCAGTCTGATCGGCACGACGGCAAAGAAAAGGGGAGAACCCCCAAAGAGTCACATGAGAAAGGTAAGAGCGAGGGTGATAAAGTATCTGCCATGTCCATTGCTTCTCGAGAATGTCAATTGCTTCCTACTATGATGCTGCCAGTAGTGGGGAGTAATAATAATACTATAATGATGCGCACCTTACTTGACCAGTGCTCACAGAGGTCATTCGTTCTGCGATCATCATTACCCCAGCTCAAGTGTACCAGCAAGGGTCAAGAGAATTTGCGTCTCCATGGTTTCACTGGTGAAGTAGATTCCAGTGACTATGATGTAGTGGAGATTTCCTATGTTTATAGAAGAAAGGTATGTCCCATCAAGGCTGTAGTGGTCGACACACTACCCAGTTTCTATATAGCATCAGAGATTCAACCACATTTGAAATATCTCAGAAGCAAGGGTTATAAACTGGCTGATGATCAACTCTCTGCTAACAATGGTATTATGCTACTGGTCGGAGCTGATTATTACTACGACCTGGTTCACCCTGGATATCGGCGGGTAGATAAGCTAATAATGCTCCCCACGATCCAAGGGTATGCCATTTCTGGATCCTATGCCACTTCCTCTCAAGACACACAGGTGGAGGTGGTTACGGTCCTCAAGGTAGCAGTAAGCCCCATAGATAAATATATTAGGCCAAATGTGCCTGATAATACATGTACTGATATAGATAAGCTATTGGACTTGGACAATAGTGGAATTGACCGACATGAACTTGATCGTGAGTCCAAGCTAGCGTTAAGCTCGTATGAAGAGACTGTAACGTATGACTCTGGCAGGGGTCAGTATGTGGTAAGGCTCCCTTGGAATGATAACAAGAGTAAATTACCTACTAATTTCCATCTAGCACTTGGTAGGTTACGTGGCCTTCAGAAGCAGTTTGTCAAGGATCCAAATTATTGCGAGACTTATGCGGCAGTACTAAACGAGCAGATACAACGTGGATTTGTGGAAAGAGTAGATTTCAGTGAGTATGGGGATAACATCCATTACCTTGCTCACCATGGGATTATAAAGGACAGTTCCACCACTCCTGTTCGTATTGTGTATGACTTCTCTGCTAAATCCAGTGATCGCTCCTATAGCCTGAATGATTGTCTATAAACGGGTCCGTCCCTGGTCTCTGATCTCGCGCAAATTATGTTGCGCTTCAGATGTCATAAGTTTGCATGGGTCGCCGATATTGAGAAGGCCTTCCTGATGCTTCAACTGCATCGTGAAGGCAGGGACTCGACAAGATTTTTATGGCCACGGGACCCAAGGATCTAGATTCAGAGTATCTGGTCTACAGGTTCAGAGTCGTCTTATTCGGGGCGACCTGTTCCCAGCTCCTTCTCAACGCTACTATCTTGCGTCATCTTGAGGAGGCTGGACTAGATCCTGACTTCAAGAATAAGATCAAGCAGGGGATCTATGTTGACAATCTTCAAGGCACTGGAGACAATGAAGATTTATTGCTCAAGAGATGCTGGGAGATCCGCGATATATTTGCCAAGGCTCATTTATACTTAAGAGAATGGGCCACTAATAGTGATCTTTTGAAAGGTCAATTTGCTTCTGACGGTGTAGCTACTGAGAATAGTGAGGTGAAGGTTTTAAGCCACAAATGGGACACTACCACAGATTGTATATCCTTCTGTCACACCCCATGCGGCAGTGAGCTTATGACCAAGCAAAACTGCTTAAGCTTGTCAGCGAGGTTGTTTGATCCCCTACGTTTTTTGCTGCCTGTAACTATCCGTGCTCGTATGTTTTTACAGCAACTGTGGTGCCTAAAACTAGATTGGGACACGCCCCTCCCGACTGAGTTACAAGATACTTGGCGGTTGATTCGGTCGGACCTTTCCACATGTTGCAAGGTCCAACTTAATCGTCAGGTTATTAGTGGTCAACAGGTGGATCTACATGCCTTTTCTGATGCTAGTAATAGTGGGTACGGTACTACCATATACATATGCAATGGTAGTGAAGCGACGCTGGCTATAGCAAAGGCCAAAGTAGCCCCTATAAAGAAAATTACAGTTCCAAAATTAGAACTTACTGCATTGCTTCTGTCTGCTCGTCTAATAAAGTTTACACTGGATGCTTATACAGACATACTACAGATTAATAACGTCTATGTCTGGAGCGACAGTCAAATAGCATTTTCATGGGTACACAGCCAGAAAGTGATACCTGTTTATGTTTCTAATCGCACTGATGAGATATATAACTTAGTTTCTACAGCTAAATTTCGCTATGTGAGCACCAGGGATAACCCCAGTGACGTAATTTCCCTGGGGATCTCGGCGCAACAGTTTATGTCGTCCTCTATTTGGTGGCATGGCCCTCCATGGCTTACATCTCCAACTGAATGGCATCAGGATTTCAGGGAATGCATATCTGATCCTTCAAGTCGGCCCCAAGATGATGTGTTAAGTAGTTCGAATGTGAGTACTACACATCAGGATAACAAGTTGGTAGAGTGGGAACGTTACGGCAGCTATGATCAAGTAATACGGGTATTTGCATGGATATACCGTTTCATTAACAACATGAGAAGTCGGGCTCACGGGCCTTTCCTTAGTGAAGATTCGAAGCATATCAGACTCCATGAATTGAGATCAGCAGAAGCAAAGCTAATATGTTTAGTACAAAAGGAATCTTATCCTACTGAACATCAAATCCTGAGCAAGGAGTCAAAGGCCAAACCATCAAACTTAATGAGGCAGCTAGGATTATATATGGAAGGAGGCATAATTAAGTGTAGAGGCAGGATACAAAAGGCGGACATTATTGATTCTGCGAAATATCCTGTCCTCCTTAGCTCCTCTCATTTGATTACCAAACTGTTGATTCGCCAATGCCATAGGACCTGCCTACATTTTGGCGTAAATGATGTTCTGGCGTATATGCGACAACGTTGGTGGATCCCTAAGATGCGACAAGCAATTAAAGGGATCGACAATAGCTGTACTATCTGTAAAAGATTACAGGGTAAGCCTTACTCCCCAGTAGATCTACCTCCCTTACCTGAGTTCAGGATACAAAGGACTGAACCATTTCAGGTAACCGGGGTAGACTACACCGGAGCGATTCAAGTTAGAGAATCGCCCGGTAATATCATAAAGGTATATGCCATTCTATTCACATGTGCAGTAACCAGAGCGATTCATATTGAATTGATTGACGACCTATCCAGTGAGGGGTTTTTGCATACTCTAAGACGCTTTGCAGGCCGCAATGGTTTCCCTAAAATTATTATGAGCGATAATGCGACTTGTTTTGTCAGGGCCTCTAAATATCTCCAGAGTTTAATGGATGACCCGCAGGTTGTGGCTACCCTCACTGGAAAGGGTTGTCAGTGGAGATTTATACCAGCACGTGCACCATGGTTCGGGCGATTTGGGAGAGAACAATCGGTATCGTCAAATCTGCCATGAAGAAGGTATTAGGAAGGGCTCTGGTGACCAGACGGGAGTTGCAAACCAGTCAACGATAGGCCCTTGACCTATACCTCGGCAGATGTTGATGACCTCGTACCCATTTCGCCTTCTATGCTATCACGTGGATGAACCCTTAATACCTTTCCTAGATCGTCCGTAAATGACGAAGATCTGCATGACCCTACGTTCGGCAATGCTGACGCCACACGTCGTCGCTTCCAGTATGTGAACAAGGTGTCAGACGATGTATGGAAACGGTGGACCGAAGAATATTTGCTGTCTCTTCGCGAGCGTCACTCTAATAAGATCAAAGGGACGAATCAACGATGGCCTCGTATTGGGGATATCGTACTGATTCATGATGAGCGTCCTAGGTTATTTTGGAAGCTTGGGAGCATTATCGATTTGTTTCAGGGCATTGATGGTCTTATAAGGGTTGCTAGAATACGAACTTCGACTGGGGTTACTACTCGCCCAGTCGTAAGGTTATATCCCTTGGAGCAGGATGTAGAACTGCCGGATGATCCTGGCGTCTCTACTGATACCCCTCCGCGGGAGAGTGCTGGTGACAGTGCTCCTCAAGGTGGGGCAGCTGATGATGAGAAGGATGATCCTCCTCAGGCTTCAGGTGGCGCTCGTCCCAAAAGGAGGGCGGCTATGAATTCCGTGGATCTTTGGAGATCAAAGATCAAACAAGGTGATCTTTGACTCTTAAATGTCCTTATTTTGTTCTCTGTATATAGCTCCTGTATATCATTTTTGGTGGCGGGCAATATGTCGGGAATAGGGTAATGATCCCGACAGTTTTAGGTCCAATAGGACATTTGAATTTGGCGGTATCGTATCGCATGTACGATTTCGGCTGGTTCTTTGTGTATTGTAGTTTATTCTTAAGTATAGGTTAAATATTAACTGAAATGTATAAATATCTACATCAGCTCTAGATGTATCATGAAACCAAGTTATGGGTTATAATTATTATGAGCCGGCAGCCATATGTAATTTCGCGAAGCGATCGGACGCCCGCCCTTTAGTCTCTCAATCAACACCATACAACCAACATCTTCCCTCCCAGCTCAGACTCAACCCACAGTTCACCATGTGCTACAAATATTAATCTATAACAACAGTCCTACATCACCAGTCCTCTAAGCTAAGTTGATTGTATCGATATTGTATTATGTGAACATTCCTACATGTCATGCAATTGAATTAGCCGTGTGTGGGGGACTGGATTACACCCATCGACTACGTCGTTGGTAATTATATTATAACTATTTGTTGGGATATTTCATGTACCAGTGATATGCAATTTAACCTCTTTATCTAAATTCCCGACAGCAGTAATAAAAGGAGACCCAAAAATATCTACTGTCTCAGAGTCGGGGCCTATCCGACTCGGGTTGATAGTGCTATTAGTAATTCAAGAGTACTTCTAAGGTTATTTTGAACTGCACAAAAATACCAAAACATAATACTGCTAGACTCCCAGAACAATTCATATTCAATTCAATTCATGCCCAGTCGCTAGGAACTGAGATTAATACGATAACATAAACCCATGGGAAAAGTCCAATGCAGTAGACTCACAAACACAAGGGTTGATATGTCAGTAGGTTGTGGCTGGCTACTAAGAGCCAACCAACAAACCACTGTAAATATCAACCTCAACACACATAAGATGAATATATAATAATAAATCACAATGCAGTAGAATAACGGAAAAAAAATGGAGAAGTGGTGTGAAGAAAGAATGCCAGAGTGCGAATAAGTGCAAGTGCTCATATAAAATGCAGAAAATTCCTATACGCAAAGTAAGTTATAATAAAAAATGTAGGTTTAGAGTGACTCCAGACTTGCTATGATATTATACAAAGTGAAATAAAAGACTATATGCGGTTATTAGGGGAATTAGCCAGCAAGCCTACCACACACAAGCAGTCTGTGTAGTCGATACCAGTGTTGCCGCTCTGAAAAATTAAATATCCCAAGATTGCCCCCCTAAAAATCCCAATATTAGCCCCAAAATCCCAAGGTTATGATAACTATGCATCTACACTCAAACTATCCTGTAAGTGTAAGTATTATTGAAGAAACACTTGCATTGGTTCAGTATTTTATGCTTTGAAGCTTTGTTGGTCAAAAGAGCCGATTTATTGCAATTTTTAAGCTTAATGTCAAACACACGTACATACTGCTACCTATATATAATTTGGGTCTGGATCACCCAGTCCTCTAATTCAGGATCTGCCGCCCACTCTTGACCTAAAGTATTGTTGATACCATACTTTTGCTTTTTTTGTTTGCTTGGTGGGGTAATTGCTTCCACTCTCATTTGGCCCAAGATCCCCAGATGGTGTTGTTGTTGTTGTTGTTGTTGTTGTTGTTGTAAGCACTAAGGGGTGACTAAGCAGTAACCTATGTGATATGTCTGCTTGGAAGGCAAATTCAAACCGAGTAGCCTATACGTGGCTCAGGCTCAGCGTCAGCCACATCAGTGTTGTCAAGTGGTCTATAAATATTGTATTATCTTTCTACCTTGACCTAAATTATCACCAGAATTGAAGAAGTTTGGCAAGTTTCCCACCAAATTGTATTTGAGAAATCACTATATAGTTATTAAATCTGAAAATATCGCCCACAAAACTTTTATCTCGAAGAAGCTACATTTAGGTGTAAACTCGCTAAAATGGTGCTACTGTCGTCATGGACACGTTTGTTCGTTGTCATGGAAACGCATAAGATCTCACAGGTTTTGGACAGGAGAGAGAGAGAAAATAACTAAAACCATTAATTAATGATCTGTTCATAATGTCGATATGAGTTGTAACATATTGTTATCATAATATATTAAAGAATAATATGAAAGTGTGAACACCCTCATAAACTTCAGAAATGCCAAGATTTTCAATGAAATTGCCAAGATCCCAAGATTAGACCCAAAATGCCAAGATCTTGGGGAAAATGCCAAGGAGTGGCATCACTGGTCGATACAATGTCAGTCTCGGGAGTGTCGCTAGCATGGCCGAGAGAGTCCCAGGGCCCACGCGGGGAGGGAGGGGAGCGCCAGACACTGCTAGACTACATAATTATACTAAGCACCCGTGCTCTCATTAACAATACAGGAGTAATTAAATAAACATATGACATCATTGGGTAACTTATGATAAACTGAGAATAATCCCAACAGGGTTGAACAAACTAAATACCGGTAATTATACTCATAGCCGAACGGCAATGTAACTGTAAGGGCGCCAGCCTGACACCAAGCTCTCACGTTGAAACAAAGGCAAAACAAAACGTAAGGAAAAACAGCTGGTCTCTCCCCCCCCCCCCCACACATATAGGCTATATGCTAACTGAAACACTTGCAACTGAAGCCAACTATATTTCAGTTGGAAGTGACAGAAGATATATGAAATAATTACAGCATAGCCTACATAATGACAGTAATTTACCTCTCTATCCCTATACCTATATAGGTTTACTAGTACTTGTATTGAGTATTATTCACATGTGTGGGGAGGTTCCTCTCACACCGCTCTCCTAGACAAAGTTGAAAGGAAGGCCTTTCGTATCATTAACTCCCGTCCACTCACCAACTCTCTGCAATCTCTCTCTCTCCGCCGCAATGTTGCATCTCTCTCGCTACTATAATAATCAGTGTGCCTCAGAGCTATCCCAGTGCATACCTCCTCCTTTACGTAGGGCACGTGGTACCCGTCTTGCAACTCAATCCCACCCCTACTCTGTGCAACTCTCCAACCCAAGAGTGAAACGTTACTCTCAAACTTTCTTCTACTCAACAGCTGAGCTCTGGAACTCTCTCCCAGAATCAGTTTTTCCCTCTTCCTATGACTTAAATTGCTTCAAACTCTGTGTGTCCAGGCATTTTGGCTCGAACGTCCCTTGATTTTGGCCCTGTCACTCTTTCAACTATGGGGGAGGCACTCGCTATAGGCAGTTATGCCTTTTGCCTCCCTCAATCACATAGAAAAAAAAAAATAATATATATACCTTTGTAAGAATATACTGTAATATCACGAACATATTGTATACTTACCCTTTTCTTACCTAAATCACACCCAATAATTTTTACAATACCTGTATCACTTCGTATGATCTGTCTTTCTTCCTTAGTTTTAACCATAACGATGTATTTATGTTCATTGTATATTTCTTTTCGTATCCCATTATCCACAAATTATGTGTTTTGCCTAATTATCTATGTATTTTTTTCACCATTACTCCCACTTCTCTTCGTTCGTGTCTAAAGTATTTTCCGATAAGACTCATTTTAAAGGAAAAAATGCTAATGTATTTACTCATAAAAAGTATATACCGGTATCTCCATTGTTTATCTATAGCCTTTAGGATCTACAGTATATTCTATGTATCTAATAAATGTCGACCTGTATGACTATTTATAATTTGATTTTTATGTAGGCTATATAATTATACAGTGTATATATACTGTATATATATATACACACATGCACCTTTTCAGATATGTGGATCAAGCTACTTACCATTTACTGTATATTATAACAGCCCAATCCTGGATCCTGAAAAGAAAGGAAATATATTATAATGATAATAATAGTAACAATAATATTACTTATAAATAATAAAGTATAAGTGCCACTTTACCCAAAATCAAAACGGCATACCTAACTCTCCGATGGGTTACCATCATTCCTACTATTCCCACCATTATAACTACCACTATCACCATCATAACTACTGCTATCATCACTACAACTGTCACTATCATCACTAAAGCAGTCACCATCACCATTACTCTCACCATCGTCACTAACATCATCACTACTGTCATCATTATCACTACAACTATCACCTTCATCACTACCATTATCACCATAATCTTACAATCACCATTACTACTGTCACCATCATCATTACTACTATACCCATCATCACTACTACTAGTGAATTTGGAGAGATTGGTGAATTAATGTGTTGTGGCTTAACTGAAATGAAAGACCTACCTGTAATACAGTGTAATGATATTGGATGTCACAACCCTAGTCATTTGAAGAAAACAAATCGTTTTATTATCATCAAATAATTCACATTTATCTTTTGCTTCGCAACAGATAAAGATCAAGTGTTTTAAAAGAAACAAATTTAAGATTATTCCCGGGTGGAATCGAAGAATTAAAAACTTACATCATAATGCAAATAATGTTTTTTTAACATGGGTTCGAAATGGTAGAAAACGAGGCACAAACGAACACAATGACATGCTTCATACAAGGAAAACTTTTAAAGATAGTCTGAAAATATGTAAACAAAATTAACATATAGAAGTATGCAAATCGATTGTTGAGAAATTTGAATTAAAAGATAAAACACAACTTTGGAAAGAAGTACGTAATGTTAAAAGTAGTGATAAAGTTTCTAAAATAACTGATGGTAAGTCAAATGATAATGATATAGCATAATAGTGTGACGCCTGCCAGCGTTGGCAGAATCGCCTCCCGGTAGCCACTAGCGCTCGCCAGGGCAGTGAAATGGGCTACAGTCTATCCACAATGTTGTACTTTCTTTCTTGTGAATCATCATGTCACAGGCAGTATAGAAGTGGTCTTTGTTTTCGCCTCTGACAAGGGATTATATTTGATATCATCAGTTATAAGTTTAATGTATAAGACTGAATGATACAGCTAGACAGTGTGAGTGAGTAAGTACAAAGGAGTACAAAGGAAATCAAGCAACAACAGATCTAGTGACCCTTCTAGGTTGCTTGTCCTCCAAAACACTGAGGATCAAGTGTCCAAACAGTGGTATAGAGTGGGTAAGGGAACATTGGAAAGGGAATTACTGCCCTGGAACTAATGTCCGTGGCAGGATTAGGAAGTTAGTAGGGGACAGATGGGTTAGTAACTGAGGGGGGGATAAAATAAAGTTATTCATTTACAAACGCAGTCAGTCGCGGGTTTGATGCGAGATATTTGTCTAGGCGGAGTTTAAATGAATCAACGGTGATGCAGTCTATAACGTTTCGGGGAAGCCCATTCCACAAGTTGACAACTCGATTGAAGAAGAAATTCTTAGATTCGTGTGAGTTAAAAGATTTACCAATAATTTTGCAACCGTTTCCCCGCGTGTAATTAGATTGGTTGATAGTGAAGTACTTACTACAGTTCATATTGTCGATGCCTTTGATGATTTTGAACACTTGAATTAAGTCACCTCTTAATCTGCGCTGGGTTAAAGGAAATAGATTTAATTCTCTAAGACGCTCTTCGTATGGTTTGTTCTTTAGGCTAGGTATCATTTTGGTAACTCTACGTTGAACTCGTTCTAGCTTGTTTATATCTTTTTGGTAATAAGGGCACCAGGATTGAACGCAATATTCCAGAAGAGGGCGGACTAAGGAATTGTAAAGGGTTAGGATAACTTCTTTGGATTTATGCTCAAATGACCTGCCTATAAAGCCAATTATTTTGTTTGCCTTCTTAACAACTTCTGAACATTGTTGACTCGGTTTTAGATTACTCGATATTGTTACTCCCAGATCGGTTTCTCTGTTTACATTCTTAAGCTGAGTGCCATTCATCGAATAGTTTGCTTTCTCATTTAGGTATCCGATATGTAGTACTTTACATTTATCCGCATTGAAACTTATTTGCCAAATTTGGGCCCAACATGTCAATTTATCTAGATTGTGTTGCATATCGTCAACTTGTTCTTTTGAGAGTACGCTATTTGCAATTTTTGTATCGTCAGCAAATTTTGAGATTGTACAGGTGAGGCCCTCATCTATGTCGTTGATGTAAATTAGAAAGAGAATTGGTCCTAGTACCGATCCCTGGGGTACCCCGCTACTTACATTGGTCCATTTAGATGCCTTACCGTTTATGACTACTCTTTGCTTTCTGTCGCTGAGCCAATTTTCTATCCATTTCAACACACCGTCTTGTATTCCATGCGCTTTTAGTTTTAGCAGTAAACGTTTGTGGGGAACTTTGTCAAAGGCCTTTTGAAAATCAAGGTATATAATATCTACAGCTTTACTCTCATCGTAGAGGTTGAGGATATCGTGGAAGAAGTCTAAGAGGTTTGTTAAACAGGAACCTTTTTTACGAAAGCCGTGTTGAGTATCTTTAAGTATGTTATTTTCCTCTAAGTGATTTACGAGTCTGTCTCGTATGACCGTTTCTAGCATTTTACATACAACTGAGGTTAAGCTAATTGGACGATAGTTACTGGGTAGGGATTTGCTGCCTTTTTTGAATATCGGTGTTACGTTGGCTAGCTTCCACTGATCAGGCATAGTTCCAGACTGCAAGGATTTATTGAATAGTAATGTCAGTGGTTTGGAGAGCTCATCCTTAGCTTCCTTCAGAACTCTAGGCGAGATTGTATCAGGTCCAGGCGTTTTATTTACCTTGAGTTTATCTAAACAATTCAATACTTCTCTCTCTGTAACGGTGATATTGCTTAGAACATCTGAATTATCAATCTGAATCGGCGATGGTGTAGGGATATCACTGAGGTCTTCTGTTGTAAAAACTGATGCAAAGAAGGTATTGAGGGCATTACTCATTTGTACTTCGTCTTTGGTGTATTCTCCATTTTCATCGACTAACGGTCCAACAGTTGAAGTAACTACTTTTTTCTTTCTGATATAACTATAGAATTCTTTCGGGTTTGTTTTTCTTTGATTAACAATATGTAACTCTAGGGTCTTTTTACTTTGCTTAATTAACTTTTTGGCTTTGCGTCGTAGCTCTACAAATTTCACCCGTTCTTCGTCATTTTGTGAGGATTTTAATCTATCATTAGCAAATTTTTTAGCAAGCAGGCAGTTTGAAATATCTTTATTCCACCATTTGGGCTTATTATTATGGCCTGGACGCCGTATTTTCGATGGTATGCAGTCTTGCACTGCTTTTAGGTAAGTGGTTTCGAATAACTTCCAAGATGTATTTATGTCATTATTGTTAATTAAAAAGCTCCAGTCAGTTTCTTTAAACATAGCACTAAGTTTATGGAAGTTTGCTTTCTTGAAATTAGGGACTTTTTCGATGCTACTATTTGGTTCGTTACTAGTAAACTTTAAAGTGAAAGTTATCGTACGATGGTCGCTGTTACTGAATTCATCACCAACATTCAAATTCTCTATTAATTCTTCTTTTGTTGCAAGTACAATGTCAAGAACGTTATTACCACGGGTCGGCGTTCGAACAAATTGATAAAGCGAACTCTCTTGCAAGTTCGTATACAAGTCATGTCCGGAGTGTGAAGTAAGAGTATCGCCCCACTTGGTCACAGGTAAATTAAAGTCGCCAAAAATTACGGTATCTTGTGAGTTACTTACATCTGCAATTTGTTCATAAATTTCTCGGTCAGTTTGCACTGATTGAGCTGGAGGTCTGTATATTAATGCAAGTATTATTTTTGTACCTTTATTATTCTTTATTAGCACAAAAGATGCGTCGACGTTCACAATTTGAGGTTTTGACAAGAGGGTAGGGTTAAGACTTTCTTTGATATAAAGTAAAACGCCACCTCCATTTCGATTTATTCGGCTTTTCTCAAACATTACATAACCGGGAAGTGAATACTCTGCTAAAAAGTCTCTATCTTCTGTATTGAGCCAAGATTCTGTTATGCCAATCACATCATAATTTTCTGTAAACACTAGCTCCTCTAAATCTGAAAATTTATTGCGTATGCTACGAGCGTTTGCATAGAAAACCTTTAAATTTGTTATTTTAGAACTCACGGAACGCTCTTTAATAATATTTTTGGTTCTTGTCGGATCTACATTTATGTTCATGGCTGTCCTCGGTCCTCGCTGTCTTCGGTCCTTATTGCTGGTGGTCCTCGGTTGCCTCTGTTTTTTTCTTGGCGTTGGATGATTTATGTCACTGCTGCTTCTTCTCTGATGGCGTTTTTTGATCCATGGCTGCGGACTGCTTCGTGTAGGAGACGACCCATGCGTGCTGAACCCACAGGGTTTAGATGAGTGCCATCCTTGCGGAACAGAGTAGGCTGGTTGTAGAAGTTGTCCCAGAGGTTGATGAATTCAACTTCTTCCCTCAGACACAAATATTTTAGTCGGCTATTTGTGCTGAAGGCCTTGTCGTAGAATTTATCAGGTGCGTCGATCTTGGGGAGAATGCCTGAGATGATGATATTCCTTGACTTGTTTTTGTAGTGCTGGATCATCTTGCGATATTTCTCCATCAACTCTTCGGATCTGGTGCGCATGACGTCATTTGAACCAGCATGGATGACAAAAAGGGTATTTTCATTTGCATCCTTTGTGGTATCTTCGAAGGCTTCCACAATGTCGTCCAGTCCAGCTCCTGGGATGCAAAATCTTTTTCGTTGATTTGGGACTCTGTCGCAGAACTCTTCGACCTGTCCTCGTAGGATGGAATCCCCAACGAGCCTGGTCTCTTCTGGTTCGTCTTCCATCTCTACCAATATCTCAAATCTGTTTGACATTGTGACTGGTAGATGAGACCTTTTCTGCGTTGGCCGTGCACCGTTCCTCACTGGTGTAAATCCGGAAACCTGTGGTGGCGGGACTCTACATACAGGTCGGGGAGAGGAGTGGTTAGAACGGGGGCGAGGGGTTGGTACTGTTCGTGCTAGCAGGCTTCTTGCACGAGGAGTGGGGGAGAGACTAAGGTGAACAGGGCGGCTGTCCTGGTTTGATGTCGGCTCAGGTTCGTCAGAAGCATCTGCTGCAGTGTCTACTGCAGGTGTTGGATTGTTGGCAGATGACGTTGGGGCGGTGGTGGATGCTGGAGTTGAAACAATTGGAGTTAGTGATACTCCAACGTTGAGTGTTACAAACTCTTGGAGTGATTCCAGCTTCCTGGTGAGGGCGTTGATCTTGTTGTGGGCTTCATCCAATTTTGCTGTCAAATCCTCTCGTTGCTGGCAGAGTCGGCAGACTTGTGGATCGGCAGGAGCAAACATGGAAGCACCAAACCTACCGGCGCAGTTTGTACAGGCACGAGGCATGGTGACGATCACTTTCTTCAGATCACTTCACTCACTTAAAAACACTTAACTCACTTTAAAAACACTAAACTCACTTTAAAAACACTAAACTCACTTTAAAAACACTTAACTAACTTTAAAAACACTAAACTCACTTTAAAAACACTAAACTCACTTTAAAAACACTTCACTTACTTAAATAGGCCTAACCGAAAACAAAAAAATTGAAATACACACAAATAGGTTATCAGCGGTGATAGCCTAACCGAAAATTAAAACAAAACAAAATTAAATTTGAATACGCAGTGATAGCCGAACCGAAAACAATTTTATGTTTATTTAAACAGAAATAGGCCACCAGGGGTTATAGCCTATCCTAACCGAAAACAAAAATTATGAAATACCGGTACGCAGAAATAGGCTACCAGCGGTGATAGCCTAACTGAAAATTTAAAAATTGAAGTACGCAGAAATAGGCCACCAGGGATGATAGCCTAGACTAACCGAAAACAAAAATAACCGAAAACTAAAATTATGAAATACCGGTACTCAGAAATAGGCCACCAGCGGAAACAAAAATAACCGAAAACAAAAATTATGAAATACCGGTACGCAGAAATAGGCCACCAGCGGTGATAGCCTAACTGAAAATTTAAAAATTGAAGTACGCAGAAATAGGCCACCAGGGATGATAGCCTAGACTAACCGAAAACAAAAATAACCGAAAACAAAAATTATGAAATACCGGTACGCAGAAATAGGCCACCAGCGGTGATAGCCTAACTGAAAATTTAAAAATTGAAGTACCGTACGCAGAAATAGGCCACCAGGGATGATAGCCTAGACTAACCGAAAACAAAAATAACCACAAACAAAAAAGTATGAAATATGCAGAAGTAGGCTACCAGGGGTGATAACCTACCTAAAAAAGTTAAACAAATATATATATATAATAGAATATGTAACTAAATATACAATTCACCAAATAGAGATTATATAAAAATAAAGTGTAACTGCACACAAGGGGTTAATATACTGTATCAACAGATGGCGCTGGTGTCACTGTAGGCTAGTCAAGCAGGATTATATTTAGATAAACAAAGTTATCAGTCAAAGGTTACTACAAGATCATGCAAGCAACAACTAAAATTACAGATATATATAGATACAGTAGGATACTGAATACGATAACTACTAGAGTTAATAAGAAAATACAAAGCGAGGTCGATTAGAGGTGCGCGTGCGTCGTCTGCTACAAGCTAGGATAACAAATGTAAACAACAATGTTTATCAGTCAGAAAAGCAATAAATAACATGCACGGCAACTACAGAACTATGTGGAGGTTAAACAAGCACTTAACTACTGTTCATGCAATGAATAAAGGGAATTGGGATATGAAATACTCAAATTAGGATCGAGTTTTCTCAGTGGCGATGCGGAGCTGTTGGCGATGCTAAAGCCGGCGGGTGAATGAGTGCAGGAGGCAGAGGGTAGTGTGCGTAGTGTTACACGTTGTCTCGGTGACGTTCATGCCACGGCCGGGCCCTCTGAGTGGCTGGCTGCCTCACTACCCTCCCGCCGCGTCAGGAAGTTGTTCCCCCCGCACTCCCTGCTGCCTTGTGTCTTCCTTCCTCAGAGCTTGCCTGACCAGCATACCATTCACATCTCCCGTGCTACCTGTCCCCGACTTCTACCTATAGAACACTTTCTCTCTCTCAACTTCTTACCTCTCATTCTTTCAATCTATTTAATATCATAACTCTCCTTTGGTTCTGCACGATTTCATACATCGGCCATCGTATTATATGCTGAAGCTCTCAGATATTCCATGTTTAGATAGACATTTTGGAGGGGTTAACATTTTGTCTGTAGAGGTTCGACACACTCGTGGTGTCTCCCTACCTTTTGCTTGGTTGTCTGCTGGTCTATTTAATGCTAGACTGGGGTGAAGCTATTGTTGTTGTGATTTCCGATGTGTACCAGGTTTTGTTGAACCTGTACAATCGCAACGGATACGTGGGAAGCCTAGGTGGTCTTTCTGACTGTGTACCTTGTGAGTATAGCACTGTGTTGCGAGTGAGGGCTTTTGCCTCTGCCACCCAACACTGTGCTAACTCATTTTGCTTTGACTTTGAGAGGGTCGCCAGGAGAGAACCAGATACTAGCGATCTGGATCTTTCAAGAGAGCACCCCGTCATTTAACGTAATTTGGCCGTACAGTCTTACGGACCTCGCTTGGCTACGAGCCGCTTGCTCAGCCATTGTTTCCTAGCCTACTACATCCCAGCTAGAATTTATTCACCTAGCAGACACCCGATCAAGATTATAAACTCTTTTGTTATGTATGCAGC
The DNA here is from genome assembly GCA_032716605.1 of Paralithodes platypus. Taxonomy (NCBI): domain Eukaryota; kingdom Metazoa; phylum Arthropoda; class Malacostraca; order Decapoda; family Lithodidae; genus Paralithodes; species Paralithodes platypus. The sequence continues at coordinate 26,636,645 of CM064543.1, read as the reverse complement.
ATTTTTATTCACGTTGATTGTAAGCCTTGGTTGTTGTTGAGTTGCACAACCCGAGCAGGCTTTTTGAGTTGCCTGAGGAAGTACTTCTTTTGTTGTTGGAGATAATACTATTGCGCATTTATTATTATTCCCGTGCCAGTTAACACTGTATGTCCATACACTTGTCATATCTTGTTCCTGTTTTATATAACAGTTCAAAATCCGATTCGATCATCCTAAGAAGCATCAGACTTTCTTCAGAAGATTCCTGCTCGATGCTTTAAGGACTTTCGTTCAGTTTCTTTAATATAGGAGTGACAGTTTAGTATTGTTTAGAGTAACTTTAATTATACCTTCTTCTTGTTTGCATTAAATAATTTCAGTGATTTAATTAAGCTCTCTATCTTTTTCCTTGTATACATTATTAACGTAATTGTATGTTGTTGTGATCAGGCTGTATCAGAGATCATCAGCCTGTAGTAGTAGTGCATTTATACCGAGTTATAGGATACCCCGCTATCTCAGTTTTAACTCTGGAGGGTATAGGTGTTTTTTGTGCGCCGGCATTATATGTTCGAGGGTTGGATCTAGTGTTTCCGTTGTGGCTGTGTGCCTTTCTAGTCAAATGATTAAGAGCCCTTGTTTTATATGAGTCCCGGTCGTAACAAATGGCGACCTTGCTTAGGATTTTGTGAACTTAGAGAAATATTGCAGGAGTGTTATGGTCATTTTTTTTTGTTTTTAAAGGAATATAGTGGACACGTGGAATTTGTTTTGGCAAGTAGTATAACACTTAAGAGTCTTCAAGCATTTTATATTTTTGAGTGAATAGTGCTACATATGTTAGCACTATTTAGGTATTTTTTTTTTTTTTAAACGTTGAGAATTTTCGGTGGACAATGTCGGACGATGGATCAGTGTACAGTGAGGACACAGTACGGGAAGCAGGCTCTGAGGTGCAGCAGCGGGGTTTGTCCGGAGGCATTAGAGTTATAACTAGTGAGGAGGATGCAAAGAAGTTTCTGGAGATACCTATTACTGTTGACCGGGTGTCGGGAATTGATCGGTATGGTCTCCAGTGTTTGGCCACGGTCATGGGGCATGGGGGCACTAGCAGCATGTCGAGAGGTGACCTGGTGGCCTGTGTGCTCGGCGGGGTGCGTGGGGCTTCGGGTGGAGTGGGAGCTGGGGCACCTTCGGCTCAGCCCCCATTCCACTTGACTCCTACCATGGCGCCCCCACGGGCTCCGGAGCCTGGTACGTTCCCGCAGGCCGATAGTCACTGGTAGCGTGGTTTGTACAGGGGTGGGTCTCCAATTGTTGCATCTCCTCCTCGTCAAGGTTTGACTCCAGATATGCTCTTCCAGCTTGAGATGGCTAACCAGCAGCGGCAGTTTGAGATGGCTAAGATTCAGGCTAAGGAGAGAAGGGCCAGATATGAGACTGAGGTTCAGGAGAGAAAGGCCATATGTAAGGCTGAGCTTCGGGTTGAGACTACGAAGTACTGTGCAGACATAGATCTTGAGAAGTCTCGGGTGGAGTCAACAGGGCAGCGTCACGGTTCTGGGAATCGAGGTCTTGATCAGTCTTTATCGCACCTGCTCAAGTTGGTCCCTGTATTTGATGAGTCGGGTGTCACTGAATTTTTCATGCGTTTTGAGAAGAAGTGCCGGGAGCACCAATGGCCCGAGGTTAAGTGGGCAGCCCTTGTTTCCTCTAGGTTGGTTGGCAAAGGACTCAAGGCAAATGATGCGTTGCCCTTGGAGTCTTGCGTCGATTATGAGGTATTGAAGGAGGCTGTCCTGCGGACATACGAGTTACAACCAGAGAGGTACAGATTGAAGTTCCGGGGTGTAACGAAGGGTTGTGTGTGCACCTTTCTTGAGCATGCCCGGGATCTGTCCGATGCATTAGGGAATTGGCTGAGATCGGAGAAGGCAACGACGTTTGATGAGATAAAACAGTTGATGCTTCTCGGGCAGTTCTTTAAGTGTACGGGCAGCGATCTGACGTTGAATCTTAAAGAAAAGAACCAGAAAACTCTTCAGGATGCAGCTGAGATGGCTGACCGTAGGCTCTCGCTGATTCGTGGGTGCGGGTCTGCACAACGGAACGATGCAGGTAACAAGGGGCGCAACACTCCTCCCCCCCGAGTCAGTGATACACCATATAACAATAACTACAAGAGCAATGATATTAATTCTGACTATAAACCTAATACCATCCCGTTTAAGAAGGGTCAGGGCCCTTCCCCACCTCAAGGGAAGCCCAAGGGGGAGTTAGAGTGTTTTCATTGTCATGAGAAGGGGCATTTTGCAAGAGCCTGTCCAAGCAAGCTACCTAATGCAGTTGTGTCTTTGGCTCGCAACATTGGGGTGTCCCCGAAGTCGTCTGAGTTTGCCTGGGGTATAACGTCAGAGGCTGGGGCACAGCCAGTGGAGAAGAATCCGGAAGGCTCGAACCCTGTCCGCGATGTCTTTTGTGACCATCGAGGGAGTGGCTGCGTGAAGGGGGCTGGTAAGAAGCATGGAGTGTAGCTGTTGCGAGACACGGGTGCCTCTCAGACTTTGATGAAGAACTTTACTGGTAGACCCATAAACGCGGCATGGGTGGTTGTGGTGCAAGGTATCAGTGCTATCAGGTCATACCCATTGGTCAGGATGGAACTGGAGGTAGATGGTGTGACACGAGAGTTGGATGTTGGAATTGTGGAGAACTTGCCTGTTGGGGGCGTCGACCTCCTTCTCAGCAACAACTTTGCGGTGCCTACTTCTGAGGTTTCACCCTTAGTCGTTGCCGAGAAGCCGGCCGACGTGAGTAGGGAGGAACAGGAGTGGGTAGAGAAGTGTCATGTACAACCTATGGCGTGCGATGTTACAAGATCTCTTGCATTCAAAGTGTCACAGCCTATTCCTCAGTCTTCTGATCAACGGAGGAACGGTTGGAAGAAGACGGCTAATGTTGGTAAAAGTTTGGAGAGTTTAGTACCAGCAGCTCTTCTTGGCGACTCAGTATTGGCACCATTGTTGGAGTCTGGAGAAGCCCCAGGACCTGTCACAGCTAGTGAGGAGGTAGGGCAGGAAGAGACTCCGAGGCAGCAATGTTACACACAGAGAGAAAAAAGGGTTGCTCAGTTTGATATTGGGGGAGGACTTGGGTTGCTTCGGAAGCATTTAGACAGGTTGGTTCCCTCAGATATTTGTAAACTGCAGTTGGAGGATCCGGAAATTCAGAAGTGTGGTAATGGTGCTGTCGAGATCAAACACGAGGACGGGGAAACATGTCATGTGAACCTGTTGGAGGAGTTTCTGAGGCAACCACATGAGCAGCCTGCTGTCCCTGCGTTGGTCTGCAGCGGCCAAGGTGGAGAAGGAGAGGGGGGCAATAGGGCACAGGTGGAGGAGAGTAGGGATTGGCATGTCTCGGCGGAGCAGTGGGCGGGGGACACGAGTATGGTGGCTGTGGAAGCGCTAGAGCACCTGCCTGAGCAGCAGTGTGCAGCGCTCCAGCACCAGCTCGGTTCATACCCCACTGGTTGTGCCGAGCCCCCGAGCCTCACAACTCAGGCGGTGAAAGATGTTCCGCGGGCAGGTTACATGAATGTTGAGAGACCGTTAGCCTCGTTGTTTCGGTGGTTCAAGGTGGGCGACGAGGCTTGGACATGGTTGTCAGGTCAAGGTCGGCCCACGGCTGCCACGGGTGGTGGTCAGAAGGAGGACATTGAGCAGATTGGTGAGGTTGGCTGTGGAGTGGATGTGCCCGGTCGTCGCATAGCCTCCCAATGCTGCTCTAGTCGAATGCAACAGCCCTACCATAGACCGACTGTATCTGGCCATGTCGGTAAAAGCGGTGATGCTGCGCAGGCAGATATAGTCGTAAGGAATGCGGGGGTGCGCATGTACGGTATCGGCGGGGAAGCCTTAGCATTAATGAACTATGGGAGTGACTGCACAGGTGGTTCTGATTGTCCCTCTCATGACCTGGCTATTATAGGGACGAAGGTGGAGAAGGAGGGAGACTACAGGTTAGAAGCTGCGGTCTCGGCTGGGTTGTGGGAGGGCACTAGGCATGTTGTTCTGCGAGATAAGTTGTTTACTAGGCAGTGGCAGTGCATCCGCATGTTTGTTGCTTCTCCAGACCTGATGTACGGGGTAGTATCCGACATGGAGGCTGGAGACAGTGCAAGGCTCAGTTTAATTCCCTACCGTATAAATCCTGCTCGACAGCCTGTGGTGCAAGCAGAGCTGGATTACGTGTTGACGAAGGGTCTGAGGGATAAGAATGTCGTGAGTGGTCGTTGCCTGTAACTTTACAACCTGTGTTAAGTGGCAAGATCGGTGTGTGTGTTGATTGCAAGAGTGGGTGTGAATTATCCCTGACAGACGCCTATACATTATCGAGAGTTGATGACACCATAGACCGCATCGGGGCTGCATCGCTAATCACGAAGGTAGAACTAGTGAAAGGCTTTTGGCAGGTCCTGTAGCCGGAAAGAGCGAAGAGAAGTGCCAGTCTTGTGATGAACTGGGCAGTTTATCAGTGTCAGGTGTTGTTGTGCTGCCGGAACACAAGTTGGATGTGTGGCATGCTAAGGGCACTGATAATGTTTTGGCTGATTGTTTGTCACGGGAGGGTCTGTTTGCAGGAGAACCCTCGCCGTTCAGTCAGTGTGTGTTGAGAGTGGAGAAAAACTAGGCTTGCCCCTGTAGAGCAACCACCAAAAACAACTTTAAAATTAAAAAAAAAAAATCACATAAAAACTCTTTCTTTTGATAGTTAATTGTAAGTTGCCAATATTAGAGCTAAAGTCATAAGTTGAACCTGTCTTTCACTTTGGAGGCTGGGCTCTGTGAAGCTCGCTCAGGGAGCATAGTAGGCTAAATTATACTATTATGTTGGGGAGGGGTTATAAGATTTTCTTTATGTTGATATGTTGTTTTATGTAAGACTTGAGCTTTGCATTTCATTTCTGGTGGAGTGGCTATGTGTGACAGGTCTTGTCGGCATTCTGCCTTGTCAGATATCGTGCTCGCCTAATGTTGAGCATCCTATATCTTGGGCGGGGTGTGACGCCTGCCAGCGTTGGCAGAATCGCCTCCCGGTAGCCACTAGCGCTCGCCAGGGCAGTGAAATGGGCTACAGTCTATCTACAATGTTGTACTTTCTTTCTTGTGAATCGTCATGTCACAGGCAGTATAGAAGTGGTCTTTGTTTTCGCCTGTGAAAAGGGATTATATTTTATATCATCAGATATAAGTTTAATGTATAAGACTGAATGATACAGCTAGAGAGTGTGAGTGAGTAAGTGCAGGAGGCAGAGGATAGTGTGCGTAGTGTTACACGTTGTCTCGGTGACGTCATGCCACGGCCGGGCCCTCTGAGTGGCTGGCTGCCTCACTACCCTCCCGCCGCGTCAGGAAGTTGTTCCCCCCCGCACTCCCTGCTGCCTTGTGTCTTCCTACCTCAGAGCTTGCCTGACCAGCATACCCTTCACATCTCCCGTGCTACCTGTCCCCGACTTCTACCTATAGAACACTCTCTCGCTCTCTCAACTTCTTACCTCTCATTCTTTCAATCTATTTAATATCATAACTCCCCTTTGGTTCTGCACGATTTCATACATCGGCCATCGTATTATATGCTGAAGCTCTCAGATATTCCATGTTTAGATAGACGTTTTGGAGGGGTTAACATTTTGTCTGTAGAGGTTCGACACACTCGTGGTGTCTTCCTACCTTTTGCTTGGTTGTCTGCTGGGCTATTTAATGCTAGACTGGGGTGAGGCTATTGTTGTTGTGATTTCCGATGTGTACCAGGTGTTGTTGAACCTGTACAATCGCAACGGATACGTGGGAAGCCTAGGTGGTCTTTCTGACTGTGTACCTTGTGAGTTTAGCACTGTGTTGCGAGTGAGGGCTTTTGCTTCTGCCACCCAACACTGTGCTAACTCGTTTTGCTTTGACTTTGAGAGGGTCGCCAGGAGAGAACCAGATACTAGCGATCTGGATCTCTCAAGAGAGCACCCCGTCATTTAACGTAATTTGGCCGTACAGTCTTAAGGACCTCGCTTGGCTACGAGCCGCTTGCTCAGCCATTGTTTCCTAGCCTACTACATCCCAGCTAGACTTTATTCGCCTAGCAGACACCCGATCAAGATTATAAACTCTTATGTTATGTATGCAGCATTTTTATTCCCGTTGATTGTAAGCCTTGGTTGTTGTTGAGTTGCACAACCCGAGCAGGCTTTTTGAGTTGCCTGAGGAAGTATTTCTTTTGTTGTTGGAGATAATACTATTGCGCATTTATTATTATTCCCGTGCCAGTTAACACTGTATGTCCATACACTTGTCATATCTTGTTCCCGATTTATATAACAGTTCAAAATCCGATTCGATCATCTTAAGCAGCATCAGACTTTCTTCAGAAGATTCCTGCTCGATGCTTTAGGACTTTCGTTCACTTTCTTTAATATAGGAATGACAGTTTAGTATTGTTTAGAGTAACTTTAATTATACCTTCTTCTTGTTTGCATTAAATAATTTCAGTGATTTAATTAAGCTCTCTATCTTTTTCCTTGTATACATTATTAACGTAATTGTATGTTGTTGTGATCAGGCTGTATCAGAGATCATCAGCCTGTAGTAGTAGTGCATTTATACCGAGTTATAGGATACCCCGCTATCGCAGATTTAACTCTGGAGGGTATAGGTGTTTTTTGTGTGCCGGCATTATAAGTTCGAGGGCTGGATCTAGTGTTTCCGTTGTGGCTGTGTGCCTTTCTAGTCCAATGATTAAGAGCCCTTGTTTTATACGAGTCCCGGTCGTAACAATAGCTAATGTATTTTCAGAAAAATTCCTTTGCTCGCAAGAGACAAATGATTCGCATAATGAGAACGAATTCATACAAAAATTGAAGGTTTTATGCATTTGAAATTTTCAGACGTGTCATTACGCAAAGCCATTTAAAGTTAGATAATGGGGTTGGACATGACAATATCCATTCATTGTTTCTAAAGAGGGCTTCTGATAGCTTTATTAATATCTTGACTCGTTTTTATAATGCATGCTCTACTCATTGCTTCTTACCGAGTCAACTGCTGAAAGGTAATATTTCTCCTATTATCAAAGATACCAAGAGAAATATAACAGACTCTGCAAATTATAGGCCTGTGATGCAGTCGTCTTGTCTATTAAAAATATTTGAAATACATATTGTAGAATCCATCCTACCCAGAGTTTCATTTGATGTAAGACAATTTGGGTTTATGAAAAATATATCTACAACTGATGCTTGTTTTTCACTAAAGGAAATAATGTATACTCTAAAAAACAAAGGTAGTGGTATTTTAACTTTCGTAGATCTCTCAAAAGCGTTCGATACAATTGACCATTTTATATTAGGTAACAAATTATTAGATAGAGGTATCCCTATTGATTTAGTGTATTTGATAATGAATTATCTGCATAATCAGTATGCTAATGTCATATGAATGGGGCAACAGAGTCGTTTGTATCCTGTAAATAGGGGTGTAAGGCAGGGTGGTATTTTATCACCATTCTTATTTAATTTTTATTTAGACGAGATTATCAAAGAAATATCTAAAATGGATCATGGATGTACGCTTGGATTGACCAGGGTTAATATAATGGCCTATGCCGATGATATTGCTCATATCGAACGATAAAGCTGTTATGAAAAATGTATACACTAACCCTTCTTTGGCGGCGCCCGGCTATAGCCGGGCGAGAGAACCAAAGAGTATGTGGCGGGGCCCGGCTATAGTCGCATGCAATTTTGAGCACGTAATGTGCTCTGAGAGAGAGCGGAGGGGTGGGAGGAGCGTAGGTTACCTCATTACTGCTTGCCACGGTGGCCGTGGAGCTACTGAGATGTACTCCGCCCTACTCCACCCTCCCTCACTCGTTTCACACGTAATAATGTAAGGAAATTACCGTATTTTACCGATTTTGCCCTTAGGTTGCACGATCGTTGCAAGACAACCAGTGATCATAAAAGGATGGTTCTGGTGTCATTGGAGAGCTCATTTAACGTCCTTTCAGGGATACATACTTGTATTATGCTCTGGCTCTTGTTTATGCATGAAAACGAGCATGGAAACAAGCTCGTTTACGGTAAAACCCCCCGCTGAGCGGCACAGTCAAATATACTCCACCACCCGCTCTTTGAGTGTTAAACAGTCTAGGAGGTGTTTAGGGAAAATCACACACACTCTTGTTTTGACTTGACATTTGACCTTATCCCTTCCAGCCCGGGTGTCCATTTAAAAGGACACCGCGGCAGATGGGCCGGCACCCAGGTGTCCTTTTAACAGACAGTAAGCTTGAAAGCCTATTCATCTTGGTCTGAACGCCGTACGTCCGGCGCATGTAAACAAAGCCGTTCATTGCGTGTTGTTCTTATATGATATGACGAAATTAGTGTCTGAAAAGCTCCGATATTGTCAACATCGCGGCAAAATTTGCTCCACAGAAATCGTCATCACAACTGAACCAGTTGACTCAACGGCAGTCTACAGATTGGAAACCACACTACGGTTAGGGATGCGTGGGAAATTTCTAGCAGTTAAAATAACAAAGATACTGTAGCCTAGGCCTAGACGTTTTTCGGCCTGATCGCCTGGATACGACCTCCGTCATTTAGAAAGGCAGCCCGGGCCACGAGGGTTAACTAAATATATAATATATATATGAAATATGATATATATATTATTTAAGTAAAAAGCAACTAACACTGCCAATTTTCCACAATTTGAGTATTTTTTCTTAAATTAATAATAACAATTGACCTTTGACCTTGACCTGTGACCTTGACCTATATGTAAGAGGAAATTTTTGTTTGCATTGACATTGCCCATGCAAATCAAATAATCATGCCTAATTTCATTAAAACCCATCAGTTTGTTTCATATATATAAATAGAAGAGTTGACCTTGACCATTGACCTTTATCTTGACTTTCATGATATGCCTCAAAATGTATTATTTTCCATTTTTATTTAAAGTGCAACTATCTCCCCAAATGTGAAGTTTGCATGAAGAGTAAAGAAAATAGCATAATGACCTTATATTTGACTTTGACCTATCATAAGGAATTTTACAGTTTTGTGTATGACTTTGGCGTAGGTATTCCGAATATACATGGTGAGCCTAGTGAAAATCTAAGTTAGTATAAAAATTAATAGTAAAAAAATTATTTTGACCTTTGACCTTTGACCTTACCCTTTAGAATAATTATCTAAAATTAGAGCAATAAGATAGCAAGGTTACCAGTAACCTGTGTAGTGAAAATCAAGACATTTGAGTAAAAACTAAAACTAAATAGTAAAAGTTGACCTTGACCTGTGACTTTGACCTTTATGTAAGAGTATATTTTTGTTTGCATTGCCATTTCCCAGAAAAATCAAATATGCATGCCAAATTTCATTAAAAAACCATCAGTTAGTTTCATATATATTAATAGAATAGATGACCTTGACCTTTGACCTTTAGCTTTACCTTTATGTGTCAAAATTGAACAGTTTCTTTTTCATTTAAAGTGCAACTATCTCACCAAATTTTGTGAAGTTTGCATGAAAAGTACAGAAAATAGCATATTGACCATATATTTGACATTGACCCTTCATAAGGAATTTTACAGTTTCTTGTATGACTTTGGCGTAGGTATTCCGAATATACATGGTAAGCCTAGCGAGAATCTAACAGTATAAAAAATACTAGTAAAAACAATATTTTTACCTTTGACCCTTTAGAAAATTTATCTAAAACTTGAGCAATACGATAGCAAGGTTACCAGTAACTTTCGTAGTGAAAATGAAGACATTTGAGTAAAAACTAAAAATAAATAGTAAAAGTTGACATTTGACCTTGACCTTTATGTAAGAGTACATTTTTGTTTGCATTAACATTTCCCAGAAAAATCAAATAAGCATGCCAAATTTCATTAAAAACCATCAGTTAGTTTCATATATATTAATAGAATAGATGACATTGACCTTAGACCTTTATTTTTACCTTTATGATGTGTCAAAATTTAATATTTTCCTTTTCATTTAAAGTGCAACTATAAGAACATAAGAACGTAAGAAAATGAGAGTCTGCAGAAAGCCGATTGGCCTAAGCAAGGCAGATCCCTGTCCCACACAACCCCAATTCAATTACAAAGCCCAATTATAGGCTTCACACTCTAATACCCTGAGGATCATCTTACCAAAACGGTTAGAGATTAACGCAGGATTATGGGGGTCTGCAGAGCGCTGATTGGCCCAACCCGGCTGATCCCCCTTCACACCCAACCCTTCTCGTCCATATGCTTATCCAATTTTATCTTAAAGCTCCCTACAGTTTTAGATCCCACTATGGTATTAGATCCCACTTGGTAGTCCATTCCACCCATCTACAACTCTGTTACCAAACCAATATTTGCCTATATCTTTTCTGAAACGAAATTTATCTAATTTGAAACCATTGGTATGAGTTCTTTCGCTATCACTGAGCTTTAGTACATTTGTCATGTCCCCTTTGTTAATCCCACTAATCCACTTGAACACCTCTATCATATCCCCTCTAACTCTGCGTCTCTCTAACGAATGTAAACCTAATTTCTTCCACCTTTCTTCATACGAAAGATTTCTAATATTATGGATCATTTTTGTCATTCTACGCTGTACTCTCTCCAATGAATCTATGTCCATTCTGTAATAAGGACACCAAAATTGGACAGCATAATCCATATGGGGTCTCACTAATGACAAGTAAAGTTTTAAGATAACATCAGCAGTTCTGTTACTCACACTCCTAGAGATGAACCCGAGAATCCTGTTTGCCTTATTACGAACGCTTATACACTGTTTTCTAGGCTTCAAATAATTGCTAACAAACACACCTAGATCTTTCTCGCAGTCTGAATTTTCTAATTCTAAATTAGCTAGTTTATATTTAACATTTTTTTGCATCTTCCCTATCTTTAATACCTTGCATTTGTCAATGTTAAACTTCATCTGCCAATTTACTGACCATTCATGTAAGGTATCTAGATCCCTTTGGAGGCACTCTATATCGCTATCTGAATCAATTGATCTCTCTATTTTAGTATCGTCTGCGAATTTACTTATCCTACTAGTTATACCTAAATCTAGGTCATTTATGTATATAAGAAACAACAGGGGACCTAATACCGATCCCTGGGGGACACCACTTTTGACTGCTCCCCATTCTGACTTGGCACCATTTATGCTGACTCTCTGCTTCCTACCAATTAGCCATGACCTAATCCATCCTAACAACGCCCCACCTATTCCATGTGCCTCAACCTTTCTCATCAATCTCTCATGAGGGACTCTGTCGAAAGCTTTACTGAAATCTAAATATATAATATCATATGACTTGTCATTATCTACTGCTTCATATACCTCTGAGAAAAAACTAAGCAAATTAGTAAGGCAAGACCGTCCCTGAGTGAATCCATGCTGAGAAGAATTGATTAAGTTAAATGTTTCTAAGTGGTTTCTCATTTTCCTAGCAATAATTGACTCTAGTAGCTTTCCTATGATTGAAGTGAGACTAATGGGACGGTAATTGGATGCTATTGATTTATCACCTTTTTTGAAGATCGGAACTACATTTGCAAGCTTCCAAGCTTCTGGAACTATACCTGTTTCTAATGACTTGTTAAATAGAAATGTTAATGGGTAACTTAACTCATCTCTGCATTCTTTTAATACTCTAGCATATACCTCATCAGGACCAGGCGATTTATGAGGTTTCAGTCTGTCAATTTCCTTAAGCACATCATTTCTACTTATAGTAACCGTACTTAACCTATTATCTATACTATCGCTGTATACCTTACGGATTTCTGGAAACTGTGCCAAATTTTCATTAGTGAAAACGGAAAGAAATTGACTATTTAATGTACTGCACATTTCTAAATCATTTTCTGTCATTTCTCCTATCGAAGTTTTAAGGGGACCAATTACATCTCTAACCTTGGATTTATATAGTTGGTAAAAAGCTTTAGGATTATTTTTTGAGTCATTGGCAACCTTAATTTCATAATTTCTTTTTTCTTTACTAATATCCTTTTTTACCTGTCGTGATAGATTCTGATAGTAAGCAAGTAGGTGAATTTCGCCTTTTTTAATTTTTCTATATATTCCTCTCTTTTTTCCTAGAAGATCTAATAGTCTATTATTCATCCATAGAGGTTGGTTCTGTGTTGATCTAAATTTTCTTTTGGGGATATATTTATTTTGCGCATTGAATACTGACTTGATAAAATTATCGTATGTATCTACCAAGTTTGACGTCTCTTCCTGACTTAAGATGACAGGTGCCTGAGAAAGGATACACTCATTTGGACACCTGGATCGACTTAATTTTTTGACCATAGGGTCCGCTAACAGGGCTTCTCTTAACCCACCATAATTGGCTTTTCTGAAGTCAGGTATTAATGTTGTATTCTCTCTGATATTACCTTTCCATTGTATATTAAAATACACAGAATTGTGATCACTATTTCCTAGGTGGTCCCCGATGTCTACACTATTTATCATATGTTCATTGTTACTGAAAACTAAATCGAGAATATTATCACCTCTAGTCGGCGTATCTATGAATTGAGATAAAAAACTATCTTGTACTACCTCAATAAACTCCTTTGAATCAGAGTCGCCTATTTGTTACTGTCAATCTATGTTAGGGAAATTAAAATCCCCCATAATGCACACGTTGCTAAGCCTTGATGCTATATTAATTTCCTCCCATAATGATGTTCCGTCATTTCTACTCATATTTGGCGGTCTATACATAACTCCAATAACTAAAGTCTCACTACCTTCGTTAACTTCTACCCAAACACTTTCATTTTCATTATTTACTCTAATACCTGATTTAGTACAGCTTTTTAATGAACTCCTGACAAACACTGCTATACCGCCGCCCCTCCTACTTGTTCGGTCATATTTAAACAAACTATATCCCGGTATATCAAACTCTGCTAAAAAATGCCTGGTTTCTGTATTAATCCATGCTTCAGTTAGCGCTATTATGTCTATATTTTCTTTGCTAACCAGTGCTCTAAGTTCGTTCATTTTGTTACATAAACTCCTGCAATTTGTATAATAAACCCTCAAACTATTACTTGTATTTGCAACTATTTTTCTATTGTTTTTAACTAATTTATTTTTACCTGTTGAACTACTGGACCTAGACGGAAAAGCTACGCTATCAGAATGTTCGTTATTACAATCAATTTCATGTGGCTGGGATTCTATTTTACTTACACACCTATGGTTTATTAACAAAACCCCTCAACAAACTTGTCGAGTGAGCTGGCTAAGGTCGAAACTCCTAGTCGAGAGAGATGTACTCCATCCTGGGCATACAGTTCATCCTTACCGTAGAAGAGGGTCCAGTTATCCAGGAATGGAATAGTATTTGCCTTGCAATACTTCTCCAGCCGGCTATTTACACCAATAGCCCTGGAGGACCATTCCTTCCTTACCCCTCTTCTTGGTAGGATACTGTGTACCACAGGAACTCCACCCTTCTCCTCGATCCTCTCCAACATTTCCTGGTACGTGGTGAGCAACTCCTCAGTCCTGCATTTCCAAATGTCGTTGCTCCCTGCGTTGAGGAAGATGATGGGGTCCTCTCCACTCGCTTCCATGACACCATCTAGCTTTTCTGCCACCTTCTCGACTCCGGCACCAGGCAGACAGACAACTTTACCAACATGTGTGTTAGTAGCCCTACCAAGGTATTTAACCACTGAATCCCCTACAATTAAAATAGACTTAGCTGTTTTCTGTTGCCGGCCTGTAGCCTCCACATTTTGTGAAGTTGGCATGAAAAGTAAAGAAAATAGCATATTGACCTTATATTTGACATTGACCTTTCATAAGGAATTTCTAATATGACTTTGGTGTAGGTATTCCGAATATGCATGGTAAGCCTAGTGAGAATCTAACATTTAGTATAAGAAATACTAGTAAAATAATTATTTTGACCTTTGACCTTACCCTTTACAATATTTATCAAACATTTTAGCAATACAATAGCAATGTTACCAGTAACTTGCATAGTGAAAATGAAGAAATTTGAGTAAAAACTAAAAATAAATATTAAAATTTGACCTTTGACCTTGACCTGTGACCTTGACCTTTCATAAGAAATGGTAGAGTTCTTTTATGACTTTGGCCTAGGTATTCCAAATATACATGGTGAGCCTAGTGAAAATCTGACAGTTAGTATAAGAAATATTAGTAAAACTTATTAATTTGATCTTTGACATTGACCTTTGACCTTACCCTTTATAATATTTACCTACAATTTGAGCAATACGATATCAAGGTTATGAGTAATTTGTGTAGTGAAAATGAAGTAATTTGAGTAAAAACTAAAAATAAATAGTAAAAGCTGACCTTTGACCTTGACTTGTTACCATGACCTTTATGTAAGAGTACATTTTAGTTTTCATTGACACTGCCCTGGAAAATCAAATAAGCATGCTGAATGTTATTAAAACCCATCAGTTAGTTTCATATATATTAAGAGAATAGTTGACTTTGACCTTTATCTTGACCTTTATATGTGTTAAAATTTAATATTTTCCTTTTCATTTAAAGTGCAACTATCTCACCAAATTGTGTGAAGTTTGCATAAAAAGTAAAAAGAAAATAGCATTTTGACCTTTTATTTGACCTTGACCTGTGACCTTGACCTTTCATACGGAATATTAAGTTTTTTTGTATGACCTTGGCCTAGGTATTCCGAATACACATGGAAAGAATAGTGAAAATCTAAAAATTAGTATAAGAAATACTAGTAAACAAATTTTATTTTGACCTTTGACCTTAACCTTTAGAATATTTACCTGAAATTTGGTCAAAAAGATATCAAAGTAACCAGTAACTTGTATAGTGAAAATGAAGAAATTTGAATAAAAACTGTATATATGAAATATTGACCTTATTTTTAACCTTGACCTTTGACCTTAACCTTTAGGTTATATGGACAATTTATTTTTGAATGACCATCCCATTGACAAAATGGATATATCTGTGAACTTTAGTGAATATCCATCAAATGGTCTAGGAGGAGTTACCGGACAGACAGACGGACGACGGACAATGACGGACGACGGACAAGCTGACTTGTGGTGCACAGTATACGGGCGAGATCTGTGTGTGCGTTACCACTCTGCTTCGCAGAGTTAATAATAATAATAATAATAAAGTAGGTGTGCAGTTTTCGCACTACCAAAAAAAATATATAATAAAAACAAAACTGCATACGCAACTCTGCGACCTATAATTCTGCAAGTAGTATTGAATCTTTTAGGTAAAATAGGTTTATATACAGTATATATATATATTGTTACGTATCTTGATCCTCAAGTGGTTAACTTGATGAATCTAGATAGCACAGAGACACATATCAAGGTATCAGTCAGCTGAAGGCAAAACAAAAGTAAAATCTAATAAAATAATTTCCTGTTGTTGCTTCCTTTCCTTTTGGATCTTAGGACTTAGTATCCTTTATTGACTGAGACTCTTTAATTATGAAAAATACTGAAACTAATTAAAGTCATGTAGTATTTATAAAGAATTATTATTTAACCGAAGCTTAGTACGCTATGGTTATGAACCGAATAAGTTATAGCTAAAGAAGGACTATTAATTTTATAAAAAGTCTTGAAAGATAAATATTAAAGTAAGAATATTTCTGTCTCTTACCCTTTTTGAAATGAATAGATAGTTTTATTATATGTCCTTTTATTTATATTTAATGTAATTATTCTTGGTTCTTGTCTTACGTTAATAGTATTATATTATTATTATCATCAGGATTAATATCAAAGTCACATAAAAAGTTAGATATATATTTAATAATTAGTTAAATGTACTTCTTAACCACGTAACATTGAGGTTTGATTATGAGTAAATTAAGTTACAGGATCGCTTCATAGATTCGATTCAGGTCTCACTCAAATAATATGAAAAGCAAAATATAATATTTTGAAGCAAAAGAATTTTCTTCAGCTTAGGAAATCACTAGAAGTAATATTATCACAGCCATGTTAGTCTAAGGCGATATTACTAATAAGAGACAATAGCATCACCGTTCTAAGCACCGTTAAGCAATGTAAGCTTAATTCAAAGAAAATGAAAGAACTCGTAAGTATTAATATAAAACAATAGTATTACTTTCATCATAACCCAATTACTTAAAGATTTGCTTTAGTCCACAAGTTAGTCAACTAAAATAGTTAAGTACATAATAATAGCGTTACCGTTAAATCCCAATCAAATAGTTACGTACATAATAGTAGCGTTAACGTTAATTCGCAATCAAATAGTTAAACACATAATAGTAGCGTTCACGTTAATTCCCAATCACATATCTCACTAACCAACATAACGTAAGTGTTTACACCGAACACACTTAACACACATTTATATAATCTGACTGACAGTCACAAACCCATTATAATACTTCACCCCGTCTTCCTCCAGCTGCAAGTTCACCTTCCCCAACTCCAAATGAGACTGATTTGAATGCCCACAACTCGGGTCTTATATACCAAACAATGATGGTGTAGGAACGAATCAGGAGGCGGGGGGTGGTGCCTACTCCAATCATAGCTCCTCGAGTCGCATAACAGGTGCCTGGTCCACTCACAGCTCCTGGCGTCGATCATACGTCATAGCATCGGTCATCGAGGTAGTTTGCAGGGTCCCCTATGACGCACGCAGGTGTGAAGGGTAGTTTGCAGGTATGCGGGCGAGCTAGTTTCCCCACTCGCTTGGTCGCTTGCTAGTCTGCTACACCGTTGGGGTAGTTTGGCTCCTTCAACTTTAATTCTAACTCTAAATTAACATACAGGGCTCCGTATGTCAGACCTCCCCCCTAGAAAAGAGTTTAAGGAGTATAGTACATAATATTAAACATAATACATAAATAGATTCACCACCAGATTGGCAACAGCAAGATTATAATGAGGATATAATAAGGATATCACCCAAAGTAGGCAAAGGCTCCAGGTACCACATCAGAACATAGCCGGAACGTAGCTGGAGCGTTTATTCGAACTGCAAGGCATTATCTCACAGCTGAAGGCTTGAAAGCGCACTACAAAAGCATGATATTTACCTCGCTACAAGGGAGAGCTAATTGCCAAAATCCTCTCATTAAATTAAACTTACTGCTGTATGAGGCCAAACTGGTAAATGCAATCTTTGATCCGTGGCAGTGGGTAGGTATCGTTCTTTGTGACAGCATTAACTTGCCTATAGTCCCTACAAAACCTATGGCTCCCGTCTGGCTTTGGCACAAGTATGACCGGACTACTCCACTGGCTGAAGGCCCTTGTGATCAGCTGGTTTGAAAAAATTAAGTCAAGCTCGACCTGCAGTATACTCCTGCGTTGTGGTGAGACACGGTAGGGGGATAGTTGAATGGGAGTTGCATCCCCTACATCGATGTCGTGCACGGCCAAAGAAGTGAGCCCTGGAGTATCACGGAACACACTGGGAGACTGAGATAAAACAGAGATTAGTTGGTTCGCTTGATCAGAGGGAAGATGACATAGTTTAGATGGTAATTCCCTCCAAGCCACTGAATTATACTGAAAGTTGGATAGGCTACATGACAAGTCAAAGTCTGCATGGATACCTTCAGGCTCTGGAACAGTCTGTTGCGGGTCAGTAAGAGAACTGAAGACTTCGTCCGCACCAGGCTGTTCACAGGTCCTGACATTCACTGCCACAGTGGGAGAATCTGGAGGAGAGGAATCAGGGGACCTATGGTAGGGCTTCAACATATTAATATGGAATACTTGCGTGGGCTTTCTCCTCTCTGGGGTAGTTACTAGATAATCGGTAATGCTCACCCTCCGAATGATCTTATATGGGCCCCTGAACTTGGCAGATAAAGGTTGGCCAAAAAGGGGGAGCAGGACCAAAACCTCATCACCGGACTTAAACTCCCTCTCACGGGCTTTTCTGTCATACCATTTCTTCATGGAGCTTTTAGCCACTGTCAAGTTTTGAGCGGCAAACTCACATGAGGATCTCAGCCGGGTTTTGAAATCTGAAACATACTTGAGGAGGTTTTGGTTCCCCTCCTGGCCAACTAGGCTATCCTGCAATAGTTGCAAAGGACCTCTTACCTGGTGACCGAAAACTAGCTCATTAGGGGAAAAACCCAGGGATTCAGTTGGAACCTCACGAGTAGCAAATAAAAGAAAAGGTACCCCTTATCCCACTCAACTCCGGTCTCTGTACAATACTTACGTAACATTCCCTTTAATGTCTGATGATATCGTTCGAGAACCCCTCGACTCTCTGGGTGGTAGGTGCTAGACTTAACATGCTCGATACCCAACTCCTTCAGGGACTGCTGGAAAATGTTAGAGGTAAAATTAGTTCCTTGATCACTTTGCACCTCATGGGGGAAACCCATTCTGGTGAAGAATTTGAGCAGTTCCTTGATAACAGTTGGAGCAGAGGTAGTCCTTAAGGGTATAGCCTCTGGGTAACGAGTTGCCATGTCCATGATAGTTAATAAATAAATGTTACCTTGGGAAGTCTTAGGCAATGGGCCTACAATGTCCACTACCACCCGAGTAAAAGGATTCTCGAAAACGGGCAAGGGCACCAGAGGATGTACAGGCACCTTCTGATTGGGTTTTCCTGTCATCTGGCAAGTGTGACACACTCTACAAAACTCCACTACATCTGCACGCATTCCTGGCCAGTAAAAGTGGGCTCTGATTCTGTCTAGAGTTTTTCTCACACCTAGGTGTCCTGCCAATGGTATACAATGTGCCATTTCCATGATATCTCTACGACAAGGTTTGGGGACTACTACTTGATGGACGTCCCAAGCCCCGTCATCGATTGGTCTGTGTGGCGGTCTCCATCTTCGCCACAATACTCCTCCTTTGAGGTAGAAACATTCACCACCCTCCTTCTCACATTCCTCTTCACTCACGGACCTGGCAGCTAACTCCTTGCATTCACTATCATCTCTCTGTAGCTCTACCAGGCCACTAGGACAATTTGGAGGGGTTTCATGGTCATCGTTAGGGTCAAGATGAGCCATAAAGGTGTCAGATAAATCCACCTCAGTCACATCATCAGGCACAGTTGGAGCGTCATTCACACTCTCATCATCCCTTTCATCAACTCTTACATTCGGTACATTTCTGTCTGAGGGAACTGCTACTTGAGACATTGAACGTGTGACAGCACACACAGGGAAAACTGTTGGCATCTCCTTTTCGAGCTCACCGGTTAGTGGCTCGTTAACAGGGGAAAGTGACAAAATGGGGTCTGGGCGGACCTTCTCACCTGCTACATCATTCCCCAAAAGGAGTGTTACCCCAGGCACAGGGATATCTTGGGACCTACACAAAGCTATGGTGGCCTCACCCTGTAGTAACTCACATTCAATTTCGCCTTTTACCAAGTATGCATAAAACTGGCCTCCAGCACCTCTCATTACAACTGGTTCGCCAGGTGGGCACTCAGTGTAATGATTCACCATGAGGGTGCTAGTAGAACCTGTGTCTCTCAGAATTTTTACCTCATGCATACAACCATTTAATCTCACGTTGCCAGATGAAATAAAGGGACGGTAACTGTCCTGCACTGATGGTGAAATTATTATTGGCTTAACCCTAGTGAGTTGCACCACACATGCTACTACACCCCTGTCTAGATGATTTACGTTAGCTGCTAGGTACTCCTTCTGTTGGGAGTCCTGCATTAAAGGAACTTTTGGTGCTAGGTACTCCTTCTGTCGGGAGCCCTGCATTAAAGGCACACATGGAATTTGAGATACGGCGGCAACTGTCTGCCCCGATCTCTCGGTTTTTTCCTTGGCCCAGCACTGATAAGCTAGGTGGCCTCTCATGCCACAAAAAGTACATACTTTAGGGGATACGGGAACGTTCCCTCTTTGAGCATTACTATTAGTTTGGGGCCCACCTCTGTTACCATTGCCCTGAGTCGCATTTTTAGTTGGGGGAACAATTCGGTTTTGGCTAGCTGGGGAAGACGTTATAGGCTTGTGACTGGGTCTGTCAGATTTGTGATTGGGATACTTAAAATTAGAGCTAGAATTATCGTAGGGCTTCTTTCCACGAAATTTGTTGTTGAGCACGTATGTGTCAGCCATGTCAGCAGCGTCAGCAAGACAATCTACCTTTTTCCCCTTTAAATGATAGGATACAGAAGAATCAATTTTCCATAGGAAATTTTCTAACAGGACCAACTCCTTCAGATCGTTGTAGCTTGTGACTGTTTTACTCATGACCCAATGATTGAAAGTTTTAGTCATGGTCCTGGCAAATACCTTATGGGTTTCTTCTACTTTCTTCTGGTTTTTACGGAAAGATTGCCTGTAAGCCTCAGGCTGCAATTGATAGGTTTTTAGGATAGCTTCTTTGAGATTGTCATAATCCTGCCTAACTTCTGCTACTTCTGACAAATACGTGGCTCGAGCCTGCCCTGTCAAAACAGTTTGTAACATAAAAGGCCATTGATCTCTTGTCCACTTCATACCTCCAGCAACTTCCTCAAACAAAACAAAGAAATCCTGCACATTATCCTCAGTGAAAGGTGGAATGACACTAGTCATAGTCAATCCCAGAGGGGGAGCAATTACAGGAGCATTTGTATTGACATTTAGTTGAGCCGTACGATATTGATATTCACATTGTTCGGTCGTTGCACTGGCATTTATTCTGGCTAGTTCTATACATGCATTGGCTTGTTCGGTCGTTGCTTTTATTCTGGCTAGTTCTAGTTCGAATATTTGATCACCGGTCAAACCAGGTGGCAATTGTACATTAAGTTGGCTAGGTTTACTAGGGATCCCACCAACTGCTCCGTCTCCCTCCCCGCCTTCTACAGGGAACAGGTGGGTTTTTATGGTCTGAGCCACCTCTACTTTAGACATGTTTGAGACAGTTAATTGGAGATGTGAGGCAAGCACTTTCAGTTCGGATTTTGACAGACAGTCAATATCAGGGGCTGTGGGTTCTGATTCTATGAAAACTCTAGCAGCTTTGTCATTAATTAGTTGAGGCATGATTAATATTTGATTTTTAAGTAGTGAAACGGTAATGAAACTGAGTGAAACTGTATGAAACGAATCCTGGCAAGGTCGCCTCTCTTCTGTTACGTATCTTGATCCTCAAGTGGTTAACTTGATGAATCTAGATAGCACAGAG
Source organism: Paralithodes platypus (assembly GCA_032716605.1). Taxonomy (NCBI): domain Eukaryota; kingdom Metazoa; phylum Arthropoda; class Malacostraca; order Decapoda; family Lithodidae; genus Paralithodes; species Paralithodes platypus. The sequence goes on along the minus strand of CM064543.1, from coordinate 26,615,408 downwards.
ACACATATCAAGGTATCAGTCAGCTGAAGGCAAAACAAAAGTAAAATCTAATAAAATAATGTCCTGTTGTTGCTTCCTTTCCTTTTGGATCTTAGGACTTAATATCCTTTATTGACTGATACTCTTTAATTATGAAAAATACTGAAACTAATTTAAGTCGTGTAGTATTTATAAAGAATTATTATTTAACCGAAGCTTAGTAGGCTATGGTTATGAACCGAATAAGTTATAGCTAAAGAAGGACTATTAATTTTATAAAAAGTCTTGAAAGATAAATATTAAAGTAAGAATATTTCTGTCTCTTACCCTTTTTGAAATGAATAGATAGTTTTATTATATGTCCTTGTATTTATATTTAATGTAATTATTCTTGGTTCTTGTCTTACGTTAATAGTATTATATTATTATTATCATCAGGATTAATATCAAAGTCACATAAAAAGTTAGATATATATTTAATAATTAGTTAAATGTACTTCTTAACCACGTAACATTGAGGTTTGATTATGAGTAAATTAAGTTACAGGATCGCTTCATAGATTCGATTCAGGTCTCACTCAAATAATATGAAAAGCAAAATATAATATTTTGAAGCAAAAGAATTTTCTTCAGCTTAGGAAATCACTAGAAGTAATATTATCACAGCCATGTTAGTCTAAGGCGATATTACTAATAAGAGACAATAGCATCACCGTACTAAGCACCGTTAAGCAATGTAAGCTTAATTCAAAGAAAATGAAAGAACTCGTAAGTATTAATATAAAACAATAGTATTACTTTCATCATAACACAATTACTTAAAGAGTTGCTTTACTCCACAAGTTAGTCAACTAAAATAGTTAAGTACATAATAATAGCGTTACCGTTAAATCCCAATCAAATAGTTACGTACATAATAGTAGCGTTAACGTTAATTCGCAATCAAATAGTTAAACACATAATAGTAGCGTTCACGTTAATTCCCAATCACATATCTCACTAACCAACATAACGTAAGTGTTTACACCGAACACACTTTACACACATTTATATAATCTGACTGACAGTCACAAACCCATTATAATACTTCACCCCGTCTTCCTCCAGCTGCAAGTTCACCTTCCCCAACTCCAAATGAGACTGATTTGAATGCCCACAACTCGGGTCTTATATACCAAACAATGATGGTGTAGGAACGAATCAGGAGGCCGGGGGTGGTGCCTACTCCAATCATAGCTCCTCGAGTCGCATAACAGGTGCCTGGTCCACTCACAGTTCCTGGCGACGATCATACGTCATAGCATCAGTCATCGAGGTAGTTTGCAGGGTCCCCTATGACGCACGCAGGTGTGAAAGGTAGTTTGCAGGTATGCGGGCGAGCTAGTTTCCCCACTCGCTTGGTCGCTCGCTAGTCTGCTTCACCGTTTGGGTAGTTTGGCTCCTTCAACTCTAATTCTAACACTTAAATTAACATACAGGGCTCCGTATGTCAGAATATATATATATATATATATATATATATATATATACTGTATATATATATAAAATACCGGTATATATAAGAAAGAAATAGTGACCATAATCTGTGACCTTTACCATTCACCTTGACCTTTGAAAAACAAAGAAAACAAAATGGACAATCGTTGCATTGACCAACCAAATTTGCCAGCAAAATTTGGTGACGATACGTAACCCGTTCAGTACAGTTCTGTCGGTTTCATTTCATACTGGATACTAAGACGATTTTATTTAGTTTATGAAGGGCCTCCATAAAAGTAGCAGGCTTTCAACTATCTTAACCCTTTTTATTACCACAGATCCTTCATAAGCTCCACAAAATCGTCTAATTATATCTAGAATACAATGAAAAAAACGTCACCGGTACACAACAGGTTAAACAGTCTAGGAAGAGTTTAAAGACAATTATCAACACTCTTCTTTTGTTCTTTTACCTTGACCTTTAACCTTAAGCATTATAATATATATATATATATATATATATATATATATATATATGATTGAATTATATGTGATTTAAGTAAAATGCAACTAACAGTCGTCAGCTTATCAAAAATTTATTTATTTTATGATGAAGGTTAACTTATGACCTTGGCCTGTGACCTTGACCTTTATGTAGAATTATATTTTTGTTTGCTTCGATGTAACTAGAATATCAAATAAGTGTGTCAAATTTCATTAAAGATCATCAGTTAGTTTCAGAGGTATTAAAGGAATAGTTGATCTTGACCTTTGACATTCATCTTGACCTTCATGATGTCTGAAAATTTAACATTTTAATTTTCCCTTAATGCACAACTGTCTCAACGAATGTTGTGAAGTTTACATGAATAGTAAAGAAATTAGCATATTGACTTTATATATGACGTTGACCTGTGAACTTGACCTATCAAATGGAATTATGCTTATTCTTGTATGACCTTGCTCTAGGCATTCCGAATATGCATGATATGCCTAATGAAAATCCTACATTAAATAAGAAATACTAGTAAAAATCATATATCGACCTTTAACCTTGACCTTTGACCTTCGACATTAGAATTTCTTATCAAGGATTTAGTTAGTTTAACAGCAATGTTCGTATTTACTAGCATTATGAATATGGTGTAGCCTAATTCGTATAAAAACTTATTGATTACAAATAGTGATCATATACTGTGACCTTGACCTTTGACCTTTGACTAAAAGTAAAATACATACATTTGGATGGTCGTCGCATTGACCAACTGAATTTGCCTGTATAATTTTACAGTGGTGGGCGTGGGCGCGGGCGCGCCGATTTGGCGCTCTGCGCTCTGCGATCCGGTGCGCACTACCAATATAGAGGAGCGCGGAGCGAGGAGCGCGAAGCGAGGAGCGGCCAAAATCTGAACTCGGAGTGCAGGCGGGGAGCGCAGCTTGAATTTTGCGCTCCTATCTGGCGCTCCGGAAGCGATTTTTCCTGTCAACAAAGGTTCAAGAACGTCATTATCGTGTAAAGTCATCGTACGGTGTTAATCACGGTGTTAGTGAACTGTGATACAGTGATACTATGATAGTGACAGACTGACAGTGTTACAGTTGTTAACTTGTTACTGACTTGTTTTGGCTTTTGCTAACGCTAAGTAAACCATACGGGCAAGTTATGGCTTACGAAGAGGCCTATTTTAATAAATTATTAATGATATCATCATATCAATCATATCATATTATGATATTAAATTATTAATCGTTTAATCATGTAATCAACTAATCTTGTTGTTATTGTATTGTTAGGCTTGTTAGCTTGATAAGTTTAACTGTTTAAGTTTCTCAGTTTGGACAGTTTCTGTAATTCTTTATATCATATCATAGATATCAATGGACAGTCACAATGTCACAATGATATCAATCATATGATTCATATCATTGATATGACATAAAGAATTACAGAAACTGAGAAAGTGAGAAACTTAAACTTCAGAAAGACACCATGACTTGAGTTTTTTTGAATTTTTTGAATTTTTTAATTTAATGAAGTGAAAGACAAAGGATTGTATTAATTTAGGTAAATAATTAAATAACTTCTAGAAGCTGTTTATTTACTTTTTTTTATAATATACCTATTTTTGGGAGCGCGGATAACAGGAGCGCAGAGCGGGAAGCGCATCGGGTCGGCTGACCAAAGGAGCGCGTGAGCGCTGCCGCATTACCTTATGTCTGAGGAGCGCTGAGCGATACCGCATTACCGGTCCCACCGGAGCGCGCCCACCCCTGTAATTTTATGACAATAAATTAAACAGTCAAGGAGGAGTTTAGGGAAAATGACAAATACTCTTATCTTGACCTTGACCACTGACCTTAACTATTACAATATTTATGTGAACTTTGATATATATTAGGCCATATTTAAGTAATAAGCCATAACACAGCCAGTTTTCTAATATTTGAGTAATCTTTTTTAATAAATAATAAAAGTTGACCTTTGACCTTGACCTGTGACCTTTATGTAGTTAATTTTTGTTTGCATTGACATTGCCCATGCACATAAAATACGCATGCCTTATTTCATTAAAACATCAGTTAGTTTCATATATTAAGAGAATAGTTGACCTTGACATTTGACCTTTATCTTGACCTTTATGTCTCATCATTTATTAATTTTCTTTTCACTTTAACCCCTCCAACCCGGAAGGGCTCTTGAACGCCCATAACAACCTCGGCCCGCGCAACCCGGAAGGGCTCTTGAACGCCCATTGCTTGCGTGCGTGCTTTCGAATGCCGCGCGTACATTTTCGGTATCGTGGGACGGTAGGTGGCGCCACCAGGCGTAAACTACGCCACAGCAACAGTATCTACCCCGACGCCATCATGGACAGTACGCCAAATAGTGATTCCGCTGTGTCCGATACCGTGCTTCCTACGACGCCCTTGCTAGTTCGTCGCGCCTTACTCCGACGCCATCGCCTAAATGTGTTATCTCCCGGAGGTATTGAGACGACATTGAGACTTTATGAGCGAGCTGATGCCAAGCATAATGTTGATGATGAAGTCAGTGACGACTCCAGTAATTATAAGTCGAGTGATTATGGCCATGAGAGTGACAAAGAAGAGCAATTCCTGGGATTTGCGAGAGAACATGACAGTGATGAGAGTGATGAAGGTGATGTACCAGTTGTTGAGGAAGCTGGTTTACCTAAAGACAGTGAACTTGAGAGAGTGAGTGAGTGGGAGAGTTCAAGGTCACTCACCAAATTTCGCATAAGTGACACGACGCCAAGCCCTTCCCCAGGTAAATCGCCTTTCAAGCTACATTTGTATAAGCAGAAAATACTTGAGAAGGCGGCTGCGGCAGCTAGGGAACAAGCAAAACTACTTGGTGAGGATGAGGCTGTGAGTGAGGGTCAGCGTGGTGACCCTTCTCGTCCGCCATTGTCTCCCTTATCTATCCACGCCACCCAAGATGACCCGGATGCCCCGCATTCTTCCCCACCACCCCCACCATTGCCAAGGGTTGAGGACCCCACACTTTCGGCCTATTTGCCTCCTAGGTCCCCCGACAGGAGACATACTGCTGCCGAAAAGGGGAAAGGTAGGAAATATACCAAAAAATTTAAGAAAAGTAAGAGAGTTTTGTTCGAGGCTCCCGCGGCGTCCACCCCGGCCGGCCCCAGCCATACGTCCCCGCAAGTTTCCCCACGGTCCTCCCCACCTCTCCCGCCTTCAACATGTTTTCCTGAAGAAGTCTTTGAGCTCGCATCACCAATACCTGGGCCTAGTGACAGTGAAACATTGCTTTCTGTCACTCGTCGCAGGCCAAGGAGCCCAGGACCTCGGGGGGACACAGCCTCACCTGCCACTCCTTCCCCACCTCGCCCACCCGCACGCCGCCCACGCATCACTGGTTCCCCGCCAGATTATGTGGGGGCCACTGATGATGAAGGGCACCTCTCTGAAGACTCTGGCCATGATTTCATAGGTCCACCGTCAGGGCAAGATGACCACTCTGACGATGACTATATGGACATCGACGACCCTCGACCCATCCGCTTGGCCCGGCGTCGTGCTGCCCGTCGTGCTGCCCACCGCCCTGGCCGCCGCCCTGGCCGCCCTAGGGCGCGCGCCTCCCGAGTTGGCCGTGGGCGTTCTGGGCCACCAGCTGGAGCTCCTCGTCAGCGTAGACAAGACCCATTCTACGTTTTTCAGTGGTAAGACGTAGTTGATGAGGATGGATACAACCCTGATGTGCCAGCTTTTGATGAGGTACTGGAGGGTTCAGGCATTACCCCCAATTTTCCTGCAGGCCCCAATGCTCCACCACACGAACTATTTGAGGCCTTCTTTGATGAGGAGGTGGTAGGCTATGTTGTCAAAGAGACAAATAAGCAGCACCAATTCCAGGTCCACTTTTTGGGAAAGGTGACCAAGGGCCACATGAGGCAGTGGACCCCAGTGACTCATAAAGAGTTCATGGTGTTCCTGGCACTCACCATGCTAATGCCTCATGTCAAGAAGCATAGGTTGCCTGACTATTGGATCACCAATGATCTGATATCCACCCCTGCCTTCGGGAAATATATGTCTCGCGACCGGTACCTTGATATCCTCGCAGCGCTCCATCTTGTCACCAACCTTGACGTCCACCTCCCAGACAAGCTGTGGAAGATTAGGACGTTGTACAAGATGATGCGAGAACGCTTCACCTCCTACTTCAAGCCCTTCCGCAAGGTCGTCATTGACGAGTCTCTTGTGCTGTTCCGGGGAAAACTCAGCTTCCGGCAGTACATCCCCTCAAAAAGACATCGCTTTGGCATAAAATTCTTTGTGCTGTGCGACTGCCAAACTGGCTATGTCCTGGACTTCTTGGTCTACAGCGGGAAGGAAGGGGACTTGCTTGTGGACCCCCTCATTGGCTTTGGCGGAGCAGTGGTGCAAGCCATGATGGACCGCTACTTTCACAAGAATCACGTCCTCTACACGGACAATTATTACACGTCCCCCACTCTCTCACAGTACCTGCATGAGCGCAAGACGGGGACTGTAGGCACAGTACGAGGGAAAAGGAAGGGCATGCCACCTTTCCCTCCAAAGACCAAAAAAGGTGATGTGTTCAAGAAGAAGTCGGGGCCCATTCTGGCTATCCACTGGCACGACCAGCGGAAGGTCAACCTCCTGACCACCATCCACAAGGGGGAAATGGTGGAGACTGGCAAGGTGGATCGCCGCACCCAGGCCAGGGTGACCAAGCCCGATGCTGTCCTGGACTACAACATCAACATGAGGCTGGTGGACAAGTCCGACATGCAGATAGGCTTCATTGACTGCCTGCGTACCTCGTGCAGATGGTACAAAAAGTTCTTTCTGCATATGGTGGACATGTCAGTTCTGAATGCCTACAACATATACAAGCTTCGGAATGTGAACATACCCATGAAGTTCAATAGCCTGCGGAGGTTCCAAAAGCAGGTGTTGACGGAGCTCCTGGAGAAGTATGCTACGCCACAGAGGGCAGTGGCACATCCTGGGCCCGCCGTTATTGACCGCTTGCAGTGTGCTCAATACTTGATTAGGCACAGGCTTGGTTCCCTGCCTCAGAATGAATCAGGAAGAACACAGCAGAAGCGGTGCCATGTCTGCTACAACAGCAGGGTGAGGCCGAGGTCAGGTAAAAAGTCAACCATGGAGTGTGTGGAGTGCAAGGTGGCACTCTGTGCTTTAGAGTGCTTCTTTGATTACCACTCCAAGCTGGAGTTCTAATAATCATACTGAAATTGCCAAATAAAATGACAATATGTACACTATAATTATATATAGGCAAAAAGTGGAAGAAAACCAATTTATTGTAATACAAAAGTCATGTATTATGAGAACATTGATACAAATACAATTACACCATAATAATATGTGAAAGTGACACATATGTATATACCAAGTGACATTCATATGATTAGAACCTATAGAAATATATAAATCAGTGAAAAAAGACAATAAATTGTATATAAAACGTTTACAAATCATATAACTAAGTGAAAGTGACACAAGACCTAATATTTGATGGCCAAAATATAATAAATACCTGTGATAACGAATAATCAGTGCCTAATACAACAATAACCTACCTCAATTACTAATAAAATGTACGGTATCGAGTGAAAATGAGCATTATCAGTGACAGTGACACTCTCTAAAGCATATTTGTCAAAGTGAAAGTGACACAAGACCTAATATTTGATGGCCAAAGTATAATAAACACCTGTGATAACGAATAAACAGTGCCTAATACAACAATAACCTACCTCAATTACTAATAAAATGTACGGTATCGAGTGAAAATGAGCATTATCAGTGACAGTGACACTCTCTAAAGCATATTTGTCAAAGTGAAAGTCACACAAGACCTAATATTTGATGGCCAAAGTATAATAAACACCTGTGATAACGAATAATCAGTGCCTAATACAACAATAACCTACCTCAATTACTAATAAAATGTACGGTATCGAGTGAAAATGAGCATTATCAGTGACAGTGACACTCTCCAAAGCATATTTGTCAAAGTGAAAGTGACACAAGACCTAATATATGATGGCCAAAGTATAATAAACACCTGTGATAACGAATAATCAGTGCCTAATACAACAATAAGCTACCTCAATTACTAATAAAATGTACGGTATCGAGTGAAAATTAACAATATCAGTGACAGTGATACCCTAATAAACATATTTGATATAATTGGCCTCAAAATAACTAGAAAATATCAAATAAACATCACATTCTCAATATCAAACACTAAAATCGTCTAAGGGAGATAAATACTTTGGCGCGACGAGCGGCTAGGTGCGTCGTAGCCATGGCCGGGGCGACGCGTCCGAACGCGGGAAGAATTTGCCGCCGAAAAGCACTCGTCTTCCCGCGCTCACCATTATGCAACCAGAGGGGATAGAGACCTCTACTCAACGCCATTCGACAGAGGAAGGTTTGTGGAACATTATTCTTTTTTATTCACAACATTACATGCCATATTCATTGACTTACAGAGTAGTTAACATAGGCCAAAGATCGTCAAAACACCCGGTACCGGAGCACAGTCGCAAGCTATAGCCCCCGGGGCTGGAGGGTTAAAGTATAGCTATCTCACCAAATTTTGTGAAATTTGCATGAAAAGTAAAGAAAATAGCATATTGACCTTTTATTTGACCTTGACCTGTGACCTTGACCTTTCATATGGAATAGAATAGTTTATTGTATGACCATGGCCTAGGTATTCCGAATATACATGGTAAGCCTAGTGATAATCTAACAGTTAGTATGAGAAATACTAGTAAAAATACTATTTTGACCTTTGACCTTGAACTTTGACCTTACCCTTTAGAATAATTATCTAAAATTTGTGAAATACGATGTCAATGTTACCAGTAACTTGTAAACGGAAAATGAAGACATTTGAATAAAAACTAAAAATAAATGGTATAAGTTGACCTTTCACCATGACCTGTGTCCTTGATCTTTATGTAAGAGTAAAACATAGTTTTCATTGACATTGCCCAGGAAAATCAAATAAGCATGGCTAATTTCATTAAAACCCATCAGTTAGTTTCATATGTATTTATAGAGTAGTTGACCTTGACCTTTGACCTTGACCTTGACCTTCATGATGTCTCAAAATTTATTATTTTCCTTTTCATTTAAAGTGCAACTATATTGCCAAATTTTGTGAAGTTTGCATGAAAAGTAATGAAATTAGCATGTTGACCTCTTATTTGACCTTGACCTGTGAACTTGACCTTTCATATGGAATTGTTTAGTTTCTTGTATGACCTTGCCCTAAGTATTCCGAATATACATGGTAAGCTTAGTGAGAATCTAACAGTTAATATAAGAAATACTAGTAAAACAAATATTTTGACATTTGACCTTGACCTTACCCTCCAGAATATTTATCTAAAATTTGGTCAATAGGATATCGAGGTTACTAGTAACTTGTATAGTGAAAATTATGAAATTTGAGTAAAAACTAAGACACATGAAATATTGACCTTATTATTAACCTTGACCTTTGTCCTTAACCTTTAAGTTAAATTGAAAATTTCTTTTCGACTGACCTTCGCATTGACCACATGAATATACCTGTGAAATTTGGTGAAAATCCATTGAACGGTCTAGGAGGAGTTTCCGGACGGACGACGGACGATGGACGACGACGACGACGACGACGACGGACGACGACGACGACGACGGACAAGCTGAATTGTGGTGCACAGTATACGGGCGGGACCTGTGCGTACGATACCACTCTGCTCCGCAGAGTTCATAATAATAATAAAGTAGGTGTGCAGTTTTCGCATTACCAAAACAAATCTATTATAAAAAAAAAATACATACGCAACTCTGCGACCTATAAATTCTGCAAGTAGTATTGAATCTCTTAGGTAAAATAGGTTTATATACAGTATATATATATATATATATATATATATATATATATATATATATATATATTGTATATATATATAAAATATATATAAGAAAGAAATAGTGACCATAATCTGTGACCTTTACCATTCACCTTGACCTTTGAATAAAAAAGAAAACAAAATGGACAATCGTTGCATTGACCAACCAAATTTGCCAGCAAAATTTGGTGACGATACGTAACCCGTTCAGTACAGTTCTGTCGATTTCATACTGGATACTAAGACGATTTTATTTAGTTTATGAAGGGCCTCCATAAAAGTAGCAGGCTTTCAACTATCTTAAGGGGAGATATCCACTTGAGGGACTATTTTCTTGACCCCTTTCTCTCTCATGTCTAGGCCCATTGCTTTTGAGATTTTAAGATGTTTGCCCCGTTAGTTTGGCGATTTTAACAACTTTCACCCCATTTTAAGACCTTTTGTGCCATTCAGGTGTCTATTATATGCTGGCGAGCGATAGCGAGCCTGTAACTTATGGGGAATCGGCCTTTGGCCGGGACATTTTTCTACCGAAAAATGTACAAATTAATCTTGAAAGGGACTCGAGGGGGTGTAATTTTAAGCTTGCTGGAGGTCTAAGGAACAAACTAAATACCTCCCCTTAACCCTTTTTACTACCACAGTTCCTTCATAAGCTCCACAAAATCGACTAATTTTAGCTAGAATACAATGAAAAAAACGTCACCGGTACACAACGGGTTAAACAATCTAGGAAGAGTTTAAAGACAATTATCAACACTCTTCTTTTGTTCTTTTACCTTGACCTTTAACCTTAAGTATTATAATATATATATATATGATTGAATTACATGTGATTTAAGTAAAATGCAACTAACAGTCGTCAGCTTATCGAAAATTGATTAATTTTATGATGAAGGTTAACTTATGATCTTGGCCTGTGACCTTGACCTTTATGTAGAATTATATTTTTGTTTGCTTCGATGTAACTAGAATATCAAATAAGTGTGTCAAATTTCAACCCTTGTCTAGCGGGCCCTCTGTGGCCGTTTTGGGCCTTTTCAGGCCGTTCTGACTGCTATATCAACCATCAGTATGAAAGGAACTGTATTGCGCCGAAAACTAGGTGGAAATCGCTACACAATGACGCCACATACAGCTACGTAACACTCGTGGAGCACTGACAGTGTTACCTCGAAGCTGGAAGTTTAGCTGATTTTGCTACCTTGCTCACTTTTAGCGAACTATTGGTTACACTGCCATCCTCCCGCGTGGTGGGGGAACTGGAGTTAGTGTGGGCCGGGAGGCCACAGATGTCGGACGTATGGATCATTACTATCCCACCCATTTTCACTCGATTTTCACCCTTTTTTCACCCGTTTTTTGCCAGTTTTTTCAACTCGACTTATGTGGTGAGCCGCTCTTTAAAGGTAAAGATCATCAGTTAGTTTCAGAGGTATTAAAGGAATAGTTGATCTTGACCTTTGACATTCATCTTGACCTTCATGATGTCTGAAAATTTAAAATTTTAATTTTCCATTAATGCACAACTGTCTCAACGAATGTTGTGAAGTTTACATGAATAGTAAAGAAATTAGCATATTGACTTTATATATGACGTTGACCTGTGAACTTGACCTATCAAATGGAATTATGCTTATTCTTGTATGACCTTGCTCTAGGCATTCCGAATATGCATGATATGCCTAATGAGAATCCTACATTAAATAAGAAATACTAGTAAAAAACATATCGACCTTTAACCTTGACCTTTGACCTTCCACATTATAATTTCTTATCAAGGATTTAGTTAGCTTAACAGCAATGTTCGTATTAACTAGGATTATGAATATGGTGTAGCCTAATTCGTATAAAAACTTATTGATTACAAATAGTTATCATATACTGTGACCTTGACCTTTGACCTTTGACTAAAAGTAAAATACATACATTTGGATGGTCGTCACATTGACCAACTGAATTTGCCTGTATAATTTTATGACAATACATTAAACAGTCAAGGAGGAGTTTAGGGAAAATAACAAATATTCTTATCTTGACCTTGACCTCTGACCTTAACTATTACAATATTTATGTGAAATGTTATATATATTAGGCCATATTTAAGTAATAAGCCATAACACAGCCAGTTTTCTAATACTTGAGTAATCTTTCTTAATAAATAATAAAAGTTGAACTTTGACCTTGACCTGTGACCTTTATGTAGTTCATTTTTGTTTGCATTGACATTGCCATTGCACATCAAATACGCATGCCTTATATCATTAAAACACATCAGTTAGTTTCATATATTAAGAGAATAGTTGACCTTGACCTTTGAACTATATCTTGACCTTTATATGTCTCATAATTTATTAATTTCCTTTTCACTTAAAGTATAGCTATCTCACCAAATTTTGTAAAGTTTGCATGAAAAGTAAAGAAAATAGCATATTGACATTTTATTTGACCTTGACCTGTGACCTTGACCTTTCATATGGAATAGAATAGTTTATTGTATGACCATGGCCTAGGTATATCGAATATACATGGTAAGCCTAGTGATAATCTAACAGTTAGTATGAGAAATACTAGTAAAAATACTATTTTGACCTTTGACCTTGAACTTTGACCTTACCCTTTAGAATAATTATCTAAAATTTGTGAAATACGATGTCAATGTTACCAGTAACTTGTAAACTGAAAATTAAGACATTTGAATAAAAACTAAAAATAAATTGTATAAGTTGACCATTCACCATGACCTGTGACCTTGATCTTTATGTAAGAGTAAAACATAGTTTTCATTGACATTGCCCAGGAAAATCAAATAAGCATGACTAATTTCATTAAAACCCATCAGTTAGTTTTATATGTATGTATAGAGTAGTTGACCTTGACCATTGACCTTGACCTTGACCTCATGATATGTCTCAAAATGTATTATTTTCCTTTTAATTTAAAGTGCAACTATATTGCCAAATTTTGTGAAATATGCATGAAAAGTAATTCAATTAGCATATTGACCTCTTATTTGACCTTGACCTGTGAACTTGACCTTTCATATGGAATTGTTTAGTTTCTGGTATGACCTTGCCCTAAGTATTCCGAATATACATTGTAAGTTTAGTGAGAATCTAACAGTTAATAATATTAGAAATTCTAGTAAAACAAATATTTTGACCTTTGACCTTGACCTTTGACCTTACCCTTCAGAATATTTATCTAAAATTTGGTCAATAGGATATCGAGGTTACTAGTAACTTGTATGGTGAAAATTAAGAAATTTGAGTAAAAACTAAGACACATGAAATATTGACCTTATATTTAACCTTGACCTTTGACCTTAACCTTTAAGTTAAATTGATTTTTTTTTCGAATGACCTTCGCATTGACCAAATGAATATACCTGTGAAATTTGGTGAAAATCCATTGAACGGTCTAGGAGGAGTTTCCGGACGGACGACGGACGATGGACGACGAAGACGACGACGACGACTGACGACGACGACGATGACGGACAAGCTGAATTGTGGTGCACAGTATACGGGCGGGACCTGTGCGTACGATACCACTCTGCTTCGCAGCGTTGATAATAATAATAAAGTAGGTGTGCAGTTTTCGCATTAACAAAACAAACTTATAATATAAAAAAAAATGCATACGCAACTCTGCGACCTATAATTCTGCAAGTAGTATTGAATCTCTTAGGTAAAATAGGTTTATATACAGTATATAATTATATATATATATATATATATATATATATATATATATATATATATATATATATATATATATATATAAACTGTATATATATATAAAATATATATAAGAAAGAAGTAGTGACCATAATCTGTGACCTTTACCATTCACCTTGACCTTTGAATAACAAAGAAAACAAAATGGACAATCGTTGCATTGACCAACCAAATTTGCCAGCAAAATGTGGTGATGATACGTAACCCGTTCACTACAGTTCTGTCAGTTTCATTTCATACTGGATTCTAAGACGATTTTATTTAGTTTATGAAGGACCTCCATAAAAGTAGCAGGCTTTCAACTATCTTAACCCATTTTATTACCACAGATCCTTCATAAGCTCCACAAAATCGTCTAATTATAGCTAGATTACAATGAAAAAAACGTCACCGGTACACAACGGGTTAAACAGTCTAGGAAGAGTTTAAAGACAATTATCAACACTCTTCTTTTGTTCTTTTACCTAGACCTTAAACCTTAAGTATTATAATATATATATATATATATATATATGATTGAATTATATGTGATTTAAGTAAAATGCAACTAACAGTCGTCACCTTATCGAAAATGTATTTATTTTATGATGAAGGTTAACTTATGACCTTGGCCTGTGACCTTGACATTTATGTAGAATTTTATTTTTGTTTGCTTCGATGTAACTAGAATATCAAATAAGTGTGTCAAATTTCACTAAAGATCATCAGTTAGTTTCAGAGGTATTAAAAGAATAGTTTATCTTGACCTTTAACATTCATCTTGACCTTCATGATGTCTGAAAATTTAACATTTTAATTTTCCCTTAATGCACAACTGTCTCAACGAATGTTGTGAAGTTTACATGAATAGTAAAGAAATTAGCATATTGACTTTATATATGATGTTGACCTGTGAACTTGACCTATCAAATGGAATTATGCTTATTCTTGCATGATCTTGCTCTAGGCATTCCGAATATGCATGATATGCCTAATGAAAATCCTACATTAAATAAGAAATACTAGTAAAAATCATATATCGACCTTTAACCTTGACCTTTGACCTTCAACATTAGAATTTCTTATCAAGGATTTAGTTAGCTTAACAGCAATGTTCGTATTAATTAGCATTATGAATATGGTGTAGCCTAATTCGTATAAAAACTTATTGATTACAAATAGTGATCATATACTGTGACCTTGACCTTTGACCTTTGACTAAAAGTAAAATACATACATTTGGATGGTCGTCGCATTGACCAACTGAATTTGCCTGTATAATTATATGACAATACATTAAACAGACAAGGAGGAGTTTAGGGAAAATGACAAATACTCTTATCTTGACCTTGACCTCTGACCTTAACTATTACAATATTTATGTGAAATTTGATATATATTAGGCCATATTCAAGTAATAAGCCATAACCCAGCCAGTTTTCTAATATTTGAGTAATCTTTTTTAATAAATAATAAAAATTGACCTTTGACCTTGACCTGTGACCTTTATGTAGTTCATTTTTGTTTGCATTGACATTGCCCATGCACATCAAATACGCATGCCTTACTTCATTAAAACACATCAGTTAGTTTCATATATTAAGAGAATAGTTGACCTTGACCTTTGACCTTTATCTTGACCTTTATATGTCTCATCATTTATTAATTTCCTGTTTACTTAAAGTATAGCTATCTCACCAAATGTTGTGAAGTTTGCATGAAAAGTAAAGAAAATAGCATATTGACCTTTTATTTGACCTTGACCTGTGACCTTGACCTTTCATATGGAATATAATAGTTTATTGTATGACCATGGCCTAGGTATTCCGAATATACATGGTAAGCCTAGTGATAATCTAACAGTTAGTATGAGAAATACTAGTAAAAATACTATTTTGACCTTTGACCTTGAACTTTGACCTTACCCTTTAGAATAATTATCTAAAATTTGTGAAATACGATGTCAATGTTACCAGTAACTTGTAAACTGAAAATGAAGACATTTGAATAAAAACTAAAAATACATTTTATAAATTGACCTTTCACCATGACCTGTGTCCTTGATCTTTATGTAAGAGTAAAACATAGTTTTCATTGACATTGCCCAGGAAAATCAAATAAGCATGACTAATTTCATTAAAACCCATCAGTTAGTTTCATATGTATTAGAGAGTAGTTGACCTTGACCTTTGACCTTGACCTTGACCTTCATGATATGTCTCAAAATGTATTATTTTCCTTTTCATTTAAAGTGCAACTATAGTGCCAAATGTTGTGAAGTTTGCATGAAAAGTAATGAAATTAGCATATTGACCTCTTATTTGACCTTGACCTGTGAACTTGACCTTTCATATGGAATTGTTTAGTTTCTGGTATGACCTTGCCCTAAGTATTCCGAATATACATGGCAAGTTTAGTGAGAATCTAACAGTTAATATAAGAAATACTAGTAAAACAAATATTTTGACCTTTGACATTGACCTTTGACCTTACCCTTCAGAATATTTATCTAAAATTTGGTCAATAGTATATCGAGGTTACTAGTAAATTGTAGAGTGAAAATTATGAAATTTGAGTAAAAACTAAGACACATGAAATATTGACCTTATATTTAACCTTGACCTTTGACCTTAACCTTTAAGTTAAATTGAAAAACAAAATTCGACTGACCTTCGCATTGACCAAATGAATATACCTGTGAAATTTGGTGAAAATCCATTGAACGGTCTGGGAGGAGTTTCCGGACGGACGACGGACGATGGACGACGACGATGACGACGACGACGGACGACGACGACGACGGACAAGCTGAATTGTGGTGCACAGTATACGGGCGGGACCTGTGCGTACGATACCACTCTGCTTCACAGAGTTGATAATAATAATACACTAGGTGTGCAGTTTTCGCATTACCAAAAAAAAATACTCTAATAAAAAAAAATGCATACGCAACTCTGCGACCTATAATTCAGCAAGTAGTATTGAATCTCTTAGGTAAAATAGGTTTATATACAGTATATATATATATATATATATATATATATATATATATATATATATATATGATGTATATATATATACTGTATATATATATATATACAATATATATAAGAAAGAAATAGTGACCATATTCTGTGACCTTTACCTTTCACCTTGACCTTTGAATAACAAAGAAAACAAAATGGACAATCGTTGCATTGACCAACCAAATTTGCCAGCAAAATTTGGTGACGATATGTAACCCGTTCAGTACAGTTCGGTCGGTTTCATTTCATACTGGATACTAAAACGATTTTATTTAGTTTATGAAGGGCATCCATAAAAGTAGCAGGCTTTCAACTATCTTAACCCTTTTTACTACCACAGATCCTTCATAAGCTCCACTAAATCGTCTAATTATAGCTAGAATACAATGAAAAAAACGTCACCGATACACAACGGGTTAAACAGTCTAGGAAGAGTTTAAAGACAATTATCAACACTCTTCTTTTGTTCTTTTACCTTGATCTTTAACCTTAAGTATTATAATATATATATATGATTGAATTATATGTGATTTAAGTAAAATGCAACTAACAGTCATCAGCTTATCGAAAATTGATTTATTTTATGATGAAGGTTAACTTATGACCTTGGCCTGTGACCTTGACCTTTATGTAGAATTATATTTTTGTTTGCTTCGATGTAACTAGAATATCAAATAAGTGTGTCAAATTTCATTAAAGATCATCAGTTAGTTTCAGAGGTATTAAAGGAATAGTTGATCTTGACCTTTGACATTCATCTTGACCTTCATGATGTCTGAAAATTTTACATTTTAATTTTCCCTTAATGCACAACTGTCTCAACGAATGTTGTGAAGTTTACATGAATAGTAAAGAAATTAGCACATTGACTTTATATATGACATTGACCTGTGAACTTGACCTATCAAATGGAATTATGCTTATTCTTGTATGACCTTGCTCTAGGCATTCCGAATATGCATGATATGCCTAATCAGAATCCTACATTAAATTAGAAATACTAGTTAAAATCATATATCGACCTTAAACCTTGACCTTTGACCTTCGACATTATAATTTCTTATCAAGGATTTAGTTAGCTTAACAGCAATGTTCGTATTAACTAGCATTATGAAGATGGTGTAGCCTAATTCGTATACAAACTTATTGATTACAAATAGTGATCATATACTGTGACCTTGACCTTTGACCTTTGACTAAAAGTAAAATACATACATTTGGATGGTCGTCACATTGAACAACTGAGTTTGCCTGTATAATTTTATGACAATACATTAAACAGTCAAGGAGGAGTTTAGGGAAAATGACAAATACTCTTATCTTGACCTTGACCTCTGACCTTAACGATTACAATATTTATGTGAAATTTGATATATATTAGGCCATATTTAAGTAATAAGCCATAACACAGCCAGTTTTCAAATATTTGAGTAATATTTTTTAATAAATAATAAAAGTTTACATTTTACCTTGACCTGTGACCTTTATGTAGTTCATTTTTGTTTGCATTGACATTGCCCATGCACATCAAATATGCATGCCTTATTTCATTAAAACATATCAGTTAGTTTCATATATTAAGAGAATAGTTGACCTTAACCTTGACCTTTATCTTGACCTTTATATGTCTAATCATTTATTAATTTCCTTTTCACTTAAAGTATAGCTATCTCACCATATGTTGTGAAATTTGCATGAAAAGTAAAGAAAGTAGCATGTTGACCTTTTATTTGACCTTGACCTGTGACCTTGACCTTTCATATGGAATAAATAGTTTATTGTATGACCATGGCCTAGGTATTCCGAATATACATGGTAAGCCTAGTGATAATCTAACAGTTAGTATGAGAAATACTAGTAAAAATACTATTTTGACCTTTGACCTTGAACTTTGACCTTACCCTTTAGAATAATTATCTAAAATTTGTGAAATAAGATGTCAATGTTACCAGTAACTTGTAAACTGAAAATGAAGACATTTGAATAAAAACTAAAAATAAATTGTATAAGTTGACCATTCACCATGACCTGTGACCTTGATCTTTATGTAAGAGTAAAACATAGTTTTCATTGACATTGCCCAGGAAAATCAAATAAGCATGACTAATTTCATTAAAACCCATCAGTTAGTTTCATATGTATTTATAGAGTAGTTGACCTTGACCTTTGACCTTGACCTTCATGATATGTCTCAAAATTTATTATTTTCCTTTTCATTTAAAGTACAACTATATTGCCAAATTTTGTGAAGTTTGCATGAAAAGTAATGAAATTTGCATATTGACCTCTTATTTGACCTTGACCTGTGAACTTGACCTTTCATATGGAATTGTTTAGTTTATTGTATGACCTTGCCCTAAGTATTCCGAATATACATGGTAAGTTTAGTGAGAATCTAACAGTTAATATAAGAAATACTAGTAAAACAAATATTTTGACCTTTGACCTTGACCTTTGACCTTACCCTTCAGAATATTTATCTAAAATGTGGTCAGTAGGATATCGAGGTTACTAGTAACTTGTATAGTGAAAATTATGAAATTTGAGTAAAAACTAAGACACATGAAATATTGACCTTATTTTTAACCTTGACCTTTGACCTTAACCTTTAAGTTAAATTGAAAATATCTTTTCGACTGACCTTCGCATTGACCAAATGAATATATCTGTGAAATTTGGTGAAAATCCATTGAACGGTCTAGGAGGAGTTTCCGGACGGACGACGGACGATGGACGATGGACGACGACGACGACGACAACGACGACGGACGACGACAACGACGACGGACAAGCTGAATTGTGGTGCACAGTATACGGGCGGGACCTGTGCGTACGATATCACTCTGCTTTGCAGAGTTGATAATAATAATAAAGTAGGTGTGCAGTTTTCGCATTACCAAAAAGAAAACTATAAAAAAAAAAAAATGCATACGCAACTCTGCGACCTATAATTCTGCAAGTAGTATTGAATCTCTTAGGTAAAATAGGTATATATACAGTATAAATATATATATATATATATATATATATATATATATATATATATATATATATATATATATATATATATATATATATATATATATATATATATATATATATATATATATATATATAAGAAAGAAATAGTGACCATAATCTGTGACCTTTACCATTCACCTTGACCTTTGAATAACAAAGAAAACAAAATGGACAATCGTTGCATTGACCAACCAAATTTGCCAGCAAAATTTGGTGACGATACGTAACCCGCTCACTACAGTTCTGTCAGTTTCATTTCATACTGGATACTAAGACAATTTTATTTAGTTTATGAAGGGCCTCCATAAAAGTAGCAGGCTTTCAACTATCTTAACCCTTATTACTACCACAGATCCTTCATAAGCTCCACTAAATCGTCTAATTATAGCTAGAATACAATGAAAAAAACGTCACCGATACACAACGGGTTAAACAGTCTAGGAAGAGTTTAAAGACAATTATCAACACTCTTCTTTTGTTCTTTTACCTTGACCTTTAACCTTAAGTATTATAATATATAATTTATATATGATTGAATTATATGTGATTTAAGTAAAATGCAACTAACAGGCTTCATCCTTATCGAAAATTGATTTATTTTATGATGAATGTTAACTTATGACCTTGGCCTGTGACCTTGACCTTTATGTAGAATTATATTTTTGTTTGCTTCGATGTAACTAGAATATCAAATAAGTGTGTCAAATTTCATTAAAGATCATCAGTTAGTTTCAGAGGTATTAACGGAATAGTTGATCTTGACCTTTGACATTCATCTTGACCTTCATGATGTCTGAAAATTTAACATTTTAATTTTCCCTTAATGCACAACTGTCTCAACGAATGTTGTGAAGTTTACATGAATAGTAAAGAAATTAGCATATTGACTTTATATATGACATTGACCTGTGAACTTGACCTATCAAATGGAATTATGCTTATTCTTGTATGACCTTGCTCTAGGCATTCCGAATATGCATGATATGCCTAATGAGAATCCTACATTAAATAAGAAATACTAGTAAAAATCATATATCGACCTTTAACCTTGACCTTTGACCTTCGACATTAGAATTTCTTATCAAGGATTTAGTTAGCTTAACAGCAATGTTCGTATTAACTAGCATTATGAAGATGGTGTAGCCTAATTCGTATAAAAACTTATTGATTACAAATAGTGATCATATACTGTGACCTTGACCTTTGACCTTTGACTAAAAGTAAAATTCATACATTTGGATGGTCGTCACATTGAACAACTGAATTTGCCTGTATAATTTTATGACAATACATTAAACAGTCAAGGAGGAGTTTAGGGAAAATGACAAATACTCTTATCTTGACCTTGACCTCTGACCTTAACGATTACAATATTTAAGTGAAATTTGATATATATTAGGCCATATTTAAGTAATAAGCCATAACACAGCCAGTTTTCAAATATTTGAGTAATATTTTTTAATAAATAATAAAAGTTGACCTTTTACCTTGAACTGTGACCTTTATGTAGTTCAATTTTGTTTGCATTGACATTGCCCATGCACATCAAATATGCATGCCTTATTTCATTAAAACACATCAGTTAGTTTCATATATTAACATCTTACGAGCGGCCTATGCGGTTTATTTATGTGTACCGCCCAGCGGGGTGTTTTTAGCCAAAATAGGGCTGTTTACGTGATCATTTTCATGCCTAAATAAGACCCAGAACGTAAAACAAATACGTATCCCTGAAAGGGCATAAACAGAGCTTTCGAATGACACCATAACGATCCTTGTATGATGGATAGTTTTCTTGCAATAACCGTGCAACGCGAGTGCAAAAAGCAGGTAATTCGGTACTTTCGGTACATAATTGAGTATGTAGCGAGTGAGAGAGGGAGGAGGGAGCTGAGATTTGTGTCAGTAGGTTCGCCGCGGTGGTCTGGAGCAGTCATGCGCTCGCTAGTCTCCTGCCACCACTTGTCTCTCTCTCTCAGCAACATTACGTGCTGAAATTGCCACTCGAGTTATGTCGAGCGCCGCCACATAGTCCAGCTTTATTTAACTCGACTTATGTTGCTCGCCGCTAATTAAGGGTTAAGAGAATAGTTGACCTTGACCTTTGACCTTTATCTTGACCTATATATGTCTCATCATTTATTAATTTCCTTTTCACTTAAAGTATAGCTATCTCACCAAATGTTGTGAAGTTTGCATGAAAAGTAAAGAAAATAGCATATTGACCTTTTATTTGACCTTGACCTGTGACCTTGACCTTTCATATGGAATACATATTGTATTGTATGACCATGGCCTAGGTATTCCGAATATACATGGTAAGCCTAGTGATAATCTAACAGTTAGTATGAGAAATACTAGTAAAAATACTATTTTGACTTTTGACCTTGAACTTTGACCTTACCCTTTAGAATAATTATCTAAAATTTGTGAAATAAGATGTCAATGTTACCAGTAACTTGTAAACTGAAAATGAAGACATTTGAATAAAAACTAAAAATAAATTGTATAAGTTGACCTTTCACCATGACCTGTGACCTTGATCTTTATGTAAGAGTAAAACATAGTTTTCATTGACTTTGCCCAGGAAAATCAAATAAGCATGACTAATTTCATTAAAACCCATCAATTAGTTTCATATGTATTTATAGAGTAGTTGACCTTGACCTTTGACCTTGACCTTCACCTTCATGATGTCTCAAAATTTATTATTTTCCTTTTCATTTAAAGTGCAACTATATTGCCAAATGTGAAGTTTGCATGAAAAGTAATGAAATTAGCATATTGACCTCTTATTTGACCTTGACCTGTGAACTTGACCTTTCATATGGAATTGTTTAGTTTATTGTATGAACTTGCCCTAAGTATTCCGAATATATATGGTAAGTTTAGTGAGAATCTAACAGTTAATATAAGAAATCCTAGTAAAACAAATATTTTGACCTTTGACCTTGACCTTTGACCTTACCCTTCAGAATATTTATCTAAAATTTGGTCAGTAGGATATCGAGGTTACTAGTAACTTGTATAGTGAAAATTATGAAATTTGAATAAAAACTAAGACACATGAAATATTGACCTTATTTTTACCTTGACCTTTAAGTTAAATTGAAAATATCTTTTCGACTGACCTTCGCATTGACCAAATGAATATACCTGTGAAATTTGGTGAAAATCCATTGAACGGTCTAGGAGGAGTTTCCGGATGGACGACGGACGATGGACGATGGACGATCGACGACGACGACGACGACGGACGACGACAACGACGACGGACAAGCTGAATTGTGGTGCAAAGTATACGGGCGGGACCAGTGCGTACGATACCACTCTGCTTCGCAGAGTTGATAATAATATTAAAGTAGGTGTGCAGTTTTCGCATTACCAAAAAGAAAACTATAATAAAAAAAAAATGCATACGCAACTCTGCGACCTATAATTCTGCAAGTAGTATTGAATCTCTTAGGTAAAATAGGTTTATGTACAGTATAAATATATATATATATATATATATATGTATATATATATATATATGTATATATATATATATATATATATATATATATATATATATATATATATATATATATAAAATATATATAAGAAAGAAATAGTGACCACAATCTGTGACCTTTACCATTCACCTTGACCTTTGAATAACAAAGAAAACAAAATGGACAATCGTTGCATTGACCAACCAAATTTGCCAGCAAAATTTGGTGACGATACGTAACCCGCTCACTACAGTTCTGTCAGTTTCATTTCATACTGGATACTAAGACAATTTTATTTAGTTTATGAAGGGCCTCCATAAAAGTAGCAGGCTTTCAACTATCTTAACCCTTATTACTACCACAGATCCTTCATAAGCTCCACAAAATCGTCTAATTATAGCTAGAATACAATGAAAAAAAACGTCACCGGTACACAACGGGTTAAAGAGTCTAGGAAGAGTTTAAAGACAATTATCAACACTCTTCTTTTGTTCTTTTGCCTTGACCTTTAACCTTAAGTATTATAATATATATATATGATTGAATTATATGTGATTTAAGTAGAATGCAACTAACAGTCGTCAGCTTATCGAAAATTGATTTATTTTATGATGAAGGTTAACTTATGACCTTTGGCCTGTGACCTTGACCTTTATGTAGAATTATATTTTTGTTTGCTTCCATGTAACTAGAATATCAAATAAGTGTGTCAAATTTCATTAAAGATCATCAGTTAGTTTCAGAGGTATTAAAGGAATAGTTGATCTTGACCTTTGACATTCATCTTGACCTTCATGATGTCTGAAAATTTTACATTTTAATTTTCCCTTAATGCACAACTGTCTCAACGAATGTTGTGAAGTTTACATGAATAGTAAAGAAATTAGCATATTGACTTTATATATGACGTTGACCTGTGAACTTGACCTATCAAATGGAATTATGCTTATTCTTGTATGACCTTGCTCTAGGCATTCCGAATATGCATGATATGCCTAATGAGAATCCTACATTAAATAAGAAATACTAGTAAAAATCATATCGACGCTAAACCTTAACCTTTGACCTTCGACATTATAATTTCTTATCAAGGATTTAGTTAGCTTAACAGCAATGTTTGTATTAACTAGCATTATGAATATGGTGTAGCCTAATTCGTATAAAAACTTATTGATTACAAATAGTTATCATATACTGTGACCTTGACCTTTGACCTTTGACTAAAAGTAAAATACATACATTTGATGGTTGTCATAGTTGACCAACTGAATTTGCCTGTATCATTTTATGACAATACATTAACGAGTCAAGGAGGAGTTTAGGGAAAATTACAAATACTCTTATCTTGACCTTGACCTCTGACCTAAACTATTACAATATTTATGTGAAATTGTATATATATTAGGCCATATTTAAGTAATAAGACCATAACACAGCCAGTTTTCTAATATTTGAGTAATTTTTCTCAATAAATAATAAAAGTTGACCTTTGACCTTGACCTGTGACCTTTATGTAGTTCATTTTTGTTTGCATTGACATTGCCCATGCACATCAAATACACATGCCTTATTTCACTAAAACACATCAGTTAGTTTCATATATTTAGAGAATAGTTGACCTTGACCTTTGACCTTTATCTTGACCTTTATATGTCTCATAATTTATTAATTTCTTTTTCAATTAAAGTATAGCTATCTCACCAAATTTTGTAAAGTTTGCATGAAAAGTAAAGAAAATAGCATATTGACCTTTTATTTGACCTTGACCTGTGACCTCGACCTTTCATATGGAATATAATAGTTTATTGTATGACCATGGCCTAGGTATATCGAATGTACATGGTAAGCCTAGTGATAATCTAACAGTTAGTATGAGAAATACTAGTAAAAATACTATTTTGACTTTTGACCTTGAACTTTGACCTTACCCTTCAGAATAATTATCTAAAATTTGTGAAATACGATGTCAATGTTACCAGTAACTTGTAAACTGAAAATGAAGACATTTGAATAAAAACTAAAAAAAATTGTATAAGTTGACCTTTCACCATGACCTGTGAACTTGATCTTTATGTAATTCATTGACATTGCCCAGGAAAATCAAATAAGCATGACTAATTTCATTGAAACCCATCAGTTAGTTTCATATGTATTTATAGAGTAGTTGACCTTGACCGTTGACCTTGACCTTGACCTTCATGATATGTCTCAAAATTTATTATTTTCCTTTTCATTTAAAGTGCAACTATATTGCCAAATTTTGTGAAATTTGCATGAAAAGTAATGAAATTAGCATATTGACCTCTTATTTGACCTTGACCTGTGAACTTGACCTTTCATATGGAATTGTTTAGTTTCTGGTATGACCTTGCCCTAAGTATTCCGAATATACACTGTAAGTTTATTAAGAATCTAACAGTTAATAATATTAGAAATACTAGTAAAACAAATATTTTGAAATTTGACTTTGACCTTTGACCTTACCCTTCAGAATATTTATCTAAAATTTGGTCAATAGGATATCGAGGTTACTAGTAACTTGTATAGTGAAAATTAAGAAATTTTGAGTAAAAACTAAGACACATGAAATATTGACCTTATTTTAAACCTTGATCTTTGACCTTAACATTTAAGTTAAATTGATTTTTTTTTTCGACTGACCTTCGCATTGACCAAATGAATATACCTGTGAAATTTGGTGAAAATCCATTGAACGGTCTAGGAGAAGTTTCCGGACGGACGACGGACGACGGACGACGAAGACGACGACGATGACTGACGACGACGACGATGACGGACAAGCTGAATTGTGGTGCACAGTATACGGGCGGGACCTGTGCGTACGATACCACTCTGCTTCGCAGCGTTGATAATAATAATAAAGTAGGTGTGCAGTTTTTGCATTACCCAAAAAAAATTATAATATAAACAAAATGCATACGCAACTCTGCGACCTATAATTCTGCAAGTAGTATTGAATCTCTTAGGTAAAATAGGTTTATATACAGTATATATATATATATATATATATATATATATATATATATATATATATATATATATATATACTGTATATATATATAAAATATATATAAGAAAGAAATAGTGACCATAATCTGTGACCTTTACCATTCACCTTGACCTTTGAATAACAAAGAAAACAAAATGGACAATCGTTGCATTGACCAACCAAATTTGCCAGCAAAATTTGGTGACGATACATAACCCGTTCACTACAGTTCTGTCAGTTTCATTTCATACTGGATTCTAAGACGATTTTATTTAGTTTATGAAGGGCCTCCATAAAAGTAGAAGGCTTTCAACTATCTTAACCCATTTTACTACCACAGATCATTCATAAGCTCCACAAAATCGTCTAATTATAGCTAGATTACAATGAAAAAAACGTCACCGGTACACAACGGGTTAAACAGTCTAGGAAGAGTTTAAAGACAATTATCAACACTCTTCTTTTGTTCTTTTACCTTGACCTTAAGTATTATAATATATATAATTTATTATATATATATGATTGAATTATATGTGATTTAAGTAAAATGCAACTAACAGTCGTCAGCTTATCGAAAATTTATTTATTTTATGATGAAGGTTAACTTATGACCTTGGCCTGTGACCTAGACCTTTATGTAGAATTATATTTTTGTTTACTTCGATGTAACTAGAATATCAAATAAGTGTGTCAAATGTCATTAAAGATCATCAGATAGATTCAGAGGTATTAAAGGAATAGTTGATCTTGACCTTTGACATTCATCTTGACCTTCATGATGTCTGAAAATTTAAAATTTTAATTTTCCCTTAATGCACAACTGTCTCAACGAATGTTGTGAAGTTTACATGAATAGTAAAGAAATTAGCATATTGACTTTATATATGACGTTGACCTGTGAACTTGACCTATCAAATGGAATTATGCTTATTCTTGTAAGACCTTGCTCTAGGCATTCCGAATATGCATGATATGCCTAATGAGAATCCTACATTAAATAAGAAATACTAGTAAAAATCATATATCGACCTTTAACCTTGACCTTTGACCTTCGACATTAGAATTTCTTATCAAGGATTTAGTTAGCTTAACAGCAATGTTCGTATTAACTAGCATTATGAATATGGTGTAGCCTAATTCGTATAAAAACTTATTGATTACAAATAGTGATCATATACTGTGACCTTGACCTTTGACCTTTGACTAAAAGTAAAATTCATACATTTGGATGGTCGTCACATTGACCAACTGAATTTGCCTGTATAATTTTATGACAATACATTAAACAGTCAAGGAGGAGTTTAGGGAAAACGACAAATACTCTTATCTTGACTTTGACCTCTGACCTTAACTATTACAATATTTATGTGAAATTTGATATATATTGGGCCACAGTTAAGTAATAAGCCATAACACAGCCAGTTTTCTAATATTTGAGTAATCTTTTTTAATAAATAATAAAAGTTGACCTTTGACCTTGACCTGTGACCTTTATGTAGTTCATTTTTGTTTGCATTGACATTACCCATGCACATCAAATACGCATGCCTTATTTCATTAAAAGACATGTTAGTTTCATATATTAAGAGACTGGTTGACCTTGACCTTTGACCTTTGTCTTGACCTTTATATGTCTCCTCATTTATTTATTTCCTTTTCACTTAAAGTATAGCTATCTCACCAAATGCTGTGAAGTTTGCATGAAAAGTAAAGAAAATAGCATATTGACCTTTTACTTGACCTTGACCTGTGACCTTGACCTTTCATATGGAATAGAATAGTTTATTGTATGACCATGGCCTAGGTATTCCGAATATACATGGTAAGCCTAGTGATAATCTAACAGTTAGTATGAGAAATGCTAGTAAAAATACTATTTTGACATTTGACCTTGAACTTTGACCTTACCCTTTAGAATAATTATCTAAAATTAGTGAAATACGATGTCAATGTTACCAGTAACTTGTAAACTGAAAATGAAGGCATTTGAATAAAAACTAAAAATAGATTGTATAAGTTGACCTTTCACCATGACCTGTGACCTTGATCTTTATTTAAGAGTAAAATATAGTTTTCATTGACATTGCCCAGGAAAATCAAATAAGCATGACTAATTTCATTAAAATCCATCAGTTAGTTTCATATGTATTTATAGTTTAGTTGACCTTGACCTTTGACCTTGACCTTGACCTTCATGATATGTCTCAAAATTTATAATTTTCCTTTTCATTTGAAGTGCAACTATATTGCCAAATTTTTTGAAGTTTGCATGAAAAGTAATGAAATTAGCATATTGACCTCTTATTTGACCTTGACCTGTGAACTTGACCTTTCATATGGAATTGTTTAGTTTCTTGAATGACCTTGCCCTAAGTATTCCGAATATACATGGTAAGTTTAGTGAGAATCTAACAGTTAATATAAGAAATACTAGTAAACAAATATTTTGACCTTTGACCTTGACCTTTGACCTTACCCTTCTGAATATTTATCTAAAATTTGGTCAATAGGATATCGTGGTCACTAGTAACTTGTATAATGAAAATTAAGAAATTTTATTAAATACTAAGACATGAAATATTGACCTTATTTTTAACCTTGACCTTTGACCTTAACTTTTAAGTTAAATTGAAAATTTCTTTTCGACTGACCTTCGCATTGACCAAATGAATATACCTGTGAAATTTGGTGAAAATCCATTGAACGGTCTAGAAGGAGTTTCCGGACGAACGACGGACGACGACGACGACGACGGACAAGCTGAATTGTGGTGCACAGTATACGGGCGGGACCTGTGCGTACGATACCACTCTGTTTCGCAGAGTTGATAATAAAGTAGGTGTGCAGTTTTCGCATTCCCCCCCCCCCAAAAAAAAAATGCATACTCAACTCTGTGACCTATAATTCTGCAAGTAGTATTGAATCTCTTAGGTAAAATAGGTTTATATACAGTATATATATATATATATATATACTGTATATATATATAAAATATATATAAGAAAGAAATAGTGGCCATAATCTGTGACCTTTACCATTCACGTTGACCTTTGAATTACAAAGAAAACAAAATGGACAATCGTTGCATTGACCAACCAAATTTGCCAGCAAAATTTGGTGACGATACGTAACCCGTTCAGTACAGTTCTGTCGGTTTCATTTCATACTGGATACTAAGACGATTTTATTTAGTTTATGAAGGGCCTCCATAAAAGTTGCAGGCTTTCAACTATCTTAACCCTTTTTACCACCACAGATCTTTCAAAAGCTCCACAAAATCGTCTAATTATAGCTAGAATACAATGAAATAGACGTCACCGGTACACAACGGGTTAAACAGTCTAGGAAGAGTTTAAAGACAATTATCAACGCTCTTCTTTCGTTCTTTTACCTTGACCTTTAACCTTAAGTATTTTAATATATATATATATATATATATATATATATATATATATATATATATATATATGATTGAATTATATGTGATTTAAGTAAAATGCAACTAACAGTCGTCAGCTTATCGAAAATTTATTTATTTAATGATGAAGGTTAACTTATGACCTTGGCCTGTGACCTTGACCTTTATGTAGAATTAAATTTTTGTTTGCTTTGATGTAACTAGAATATCAAATAAGTATGTCAAATTTCATTAAAGATCATCAGTTAGTTTCAGAGGTAGGCTTATTAAAGAAATAGTTGATCTTGACCTTTGACATTCATCTTGACCTGCATGATGTCTGAAAATTTAACATTTTAATTTTCCCTTAATGCACAATAGTAAAGAAATTAGCATATTGACTTTATATATGACGTTGACCTGTGAACTTGACCTATCAAATGGAATTATGCTTATTCTTGTATGACCTTGCTCTAGGCATTCCGAATATGCATGATATGCCTAATGAGAATCCTACATTAAATATGAAATACTTGTAAAAATCATATATCGACCTTTAACCTTGACCTTTGACCTTCGACATTAGAATTTCTTATCGAGGATTTAGTTAGCTTAACAGCAATGTTCGTATTAACTAGCATTATGAATATGGTGTAGCCTAATTTGTATAAAAACTTATTGATTACAAATAATGATCATATACTGTGACCTTGACCTTTGACCTTTGACTAAAAGTAAAATACATACATTTGGATGGTCGTCGCATTGACCAACTGAATTTGCCTGTATAATTGTATGACAATACATTAAACAGTCAAGGAGGAGTTTAGGGAAAATGACAAATACTCTTATCTTGACCTTGACCTTAACTATTACAATATTTATGTGAAATTTGATATATATTAGGCCATATTTAAGTAATAAGCCATAACACAGCCAGTTTTCTAATATTTGAGTAATCTTTTTTAATAAATAATAAAAGTTGACCTTTGACCTTGACCTGTGACCTTTATGTAGTTCATTTGTGTTTGCATTGACATTGCCCATGTTCATCATATATGCATGCCTTATTTCATTAAAACACATCAGTTAGTTCATATATATTAAGAGAATAGTTGACCTTGACCTTTGACCTTTATCTTGACCTTTATATGTCTCAACATTTATTAATATCCTTTTCACTTAAAGTGCAGCTATCTCACCACATTTTGTGAAGTTTGCATGAAAAGTAAAGAAAATAGCATATTGACCTTTTATTTGACCTTGACCTTTCATATGGAATATAATTGTTTATTGTATGACCATGGCCTAGGTATTCCGAATATACATGGTAAGCCTAGTGATAATCTAACAATTAGAATGAGAAATACTAGTAATAATACTATTTTGACCTTTGACCTTGAACTTTGACTTTAGCCTTTAGAATAATTATCTAAAATTTGTGAAATACGATGTCAATGTTACCAGTAACTTGTAAACTGAAAATGAAGACATTTGAATAAAAACTAAAAATAAATTGTATAAGTTGACCTTTCACCATGACCTGTGACCTTGACCTTTATGTAAGAGTAAAACATAGTTTTCATTGACATTGCCCAGGAAAATCAAATAAGCATGACTAATTTCATTAAAACCCATCAGTTAGTTTCATATGTTTTTATAGAGTAGTTGACCTTTGACCTTGACCTTTGACCTTGACCTTGGCCTTCATGATATGTGTCTCAAAATTTATTATTTTCCTTTTCATTTAAAGTGCAACTATATTGCCAAATTTTGTGAAGTTCGCATGAAAAGTAATGAAATTAGCATATTAACCTCTTATTTGACCCTGACCTGTGAACTTGACCTTTCATATGGAATTGTTTAGTTTCTTGTATGACCTTGCCCTAAGTATTCCGAATATACATTATAAGTTTAGTGAGAATCTAACAGTTAATATAAGAAATACTAGTAAAACAAAATATTTTGACTTTTGACCTTGACCTTTGACCTTACCCTTCAGAATATTTATCTAAAATTTGGTCAATAGGATATTAACGTTACTAGTAACTTGTATAGTGAAAATTAAGACATTTGAGTAAAAACTAAGACACATGAAATATTGACCTTATTTTTAACCTTGACCTTTGACCTTAACCTTTAAGTTAAATTAAAAATTTCTTCTCGACTTACCTTCGCATTGACCAAATGAATATACTTGTGAAATTTGGTGAAAATCCATTGAACGGTCTAGGAGGAGTTTCCGAAGGACGACGGACGACGGACGACGGACGACGACGACGACGACGGACGACGACGGACAAGCTGAATTGTGGTGCACAGTATACGGGCGGGACCTGTGTGTACGATACCACTCTGCTTCGCAGAGGTGATAATAGTACTTAAAGTTGCAAGCAATTTTTGCCTTGGGTTCAAGCGGTTTTGCACGCAGAGTATTGTGTCACATATTTTAAAAGATCACCTAACTTATCGTGCATGAAGATACTACAGAAGGAACAGATTGTAGCCATTTGGATGTGGCCACTTAGGAGTGTAGCTCTTTTAGTTGTTGCCTTTTATGAGTGTGGTGTTTTTGGATGTGGTCGTGTATGAGTGTTGCCATTTAAGTTTAGTTGTTTTGTTATTATTCTGACATTTGCTTAAGCCTTTGTGGCATTGTCCTTATTTGATAAAGTTATTACTTCAACATTACTAAATACAATAATGTACTGTATTGTATTATATATTTTCAGCATTACTACATAACAAAAAACACGTTTTACTTAAAGTAACCAAGATATTGTTTGATTAACCAGGGGAGGTATTAGAAAAAAGCTGACCGGGAGGTGACTCACTCACGTAGATAACATATTGGTATAGTAATAGATATAATATGGTGTAGGCTAGACGTAGATATATGATGGTGTATTTTTAATAAGTTGTATAATATGAACGTTTACCCAGGGTTCAAAAGCCCATTTATGGGGTCAACCAGACATGGGATGTTGTAAAAGGTTGTTGGGTATCAATGTGTTCAAGGGACCTCCCTGAACAACTTCCAGGTGGACTACCCGAAAAATATGTTGCTGAAAATAAATGGCGGCCATTTTTCAAAATGGCCGCCATGTTTAAATAGTGTTGAGCACTTTTGAAGATAATATTTGAATAAAACCTCTTTTCATCACGTGTGGGGTATCATGTTAAAGGGAATTAAATTCTCTTCAAGATGATATAACATTTAATGAGCTTAGTCATGATTTAAATACAGATATTGGTCCATAAAATATGATATGTGACAATTTTTTCCCAAAATATTAATTACACGATAATATATATTTCTTCACATTGTAGCAGTCCTTCACACATATTAATTGAAACATTGTGGAAAACTGTCTTTATGTATGCTCAACACTGTGTGAAAATGACAAGTTAATTTATTTCCAAAGACAAAAGTTATAGGGCTCAAAGTTAACACTTTCATATTTCTGTGCTGACCTCCACCCACACAGACCAGCAAGAATAATTGGCTACCTTCCTCTGATCCCATCTTCTCCAACTGATCCTGCTGTTCTAAAGGAAGATATGATACAACTTGTCAGAACATCACATGCACTTGGTGACAAATACACAATTATCATTGGGGATCAGGCTACATATGAGCTCGCAGTAGCCATCATAAACAAGTATCCTGTTAAGTTGAGCAATGTAGTTTTACTGCTGGGTGGCTTTCATCAAGCTCCCAACTACATGAAAGCAGTTTGCAAACTCATTAGGGAAGCAGGTGCAGAAGATCTACTTGTTGCAGCTGGTCTATGCCAGGAAGGGACAGCCAAAAAGATGCTTAGTGATAATGCTGATTACTACAAGACCCTATATGCTCTCCAAATTTTGAGTGAAGCTATGTGGTGTATGTACTGGGTAGCATTTGAGGCATGAGTAGCAGATAGACAAACAGATCACTGGAAGCCACAAGTGGAATCTGTCTTGAAGATTTTGTTTGAAAAGGGCATCACTTCCACCCAGAAGTTACAGTTGATTCAGAAGTCCCATGAACAATTATGTGCCCTGCAGGAACAGATGATACTGTTCCAAGAATCATTAATTGAACAATCAACAGCAGTCTTCTGGTCCATCTTCCTACAAATATCAGACATTCTTCGCAGGTTTATCTATTACCAGTGAGAAGCTAACTGGGTAGGACATCTCTGTGAATCATCACAAATGTTACCTTATCTCACAGCAGCAGGGCACTACACATATGGGCAGCAGTCTTTGCCTCTCTATCTGGCAGAGATGAAGAAACTACCTGAAACAGCCCCAGATATACACTAAGGACTAATGGCAGGTGCATTTGTCGGGAGGAGAGCCGATGGCAAGCACAACCGTTTCTCCCCTGACATGCTTCTGGAACAAACTTACAATGCTGATGCCAAGGAAGCGAGTGGTCTGGATGGTATTACACTAAAACCTGCTACAAGGATGAAACGGCTTTACACAAAACCCATCACAGCTGCACTCTCTGCAGAGTTGAATCCATGCTACATCTTAATTCATCCAGCCCTCACCATGATTCTGGCTTAAGTCGAGTCACAAGGGATGCAGAGATGGTGATCATGGTAATGGCAGCTATAGAGACAAACCCCTTCTGTGGAACCACAACATCGCTAATAAATATAGCAACTGGGCAATGCGCTGATGGCAAAGTTAAGGACAACCTGACCAGGGTTAAAAAAGTGGGTTTGGAAGCACTTACTCATTCACTGACCAGTGATCAGAAAAAGACAATAATTGTGAAGCTGAATACCTTCTACACACAAAACAACAAAAGAAAGAAGTCAGTGAGTAAAACAGTTGCTCCAGGGATGAGTAATGAAATAACTGCCCTTTTGCGTATGACACAGATCATTGCTAGTGGTGAACTAGACCTTGTTGACTTCATAGGGAACCATGAATGCAGTGACTACCCACCATCTCTCTTCCAGGATGATGGCAGAATGAGAACAGGTACCAAGTCAAACCTAGTGAAAACCCTGAAATGGGAGACCAAGTGACCAGCACTCCAACCCTGCCCCAACATGATAGAAACACAGCAGTAGTCATTGATGCCAAGCATCTGTTGTGGATGTTCCTGCTCTAGAATCAACACAGAAGGAGGCTGACACAAGGATAATTCTGCACACTCTGTACAGTGTCCAGCATGATGGAGTTGAAAGAGTAGTTATCCACGCCAATGACACAGATATTATTACCATGTGTTTACACTATGGAGCAACACACCTGCGAAATCTACCAGAACTATGGGTGAAGACAGCTGAGAACACATACTTACCAATCCATGAAATGGTAGTGGCGCTAGTAACTTCATTGTGTCGTGCAATGCCCTTCATCCACAGTCTGAGTGGCAGAGACACTACAAGTTATCCTTATTTCACTGGCATAAAGGCATGGCTCAAATGCAGCTTGAGCCTCGACCTACCCATGATTGAAGAATTTGATGAGAACCCTACTGGCATTGTAGCAGAAGAACTTATCAAGGAAGCAAGGACCATCACCACTTCTGTTTACACAAAAGCAGCTGATGACTTCCAGGAGTCTGATTTGGGCAAGCTCAGGGCATACAAGTTTTTGAACAACAGGTCTACTCTTCTAAAGCTCTTGCCCCCCACAGAAAATAAATTCCTTTTACATGTAAAAAGAGCTGCCCTTGCAACGATCATAGATAAAACTGCTCACATTGCCCAGCCATAAATCCCACCCTGGACAGCATGTGGGTGGTCTCTGGATGGTCAGCATGTTGTTGCAGTTCCATGTACTCACCCAGCCTGGCCCATTTCAATGAAGAAGGCAATATCATGCGGATGTGTCATGGGGTGCAAGAGGAACTGCTTGTGTGCTCAGAAAGCAGTTCAATGCTACTTGGGATGCCGCTGTGAAGGACTATCAATCAAATGTAGCAGGATGCAGGATATTGTGACACCCGAGTTCAGTGACAGTAGCAGTGTCTCAGATAGTGATTAGGAAGTGAATACCATGCTTACTTTAACCATATACATGGGCAGTTTCCTGGAAAGTTTCAATTCATTACTGAAAAGGATTTGTGAAATATAGAGAAATTTATATTACAGTGGAATTTATATTTTGTAAAAAAAGTGCCAACAAATCATATTTATAGCCAGATATGGTTATGAAAATCACCATTAACCTCATTAAATATTATATCATCTTGAAGATAATTTAATTTCCTTTAACATGATACCCCACACATGGTGAAAGGAGGTTTTATTCAAATATTATCTTTAAAATTGGTCAACACTACTTAAAAATGGCGGGCATTTTGACAAATGGTCGCCATTTTTTTTTCAGCAGCATATTTTTCAGGTAGTCCACCTGGAAGTTGTTCAGGGAGGTCCCCTGAACACATTGATACCCAACAACCTTTTACAACATCCCATGTCTATTAAACCTGTTATGCCCCCTGGGTAGTTACTACATATTGAAAATTACTTAATTTTATATAAAGTATATACACTGTAACGTAGATATCGTAAAATTATCTGGAGGTGATACATTTGTGTAAATATTTGTTTGCGTAGGTGTAGATGAATTATTGCAAGTTAATGATTAACCGTTTGACTGCGGCCTATTTTGGGCTATTTAGGGAATATTCAGGCACTCCTGAATGATAAATCAAGCATCTGCATTAAATGAAGTGTATTCTGCCGAAAACTAGACGAAAATAGCTTCAAAATGACACCAGAAAGGACCGTATACGTGGTCTGGTTCACCCGCAGTGATCCCAGTGAAACGCGGGAACCCCGCTATTATGTAACACTCGGTCGCTTGGCTGCACTTATGAGAGAGACAGAGAGAGACTCGCCCGCCACACAGCCTTGCTCAGTGAGCCGCTCGGTGCTCTGGGGGTCGGAGGTGGGCCCCTCACGCTCCCACCCACTGACACTCGATTCTTACGTTTTTTACAGGCTTTTAAAGCCTGGAAATTGCTGTAACTTGCCAAAACATTCCAAAATATCACCCGCAGCGAAAGGGTTAAAAGTAAATATGAAATATGTGGCCATTTTAGTTGAGGCAATTAACACTTTCGCGAGCCGATGACGTTATTTTCGTCATCCGTTTCCCAGCCGTAGCTATGCCGATGACGTAATTTTCGTCATCCGCTTCCCAACCTTAGCTGTGCCGATAGCGATATTTTTGTCATCCACTTTAACCCTTAATTAGCGGCTCACCACATAAGTCGAGTTAAATAAGGCTGGACTATGTGGCGGCGCTCGACATAGGTCGAGTGGCAATTTCAGCACGTAATGTTGCTGAGAGAGAGAGACAAGTGGTGGCAGGAGACTAGCGAGCGTATGACTGCTCCAGACCACCGCGGCGAACCTACTGACACGAATCTCAGCTCCCTCCTCCCTCTCTCACTCGCTACATACTGAATTATATGGGGAAAGTACCGAATTACATGCTTTTTGCACTCGCGTTGCACGGTTATTGCAAGAAAACTAGCCATCATAAAAGGATCGTTATGGTGTCATTCGAAAGCTCTGTTTATGCCCTTTCAGGGATAGGTACTTGTTTTACGTTCTGGGTCTTATTTAGGCATGAAAATGATCACGTAAACAGCCCTATTTTGGCTAATAACACCCCGCTGGGCGGTACATATAAATAAACCGCATAGGCCGCTCGTAAGGTGTTAAAAAGAATCCATACCTCTGTTTTATTATTATAAATATTATTATTATTATACAGGGTGTTTTAAAACAACACTGCCAGAGTATGACAACCACATTGATCAAAATATATAATACACATATTTCTATTCTATTTTAGCTAAAAATATATTGTAACGGAGATAAATGGTTATTTAGAAATGTAGCAAAACAGGGTTCTGAGCTCAGCACAAAACATATGATACATAATATGAATGATTACCAAGTAAAAAAGGTAAAGAGGAGATATCTAATGACCTAATCACATATGAATAATTACAAAATCAAAGTAACATAAAATTGGTAATGATATTTTGCAATTAGAAGAAAACTACTAAGTATTATAATCCAAGTAGCGTAAAAAGATATGCACCATTTGTAACGATGACCAAGAGGTAAAATAATGAATCTCATGTCTGGGTCAGGTATCCGAACACTGCTATAGGTAATTTAATCGTTCGTGAAACTGTTTGAATGGGAAAAAAAAAATCCTGCACAATTTACTGTTTCAATAGAAATACCTCATTACGTTACTATTATCACAGAGTACCAACGAAATATGTCTATCAGTTTTATGGTTGAAGTTTAATGATTTTACATAGCTGTAGACATACAAGTATTCAGTGTTCACTAATTAATATTTAAAATCATTTAATGGTACCCAAAACATACAATTTACTTCACTTGGACTTAACGAGTATAAAGTAACAAAGGCAGAACACACCTAAATAACGACAATCCATATTTATGATATTATAAGGTAAATATAATCACAATGACAGAAGAAGATAGCACCATGGCCGAGCAGATGATTAACCCTTTCACGCTCATATGACGCAGAGGTTGCCAGATTAGCAATAAGAAATAGAGTTCTCTCACTCTTATAATTACCTCTCCAAAATTAGTTTTCTGCCCAGAGCTAACTTAACCCTTAATTAGCGGCGAGCAACATAAGTCGAGTTAAATAAAGCTGGACTATGTGGCGGCCTCGACATAACTCGAGTGGCAATTTCAGCACGTAATGTGGCTGAGAGAGAGAGACAAGTGGTGGCAGGAGACTAGCGAGCGTATGACTGCTCCAGACCACCGCGGCGAACCTACTGACACAAATCTCAGCTCCCTCCTCCCTCTCTCACTCGCTACATACTCAATTATGTACTGAAAGTACCGAATTACCTGCTTTTTGCACTCGCGTTGCACGGTTATTGCAAGAAAACTATCCATCATACAAGGATCGTTATGGTGTCATTCGAAAGCTCTGTTTATGCCCTTTCAGGGATAGTTATTGTTTTACGTTCTGGGTCTTATTTAGGCATGAAAATGATCACGTAAACAGCCCTATTTTGGCTAAAAACACCCCGCTGTGCGGTACACATAAATAAACCGCATAGGCCGCTCGTAAGGTGTTAAAGACAACTGCAGAGGTTGAAGTAACTAAACTAAAGGCTTCTAAATACCTCTGATGTTAACAAAGGCAGTAAAGTATCCCTAATAGGCTCAAAATTGCGTCATATGTCGGAGAGGGTTAAACACATGAGAAGATTCGTTATGACTCCAAAGCTTCGAAGAAAAACTCGAACTGGGATGGGAGGCAACAGGTAGGCTATTTGGGGGGGAGGGGGGACACTAGCCCGTGTTCGGATTATAGCTCATACCTGGGTGTTACTAATGATTTTACTCTATGCGGTTTAAATCATTAATGGTATATTATTTTGCATTTTGTCCTTAGATAATCTTCTTCGTTATTGTATTTACTAATTAGCAGATGAGGTCTGGCAGTGTTGTTTTAAAACACCCTGTATATATATATATATATATATATATATATTTTCTGTATATATATATATATATATATATATATATATAGATGTACTACTTTTAATAATTTACTCCCATATGGTGTGTAGTGTGATGACAGACATTCCTTATCTCGCGGTCATAGACCCTTTGACAAACACTGATCAATTTGCTCTCCACATGGGTTTTGCCATGTCTTGTAGCTTTTGTACAGATGACTAAAAAAAATCTTGAGCTGGCATTCTGCCTTTACCTGCATGCAAACGAAACTTGTAATTTACTTTAATACAAATAGTTAACTTATCATCTGCCACAATATGAACACCAATGAACTTCATGTTTTTAATTCATTAACCCCTCTTTAGCAGGGCCCGCCTTAAGTCGGTCTAGAGAACAAAGGACTGTGTGGCGGGGCCCGACTTAAGTCTGTGTGCAATTTTTGAACAATAATGGCTCTGAGAGAGAAACAAGCGATGGGAGGAGCGTAGGTCGGCTCATGACCGCTCGGCAAGGGTCCCGCGCGACTACTGACGTCTACTCCACACATACCCACACTCACTGCCTCGTTACACAGGGAATTATGTAAGGAAATTACCGAATTTTAGGGATTTTCCACTCGTCTTGCACGATCGTTGCAAGAGAACCCGTGGTCGTAGAAGGATGGTTCTGGTGTCATTGGAAAGCTCAATTGTCGCCCTTTCAGTTATACATAATTGTATTACGCTCTGGCTCTTGTTTATGCATGAAAAAGAGCACGGAAACAAGGTCTTTAGGGTAAAACCACCCGCTTGCCAGGTAGTAGAAGTAACCGACCTAGCCGGTCCGTGAGTGTTAAGATACGTCGCAAAATATTGTGTTCATTATTCAAAAATTACTTTCTAGTCATTCAGAGTTAACCCTTAATTAGCGGCTCACCACATAAGTCGAGTTAAATAAAGCTGGACTATGTGGCGGCGCTCGACATAACTCGAGTGGCAATTTCAGCACGTAATGTTGCTGAGAGATAGAGACAAGTGGTGGCAGGAGAGTAGCGAGCGTATGACTGCTCCAGACCACCGCAGCGAACCTACTGACACGAATCTCACCTCCCTCCTACCTCTCTCACTCGCTATATAAGGAATTGTATGGGGAAAGTGCCTAATTACATGCTTTTTGCACTCGCGTTGCACGGTTATTGCAAGAAAACTAGCCATCATAAAAGGATCGTTATGGTGTCATTCGAAAGCTCTGTTTATGCCCTTTCAGGGATAGATACTTGTTTTACGTTCTGGGTCTTATTTAGGCATGAAAATGATCACGTAAACAGCCCTATTTTGGCTAAAAACACCCCGCTGGGCGGTACATATAAATAAACCGTATAGGCCGCTCTTAAGGTGTTAAAAAAGGTGTTTGACACGTCAATGTGTTTGCGCATATTCACAGTATTCGTATCATTCTTCATTTAATAAACATGTCTTTCGGCGAGGGAACACGGGTGGCAAATGGGTCAGATGACGGAGATAAGAAGGTGGCGATAGACACGAAAACAAACACGCACTGGGACTTTGTGTCAAGGCGACACACAGGTTCCGCGGCCCAGCTTGGGGGTTCTGGTGTTAAATAACTTATAAAAAATATTGTATGTGATTATGTAATTCAATTTTAATGAACGTGCCCTCTCTCTTTTTTACACACCTTCTGAGAAACCGTGTGTCACGTGTGGTAGACCTCAAGGCCCAGGTGGGCAACCAGGCCAAAAAGAAAACAAAACTAGAGGAGGAGGTGCACACATTCGCTGCATTTATGAGTGGCACGCTCAAACAACTTGATCCTGCAATAACAATTTGTTTTATTGGGGATGCCCTGGACATGCTGGGGAAGAGCTGGAAGGCGAGCCTTGCCCTGGCGGCGGAAACTAGGGTGCCTCCTCCTGTTACTGCTCCTCCTCCTTCTCCAGAAATTACACCTGTCCAGGTGGCGGCACCAGCACCGCTACCTCAACCTATACCAGTCAAGCAGCAGGTACAACAACAGACACACCAGCCGATCAACTGGACAATACCCCCACAGCAGCAACAAGTACAGCAACATCATCTGTTGAAGAGGACCTAGAGTGAGCGGCAGCTCCAATTCTTCACTTGTGTCATGGCCTCCCTGGCCATTCACCTTCCTACAAACACTACGTATAATTACCAGCCAACGGGGGCAGAGGAAACGTACACCACATTCGCGACGTGTATTGCCACCCAGTCCCCTGGCATACCTGCCACCCCAGGGAGTAGTCTGCCTACTCATATATTAAATGAACTAGAGTTGACATTCCCGACAGGCCCAAACCCTAACCCCATCCAAGCTGTTGAGTAGGCGGTCAACACCCCACAAAATAATAACAATGTCGAGTGAGAAATTATGAAGTTCCTTTTGATGTGTGTCGCCCAATCTTGTACTTTTATTATAAGCCAATGACAAAATATTAGTAAGTTTAAAATTTGAATATGTGCTGTGATCGCTTCCATTGAAGCAAGTGATATATGTGTACAAAAAATTAGAAAGTAATACCATTATAAATATGAAAAGTGTTGTGTTGTTTTAAGCAACCAAAAATGTTTTTTACAATATTGTTGTATGGAAATGGAAATAAAAATTGTCTCCAATATTTTAAGTATTTGTTGATCCAAATTCGTTCATAATATGAACGAATTTGGATCAACAAATACTTAAAATATTGAATACAATTTTAATTTCCATTTCCATACAACAATATTGTAAAACAAAAATGTGGTTGCTTAAAACAACAGCACTTTTATGTTCATCGCCATTCATTAATAAATATTTTCAAAAACTCAATTTGTTCATGGAGAATTTTATTACCGAAATATTGTTACGACCGGGACTACGAATAAAACAAGGGCACTTAATGATTGGACTAGTAATAGGGCACTATGCAACAACGTTACGCTAGATCCAAACCCTCGAACTTATATGCCTGCGAACAAAAACACCTATACCCTCCAGAGTTAATCTGCGATAGCGGGGTATCCTTAATTGGGCATAAATGTACTCTACTTCAGGCTAACCCACACTGGTATAGCCTGATAACATACACGAAGCAAGTTACGTTAAAATGCATAAAAAGGAATCTATGGAAAGATCAATTAAATCACTGCAAGATTTAATACAATAAAAAGATGCTTCAATACAGTTACTCTAAATAACAATAAACTCTTCACTCTTATCTGAAAGAAAGTGAAGTATAGTCCTACAGCATAGACCTGGAAACTTCTGAAGAAAGTCTGATGCTCATAAGATGCTCGTATCTTAAACTATATAAAGGCAGGAGGCAGGACACTACATGTGTAAATCGAATACACTAAAAGATAGGACATATAATGTTAACTGACACGAGAATACTATAAATGCGCAACGGTAGCAATGCTCGACACTAAAAGAAGTACTTCCTCATCAACGAAACAGTCTGCTATGGTTGTGCGGCTCAGCAACAACCTAGACTAATAAATGCTGTGAATAATAATGCGTACATATCAAAGAGCTTATATTTTATACTAACTAGTGTCTACTCGATTAATAATGTCTAGCTGGGATACTCTAGGTAAGGAACTGGGGTTGAGCAAGACAGGCTCGTAGCCTAGCGATGTCCTTAAGACTGCATCCTTTAAGTTACGTTAATTGACTAGGGTGCTCTCTTGATAGATCCAGATCACAAGTATCTGGTTCAATCCTGGCGACCGTCTAAAGACAAGCAAAGAGGCAGCAAATTGTGGAACTGGTACAGGCCAAAACCCTCAGTCAACACAATGCTGCACTTGCAAAGGACGCAGCCGAAAAGACAACCCAGGCTACCACAGGACCGGTCGAAGTCGTGTAGGTATAAGCAAACCGTACACACATCGTAGACAACGACTACAGTTACCTTATCCCAGTCTAGCATTAAATAAAAGAGCAGAAACTCTAAATCAATAATGGAGACACACACAAAGTTCTTAACCTATACTAACTAAGAACCCTCAAACCTATTCTAAGTACATGTAAATATCTCAGAGGACGGCGCATGCAATACAATGGGCCGGCTATGAAAACCGTATGCAGAACCCATGGGGAGTGTTGTGCAGTTAATAAAGATTAGAGTATGGAAAGAGA
The DNA here is from genome assembly GCA_032716605.1 of Paralithodes platypus. Classification (NCBI taxonomy): domain Eukaryota; kingdom Metazoa; phylum Arthropoda; class Malacostraca; order Decapoda; family Lithodidae; genus Paralithodes; species Paralithodes platypus. Next base: position 26,572,196 of record CM064543.1, on the reverse strand, counting down.
GAATCGAGTGAGAGAAACAGTGGAAAGGGGGTGATCGGGAGAGAGTATGTAAGGGGATGTTAGAAGCATGCGCACCAAGCCTGTCCTGAGGAGGGCAGCTCCTGGGGACCCTCATGAAGGAGGTTAGTTACACAGGAGCCCGCGAGGGCGCGATGGTCGGCCAATCACGGGCCGAGACGTCACAAGGCAGCAAGCGTCCCTAGGACGCGCCAGGATCCGCCGGCCAATCAAGGGCGCCGGATAGCCCGCGCGCGAGCGGGAAAACTCCTCCGAGGGAGGGAGGCAGCACATACATACACACGCACATATTACTACCACGCTGCCTACATCGCTCTTTCTCCTTAACTTTACACAATGCATCTCATATTCTATTAACCTGACAAGCGCGATTTGACAGTAGGTGCTAGGGTAGTTATTTGTGCATTTCTAGCCCTGGATTCTGACAGAATTCGTTATATTTACAATATAAACCATTATTTGTTTTCGGTATGCTTTTATTTTACATATATGATGTATATATGAACCTTCAAGAGTGCTAAAATAAGTGGGAAAAGCATTTGGGTGGTGAAAAACGAAGATATTGGCCACCCGGTCATAATCTCAGGCGAGAGAGAGACAGGCAGCCTTCCCCTCTCGCTGTCTGGGAGTCAACTGAGGAGAGCGGGGCGGTGTGTGCCGGTGTCTGGGTGTTGCATAACGATCTTTTATGCAACCCACTTGTGCTACATTATCGCGGGAGAGAAAAATAACCGATAAATGATGATAATAAGAGGAAAAATAGGTGATAATTGAGGAGGGGAGGGAGGGGGGAATAAGGTGGGGAAGGAGGGGAGGGGGGTGGGTGAGATTTACATGGATGAGTACTGGAGGGGAATTCTCACCTAGAGACAAATTCCTTGTTTTGATAGGCCTTTTTTTTATGGAAGTCTTTTTTTATGGTCCTGCTTCCGTGAGGCCTATCGCGTTCCCTATAGGAAGCCTTCCGTGAGGCCTATCGCGCTTGCCGGGTTAATGATATAAAATACTTCCCGTTGTCACAGACGAAAACAAAGACCACCACTGGACTTTCTGTGATAATGCGAGTACTAGGAAAGAAAGAACAACATTCTCTGCTAAATGTAGCCCATTTCGATGTCCCTGGCGAGCGCTAGTGGCTAACGAGAGGCGATTCTGCCAACGCTGGTAGACGTCACACCCCGCCCAAGATATGGGACGCTCAACATTAGGCGAGCACCATATCTGACAAGGCAGAATGCCGACAAGACCCGCCACACCTAGGCACTCCACCAGAAATGAAATGCAAAGCTCAATCTTAAATAAAACAACATATTAGCATAAAGAAAATCTTATAACCCCTCCCTAACACAATAGTATAATTTTAGCCTGCTATGCTCCCTGAGCAAGCTTCACAGAGCCCAGCCTACTAAATGAAAGACAGGTTCAACTTAGGACTTTAGCTATAACATTGGCAACTTACAATTAACTATCAAAAAGAAAGTGTGTTTATGTGATTTTTTGATTTAATTTTAATGTTGTTTTTGACGGCTGCTCTACAGGGGCAAGCCTGGTTTTTCTCCACTCAAACCCACACAATGACTGAACGGCGAGGGTTCTCCTGCAAACAAACCCTCCCGTGACAAACAATCAGCCAAAACATTATCAGTGCCCTTAACATGCCACACATCCAACTTGTGTTCTGGCAGCAAAACAACACCTGAAACTGATAAACTGCCCAGTTCATCACAAGACTGGCACTTCTCTTCGCTCTTTCCGGCAACGGGGCCTGCCAATAACCTTTCACTAGTTCTACCTTCGTGATGAGCGAGGCAGCCCCGATGCGGTCTATGGTGTCGTCAACTCTAGGTAATGGATAGGCGTCTGTCAGGGATAATGCTTCCACACTCTTGCAATCAACATACTCACGGATCTTGCCACTCAACTTAGTTTGCAATCTCACTGGCAACGGCCACTCACGATATCCTTTATCCCTCAGACCCTTCTCCCACACGACGTCTAGCTCTGCTTTCATGACAGGCTGTCGAGCAGGATTTATACGGTAGGGAACTAACTTGAGCCTTGCACTGTCTCCAGCCTCCATGTCGGATTGTACCCCGTACATCAGGCCTGGAGAAGCAACAAACATGCGGATGTACTGCCACAGCCTAGTAAACAACATCTCTTGGCGCTCAGGAACAAGAGGTTGCACCTTATCTCGAAGAACAACATGCCTAGTGCCCTCCCACAACCCAGCCGAGACCGCAGCTTCTAAACTATAGTCTCCCTCCTTCTCCACCTTCGTCCCTAGAACAGCCAGGTCATGAGAGGGACAATCAGTACCACCTGTGCAGTCACTCCCATAGTTCATAATTGCTAAGGCTTCCCCGCCGATACCGTACATGCGCACCCCCGCATTCCTTGCGACTACATCTGCCTGCGCAGCATCAACGCCTTCAGCGACATGGCCAGATACAGTCGGTCTATGGTAGGGCTGTTGCATTCGACTAGAGCAGCATTGGGAGGCTATGCGACGACCGGGCACATCCACTCCACAGCCCACCTCGCCAATCTGCTCTATTTCCTCATTCTGACCACCACCCTTGGCAGCCATGGGTCGACCCTGACCTGACAACCATGCCAAAGCCTCGTCGCCCACCTTGAACCACCGAAACAACGAGGCTAACGGTCTACTAACACTCAAGTGACCTGCCAGCGGAACATCGTGCACCGCATGAGTGTGAGGCCTGGGTGCTCGGCACGACCAGTGGGGTATGAACCGAGCCGGTGCTGGAGCGCTGCACACTGCTGCTCAGGCAGGTGCTCTAGCGCTTCCACAGCCACCAGACTCGTGTCCCCCGCCGAGACATGACAATCCCAACTCTCCTCCACCTGTGCCCCACTGCCCCCCTCTCCTTCTCCACCTTGGCCACTGCAGACCAACGCAGGGACAGTAGGCTGCTCAGGTGGTTGCCTCACAAACTCCTTTAACAGGTTCACATGACATGTTTTCCCGTCCTCGTGTTCAATAGCCCCGTTCCCACAACTCTCCTCCACCTGGGAACTACTCTGTTGCAGAGTGCCATCACGCCCAACCATGTCACTAGGGGGGACAGGTTCTGGGGCTACTCCGGAGCTCACCTCTGGGTCAAGTACCGAGTTGCCAAGAAGAGCCGCTGGATCAAAACTCACAAAACTTCTCCCAACTTTAGATTTTTCCTTCCGACCGTTCCTCCGCTGATCTAGAGACTGAGGAATAGGCTGTGACACCTTAGATGCACGAGATCGGGTGACAACACACGCCATCTGCTGTAATTCACACCTCTCGACCAACTCCTGCCCCACCCTACTCACGTCGGCCGCCCTCTCGTCAACGACTAAGGGTGGAACCTCAGAAGTAGGCACCGCAAAGTCGTTGCCGAGAAGAAGGTCGACGCCCTCTACTGGCAGTTTGTCTACGATTCCAACATCTATCTCTCGTGTCACACCATCAAACTCCAGCTCCACTCGAACCAACGGGTATGACCGTGTAGCATTAATACCCTGCACCACAACTACCCGTGCCGTGTTTATAGGTTGGCCTGTAAAGTTTTTCATCAGAGTCTGGGATGCACCTGTATCACGCAACAACTCCAACCCATGCTTGCAACCAGCCCAACTCATGCAGCCACGCCCTCTATGGTCGCAAAAAGCATCGCGGACAGGTTTCGAGCCTTCCGGACACTCCTTCACTGGCTGTGCCCCCGCATCTGACATATCACCCTGGGTAAATGCAGAAGACCTCAGAGACACCCCAATGTTGCTACCAAAGACACGACTGCTGTAGGTTGGTTACTTGGGCAGGAACGTGCAAAATGCCGCTTGTTATGACACTTAAAACACTCTACTTCACCCTTGGACTTCCCCTGAGGTGGGGAAGGGCCCTGACATTTCTTAAACGGGACGGTTTTTTGTTTGTGATCAAAATTAGTATCATTGCTCTTACTTCGTTATTAAATGTTGCATCACTGACTCGGGGGGGTGGAGTGTTGCGCCCCTTGTTAACTGCATCGGTCCGTTGTGCAGACCCGCACCCACGAATCAGTGATATTCTCAGGTCAGCCATCTCAGCTGCCTTTTGTAGAGTTTTAGACTGTTTCTCTTTGAGGTTCAAAGTCAGGTCGCCGCCTGTGCATTTGAAAAATTGCTCTAGAAGGACTAACTGCTCAAGCTCTTCGAACGTCGTCACCTTCTCTGACCTCAGCCAATTTCTCAAAGCATCAGACAGTTCCCGGGCATGTTCTAGAAAAGAGCACTCACGACCCTTCGTAACACCCCGAAACTTCAACCTATATGTCTCTGGTTGTAACTCGTACGCCCGCAGAACAGCTTCCTTCAGTACTTCATAATCGATGCAAGACTCCAAGGGCAATGCATCATATGCCTTGAGTCCTTTGCCAACCAACCTAGAGGAAACAAGGGCTGCCCACTTAACCTCGGGCCATTTGGTGCTCCCGGCACTTCTTCTCAATATGAAGGAAAAACTCGGTGACACCCGACTCGTCAAATGCAGGGACTAACTTCAGAAGGTGCGATAAAGACTGATCAAGACCTCGATTCCTAGAACCGAGACGCTGCCCTGTCGACTCCACCCGAGACTTCTCAAGCTCTATGTCTGCACAGTACTTCGTAGCCTCGAACTGAAGCTCAGCTTCCCGCTGCTGCTGCTGCTGCTGCATCTTCATCTTAGCCATCTCAAGCTGGAAGATCATATCTGGAGTTAAACCTTGAGGAGGAGGAGATGCAACAATTGGAGACCCACCCAGTGATCCACCCAGGGGCAAACCACGCTGCCAGTGACTATCGGCCTGCGGGAACGTCCTCGGCTCCGGAGCCCGAGGGGGCGCCATGGTAGGAGTCGAGTGGAATGGGGGCTGGGCCGAAGGTGCCCCAGCTCCCGTTCCACCCGAAGCCCCACGCACCCCACCGAGCACACAGGCCACCAGGTCACTTCTCATCATGCTGCTAGTGCCAACATGCCCCATGACCGTGGCCAAACACTGGATACCATACCGATCAATCGCCGACACCCGGTCAACAGTAATAGGCATCTCCAGAAACTTCCTTGCATCCTCCTCACTAGTTACTACTCTAATGCCTTCTAACAAACCCAGCTGCTGCACCTCAGAGCCTGCTTCCCGTACTGTGTCCTCACTGTTTCGGTGGACATTATGTCGAACGACGGATCACGTCGTTCGACATAGTGTCCACCGAAAATCCTCAACGTTTATAAAAAAAAAGAAGTACCTAAACTCTCATGTAGCACTATTCACTCAAAAATGCTTGAAGACAACTCAAGTGCTATACTACTTTGCCAAAAAAAAAAAAAAATCCAACGTGTCCAAAATATTCCTCAAAAATCAAATGTCCAAAAATCCTGCAATTATTTCTTAGTTCATTTGGTATGACGACTAAGATAAGATACTAGGCAAAGTCGCCATTTGTTACGACCGGGACTAGGAATAAAACAAGGGCACTTAATGATTGGACTAGTAATAGGGCACTATGCAACAACGGTACGCTAGATCCAAACCCTCGAACTTATATGCCGGCGAACAAAAACACCTATACCCTCCAAAGTTGATCTGCGATAGCGGGGTATCCTTAACTGGGCATAAATGTACTCTACTTCAGGCTAACCCACACTGGTATAGCCTGATAACAAACAAGATGCAAGTTACGTTAAAATGCATAAAAAGGAATCTATGGAAAGATCAATTAAATCACTGCAAGATTTAATACAATAAAAAGATGCTTCAATACAGTTACTCTAAATAACAATAAACTCTTCACTCCTATCTGAAAGAAAGTGAAGTATAGTCCTACAGCATAGACCTGGAAACTTCTGAAGAAAGTCTGATACTCATAAGATGCTCGTATCTTAAACTATATAAAGGCAGGAGGCAGGACACTACACGTGTAAATCGAATGCACTAAAAGATAGGACATATAATGTTAACTGACACGAGAATACTAAAAATGCGCAACGGTAGCAATGCTCGACACTAAAAGAAGTACTTCCTCATCAACGAAACAGTCTGCTATGGTTGTGCGGCTCAGCAACAACCTAGATTAATAAATGCTGTGAATAATAATGCGTACATATCAAAGAGCATATATTAAATACTAACAAGTGTCTACTCGATTAATAATGTCTAGCTGGGATACTCTAGGTAAGGAACTGGGGTTGAGCAAGACAGGCTCGTAGCCTAGCGATGTCCTAAAGACTGCATCCTTTAAGTTACGTTAATTGACTAGGGTGCTCTCTTGAGAGATCCAGATCACAAGTATCTGGTTCTATCCTGGCGACCCTCTAAAGACAAGCAAAGAGGCAGCAAATTGTGGAACTGGTACAGGCCAAAACCCTCAGTCAACACAATGCTGCACTCGCAAAGGACGCAGCCGAAAAGACAACCCAGGCTACCACAGGACCGGTCGAAGTCGTGTAGGTATAAGCAAACCGTACACACATCGTAGACAACGACTACAGTTACCTTATCCCAGTCTAGCATTAAATAAAGAGCAGAAACACTAAATCAATAATAGAGACACACACAAAGTTCTTAACCTATACTAACTAAGAACCCTCAAACCTATTCTAAGTATATGTAAATATCTCAGAGGACGGCGCATGCAGTACAATGGGCCGGCTATGGAAACCGTATGCAGAACCCAAGGGGAGTGTTGTGCAGTTAATAAAGATTAGAGTATGGAAAGAGAGGATCGAGTGAGAGAAACAGTGGAAAAGGGGGTGATCGGGAGAGAGTATGCAAGGGGATGTTAGAAGCACGCGCACCAAGCCTGTCCTGAGGAGGGCAGCTCCTGGGGACCCTCATGAAGGAGGTTAGTTACACAGGAGCCCGCGAAGGCGCGATGGTCGGCCAATCACGTGCCGAGACGTCACAAGGCAGCAGGCGTCCCTAGGACGCGCCAGGATCCGCCAGCCAATCAAGGGTGCGGGAAAGCCCGCGCGGGAAAGCCCGCACGCGAGCGGGAAAACTCCTCCGAGCGAGGGAGGCAGCACATACATACACACGCACATATTACCAACACGCTGCCTATATCTCTCTTTCTCCTTAACTTTACACGATGCATCTTATATTCAATTAATGATATAAAATACTTCCCGTTGTCACAGACGAAAACAAAGACCACCACTGGACTGTCTGTGACAATGCGAGTACTAGGAAAGAAAGAACAACATTCTCTGATAACTGTAGCCCATTTCGATGTCCCTGGCGAGCGCTAGTGGCTAACGAGAGGCGATTCTGCCAACGCTGGTAGACGTCACAATATGTACAAATTTATCTCGATGGGGGGCCTTGTGAATAATTCTGGATGCTATAGATAAAGTTGTGCTTTATCTATAACTTTGGCATGCTTACAAAAAAGAAAAAAAAAATACTTCACTCACCATTGACATTAATTTGTACTTTTTTCGGTACGAAAGTTGTCCAGATCAAGATTTGCTTCAGGAAATACCATTATTTTCTTTCTCATAAGTTCATCCCCACTTCACAAAGTGTCTTAACAATTATTATGTTTCTTCTTTTTGTATTTTGCGGGTTTTGATTAAGGAAATAAAATGTTATTTTTGTTTTCAATGCTCAATTGTACTTACCTTAGATAATTTTGTCTTGTCAAAAGATACATCCTCCCTCGGAGTTGTAATACTCCTTCAGGTATAACCTGATTTTTTTCCCCGCTGCTGACGAGGTGTTCTTGGCTAGAGCCTCGAGTGACAGCATTTCGCTATCCTGCCTCCATGTCCCTGGATTGACGCAACAACATTTGTGGTCTTCTTCGTCAACCCTGGCGATGTTGTGGGTTCTACACCGAACCCTGAGGAGGTTGTGGAGGCAGCAGATGGCCAATACCGCTGATTCCACTTTCTTAGGATTCAGCAGATTGGTGGTGAGGAGAAGACAAAACCTAGAATCAAAGGAAAATGTAATAAATAGTGTGAACCCAAAAAGAAATAAAAGAAATACAAATTAAATGGCTAAAACATGAAAGTGATTGAAATATCATATTAAAGAATAACTTTATAATAATATGATTGTCTTTGTGTCATAATAAATATAATAATAAATTGAAACAGGGGTTGAGTAGATTAGTAAGTAATATCTAATAAACAGTACAAACAAATGAAATAGTAATACTTAAGTAATATATATTAATAAATAAATAATAATAATATGGATTGGAATGTCGAGATAAATATATACGGTATATATATATATATATATATATATATATATATATATTTTTTTATGTGATTGAGGTAGGCAAAAGGCAGAACTGCCTATAGCGAGTGCCTCCCCCATAGTTGAAAGGGCCAAAATCAAGGGACGTTTGAGCCAAAATGCCTGGACACACAGAGTTTGAAGCAATTTAAGTCATAGGAAGAGGGAAAGACTGATTTTGGGAGAGAGTTCCCGAGCTCAACTGTAAAGTAGAAGAAAGTTTGAGAGTAACGTTTCACTCTTGGGTTGGAGAGTTGCACAGAGTAGGGGTGGGATTGAGTTGCAAGACGGGTACCACATGCTCTACGTAAAGGAGGTGGTATACACTGGGAAAGCTCTGAGGAACACTGATTATTATAGTAGCGATAGAATAGCGAGAGAGATGCAACATTGCGGCGGAGAGAGAGAGATTGCAGAGAGTTGGTGAGTGGACGGGAGTTAATGATACGAAAGGCCTTCCTTTCAACTTTGTCTAGGAGAGCGGTGTGAGAGGAACCTCCCCACACATGTGAACAATACTCAATACAAGGACGCACTATGCCCGTGTACAGAGCAAGAAGCTGTGCAGGGGAAAAGAACTTCCTAAGGCGGTTGAGCACACCCAGCTTCTGGGAGGCTGCCTTAGCAAGACTGGTAATATGGTCCTTCCAACTGAGAGCAGAAGAAAGAGGCACCCAAAAATATTGAGAGAAGATGAAGGATTGATTTTTGTATTGATGAAGAGTAAGGGATAGTCCCCAGGGAGTTCCTTACGGGTAGATAGATGGAGAAATTGGATTTTGGAAGCATTAAAGGTAACAAGGTTTTCTCTGCCCCTGTTGGAGATAGTATTTAGATCAGAATTTAAGAGTTTTATGGCTTCATTACGTTTGTCGTTGAGGGATTGCTGGCTGGGGCGTTCTGAAAAACTAATGGAGTAGTGTAAGGTTGAGATATCTGCGTATGAATGGATGGGAATTGAGGTACAGTTGAGGAGATCATTTATAAAAATTAGAAAGAGAATAGGAGATAGGACAGAGGCCTGAGGAACACCGGAGTTTATAGGGTGAGGAAGTGAACAAATGGCCGTCCACAACCGCGGCTACGGAACGCCGGAAAGGAAATTAGAGACAGAGGCACAGATGGAGGGATAGAAACTGAAGGAGGGTAGTTTAGAAATTCAAGATTTGTGCCAGACTCTATCGAAGGCTTTCGATATGTCTAGTGCAATAGAAAAAGTCTCACCGAAGTCCCGAAAAGAGGATGTCTTTCTAAAGTTTTTGAAACTATTCTTGCTTCCAAATTTCTTAAGCATTTCTCTTCTCATAATCTGCGATCAGATCGCCAGTAGGGCTTCCTAATGGGTCGCTCTACTGGTGATCTTCTTTCATATCTTACTAACTCTTAGTAAGACATGAAAGAAGATCACCAGTAGAGCGACCCTTAAGGAAGCCATACTGGCGATCTGAGAGCATATTATGAGAAGAGAAATGCTTAAGAAATTTGGAAGCAAGAATAGTTTCAAAAACTTTAGAAAGACAAGAGATGAGAGCAATTGGACGATAGTTGGAGGGTTGAGAGCGGTCACCCGTCTTTGGGACAGGTTGAATGTGAGCAAACTTCCAGCATGTAGGGAAGATGTTAGTGGTTAGACAGAGAGATTTATATATATATATACATATATTATATATATATATATATATATATATATATATATATATATATATATATATAGAGAGAGAGAGATATATATATAAATATGTACTGTATATACTGTATATATATATATAATTATATATATATATATATATATATATATATATATACTGTATATATAAATAAATATACTGCTAAACTTGTTACCTGTTGGCCATGATGCAGAAATATGGGACTGGCTGATCCCCACCAGGTAGAGGCTCAGCATCTGGAAGTCCTGCACGGCCCTCCTCTAGTGCAGCACGCAGTGGGGTGTCCAGAAACACACCACCATCAGACGAACACCCGTGGGCTCTAAAATCAACATAGAGAAATCGGTAGTCTGCGTCAACTAGGGCCATCAGTACTATCGAGTGGAATTTCTTATAATTGAAGTACTATGAGCCACCTTTGGGAGGCCACTTGATGGCAATGTGTTTGCCATCCAGGGCACTGACAGCGTGTTGAAAGTCCCAGTGGAGTGAGTACTGGACCGCCACCTCTTTCACTTAACGTTTGGGTATACCATCACCTACTTCATATACTCTGCCACAAGGGCCTCGCAGGTTTCAGGAACGAACTTGGAGATGGTGTTGGGTGTCACCCAGAATCCAAAGGAGAGGGCACGGTATGTATCTCCAGAGGCCAGGAATCGCAGCGTTATTGCAAGCTGCAAACCTGGTTCCACGCTCTCACAAAAGGAAGTATTCTTCTTAGCAATTGTAGGTCCAACACGAGCAAGCACTTCCATGAACATGGAGACGGGCATCCTCAGGAATGTTTTTGAAGGTGTCACTATCCTCCTCTGCCAACTCCACCATCAACTGATGATAAATCCTGTGATCCTCTCGTCGCATAAGCCAAGGTCGAATGCACCACCTCTTTCTTCTAGTATTTTTCTTGATCTTCCTTTCTCGTCTCATTTTTATGAGGGCCGCAGGTACTCTATCTCTAAAAATTCTCGCTCCAACTGGAGATGAACATTGGAAGTTGTAGAGAGTAGATCCATGGCGCTGGGGTTTGGTTGTGTGGTGCGTCAGAGGTTATGCTGAATATCGTTGGAGAACTGAGCTTGGCACAGCCTATTTATACCATACCCTACCTGCCACCTCAATTACCAAATCGGCTGAGGTTGCACGCGCTATTCGTCGGTCATTCGCCATATTCGCACAACATTCGCCGTGTTATTGCACCACTTTGTACAACAATCGCAGGACAATTACACTGGCATCACAGTTATTGTCATCACTTGTTGCAGCATTCGCTCTGATTCACCTCTAATTGTCATACACAATTCGTTATTATAGCCTCGCAAGTCGCCGTCAACGCATGGTATTCATACTTCTATCGCACGACTATCACCTATTTTGCCTGATTCGCTTCTTGGAAAACCCGGTTCACCGGCGATCACCAGCGAATAACAGACAGACAAAAAAAATCATTTGCCGTCGCAAATTCGCCTAGTGGGATTCCGCCTTTAGCTAATGAAAAGTGGCACCAATGCAGGAGTTTAAATCTTGGATACAGGAAAACACATAACCTCATGACGTGCTTATCATTGTTTGGGTTGCCGAACAAAATATATGGTTATAGAACATTTTCTACTTATATTTACATAATTTTTCAGTACTGGAAGTATTTGACAAAATGTGCAGGACACCCTGTATATATACAGTAAGTATATATATATATATATATATATATATATATATATATATATATATATATAGTGTATATATATATTATATATATAATTATGTATATGTATATATTATATATATAAATAATAATTATTTATATAATTGTGTTAACCGTCAATGATCAGTAATACTGAAGTGTTCTTTACTCATGCTTACATGATAGTCTATCACAGTAAGTGCGCACACAAAAAAGTAGTGGAGGAGAAATCACTGACCAATGTCTGACGCTCATTGTTTTATTTATGATTTGTTTCAAAGCAATATTTTGTACGGTAATTTAAAATGATGCCCCTGTTTGTTCAATATAAGATATATTGTTGTCATATGAAACACCCTCACATTTTCATCAGTTTCACTTGTTTTGTATATATTTGATTAGGTTGCAATTTTGATTTATTTGTTCTGCAAGTATAATTGAGGACCTTAGTAATGCAATGTCGGCCGTGACATTTCTTATACCGAAAAATGTACAAATTCATCTAAAAGGGGGATCTTGGGGGCATTTGTTTAAACTTGGTGAAGGTATAATGTGCTATTCCTTCATTAAGCTATACCAAAATACCCCCAAAATCCCCTTCAATATAAATTTGTATATGTGTTTGGTAAACACAAATGTAACGGCCGAGGTGGCGTTTAGGCCATTGCATTACTGAGGTCCTCAATTTTACCCTACACTACTTTAATAGTAGCCATTTGATCATGAAATGGTCTATATTTAGCCATATATATACAGCATATATTGAATACTTTAGAAATATTAAGCATTAACAAATAAGGGAAATGTATATGACAAAGAGCATTACGCAAATCATATGTCATTATTATAAATGTATATGACAAAGAGCATTACGCAAATCATATGTCATTATTATAAATGTATATGACAAAGAGCATTACGCAAATCATATGTCATTATTATAAATGTATGACAAAGAGCATTACGCAAATCATATGTCATTATTATAAATGTATATGACAAAGAGCATACGCAATCATGTCATTATTATATGACAAAGAGCATTACGCAAATCATATGTCATTATTATAAATGTATATGACAAAGAGCATTACGCAAATCATATGTCATTATTATAAATGTATATGACAAAGAGCATTACGCAAATCATGTCATTATAATGTATGACAAAGAGCATTACGCAAATCATATGTCATTATTATAAATGTATATGACAAAGCATTACGCAAATCATATGTCATTATTATAAATGTATATGACAAAGAGCATTACGCAAATCATATGTCATTATTATAAATGTATATGACAAAGAGCATTACGCAAATCATATGTCATTATTATAAATGTATATGACAAAGAGCATTACGCAATCATGTCATTATTATAAATGTATATGACAAAGCATTACGCAATTATATGTCATTATAAATGTATACAAAGAGCATTACGCAAATCATATGTCATTATTATAAATGTATATGACAAAGAGCATTACGCAAATCATATGTCATTATTATAAATGTATATGACAAAGAGCATTACGTAAATCATGTCATTATTATAAATGTATATGACAAAGAGCATTACGTAAATCATGTCATTATTATAAATGTATATGACAAAGAGCATTACGCAAATCATATGTCATTATTATAAATGTATATGACAAAGAGCATTACGCAAATCATATGTCATTATTATAAATGTAACTTGGCTGACATGAGTTTTTCTCTTGAATCTTTCACTAAAATATGTTGCTCAACTTTGAAAGGACCTTTTGTAATACAATATTGTACATGCTGTTCCGTATAATGTTTTATTGTTTTCTTAGCTCACGAATCTTTACTGGAATAATGATCTTTGTCGCTCAGAGTTTATAATATATATACCAATGGACCCAAGAGTGTCTCATCTAATTTAGTAATCTCGGTTGGTACAGCTTTAGTAATCTCGGTTGGTACAGCTTTAGTAATCTCGGTTGGTACAGCTTTAGTAATCTCAGTTGGTACAGCTTAATTCTATAGTTTACCACCACATTACATAGGACTCTAAGTTCCACCCATTTCGAAAGGGTCGATTCAAAAGCATTTCATCTCATCAATCCACTTCCTCTTACTAATTCCCTACAATCTCTTGCTACACGCCGCATAATTGCACAGCTCATTACTTCTATTACAATAATAAGTTTTCTTCAAAGCTTTCTTAGTGTATACCTCCTCCCTTACGTCCAAGTGTGGGGCACTTGCCTTTCAACACACTCCCATCTTTAGTCTGTCCAACTATCTAACCCAAGAGTGAACCGATTTTCCCAGTCTTTCTTTTACTCAAGAAGAAAGCTTTGGAAGTGTCTCCCTCAATCTGTCATCCCTCATCCTATGATTTAAACTGTTTCAAGCTCCTTGTGTCCAGACATATTAACTAAACGTACCTTGGATTTTTGTGTCTCTGTCACTAGTTGAGCTCTGGGGGAGACACTTGTTACAGACAGCTTTGCCTTTTACATCCTTAACTCACACTGAATATAAACAAAAATCGTGCTAATATTGTCACTTGTATGTTTCTATAACTGCGCATCAAGGTTCTTGCCGGACTTGTGAATCTGACTGTGCATAGTCCGTGAGGCTCAGAATAATCTCCTAGCTCCTTGGCCAAACTTTGTAATGGCAAAATAACTTTTACTTGTTCCACTTAAGACAGGTCCAACTACACAGAAAGCCTGTTAAGAATCATGAAGAGCACAAAGCTATTATTCTTACTTGCACTTGAGCTATTATATAATAGTAAATATATATTTTAGGAAGAGTAATCAACTCGCTCTTAATTCATTATGACAAGAGGCGCACATGTTTGTGAGGGATATGCAAGTCTCGAAGGAAATAAATTGCGCTTACTAAATGACAGATCCCGCCCGTACACTGTGCACCACCAACCGTCGTCGTCGTCATCATCGTCCGTCATCTGTCCAGAAACTCCTCCTAGACCGTTTGATGGATTTTCACCAAATTTCACAGGTATGTCCATTTGGTCAGTGCGAAGATCAGCCAAATATTTGTGTTCAATTTAACTTAAAGGTTAATGTTATACCAGATTTTTACTGGGGTTGATTGGATAAATTAGGTAGGTTCTACATGACTGGAGAAGTTGAATTCACTTTAATACATGCACATAAGGTAATAGAGGATAATTAGAACACAGCATACAATCATAATATTGTATTCCCTACACATAGATATCGTATTTCAATGATAGATAATGGTATACTGTATATATATATATATAAAAGACGCACAAACGAGGTTCCACAATATTCGATCACTCTTAACACTTCGCCTGTATATAATAGCTTAGTACTCGCTTATATCGAGGTATGCCACTCGTACTTTTTAGATCACACGATACAGGAATATTTAACTAAGTACTTTCCATAATAACTGGATATCACTAGTACCTTTAATACTTTGCTTGTATGGATAATTAGAGCTTTAAATTAAGTATTTCCCTAAAATAAGTGGGTATCACTAGTACTTCTAATGCGTTTCAATTAGCATAATAATAAGATTAAATAATTCACTCAAGTACTTCCTTGTATATAAGGCGCGTCACTAGTACTTTTAAGATTTCACTGATTTGATTAATTACGCTTCAACATTAAGGACTTTCATTTATAAATGGAACTTTAGAACAGATGATCTAGTTCTTATCGCAGATAGTGCGCAGGAAGCAGAGGCAGAGTTCAAAAGATGGAGGGAGGGTATGGCATATAAGGGTCTAAGAGTTAACATAGATAAAACAAAGGTCATGATTAGTGGAGTAGGGCGTGAAACTATGGAAAGAGGCAGCGATTATTCATGCGCTGTATGTGGGAAGGGGGTGGGAAGTAACTCAATTCAATGTTGTGCCTGTAGTGGCTGGGTACACAAGAGATGTAGTGGAGGTAGAGGATCTTTGACAAGAATCATATATTTCGAATGTGCAGTGTGCAGGGGTTATCTTGTGCTAAATGACACACCTGTTAGTGTTGATTTCGACAGTGTAACACTGGAGTGTGCGAATAATTTCTGCTATTTGGGCGATACGATTTCCGCCGGAGATGGTGCTGAAGCTGGCTCCATTGCTAGAGTCAGAAGTGGCTGGGGAAACTTTAGAGAGCTGTTGCCACTCCGGACCATGAGAGGGCTACCACTCCACCTTTAAGGGAAGGTGTATACCTCGTGTGTTAGGAGTGCGATGACCTATGTCTCAGAGACGTGGCCAGATAAAGCGGAGGATATCAATAGAAAGGAACGGAATGAGATGGATATGTGGGGTTAATCTCACGGATGGGGTATCGAGCAAGAAATTAAGAAGGCGTCTGGGCATTAGAAGTGTCAGTGAAGTGATGCTCAAGAGCAGACCTGGTTGGTTTGGACACGAGAGAATGGATGATCAGAACTGGGTGAAGAAATGCCGGACTGTGAACATGGGGGGAGCTGCATGTAGGGGTAGACCTAGAATGATGTGGGATCAGCTACTCCGGTCTGATCTCAGAATAATGAACTTGACAGCAGAGCCAGCCCTTGTCAGAGCCGCCTGGAAAGCTGCCATATAAGATGTGAGACTGTAACCTCATTCTCTGTGGACAAAATGGTCTTTAAACTTGTATGTTATGTTATATATATATATATAAATTAACACCAGCGCTGGTACAAACATCTTTATTTTGGTAACCCTCCGATTTTTCAATTCTGACCACTGCCCCAAACACAGTCACACGACTCCTGTCGGAGACCCTGCTCACCCAGTTACATAAACCCAGCCTGGGTGTGCACGACTCTTCCACTCCTCTACTCTGTTTCTAATATGTAAAGGTTAGTTCTTATATATATGAAAACATTTGTTATTAACTTCGCCCCCCCCCCCCCCCTCCTTTTATTGCTCACATAATATTTCTTCGTCTCTCATTTTATTCTTTCACTTTACTAGTTCTAATATGTATTAGGTTATTATTTGTATAACTATTAATTTTAAGTTTTATTCTAGATTTGTTAAATTTAGTTATTAATAAGAATATTTACATTATAAATTACTCTGCCATTCATATAGGCTTTTATTTCATTTAAGTTTAGGTCTGAAGATGGTTTATGCTTAAACCGAAACGTTACCAAAATATAGATGTTTGTACCAGCGCTGGTGTTGATTTTTATCATCCGACTCCGATTCCCGCAACAAGAGAGTATATATATATATATATATATATATATATTATATTATATATAAATATATATATACATATTGTATAATATATATATATATATATATATATATATATATATATATATCTTATATATATAAATATATATATATATATATACTCCCGGCCTGACTTGAACCACTGACAGTCAGTACGAGTGACCATGCTTTAGTCCACTAGACATACAGTAACTATCCTTTAACACGCCAAGGTGTAGTGGTTTAAGGTATGGACACTCGTCCTGACTGTCGGTGGTTCTAGTCTAGCTGGGAGTATATAAATATTTAGAAGCTCACATGTATTTGCGAGATATAATTGAGATATATATATATATATATATATATATATATATATATATATATATATATATATATATATATATATATGTATAGACCGTTAATAACAAAGAGATTAAACACCAATTTAAGAATTCTAGGTCGCAGTTGGGTATGCAGTATGTTTTCTTTAATATTTTTTGTTTTGTAATATTCGTGAACACTGCAAATCTACTTTATTATTATTATTATTGTTAATATAACGAAGAACCCATCTTCAGATGGGTTCTAACTAAATCTCGATTTCCATAAGCATCCAGCACGTTAAAAATCACTAAGCCTTATGTTTGTCGTCCACTAACCGAGGATGCCAATCAGATGATGACAAGGCAAGCTTATAATGAAGACATTTTATGTAGTGTGGTGTTTAACACCTTAAAAGCGGGTGGTGGAGTATATTTCACTGTGCAGCTCAGCGTTTTTTTTTTACCATAAATGGGGTTGTTTCCGTGCTCTTTTTCATGCATAAACAACACCCAGAGCGTAATACAAGTATATATCCGTGAAAGGGCGTAAATTGAGCTTTCCAATGACACCCGAACCATCCTTCTACGATCACTGGTTGTCTTGCAACGATCGTGCAACCGAAGGGCAAAATCGGTAAAATACGGTAATTTCTTTATATAATTACGTATGTAGCGAGGGAGCGAGGGTGGATGTAAGGGGAGTACATCTCAGTTGGTCCACGGCGGCCGTGGCGAGCAGTCATGAGGTAACCCATGCTCCTCCCGTCACTCGTCTCTCTCTAAGAGCCAATATTGCGCCAAAATTGCACTCGGACTTAAGTCGGGCCCCGCCACATAGTCCAAATTTTTCGATACGGACTTAAGTCGGGCCCCGATAGACAAGGGTTAATAGCTGGAGTGGTGTCTGGTTAATTCTTCCTGAGATTGGTCATGTGTATCCTTAACGTTAAAGGGATAATATATATACTGTATATATATATATATATATATATATATTATTATTTTTTTTTTTCTTTAATACATACGAGGTTGAAAGAAATGGCAATTTCTGCGTTAGAAATTTTATTATTCAAAGTTTCCAGGTCTCTGATGAGTTTTCGCTGGGTGGTAGGAAGTAGATGAAGGAGATGAGCAAAATTAATGGTGGTACAGGGTTACATGAATGTAAATGATGATACAGGATATACGACGCGTTTCACTGGACAACCAGCATTATCAAGTAAGGATGGAATGATATGAAAGGTAAACAGGAAGGGTATATATAGAGGGTGGAGGATCAGAGGAGGCGAAAAACAAGGGGCAAAAGTCTACCATTGGTGGAGGGGTATTCTGGGAAAGAGAAAGGGGGGAACCGCTTCACGCATGCGCACTGGATGCGGGATGGTGGTCGGTTGGTGGGGTCGAGGCTGATTGGCTGCGTGTCGAGGGGCGTGGCCTAAGTTGTGTGGCGCCTGCGGAAGACGAAGCTGAAGGAGGTAGCGCGGGGGGCTGCGTCAAGGGCACCGGGGGGCGAGGGGGGGTGTTAGAACCTGTAGGAAAGTGCCTTTTGGCAGAAGGAAGGATCTAAAGGTCCAGAGTTTGGTTGTTGATGTTGGGATGTAAGGCTTGGATATATAAAGCTTCGAGTATAGGTAATCTCCTTGGGTCACTTTCTTTATCGAGTATCGTGGTGTGTTTCTCTAACTCGTTGCATGTGAGGTGAGGGTGGTTAGGGGTGAGATAGTGGTCTTTGATGGCTCCAGCCTGAAGGTGAAGAGTTAGCCGACGTGAAAGACGAGTCTGCGTCATACCAATATAGGAATGAGGTCCACAGTCCTCATAATTACAGGTATGTTGGTAAATGACGTGATCGTCGGTCATCGGGCTCTTATCTTGGTGGAGGCTGGTTTGTTGCGGAGAACGAGGTTGGAGGTCTTGGGGGATTTGTAATAAATTATTAATTTGATTTTGTTTTCCGGGTTGGTTGGGTGGACATGCTTGGAGATTATTTCTTTTAAGACGGCCTCGTCATTTTTGTGTTCAGAGGACATGTAATTGCGGTAGAAGATCTTAATTTCATTGGGGGGTCAATGTTGGGAGGGCTTTGGGTGTACCATTTTTCAAGATGGTGGTTGATGGTGCTGGAGATGTCGGAGCTGGAGTATCCGTTATTTACTAAAACTTGGGATAGTCTTTCTAGTTTCTGGTGGGTGTCGGCCCAGTTAGAGCAGTGCGTGAGGGCTCTCCTAACATAGGCGGAGATGGAGGATAGAAGATAACGGCGGGGGCATTCACTATCGCCGTTGAGGCATTGTCCTGTGTTAGTTGGTTTAATGTAGACGGTGGTTTTGAACCCATGGTCGTTCAGAGCTACGAGGATGTCGAGGAAGGGGAGTTGTCCATTGTTTGATTTTTCAAAGGTGAAGTTAAGTCCGGAGGAGGTCATGAAGCGACGCTGGAGTTCCTGTAGTTCGTGGAGGTCCTTGATTTGTACGAAGATGTCATCCACGTATCTACAGTAGACGGCGGGTCGTTGGGCAGCTAGGAGCTCTTCCTCGATGGTACCCATGAAAAAGTTCGCAAAAAGAACTCCTAGAGGGCTGCCCATCGCCACACCTTCTATCTGCTTGTACATGTTGCCCCGGGGGCAAAGGAAGGGGGCCTCCTTGGTACATAGCTCCAGTAGTGTTTTCAGGGCCTTCTCCGGGATGTCCAGTGTTGGTGTATCAGGGCAATGATAAATTCGACGTAGAATCATGTCACTGGTCCTATCCACTGGCACGTTGGTGAACAGGCTTTCTACGTCGAGAGAGGCGATTGTGTGGTTGTTGTTACGGGGGGCGTCTCGTAAAATTTCCAAGAAATCGTGGGCTGAGTTAAGGTTGAATTGGCTGGGCACGTAGGGGGTGAGGAGGTTGTTCAGGGCCTTGGCGATCTGGTAGGTGGCAGTGGGGATCTGGGAGATGATGGGGCGGACAAACAACACTTCCAAGCTGCCAAACAATTAAGAGACAACCCCAACATCATCATCCGTCGTGCGGATAAAGCTTCCTGCCTCGTGGTCCATGACAAGGAGGAATATCTCAGAAAAATGGACATCATCTTAAGTGACAACACCAAATTTAAAAAGATCACCCGCAACCCAACCGACGAAATCAAACGCACTGCCAACACTACCATCACCGCCATCAACGCCAAACAAGGAGGGATCCACCTTAAAAAAATCGTCGGAGAATACACCCCTGGTTATGCGTACGGAACCATCAAAAAAACACAAACCTGGGAACCCCCTCCGCCCCATCATCTCCCAGATCCCCACTGCCACCTACCAGATCGCCAAGGCCCTGAACAACCTCCTCACCCCCTACGTGCCCAGCCAATTCAACCTTAACTCAGCCCACGATTTCTTGGAAATTTTACGAGACGCCCCCCGTAACAACAACCACACAATCGCCTCTCTCGACGTAGAAAGCCTGTTCACCAACGTGCCAGAGGATAGGACCATTGACATGATTCTACGTCGAATTTATCATTGCCCTGATACACCAACACTGGACATCCCGGAGAAGGCCCTGAAAACACTACTGGAGCTATGTACCAAGGAGGCCCCCTTCCTTTGCCCCCGGGGCAACATGTACAAGCAGATAGACGGTGTGGCGATGGGCAGCCCTCTAAGAGTTCTTTTTGCGAACTTTTTCATGGGTACCATCGAGGAAGAGCTCCTAGCTGCCCAAAGACCCGCTGTCTACTGTAGATACGTGGATGACATCTTCGTGCAAATCAAGGACCTCCACGAACTACAGGAACTCCAGCGTCGCTTCATGACCTCCTCCGGACTTAACTTCACCTTTGAAAAATCTAACAATGGACAACTCCCCTTCCTCGACATCCTCGTAGCTCTGAACGACCATGGGTTCAAAACCACCGTCTACATTAAACCAACTAACACAGGACAATGCCTCAACGGCGATAGTGAATGCCCCCGCCGTTATCTTCTATCCTCCATCTCCGCCTATGTTAGGAGAGCCCTCACGCACTGCTCTACCTGGGCCGACACCCACCAGGAACTAGAAAGACTATCCCAAGTTTTAGTAAATAACGGATACTCCAACTCCGACATCTCCAGCACCATCAACCACCATCTTGAAAAATGGTACACCCAAAGCCCTCCCAACATTGACCCCCCCAATGAAATTAAGATCTTCTACCGCAATTACATGTCCTCTGAACACAAAAATGACGAGGCCGTCTTAAAAGAAATAATCTCCAAGCATGTCCACCCAACCAACCCGGAAAACAAAATCAAATTAATAATTTATTACAAATCCCCCAAGACCTCCAACCTCGTTCTCCGCAACAAACCAGCCTCCACCAAGATAAAGAGACCGATGACCGACGATCACGTCATTTACCAACATACCTGTAATTATGAGGACTGTGGACCTCATTCCTATATTGGTATGACGCAGACTCGTCTTTCACGTCGGCTAACTCTTCACCTTCAGGCTGGAGCCATCAAAGACCACTATCTCACCCCTAACCACCCTCACCTCACACGCAACGAGTTAGAGAAACACACCACCATACTCGATAAAGAAAGTGACCCAAGGAGATTACCTATACTCAAAGCTTTATATATCCAAGCCTTACATCCCAACATCAACAACCAAACTCTGGACCTTCAGATCCTTCCTTCTGCCAAAAGGCACTTTCCTACAGGACCTAACACCCTCCCTCGCCCCCCGGTGCCCTTGACGCAGCCCCCCGCGCTACCTCCTTCAGCTTCGTCTTCCGCAGGCGCCACACAACTTAGGCCACGCCCCTCGACACGCAGCCAATCAGCCTCGACCCCACCAACCGACCACCATCCCGCATCCAGTGCACATGCGTGAAGCGGTTCCCCCCTTTCTCTTTCCCAGAATACCCCTCCACCAATAGTAGACTTTTGCCCCTTGTTTTTCGCCTCCTCTGATCCTCCCCCCTCTATATATACCCTTCCTGTTTACCTTTTATATCATTCCATCCTTACTTGATAATGCTGGTTGTCCAGTGAAACGCGTCGTATATCCTGTATCATCATTTACATTTATGTAACCCTGTACCACCATGAATTTTGCACATCTCCTTCATCTACTTCCTGCCACCCAGCGAAAACTCATCAGAGACCTGGAAACTTTGAATAATAAAATTTCCAACGCAGAAATTGCCATTTCTTTCAACCTCGTATGTATTAAAGAAAATTTATTACCTGGCTTTACTAACATATATATATATATATATATATATATATCGTTACGAATCTGGACCTCAGATGCTTAGAGACGGTATACGAAAATAATGACTAATGCAAATGCACCTTGTCTCTCTACCAAACAACATCACAAACGCAACAGGTAAGAGCTTTATGAATGCTTCCAGGCTCTTCTCAGGGCTTAAGGTGCACACTGCCCTGCTCCTATTCTGAATAATAAGTAGAACAGAAATAGTACTCCTGTAACTTACTAGCTACGAGAACTCGAAAGCAACACCGGGATTAGCAATGCTGGGTTGGATAATCAAAACAGTTAAATACATATAGGCTACCAGCAGACATCAACGAAAAAAAGAGTGCAGGTGTACTTCGAGCATAACAGGCTATGCGCGCCCTCGACAATACTAAACCGTGCGCAAACCAGCCACCGGTAATCCACTCTCAACCCAAGAGAGTTGCACATAATAAAGTTTCATATAATAATGTTCTAACAATACAAGGCAGTGTCCTAATATGACTACTAACCTCGGGGTGACATTAGTGGAAGCAAGTTGCCCTGACCACCTCTAATATCACACCAATATATCCTGCTTCAACCTGGGCCCCCCAGTGAGTTACTGCCCAAACAATGAACTCTTAGAGTCCACCTCCCACACTCACTTAACTATGGGGGGGGGGGGGTCCAGACTGAAGCAGGATTCCTAATTAATATTAAACACTCCGTTGCCTCAGTTCGAAAACCGAGATAGGGAACACACAAGTGCTGGGGCAGAACCGTCAAGGTTGTTACCGGGTCCTAAGCACGAACACTGGGAAAAATATGTAGGGTTTATGGATGTGTGTGTGTGTGGACTGTCTATGGGGTTAACAGTGCTTATCAGTAAGGACCCTGGCAAACCTCCCAGCTCTTCCATATCACGAATCCCGAAGTAGCCACCGAAGGTACAGGACATGTGATAAATCAAGGAAAATATAGTAAAATGCTGATCAGAGGAAAGGAATAATAAAAAGGAAGAAATGGATGTCTAGGATTCTCTGTTAATTACGTTACGTTACTCTTATGCAAGCAAGGAAAGATAAACAGGGCAGACTGATGGGTCACAAGAGAGAAGGGGACACCAACTATCTAGTCTGGCCGCCAACGAGAAAATGAGGGGACCGGATGTTGCAGAGCACCTTGGAGGCCAGTCTCAAACGAAGGGGTTGCAAAATCTCACCACACGATAGGATAAGACTAATACACTTCACAAGAATAACTTATGCTAAAGTATTCCTGTGTTAACATATTGACTAAAACAGCGTGGCTGGTAAAATAAATTACATCTTTATATTGTAACACAACTAAACTTGCAATGATCACATAATTAAATAAACATGTGTTGCTTAGCAACCTTACCTCCCGAAGAGCAACAATCTGTCAACGCCTCCCTCGCCAGCCACACTATCTAGCAAACTACACGTTGCCGCTTAACTAACAACTGGTTAGACGAAACTGATAACACTCTATGGGCTCATTCTACACAAATGTTTATTGAGACAAAAATGCTTAGAGGTACGGCAAAACTAGTCATGAGTAATTGGAAGGGTATCGGAGAGAAACTCACAATACCAGGGGGGGGGGGGGTTGAAGCTTTGAAACAAAACTTTCATCATCAGTTTACAACTGAAAAATATTTACATAGACAGTCTTTTGTATTTTTATATTTTATAGATTTTTTTAACATGAGTAAATATAACTTACTAACTAAATAGCCTCGTGCTCTCCTATCATTCCTCAGAGGACTCACGGGACAAACAGTCTGCCAGGACATTATCCACACCACGGATTTGCCTAACATCGAGATGATATTCTTGCAACATCAAACTCCAGCGAGTAAGTCTCTGGTCTTGTCCCTGAGCCTATTAAGAAACTGCAGAGGATGATGGTCAGAGTAGCTTCTGAGCACGGGCCCATATGGTGGCAAATAAACAGCGAAATGGTGTATACTCAAAATAATAGCTAGCAACTCCCTCTCGTTCACAGAATAATTCTTGTGTGCTCGGATAAACTTTTTCGAAAAGTAGAAAAGGGGGTGCTCAACATCATCCATGTAGACTAAACAATTGGGGACATCATACACAACCCTGCCCATTACCCGCTAAAAGGTGGCGTTAGCATTCTTCAAGCCGGAAGGCATTACCTGGCACTGATACACTCCTCCACCCACCACAAAACTAGCGATTTTCTTGGCACGTTCAGGTAGTGGGACTTGCCAATAGCCTTTAACACTAGATTAGCGGGCTAGCGGTTTATTTATATGTACCGCCCAGCGGGGTGTTTTTAGCCAAAATAGGGCTGTTTACGTGATCATTGTCATGCCTAAATAAGAACCAGAGCGTAAAACAAGTATCTATCCCTGAAAGGGCATAAACAGAGCTTTCCAATGACACCATAACGATCCTTTTATGATGGCTAGATTTCTTGCAACAACCGCGCAACGCGAGTGCAAAAAGCATGTAATTCGGCACTTTCCCCATACAATTCCGTATATAGCGAGTGAGAGAGGGAGGGAGGAGGTGGGATTCGTGTCAGTAGGTTCGCCGCGGTGGTCTGGAGCAGTCATACGCTCGTACTCTCACTGTCTCTCTCTCTCAGCAACATTACGTGCTGAAATTGCCACACGACCTATGTCGAGCGCCGCCAGATAGTCCAGATTTATTATACTCGACTTATGTTGCGCGCCGACACTTAGGGGTTAACTAAGCCCACTTTTGTGATGAACGTGGCTGCCCCAATCTTGTCTACCGAGGCATCGACTTTCGGTAAAGGGTAGGTATCTGTCTTGGAGAGTAAATTTACTTTGCAAGGTGGTAATTTTATAGGCTTGTTCTCTACCACATCGATGTTATGCACCGCCCAAGATGTCAAACCGGGTGCATCCCCGGACACGTGTGGATAAGCCCACAAGGTAGTAAACATCTCAAGCCTTTCCGGAGGTAAATTGGTCAATTTCTCCCGCAGGGCCAGGTACCCGTTCTCGGCCCATGTCCCAGCCGGCACAGCCTCACCTGGGAAAAGCACCCTCTCCTCCTCCTGCTCCTCCTTCGTGCCTTCTACAACCAGGACAGCGCAACGAGACACGGCATCCTTGTCCCTGGGACCGGAGAATTGGGGAGAGTGCAGAGGGGGTTTGAGAGGCACTGCAGGAGCCTTGCCTGGCGTTCCCACAGTGCATGAACCGCTATCCCCGGGACCTGGGTTATCCAACCACCATCCGCCAGGCCCGGGCTCACCCTGCACCTCCGACTCCAACTCTCCAGTCAATAACATAGGCAAGAAATTGACCGGATCTGACTCAACTTTCTCTACTGACCAGTTCTGAGCGGATTCAGTAGCACAAACTGCCTCAGACAACTCCCTGTTAACATGGCAGAGCTGATGGGTCTTATGTCTGCCTGGATTACTCTCCCCGACCTTAGAAAACAAGTGTGTTAATAAAGCATCACTCTGCGGCGCCTCACCAATCTCCCCCGGTGCCACGGTGGTAAGATTAGGTATAGCCTCCAAGTCGGTCTGATTCGATGATACAGGATCAACCGGTCCTCCCGTAGGGACCCGATCGCTCCCTTCAGTATCACCTCTGGCACCGGGTGAAACGAGTGAGGAGCTTTCCGCTGAGCCTTCCTCATCGTCCTGCACACCCTCGGCACCCTGCAGATCAGTCGAATCTATGGGTGATGCAGATTCAGTACTGTACATCCCCTCGATCAGATCTATCTCCTTCCCTAACAATTTCTCCGGCTGTGCAACCTGGGCCATAGATTTCATGCCCTCACACACCGGAAACAAATCAGGAGGCAGATTCTTAGCCTTCTTGTTCCTTTCCTCCGGCTGTACCTGCTCCGACACCACTACTGGAGGTCGAAAGACTCTACTCCCTGCCATATCTGCTCCAAGAAGAAAATCAATCCCCTCCACAGGTAATGTGTCCACGACCGCTACCTTCGCCGTCGCCGTGACTACAGGACACCTAAGATGAACAGGAACGAGGCTATAATAGGCCTCAGTGTTTACACCTCGACATAACACAAACTCGTCAGATTTTATCGGCTTCCCCGTCAAGTTCAAACACATGGACTGCTTAGCTCCCGAATCCCTAAGAACCTTGACTGGATACACCTTCCCACACAGCTCTACTTCACCCTCATGAACGAAAGCCTGGCACCAAGCGAGCGAGGCTTCTGGACCTGCATTGGTACCTAGTTGAGACACTTTGTCGGGGGCAGGCTGTGCCACGGCCGTTGGCACCCCATGCTTCACCCTTCGGTCTGCCTCCAACCTCGGTAACAAAGATTCATCCCCTCCTCCCTAAATACCAACGACAAACGAAACAGGCTTAGCAAGCGCTGCAGAAGACTTTGCCATGGGACAGTTTGGTTTAATATGTCCGGTCTGTTTACACCCATAACACCTAACAACACTGGAAACAGGTCGGGTTGAATTTGGTGATTTTGGTCTGTCTCCACCGTTGTTATTACGTGTGGGACCAGGGCCACTATTACTGTACCCTCCGCTTCCACCTGCTCGGTACTTCTCGTCACGTGCAATCGTGGGGGGAGGGGGGGGGGGGGGGGAGGGGGCATATCTGACACGATCAGTAAAACCCTTGGTTGCCAACACTCGATCGTCAGCCCACACGGCAGCATCAGACAGCTTGCCGGGGCGCTTCTCACGGATCTTTTGGCATATCTCTCTGTCGACATTGTTGGTAAAGTGTTCTAGCAGGAAAAGCTCAACTGCCTCATTTAAATTGGTTACATTTTCACTCAAAAGCCAACAAGACAAACAATCACGGAGGTACTTAGCAAACTCAACATGAGTATGATTAGGCTTCTTCCTTGCATTACGAAATTTAAGGCGGTAGGCTTCTGGTCTGAGTTCATAAGCCTTAAGGATAGCCTGCTTTAAATGATCATACTCGGCTAAGTCCTCCACTGACATCCTATCATATGCCTCGAGCGCTTTTCCCTTGAGAACATTTGCCACCAATGCCGCCCAGCGTTCCCGTGGCCACTCGAACTCCCTTGCTTTCTTTTCAAATCGCTGGAACCATTCAGTGACTTTTTCCTCATCAAAAGCGGGAACGAGCTTCAGGCTACGAGACAACTTTAACTTGCTAGATTCCTCCCTGTGTACCGTGCCCACTTGTCCCCTTGTATACCTACCCCTTTCTACCTCAACTTTGGTTCTTTGTAACTCCATTGTCATTCTCTGTGTTTCTAACCTCTCCTGCATCTCTCTCTCTTCTCTTTTTCTCTCTCTCTCTCTCTCTCTCTCTCTCTCTCTCTCTCTCTCTGCATGCATTTCCAATTTCTTCAACTCTAATTGTATTAGAGCATCACTCGATAGCCCTACCGGGGCAAAAGTAGGGGGTGGTGTAAGAACATAAGCGGGACGGTAACGTGGCTGAATCGTAGAAAGTCCGGCTGGGATAAATGGGGGGGGGAAGGTGTAACCTGGTTCTGTGCCGCCCAGCCAGCGGCAGGAGTAGAGTGTAAAGGTTAAAAATGGGGTTGAGTAAGTTGGGGCACACCAGAGGGCACGTCAGGCAACAACGGGGGATTAACAGTAGGACAGGTAAACTGGGAAGACGTTATGCTCTCATTAAAAGGACTGGGTGTGCGCGGCGGAGAGCGTGCAGGTGTGATATAGCCTCCTGCCGGCACAGTTGGTGACTCAAACTCCTCTTGAACGTCATAATAATACTGCCATATATACAACTGACATGCTTCCCTCGTGGTAAGAAGAGACCCTTCTACTCCCAACACTGTTGCTATCAACCTCAATTGCTCCACCCTTCTCAACTGCATCTGTGCCCATTCTGGAGAAATCCGAAGGAACACTCTCGCATCCTCCTCACTGGTGATATGCAACGGGACGACACTCTCCCGCTCCTCTCTTGCTTGTTGTTCAGACATAATCAAATATAAATGGTAGACACCTATTCTAAAATAAAATCCTCTGATCAAAATAAATCTTATTAATACTGCTGGTACTATTCTGATTATCCTTGCAAGGTCGCCACTGTTACGAATCTGGACCTCAGTTGCTTAGAGACAGTATGCGAAAATAATGAATAATGCAAATGCACCTTGTCTTTCTACCAAACAACACCACGACGCAACAGGTAAGAGCTTTATGAACGCTTCCAGGCTCTTCTCAGGGCTTAAGGTGCACACTGCCCTGCTCCTATTCTGAATAATAAGTAGAACAGAAATAGTACTCCTGTAACTTACTAGCTACAAGAACTCGAAACCAACACCGGGATTAGCAATGCTGGGTTGGATAATCAAAACAGTTAAATACATATAGGCTACCAGCAGACATCAACGAAAAAAAGAGTGCAGGTGTACTTCGAGCATAACAGGCTATGCGCGCCCTCGACAATACTAAACCGTGCGTAAACCAGCCAACAGTAATCCACTCTCAACCCAAGAGAGTTGCACATAATAATATTGCATATAATATTGTTCTAACAATACAAGGCAGTGTCTTAATATGACTACTAACCTCGGGGTGATATTAGTGGAAGCAAGTTGCCCTGACCACCTCTAATATCACACCAATATATCCTGCTTCAACCTGGGCCCCCCAGTGAGTTACTGCCCAAACAATGAACTCTTAGAGTCCACCTCCCACACTCACTTAAGTATGGGGGGGTCCAGACTGAAGCTGGATTCCTAATTAATATTAAACACTCCGTTGCCTCAGTTCGAAACCCGAGATAGGGAACACACAAGTGCTGGGGCAGAACCGTCAAGGTTGTTACCGGGTCCTAAGCACGAACACTGGGAAAGATATGTAGGGGTTATAGATGTGTGTGTGTGTGGACTGTCTATGGGGTTAACAGTGCTTATTAGTAAGGACCCCGGCAAACCTCCCAGCTCTTCCCTATCACGAATCCCGAAGTAGCCACCGAAGGTACAGAACATGTGATAAAACAAGGAAAATATAGTAAAGTGCTGATCAGAGGAAAGGAATAATAAAAAGGAAGAAATGGATGTCTAGGATTCTCTGTTAATTACGTTACGTTACTCTTATGCAAGCAAGGAAAGATAAACAGGGCAGACTGATGGGTCACAAGAGAGAAGGGGACACCAACTATCTAGTCTGGCCGCCACGAGAGAATGAGGGCCGGATGTTGCGAGCACCGCGGAGCCAGTCTCAAACGCGGGGTTGCAAATCTCACCACACGATAGGATAAGACTAAGACACTTCACAAGAATAACTTATACTAAAGTATTCCTGTGTAACATATTGACTAAAACAGCGTGCTGGTAAAATAAATTACATCTTTATATTGTAACACAACTGAACTTGCAATGATCACAATAATTAAAGAAACTTGTGTTGCTTAGCAACCTTACCCCGAAGAGCAGCAACATCTTTCAAGCCCCTCGCCAGCCACACAAACTACACGTTGCCGCTTAACTACAACTGGTTTAGACGAAACTGATAACACTCTATGGCTCATCTACACAAATGTTATTGAGACAAAAATGCTTAGAGGTACGGCAAAACTAGTCATAAGTAATTGGAAGGGTATCGGAGAGAAAACTCACAAATACCAGGTCTTTCTAAGGATAGACTTGGCACAGCTGCTTTATAAATCTGGCGCCACTCGAGTCTAGCTACTCATAAAAAAACCTATAGACCCTGGTCATTGTGACACCCTCACACGGGGGGGGGGGGGGGGGGGGGGTTTTGAAGGTTTGGAAACAAACTTTCATCATCAACAGTTACAACTGCAAAAATATTTACATAGACAGTCTTTTGTATTTTATATTTTATAGATTTTTTTAACATGAGTAAATAACTAACTTAAATAGCCTCGTGCTCTCCTATCATTCCTCAGAGGACCCCCGGGACAACAGTCTGCCAGGACATTATCCACACACGGATGTGCCTAACATCGAGATGATATTCTTGCAACATCAAACTCCAGCGAGTAAGTCTCTGGTTCTTGTCCCTGAGCCTATTAAGAAACTGCAGAGGATGATGGTCAGAGTAGCTACTGAGCACGGGCCCATATGGTGGCAAATAAACAGCGAAATGGTGTAAACAAAATAATAGCTAGCAACTCCCTCTCGATCACAGAATAATTCTTGTGTGCTCGGTTAAACTTTTTCGAAAAGTAGAAAGGGGTGCTCAACATCATCCATGTAGACTAAACAATTGGGGACATCATACACAACAACCTGCCCATACCGCTAAAAGGTGGCGGGAGCATTCTTCAAGCCGTAAGGCATTACCTGGCACTGATACACTCTCCTCCACCCACCACAAAACTAGCGATTTTCTTGGCACATTCGGTAGTGGACTTGCCAATAGCCTTTTAACTAAGCCCACTTTTGTGATGAACGTGGCTGCCCCAATCTTTGTCTACCGATGAATTGACTCTCGGTAAAGGTAGGTATGTCTTGGAGAGTAAATTTACTTTGCAAGGTGGTAATTATAGGCTTGTTCTCTCCCACATCGATGTTATGCACCGCCCAAGATGTCAAACCCGGGTGCATCCCCGGACACGTGTGGATAAGCCCACAAGGTAGTAAACATCTCGACCCTTTCCGGAGGTAAATGGGTCAATTTCTCCCGCAGGGCCAGGTACCCGTTCTCGGCCATGTCCCATCCGGCACAGCCTCACCTGGAAAAGCTCCCTCTCCTCCTCGCTCTCCTCCTTCGTGCCTTCTACAACCAGACAACAACGAGACACAGCATCCTGGTCCCTGGGACCGGAGAATTGGGCGAGTGGCAGAGGGGGGTTGAGAAGCACTGCAGGAGCCTTGCCTGGCGTTCCCACAGTGCATGAACTGCTAGCCCCGGGACCGGGTTATCCAACCACCATCCACCAGGCCGGGCTCACCCTGCAGCCTCCGACTCCAACTCTCCAGTCAATAACATAGGCAAGAAATTGACCGGATCTGACTCAACTTTCTCTACTGACTAGTTCTGAGTGGATTTCAGTAGCACAAACTGCCTCAGACAACTCCCCGTTAACATGGCAGAGCTGATGGTCTGTATGTCTGCCTGGATTACTCTCCCCGACCTTAGAAAACAAGTGTTAATAAAGCATCACTCTGCGGCGCCTCACCAATCTCCCCCGTGCCACGGTGGTAAGATTAGGTATAGCCTCCAAGTCGGTCGGATTCAATGATACAGGATCAACCGGTTCTCCCGTAGGGACCCGATCGCTCCCTTCAGTATCACCTCTGGCACAGGTGAAAACTAGTGAGGAGCTTTCCGCTGAGCCTTCCTCCTCGTCCTGCACCACCCTCGGCACCCTGCAGATCAGTCGAATCTATGGGTGTAATGCAGATTCAGTACTGTACATCCCCTCGATCAGATCTATCTCCTTCCCTAACAATTTCTCCGGCTGTGCAACCTGGGCCATAGATCTTTCATGCCTCACACACCGGAAACAAATCGGGAGGCAATTCTTAGCCTTCTTGTTCCTCTCCTCAGGCTGTACCTGCTCCGACACCACTACTGGAGGTGGAAAGACTCTACTCCCTGCCATATCTGCTCCAAGAAGAAAATCAATCCCCTCCACAGGTAATGTGTCACGACCGCTACCTTCGCCGTCGCCGTGACTACAGGACACCTAAGATGAACAGGAACGAGTCCTATAATAGGCCTCAGTGTTTACACCTCGACATAACACAAACTCGTCAGATTTTTATCGGCTTCCCCGTCAAGTTCAAACACATGGACTGCTTAGCTCCCGAATCCCTAAGAACCTGGGCTGGATACACCTTCCCACACAGCTCTACTTCACCCTCATGAACGAAAGCCTGGCACCAAGCGA
>CM064543.1:26018514-26539860 GCA_032716605.1 Paralithodes platypus | reverse complement strand
TGAAGAAACAAGGGCTGCCCACTTCTCCTCGGGCCATTGGTGCTCCTGGCACTTTTTCTCAAACCGGAGAAAAAATTCTGTTACTCCTAATTCATCAAACACTGGAACCAACTTTAGTAGATGCAACAGGGACTGGTCATGGACTCGACCCCCTGGGCAACCCGGTTCCTTGTCACCTCTACACGCGTTTTCTCTAGGTCAACATCGGCACAATACCTTGCAGACTCAGCCTGACACCTATACTTGAGCTCAGCCTCCTGCTGCTGCTGCTGCTGCCTGAGCTCAGCCTCTCGCTGCCGCTGCTCGAGCTCAGCCTCATGCTTTCGCTGCTCGAGCTCAGCCTCATGCTTAGCCTGTCGCTCCTGCTGCTGAAGTTTGGTGAGCTCGATCTGAAACAACATCTCGGAAGACAAACCCTGAGGAGGGGGTGCTACTATTGGGGACCCACCCCGTGAATCACCTAGAGGCATACCCAACCGCCAGCGGGCATCGGCCTGCGGGAACGTACCCGGCTCCGGAGCCCGAGGGGACGCCATGGTAGGAGTCGAGTGGAATGGGGGCTGGGCCGAAGGTGCCCCAGCTCCCACTTCACCCGAACCCCCATGCACCCCACCCAGCACACAGGCAACCAGCTCACTTCTCGACAAACCGCTAGTACCGGGAAACCCTAAGACCGTGGCCACACACTACAGTCCGTACCGGTCTAGCCCCGACACACGATCCGCTGACACAGGCTCCTCCAAAAATATCCGAGCATCCTCCTCATTGTTCACCACCCGAACGCCGCTTAACAACTCCACCTTCTCCACCTCCTCGCCTGCCTCTCGCACTGTGCCCTCACTATGCTCAGACCCGTCCAGTGACATGATGGAGTAAACAAAATAAATTCTCAGTCAAGACAAAAGTAGCCAAACTCTTGCATAGCTTTATTCACCAAATAATATTCGAAGATGTTCTTGAGTGCAATACTAGGTCACCAATAACTCCAACAAGTTCTATGTATCCTCAAAACAATGTCTACTGCCAACAATGCGAGAAATAAATTCAACCCCAAATGGCAATAAGATTTCTCAAAAAAAAAATGCAATATTCAGTTCAATATATTCTGGTCTAAGGTCGCCATTTGTTACGACCGGCACTACGAAATAAACAAGGGCACTTAATAATGGACTAGATGATAGGCTATATCTGCAACAACGCCATTTGTTATATCTATTACAACGGTACGCTAATTCCAAACCCTCGAACTATTACGGCGGTGAACAAAAACACTCAAAACCCTCTAGAGTTAATCTACTGGATAACGGGGTATCAATTAACTGGGTTTTATAGTGCACTTCTACAAAGGCTTTCCGGTGACGGCAAAGCCAACTCACAACAGGAGTACTTACGTTACGAAAATGCTCTTAAGTAATAACAATGCTTGAATAAACTATATAAGATTTAATAAAGGAATAATTGCTTACGTTAACTTGAGTGTGAGTCAGTACTCAACACTAAACTCTTCAATGCTCTATGAAAACACTGATAGTCTAGTCCAACAGCAATCAGATAAGGAATCTTCTGAAAAGGTCTGATGCTCTAAGATGCTCGTTAATAAAGAACAGAAATAATGCAGGGGCAGGACACCAAAGCGTGTATCTTAAATACACCAATAAGTAGGATACATATATATATATATAACAAGGGAGTGCAACAACTCTGTGACAGCACTAATAATAACCACTCAAAAACAGTACTTCCTTAGCCAACGTAACAGCCAAACAGGGTTGTGCACTATGCATCAACCTTGGCTAAAATAAGGCGTGAATAATTCCTAAAGCATACACAATGAAAGTTAATAAACACAATGCTGTCTTCCTCACTAATAAAGTCTAGCAGTGGCATAAAAGGTACTAGGAAACTAGGCAGAGCGCAAGCATGCTCGTAGCCTACTGTCTCCCCTTGAACAGATTTCCCTTATGTTACGTTAAGTGACTTGGAGGCTCTCTTGGAAAGTCCAGATCTCTAGTATCTGGTCTTGCCCTGGCGCTCCACAAAGGTCAACAAAATGAGGTAGCAAGTATACAGATAAGTATAGGCAAAAGCCCTTCACCTGTATACTGCTACACTCGCAAAGGAAAATATGCACAAGGGTTACAGGCTAGCTAGCTTCGTCGATGTTGTACAGGCTCTGACTTGCCACATACATAACTCAGACAACGACCAAAGATACCTTGCACTGTCTAGCATTAAATAATGGGAAAGAACAGTTCAATAATTAGAAGCACCCCAACACTAGGCTACCACATGACTATGACTCTAATAATCCCTAAAACTAGTGCAAACATAAATGTGAGAGCTGGTGCTGGTAATACGACTGGCCGACTATGGAAGAATGCAGAACCAGAAGGGATAAGTAATTGAATAAAGAGAGAAGTATGAAAACGAAGAAGTTTAGAGAGAGAGAAAGTAGTACAGGGGATTATATGGGGGACAGATTGCAAAGGACATGTAGGACCAAGCACGCTGCGCCAAGCTCTGAAGGAGACACGAGGACAGGAGCCCGCACCACCGTCCCAGGACAGCGGGCCGCCAATCACAGACGACTACGTCATGAAGAGCAAGCGTCCTATGACGTAGACAGGCTCGCCGGCCAATCACGGGCGTGGGAGACTCCTCCGAGAGCGGGAGGCAAACGTACATACACACGCACATACTACCACCACGCTGCCTACCCAGCTCTCTCTCTCCTTAACTTCACACAATGCATCTTATATTCTAGCAATGATATAAAATACTTCCAAGTGTCACAGACAAGAATAAAGATCACCACTGATCTGTCTGTGACAACATGAACTCTATGAAAGAAAGAACATCGTTTTACGATTATTGTAGCCCATATCACTGCCCTGGCGAGCGCTAGCAAGTTACGAGTGCATTCTGGCAAGCTGGCCAGCGTAACAACACACACACACACACACACACACACACACGTACAATTACACATACACTTCCTTTCGCCCTTTTCGTCCTAGTTACTGAGACACCAGTCACACCACCAACTAGAAGTGACAGTAAAACAGCCTCTATATGGCTCTACACTAATATTTTGCTGCAGCAGAAACCGTTCAGTTTGTGCTAATGGCCAGAGGCTGTGCTTCTTTTTATGGGGTCGGCCTAGTATTCCTACTCCAGCCACGCCTTTGTATCTACTTCCTCCCTTTTAGGAATAGCAAGAAAAAAAAAGCAGGAAGAAAGATATCAACACATAAAAAAAGAAAGCGATAATAAAGCAGTAGGATAAATATGAAAGATATCAACACAGCAAAAAAGAGAGCGATAATAAAGCAGTAGGATAAATATGAAAGATATCAACACAGCAAAAAAGAGAGCGATAATAAAGCAGTAGGATAAATATGAAAGATATCAACACAGCAAAAAGAGAGCGATAATAAAGCAGTAGGATAAATATGAAAGATATCAACACAGCAAAAAAGAGAGCGATAATAAAGCAGTAGGATAAATATGAAAGAAACAGCTTAACAGGAAACTCCTCTCATCCCTTACACTCTCCTCTCTCTCTTATGTTTCTCATCTTTACTCTCCATATATTCTTCAGATACTTTTTAGTGCACTCCTCCCACTGTCCTATGTCCTCTTCCTCCACTCCCTCCAGCCCCAACATGTACGTAATACCGATATCCTCATTCGTCTTCACTGTCTGCCATTCCTCTTCCCCTATACACTCGCACAACTTGTTTACACTAGAAATTCATTACTTTATTATATGGTTTGCAGAATCAAGTTTGCCCTCTGAACCATGTATGACCCTATAAACATGATGCCGATACATAATTTCAGTACTGTCAAATGATTTTCTTTAACTTTGGAAAGCAACAAGGTGAAAAACAACAAGTAATCTGAATATAATACTCTTGAAATAGCAGCACCATACAACCTTTGACCATGTCAATAAATAACAAATTATTAACATTTGCCTCACAAACTTTGCCTATATGTTACCACATAGTAAATAATATTTGAATGAGTTAACGTGTTTAGGCAGGTTGTGTCTATTAAATATATAGCGAAATCACAATACATTTATATTTGACAGAGTTAACCGAGGTTAAGAATACTGATTTGTGAACGCAGATGCGAATAATAATTATGATTTTATGTAGACATGCTATATTATGGATTATTATAATAAACAGTCCACCATAATGGAAGTCAAACTTATCATTTACTTGGCTACTTTATGACAATGTTTAATATCAAAGTATAGTCCTTATTTACTACCTACATTTTATTTACAAATTAAATTCTGCATTATTACGAACTTTCATCTTTCCCCCCCCCCCCACACACACACACACACACCTGCCTCTGAACTCGCTGTAGATCATTGTAACACTGTATGTTTGATGTTACTTCAATTTAAACTTGCTCGTTTTACATTTCTTATTAAGGGTGCTATAAGCAAGACAACAAACGTGTGTAATAGTGTATCTTGCTGGCAAGTGGTAAATTACTATAGTGCTCCTGAAACATTCTCTTGTAATTTCAACAACACATACTCATGGTCATAGTAACTCGCCTAACTCAATTATAATTCAAGTATAATCTCCTTGTTGAATTAGCGGTAATCTTTTTTGTCATAATATTAAAATGTTGTGTTATTACCGGTACGCTGTATATCGTGGTCAGGGCGATAAAATGTTGTGTTATTACCGGTACGCTGTATATCGTGGTCAGGGCGATATAATGTGATATGCGGACTGGGAATTGCAGTGTACTATTTAGTGGTATAATTCCACCCACATTTATTACCTGCAAGAGAGAACAATGATATCAACTTAATTACATTTATTCAGTCGGTACCAGTTGATTGCATCTCCCGTGGAGCCTAGATCACAAGCGTGTAATGGATATCCCTAATACTGAAATCTGTACAAGATTCATTATTGTTTTGAAAGTGGTTAATACAATTTTGCCCATTTCCATTCCTGTGATGAACCTCAAACTTTTGGAAAGGAGATGATATATCAGTGTTGTTTATGTACAGTTATCATTTGTGACAAGCTAAATTTACGAATTACCATGATTTCACAATCTTAAAGAAATTATAATGTTCAATATTTGTTTAAATACTCAGAATAGAGTAGTGATTGTCTTTGTAAATATTTTACAGATTAATTTATTTCAGCACATTTATACACTGGGCTAATACATTTATTTGATGCAAGGAAAACAATAATTACAATATGGGGTATTACTAATGTTCAGCATAAAATATGCATGTATTACTATTTGTGGAGATGAAACATGAAGCAGGTCATAATACAACTAAGTTAATAACAGGTTATACTCTTAAACCGTTCTTCCTTCCTTTAACTCTTTGTCTTTTGAATCTTTGTAAATAAAGTCCATTGCGGGAGTGTTGAAAAATACAAAGAAGGGCAATGGTAAAAAGAGGCAGATAATCTTTCAGAAACAAGATAGGTTGAACAATGTGGAACGTAATTCGAGGGCGAGCCTGGGCAATATAGTGGGGGAGTGGGATGCAATGTATTATTATCCTAAGGTTTAACTAAAACATTTATTTCGTCTTATCACCACCACAATTAATGTTAAACGAACCTTTCAGTGTATACTTGTTCTTAATACCGTTTAACTTAGTTTTACTTTAAAACTATGACTTATAATATACATCATTTTGATTTACTATTATCCATAAGAATACATTTTTGTTAATCAATCATCTCCGTTCTTTACCGTTGACCCTTACCTCATCATTTTTATTTCTCTTGCTGTTCATTGACTTTCTCTCTCTCTCTCTCTCTCTCTCTCTCTCTCTCTCTCTCTCTCTCTCTCTCTCTCTCTCCCCGTCTCAGCTTTGTTCCATGTTTTACGAGACACTTTAGTCTTCCATGTTTCCACTTAAGTGTAATTCACTTCTTGTCCCGGCTCACATGTCCCTGTAGCTTTCTGTGCCCATTCTATTATTTTAATCCCATGCAATGTTTATATAAATATAATTTAACCATTTTATTATTGGTAGTCACAAGTCATAAACTGGTCCATTATTGGGTCGTCTAATGCTTATCACACTCAGTAGCCCTTTAATCAGATTTGCTTCTTACAGTGTAATCTTCATTATGCTATATGAACAATGTTTTAAAGTAGCTACTACTTTCACCCATGTCTCTCCATCTATATAAATGTGTATACTGTATGTTATTATTATTTATATAATAGTTATACATTATTTTATATAAACGAGATATAGTAAGCTCGGGCCTGACGTAGACGTATTTATGTATCTGACTATCTTTCCTTACCTTTGCCTCTCTTTTGGTTTAAACATCCCTGACTCCTGGGAGCAAACTGCCACAGACCGGCCCATGTGGCGATATTCTGTGCGAAAAGGATACAAGATATATAAAATCAACAGACAACTGCAGCAGACTAAAAGAGTCAAGCCAGAACAAACCCAAGCTAGCAATCCTCACAATGACGTCCCCCTCACCCATTGTCCCAACTGCCAATATACCTTCAGTGCCCAGATTTTACTGGTCAGTTACCTTATAGAAAGAATTAAGCCTAACAACCTCTGGATGACTAAAATGGTCCTCCATGATGTGCCTTTCGAATAATATCATATACACAGAGGACTACTAAAACAACAGCTCCATGATAATAATGATGAGCAACAGGTTTCACAGTTTTTTCTCGTTGCGACTGATTAACCCTCTCACATCCTTATGCCGCAGAGGTTGCCAGATTAGCAATAATAAATAGAGTTCTCTCACACTTATAATTACCTCTCCAAAATTAGTTTTCTGCCCACAGCTAACTCAAAGACAACTGCAGAGGTTGAAGTACGGTAACTAAACTAAAGGTTTCTAAATACCCCTGATGGTAACAAAGGCTTTAAAGTATCCCTAATAGGCTCAAAATTGCGTCAAGAACGTGAGAGGGTTAATATATTGGCTAGAAAAATCAATCACAATAATTGTTAATGTTTTATTATTTTTTGCTAACAAACAAAACATATTCCACTTGTTACAATAACCCGAACATTTCCACATCCATGAAACTCAATTATAAAAGTGACAGCCAACAAATTGTGTGTTGTTCCAACCAGTTGGTATTTTGGGTAACGGTTTGGTCACTGGTGTTCAACAAATGGGACATACGGACACTGGGTTAAGCCTCAGTGGCATTTATAGTTATAACTATTGAATATTATATGATATAATTTATGATATGCCGGTAGGTATCTTCTATGTATTGTATATTCATATATTACATCTTCTTAATGTGTTAACATAACTAATATATTTTGTATCAACCCTGAACATTAAAGTAATATAAATTTATATATCTAACAGAATGATCCAAGATACATTAACAAATATATAATTACCGCGTTTAAACATTGATCAAGATACTGTAAATGAACTTTGTATTTGAAATTAACTCAATTAACAATGTAATCGTGTGGGAACATCATATCAAAGTTTATTCATATATACTATATTTCTTTTACAATTAATATATCCTGTGCTCACCTACATCAGTGTGGACAACTCCACATGAACTCATCATTCACTCCCACTAGCTTTACCCAATCAATATTGGTTGACACTAAAACTATTTTATAAGTCACCTATTCAGAAATGATTATAACATAATTAAAACATATTGTGTAGTCATATATCTCTGTATTATTTGATTAACTTGCTGGTTTCATGAAGTATGTAAGGCAGACTGTTTCTTATTATTTTACAACATTATTAGCACCACTTAACATCATACTGTGTCTAGGGCCAAATATTCTCAAGCTGGAAGGATCAAGTTATGTTGTTTGCACTGGGATTCATGTACATAAAGTAATTTGCAAAAAGGTCAACAAACTCTGAACATTAGATTTTCTGCAGCCCAAACGTAATAGGTACACTCGGATACCATAGTCTCTAGCCCACTCTTACAAAATCGGGGACCACAAATGTTTTCTTTTATGCAATTATAACTATCTGGATTGATGTTTTGATAAAACATGCTTTTCAATATATAGTATACAGTATATAGTTTTGTAGTTGATTTATAGAAAATTATATTGATAAGTTGGTTTCCAGAGATATACTTCCATAGTTAGAAATAGGTGAAGTCCACGAATATCTACGAGTGGGCTAGAGACTATGGCATCTGAGTGTACACAAAAGGCAAGCTTTGCTTATGTAGCCAGTCCACACACCACTACCAACTAATCATGTTAAATCATAATTATAGTTATACATGGGGTGATGATTTACAGACAAGTTATGTATACAAATACAATATTGCTGTGTACCAATTTTTAACTACGTGTATGAGAGAAAGAATAATATGTACACATAGAGCAGTTACAGTACAATGAATCAGCAAGTAACTAAAGATTAATAGAAAAATGGACATGTACAATTTAGTGAGACTTACAAATCGACATACAGTGCAAACAATAACTAATTATTTATTAACTGCCAGTAAATCGAACTTTGATCCTTATTATTCACCAACATAACCAATATATTTATATGACCAATTATGGTATTATATATATATATATATATATATATATATATCACGGAGGTTAGTACTAATGCTTAAACTGTGCTGAAATTCTTCAGGTTATTATTAGGTTACCTATTATATGATAAGATAAAGGTAACTATATTAACGCCATGGAAAAAGTTGTCGAATACAATTATATATAATTCATATATACAGATGTAGCTCAATATTCTATTTTACTTTCTAATAATAATTTTAGAGAAATGTAGAATACATACAATATAGTGATCATCTTGGGTAAGCTGCAGTCTCACTGACGCCAAAAGTATTGTTTTTTACTGTACTGAAATGGAAAATGTACGCTGCTCTA
This sequence comes from Paralithodes platypus, assembly GCA_032716605.1. Classification (NCBI taxonomy): domain Eukaryota; kingdom Metazoa; phylum Arthropoda; class Malacostraca; order Decapoda; family Lithodidae; genus Paralithodes; species Paralithodes platypus. The sequence goes on along the minus strand of CM064543.1, from coordinate 26,530,949 downwards.
TTGTCTGCCCTGACATCAAATTAAACTGTGAGAAAGTTAAGATTTCCTGGGCCTCGGAGTTCATGGTAAATGGTTGATATTGCCTCTTGAAGTTGTTGTCTGAGTAAACACCCCCACTACCTCACACCTATGTCTTCCCGTGGGCCTAAATCTGCAAGTTAACTTCAGAGGTCATATACGGTTTTCGGCTGTGAGATGATGATGATAATGCCTTGAGTAAAGTATGAGGCTGAGAGAGAGAGAGAGAGAGAGAGAGAGCATGCATGTATGTATGTATGTATGTATGTATGTATGTATGTATGTATGTATGTAGTTAGGTCTTAGCCTCTTCTGTTATGTATTATTCATAACAACTGAACTCAAACATTCCCTATAATGTTTTGTGTACTCAACTTTGTATACGGTACCTTAATTACTCATTATTTCGTCCACCAGTTGTTGCTAAAGGTTCTTGGTGCGCATAATTATATCGTAGATAGTTGGCTAAGCAAAAAGTGCCGTACATCACATACTTCATTTGGATTAATGGTAATGTCATAACTTTGTAACTGCCAATATGAAAATGTATTATTTAAATACAGTATTTTAGATTTGTATTGATATAATCAGTACCCGGTAGCTCATTGATATGGAAATTGCTTAGCACCAGTACATATGGTTTCCACAAAACCTAGAGCTCCACATTGAAGTGTACATTCAGTTGACATTAAGTAAATTGAACCAGCATAGCATTGTTTTCTATTACCGAACACTCAAGAGTCGTAAATTCACGCAAACCCGTATGTATTTTTGTATGTACAGTAGCCCAACTAAATTCTGCGACAAAATATTAGGTACGTGGCACCTGTCTAGTTTGCGCTCCTGTCCCAAGTGGAGCAAATAACTGCAAATTTCAGGAGAATCGTTCATTTCCGGAAACAAGCACCAAATTTGGCACACATACTCCTTGGGCATTTCACTTTTGATAAAACCCGTTAGCCACCTAAAAATTCAAGATGGCCGCCATTGAATATACAGAAATATTGCATTTCGCAATAAAATCGCAAAGACTTGTACTATTTGAATGGTCTTGGTGTCAAATCATACATTTTTCACTATGTTGAATCCGAATTTGGAACCATGGACTTACTCACTAGCTTCCTTGTACCATAATATCAGTCCCGGAATCCTAATATTCTGCTAAATTAGAGGTTCATGTTACGTCTGACTCGGCTAAAATGCATGGTAGTGTATATCGTAGTATTGTTAGAGGTTTAGTATGTGTAGCATCTTCCTGTACAAGGCTTCCAAACTGGACATTACACGATGCGGTGGGGGGGGGGGGGTGACGTTGAGAGACTTGCAACGGAAGGTGTAGAGTAGTAGCTCAACAGAGCGGATGTCAACGCACAGCCAGAGCACACTGGTGTCACCGCTGCTGTGAAACTCAGCATGGGGTTCAGTATCAGCTGAATAATTAGTTTAGTGTAACTAAATAATTAGTTTAGTGTCTCAAATGCTGTCTAATAAGCCCCGCATCAGTTAGCTACTGTATATTACATGTAGTTTAACATAGATGTTTAGTTAGATAGCCGCGCCTGAATTGACAGGGTGTGCCAGGGCGGGATAGCCGAGCCAAGGGTAACAGGCTTTACATTGCTTTGCATGTAGTTACCTGGATGGTGTACAGATCGCACAGGACTTAAATGATACTGGATGAACGATCGGGCTAGATGCTTGTCATATATAATCATTCCCGGACCTAGCCGCATCCCATACCTTATTGGGCGTGATTGGGTTCAAGGTGGAAAAGGGGTAGCCCCTGGGCCTGGTTTCACTGAAGACAGATACTTATAATACTGTGATTATCTGTTATATCTGTAATCATATAACATACTGTGTTATATCATACTGTGATTATCTGTTATATACTGTGATTATCGTTATCTATTATATCTGTATTACAGATAATTATCATACTGTATTCACCAAGATGGCAAATACAGATCCAGGACCGTCTAAATTCCGGACTGACTGGAGCAAGTGTTGTCTTTGCCAGAAGAAGAAGAGTGAAAAGCTCAAGTCACCACGTGCACAACAACCACAAGAACATAATGGCTACACTATGATTGCGACTACTCTTCCCCTCTTTCACGCAATTAATGAGATGCCTATTGTTCTGGATCCAGCCAGACTTGATGATGGTGGTGGCATTGAAGAAACTCTGAGGAGGAATAAGGCGCAGTATCACCAAATTTGGTCGCCTTATGTTCAACAACACGAAAATGGAGAGAGCCAGGAAAAGAAGACTCCGAGAGTGCTCAGCCAGTAGAATGCCAGACCAAGTTGCGTAGAACCAGCCTTGAAGGCCAAACGTGTTTCACATGTGACAAAGAAGCCCCCATCCTCTGAACTCAGACAAGTTATGACGATGACACTCAATAACAGACTTAATGAATGTGCCCAAACTTTAAATGACGGAAAACTTCTTGCAAGACTCAGCGGTGGAGATGCTATTGCACAGGAGCTCAAATACCATTTTGCATGCTTGACAGACCTGTACAATAGAGAGAGGACGTACCTCAGAGCCACCAAGAGACTGGAACAGAAACGTGCACCCGAAGAGGATGCCCACCCACAGGCATTCTCAGAGCTAGTCACATATCTAGTGGAGACCACCAGATCTGGCGAGGGTCCTGCAGTCTTCCGACTTGCAGACATTGTTTACCTGTATGCTCAGCGCCTGGAACAGCTGGGTGTTGATGCACCTGCTGTCAACTCCACAAGACTGAAGGAAAAACTGCTGTCAGAAATACCTGAGTTGGAAGTGCACAAGCAGGGAAGGGATGTTCTTCTGGCTTTCCAGAAAGATGTGGGCTTTGTCTTGTCAGAAGCCTCTGACTATTATAGTGAAGCTATTATCCTTGGCAAAGCAGCTAACATCTTGCGAAGACATATGCTGGACCACAAGTCCACATTTGATGGAACCTTCCATGAGGGGTGCATCGAGCAGGCCATTCCACTCACTCTTCTTCAGTTTGTGGCCATGCTTGAACACGAAGCGGACATCAAATCTCAACTGAGGTTTGGCGCATCAAAGACAGATCTAGCAATTGCTCAGCTGCTTCAGTACAACTTCTACGCAAGGTACAAAGAAGGAGCAGCAACTCACAGACACTCCAAAGACAGAGAGAACCCATTCGCCGCCGAGCTGATTGGCACACACCTTGAGAAAGGCAAGGTCCGTTTCCAGGATTTTATGAAGGGACTGGAAGGGGAAGAAGAATCCACCTTCTATGAACCAATCAAGAAGAACAGGGATGACTTTTTCCGACAGGTACCAGCCTCTGTTGACTCTTCAAAGCAAAAAGTGCTGAAGGAAGACTGTCAACTGTTCTCCAAGCTGTTCATATCATGCCAGAACAGAGAGTGTGACTTGAAGGAGTTCTTCCGTCATGAGAACCAGTCACATCCTGCTGCCCTCAGTGATGGTGGAAAGCTCCACACCTGTCAGAAATCCCACCTCACTACCATTCTTCAGAGCCAAGTTACAACCCCTGAGGCAGAGCCAGACGCCGACACCATCATCATTGATGGTGCAGCGTTGGTGAACAGTCTGCCCCCATGGAGTTCAAAGACATTCGAAGAGTACGCAATGCTCGATGTCCTTCCTAGAATACAAGCATACTCTACCAAGTACAAGAGAACAGACATTGTGTTTGATGTCTACCGGCCATCTAGTCTGAAAGCTGAAACTAGATCAAAGCTAGGACGCGGGGTGAGACGCAGGGTGACAGGGAAGGGCAAAATTCCCTCAAACTGGCGAAACTTCCTGAGAAAATGACAACAAAGCCGAGCTGTTCAACTTTCTGGCTGATAAGATTGCATGTGTGGCCACACCAAATGTGGTCATTGTGACCAAGGAAGAAGATGCTGTCAGCAACCGCACTATCAATCTGGCTGGGGTGGCACCGTGCAGTCATGAAGAAGCTGACACGCGGATCTTTGTGCATGCCAGGCATGCAACAGAAGCAGGCAGCAAAGTCATCATGGTCAAAGCCAGCGAACAGATGTTGTCGTCATCGCAGTCAGTGTTCTGCAGGCACTTCAGGAGCTAGGTCTGCAGCAGTTGTGGGTTGCCTTTGGCCAAGGACAGAACCTGAGGTGGGTTCCTGTACATGACTTGTGTTGTACTCTTGCAGAAAAGAGCAAAGGGATGCTCTTCTTACATGCCTTCACTGGCTGCGATGTCGTTTCAGCATTCCGTGGCAAAGGGAAGAAGTCTGCTTGGCAAACCTGGGATGTTTGTGATGAGGCTTCCGGTGTTTTCAGCAAACTCAGCCAGTACCCACCGGTAGTTGATGATGAAGACCTGGAGACCTTGGAGAAGTTCGTGGTCATGATGTATGACAGATCCAGCACAGCTGAAGGTGTCGATGATGCGAGGGTTGGACATGTTTGCTCGGAAGCAGAGGCCGTACGAAGCCATTCCTCCAACCCGAGCAGCACTGAAGCAGCATGTGAAGCGTGCTGCCTACCAGGCGGGCTGCATCTGGAGTCAGTCAACAGTACGTCAACCAGTAACGCAGACTCCTGCCAACTGGGGCTGGACCAAGAAAGGAGATCTGTGGCAGATCGTTTGGACAGAGCTGCCACCCATTGCAGAGAGTTGCCAGCAGCTGACCAAGTGTGGATGCAAGTCGGAATGCTGCGGTCGATACAAATGCTACTGCTTTGGTCTGACCTGCACGGCACCAGCTGCAGATGCGAGGTTTAGAAGCGTTGTAGTATACTCATCCAGGCAGCAAGACAATAAGTGACAAACAAGTATAGGCCTACTGCCTACATGTACATCCAATAATATATCGGACTGATGGTGCCTATGATATGGGCACTTTTTACCCTAATTATGATTCTGGGACTGATATTATGGTACAAGGAAGCTAGTAAGTAAGTCCATGGTTCCAAATTCAGATTCTAAATAGTGAAAAATGTATGATTTGACACCAAGATCATTCAAATAGGAAAAATCTTTGCGATTTTATTGCGAAATGCAATGTTTTTGTATATTCAATGGCGGCCATCTTGAAAAATGGCCGCCATCTTGAATTTTTAGGTGGCTAACAGGTTTTATCAAAAGAGCAATCCCCAAGGAGTATGTGTGCCAATTTTGGTGCTGGTTTCCAGAAATGAACGATTATTCCAGTTATCTGCCCCACTATCTAGCAAAGACCCGTGGTGTCTAGGCAGGTGCCGCCACCACCTGAGCTATCACAGCCAGGGCACACGTACAGTCACAGTACTCGTACACGCTGGGCTCTACATATGACAATATTGCTATCATTATTTGTTTGTATCATAATAGAAGGCTGGCTGGCTGGCTCTCTCTCTCTCTCTCTCTCTCTCTCTCTCTCTCTCTCTCTCTCTCTCTTCGTTAAATACAAACATAGTTACGCGCGACAAACTACTTTTTAGATCCATTTCTATACATAACTTAAAATGAATACAATGAGTTGCATAGATTGTATTATATAATCTATTATACACTTGTTAGTGATTGTTCTAATCAGAACCCCTATTAAAAACTATACTTGGTGTTGGTGTAGAAAGTATTCGAGAAACGGGTAGTCAATCTCTACATATATCTCCTGATCTACTCATATTTATGTATTTATATATATATATATATATATATATATATATATATATATATATATATATTTTTTTTTTTTTTTTTTTTTAGTTATAAGATGTTATGCGGTCATGATTAGCGCCAAGTTCGCTGGCAACGGGTATATATTGTAAGAGTTGTCCTAAACGTTAAAATGTATTCGATGTTACTACATTTTTTTAATTGTATACAGCTAAATGACTGAGAGACTTAATTTGTCTGGACGTCAATTGCATTGAGGTGGTTTCCGAATGTTTGTGTGCGAACTGCTGTATGGATTCTTCCCCTGCCACCTCTTTTTTTTTTCCTCCGTGCATGTGTTTCTTGTTGATAGTCCCTACCCCTTGTGGGAATAAGGGCTGGCTACGACTAAATTACAAACGTCCAATTAAGAGGAGTATGCTGCTGTCACATTTGTTAAGCTCTTAATCATCAATCTTGTAAGGAATTTAAACCGTGTTGGCTGCGAGTGTCTCGCTATCTATTAACCTTTCTTCTCCCAAGCATACGAATCGATAAACAAAGACAAAAAACATACCTTCAAAGATATTGACATGTCAGTAAGGTTTTCGATAAATATCCACATGAAAGATGCTGAGTAAAGAAGCAGCTCTTGGAATAGGGCGAACTATATTCCGTGAATAGACCATGGCTAATTAGTAGGAAAAAAATAACATTAACAGTAGCCTATGAAATCATATTGGGTGTAGTGAAAGTTGGGATCTTACACGATGGTCAGTTTTAGTTCCTCAATTGTTCATCTTTTACATTAACGACCTAGCTTGACTTAGGCCTAACTAAAAAGATTGGTAATTTTTCTAATGACACTAAATTAGGTTGAATTGTTGATCCTGATAACAATTCATGCTCTCCAAAAATAATTTCATACACGACCCAAATGGGCAATACATGCAGTTTACTGAGTTTAGTTAAAATTGGGAAATCGACAAAAAAATTCAGGATATAAATTTAACAATATTTACTTTGTCAATAATTACGCGCCATATATCTCCCGTATAAGGAGATTCAATAGCTCAAGGCATTCTTGTGATGTCCGATTTCATTACCCATCTCCCTTACTCAAGGCCGTGGTATCCAGTAACCACCAGCTATATCTCAGAAGAAAAAATATATAATTTGTTCACCAATCTGAGTGGTAACAGGGGCAAGACGCAATATCAGTGGTATCTAGATGGCTAAATAACATGACTTAAGTCTATCTATCTATCTATATGCTGATGCCCAATCCCCATTTTGGGGGTAGCCGACTCAAGACAGAGCAAGAACAGGGAAAACACAAAAACAACATAAAACAAAAAATAAACACTGATAAAAAACACAAACTCACACACATCCAGGTCACCCAGGAGAAGACCCAGAGACCAGGGTTACCAAGGTCGCTCCAGCACTCCCCCGGCCCCTGACCACCCGGAGAGGTTCAGATCTTGGCAGGCAGACATGCAGCGGAGCCAAAGCCACAAGCCCTCCCACCACACTTCCAGGCACACCCTTCATATTAATCGTCTCCCCGGGCCAGGCGCCTGATGGACTATTATCTAGTCGAACTTGCGCCCGACCCCTTACTCCAAATGACGACGTGTTCACTCAACTATTCACAAGCATTCTCCATTCACTCCTGTCCACCACCACTTCCCCTGCCTGATCTATAGTCATTCCTCTATCATCCAAAGCCTTTTTACACAGTCTCTCCATCTCAATGGGGGTCTTCCTGCCCTTCTATCTCCCCTTGTACCTGACTCACATATTATCTTTGCAAGCCTTTCATCTCCCATTCGTTCAACATGACCATACCAGCTCAGCACCCTTCTGTCCACTCTGGCTGACAAATGTTCCTGCTGTCCCACTCTCCTACGTATCTCTTCATTCCTCAATCTGTGTCTACGAGTAACTCCACACATACTCCTCAAGCAGCTCATCTCCATCACATCCAGCCCTCTTTTCTCCTTTTTCTTCAGAGCCCCTGTCTCAGCCCCATACATCACTGTTGGCACAACAATTCCTTATACAGTGCACTTTTTACTTTCACTCCGAGATTTCTCGTCTTCCACATACTTCCCATTGCTCCGAAAACCTTCCTTCCTTCACACACTCTCTGTTTTACCTCCACTTCCATACCTCCACTCCTGCTTATCGTGCCTCCTAGATATTTAAACACTCTACTTGTTCCAATAGTTCCCCATCCAGCCTCACATCTAGATTCACCCTATGCTCTCCCCTATTACACACCATTACTTTACTTTTATTGCCGTTCACCTTCAGTTTCCTCCTTCCACAAACCACACCAAACTCTTTGACTACCCGCTGCAGTTTCTCATCAGAATCTGCCACCAATGCTGTGTCATCAGCGAACAGCAACTGATTCAACTCCCAATCTCTACCATTCTTTCCTACTAAACCCAATCCTCTTCCCATAGTTCTCCTTTTCACCTCCCTCACCACACCATCCATAAACATATTAAACAGCCATGGTGACATTACACAACCCTGTCGCAAACCTACCTTTACTTCAACCATTCACTCAACTCACCATGTCCTAGTCTCACACATCCTCTGCTCCCTTCATAAAAACTCTTAACTGCTTCTAACAAATGTCCTCCTATTTCATAAATCCTTAACACCTTCCACATTGCTTCACGGTCCACACGATCATACGCTTTTTCCAAGTCCATAAAAGCCCAAAATATCTCCTTATGCTTCTCTAATACTTCTCGCATAACTGTCTTACTGCAAACATCTGATCCACGCATCCTCTTCCCCTCCTAAAACCGCACTGTTCTTCTCCTATTGCAACTTCTGTACACTTTATTATCCTCTCTATCCCACCCTGCCATACAGCTTTCCAACCAATGACAATAAACTAATACCTCTATAACTTGAACACATCCTGCCGATCTCCCTTCCCCTTGTACAACGGCACAATACATGCACTCTTCCAGTCTATTGGTACCATTGACACAGCAAAGCACACATTGAAAAGTCTCACCAACCAATCTATTATCACATCTCCACCCTTCTTTATACACTCCACAGCAATACCATCCAAACCTTCTGCTTTTCCCGCTCTCATTTGTTTCACTGCTTCTTTCACCTCATTTTCCTCAATCCTTTCATTCATTCCCTTCCACCTGGGTGGCCTGGGTAACCTATCTCCATCCACCTCTGCTTCAATCACTGCTTCTCTTCCATCTCTTGTATTTAACAAAGATTCAAAATACTCGGCATATCTTTTCCTCACTTCAACTGGTTCCACTAGTAATTCTCCATTTTCATCTTTCACTGACTCTTCCCTCTTTTGTCCTCCTTTCCTTACTTTATTTACCTCCTTCCAGAACATCTTCTTTCGTTCTTCAAAATTCTCACTCAGCCTTTGGCCCCACCTTTCGTTTGCATCTTTTTTCGCTTCTCTAATTTTCCGTTTTGCCTCTCTCCTTTTCTCCTTTTTTTTTTTTTTTTTTTTTTTTTTTTTTTTAAAAAGACCTCCGTCTACGTATTGTGAAAAACCTGTTATCCTCCGGCAAATTGTGGGGTTGAGTGAGTGAAGGGGGGGACAGTGAATGAAGGAGGATGCATGTTTTTTCATAATACGAGTTGCAAGCACCAACCGCGCGAGCAACTGTGGCTTTCAACCATCCGACACATCCCCTTTTATTTATGTGCATCACACATGTTACATACAAATAAAGTTTATGTTTTGTTTTACCCTACTGTGGAAAGACTACGGATAAACCACTCCTGCCCGGGCCTCACACAGTGGCATGACCCAGTCCTGTCGAACTGAGCTCATGACACTGGTGGCATTGCCCCGGAGGATAGCCATCCCTAGTCTTTGCTTGAGCCAGAGGGTTTCCCGGGGTTCTCCTGAAACTTCTCTGATTTTACGGCCTATTTCATTCACCATCTTAAGGGTGGTGGGGCCGAAGACTCCTGAAGTTTCGAATGCCAGGGGCTCGAACTGATGAATTCTGGCGATGGCTTGATATTTTTCTCACTTTTTATTTTCTGCTATCCGGGCGGCTTCACCTGCTTCGTCGGCGTTTCTGGCGATGTTGGTTGTGGAGAAAGTGTCAACACATGTGGCATCCCACACAAGGCACCGGCCATTCTCGTTTAGTTGTCTCTCTCTCTCTTTCATTCGCTTGGTAGCACATACAAGCACAGCCTGCTTATGCCTCGCTATTGATAGCACGAAAATGTACCGACGAAATAAGGGAAGAACAGAGAGAATAGGTGATAATTGAAGGGGGAGGGGGGGGGGAGGAGGGGATGTGGAGGAGTGATATTTGGCATGGCCAAGAGGCAATAATAAAAACAATAAATAAATAAATAACAAATACAAAAAAATCAATTGATACTGGGCTGGTTTAAATGTTTTTTTTTTTAGGCCCTGGATTATATAAGGTGTTCCGCAGCTCACCAGTCCACCTTATACTAGTGGATCTGCACTTGCCGGGTTAAGAGCGTGTCTGTTGCAGGGTTAGTGTAGTACGGTGGGCAGTGTTGGGTGCATGATTACAGCATTGTTGTCTTTTTGCTATGGCGTTTATTTTTGGATAGTACTGTGGGCTAGGCTATTGGAGCATCTGCCTTCCCCGAACCTCACCTCGTAACAATATACATATATATATATCTATATATATATACATATATACTGTATATATATATAAGTGTAAGAGTAGGAAATGGCGAGTTGAGTGAATGGTTTGAGGTAAAGGTAGGTTTGCGACAGGGATGTGTATTGTCACCATGGCTGTTTAATATGTTTATGGATGGTGTGGTGAGGGAGGTGAAAAGGAGCGTGAGCTATGGGTGGAAGAGGATTGGGTTTAGTTAGGAAAGAATGGTAGAGCAATTGGGAGTTGAATCAGTGGCTGTTCGCGTTGATGACACAGCGTTGAGTGCGGAATTCTCGTGGGGAAATGTGCAGCGGGTAGTCAAAGAGTTTGGATTTGTTGGTTTGTGGTGTGAGGAGGAAACTGGAAGGTGAAGCGTCCATAAGCGGGAGGTAAAAGTGGATGGTGTAGTAATCAGAGGGGTGATCGTAGGGTGAATCTAGATGTGATGCCTGGATTGGGAAATATTGGAACAAGTGGAGTGTTGTTAGAATGATCTATAGGATGCTTGAATAAGCAGGATTAGAGTTATGGAATGGAGGTACAACAGAGAGTGTGTGAAGGAAGGACGGTTTTTCGGAGCAATGGGAAGAATGTGGAAGACGAGAACTCTCTGTGATAGAAAGTAAAAAGTGCAAGGGTTGTATCAATGTATGTGTTGGTGTTGTGCCAACAGTGATGTATGGGGCTGAGACATGGGTTCTGAAGAAACAGGAGAGAAGAAAGCTGGATGTGATGGAGATGAGCTGCTTGAGGAGTATGTGTGAAGTTACCCGTAGAGACGGATTGAGGAATGAAGAGATACGTAGGAGAGTGGGGCAGCAGGAACATTTGTCAGCCAGAGTGGACAGATGGGTCCTGAGCTGGTATGGTCATGTTGAACGAATGGGAGATGAAAGGCTTACAAAGAGAATAATTATATGAGTCAGATACAAGGGGAGATAGAAGGGCAAGAAGATCCCCATTGAGATGGAGAGACTGTGTAAGACAAGCTTTGGATGATAGAGGAATGACTATAGATCAGGCAAAGGAAGTGGTAATAAACAGGAATGAATGGAGAATGCTTGTGAATAGTTGAGTGAACATGTGATCATTAGGGAGAAGGGGTCGGGCGCAAGTTGGACTAGATGATAGTCCATCAGGCGCCTGGCCCGGGGAGACGATTAATATGAAGGGTGCGCCTGAAAGTGTGGTGGGTGGGCTTGTGGCTTTGGCTCCGCTGCATGGTTGCCTGCCGAGATCGGAGCATCTCCGGGTGATCGGGGGCCGGGGTAGTGCTGGAGCGACCTTGGTGACCCTGGTCTCTGGGTATTCTCCTGGGTGACCTAGATGTGTGTGAATTTTGTGTTTTGTCTGTGTTTGTTCGTTGTTTTGTCTTGTGTTTTGTGAGTTCCTGTTCTTGGTCTTTCTTGAGTCGGCCACCCCCAAGAAAATACACAAAAAATATATATTATAATATATAGATATATATTATATATATATATATATATATATATATATATATATATATATATATATATATATATATATATACATATATACGGTAAATATATAATTATAATATATATAGACATATATATATTATATATATATATAATATATATATATCTATATATATATATGTATATATCTGTATATATATATTATATATAATATATATGTTAGTAAAGCCAGGTAATAAATTTTCTTTAATACATACGAGGTTGAAAGAAATGGCAATTTCTGCGTTGGAAATTTTATTATTCAGAGTTTCCAGGTCTCTGATGAGTTTTCGCTGGGTGGCAGGAAGTAGATGAAGGAGATGAGCAAAATTCATGGTGGTACAGGGTTACATAAATGTAAATGATGATACAGGATATACGACGCGTTTCACTGGACAACCAACATTATCAAGTAAGGATGGAATGATATAAAAGGTAAACAGGAAGGGTATATATAGAGGGTAGAGGATCAGAGGAGGCGAAAAACAAGGGGCAAAAATCTACTATTGGTGGAGTGGGATTCTGGAAAAGAGAAAGGGGGAACCGCTTCACGCATGCGCACTGGATGCGGGATGGTGGTCGGTTGGTGGGGTCGAAGCTGATTGGCTGCGTGTCGAGGGGCGTGGCCTAAGTTGTGTGGCGCCTGCGGAAGACGAAGCTGAAGGAGGTAGCGCGGGGGGCTGCATCAAGGTCACCGGGGGGCGAGGGGGGGTGTTAGGTCCTGTAGTGCCTTTTGGCAGAAGGAAGGATCCTGAAGGTCCAGAGTTTGTGTTGTTGATGTTGGGATGTAAGGCTTGGATATATAAAGCTTCGAGTATAGGTAATCTCCTTGGGTCACTTTCTTTATCGAGTATGGTGGTGTGTTTCTCTAACTCGTTGCGTGTGAGGTGAGGGTGGTTAGGGGTGAGATAGTGGTCTTTGATGGCTCCAGCCTGAAGGTGAAGAGTTAACCGACGTGAAAGACGAGTCTGCGTCACACCAATATAGGAATGAGGTCCACAGTCCTCATAATTACAGGTATGTTGGTAAATGACGTGATCGTCGGTCATCGGGCTCTTTATCTTGGTGGAGGCAGGTTTGTTACGGAGAACGAGGTTGGAGGTCTTGGGGGATTTGTAATAAATTATTAATTTGATTTTGTTTTCCGGGTTGGTAGGGTGGACATGCTTGGAGATTATTTCTTTTAAGACGGCCTCGTAATTTTTGTGTTCAGAGGACATGTAATTGCGGTAGAAGATCTTAATTTCATTGGGGGGGGGTCAATGTTGGGAGGGCTTTGGGTGTACCATTTTTCAAGATGGTGGTTGATGGTGCTGGAGATCTCGGAGTTGGAGTATCCGTTATTCACTAAAACTTGGATAGTCTTTCTAGTTCCTGGTGGGTGTCGGCCCAGGTAGAGCAGTGCGTGAGGGCTCTCCTAACATAGGCGGAGATGGAGGATAGAATATAACGGCGGGGGCATTCACTATCGCCGTTGAGGCATTGTCCTGTGTTAGTTGGTTTAATGTAGACGGTGGTTTTGAACCCATGGTCGTTCAGAGCTACGAGGATGTCGAGGAAGGGGAGTTGTCCATTGTTAGATTTTTCAAAGGTGAAGTTAAGTCCGGAGGAGGTCATGAAGCGACGCTGGAGTTCCTGTAGTTCGTGGAGGTCCTTGATTTGCCACCCAGCGAAAACTCATCAGAGACCTTGAAACTTTGAATAATATAATTTCCAACGCAGAAATTGCCATTTCTTTCAACCTCGTATGTATTAAAGAAAATATATATATATATATATATATATATATATATATATATATATATATATATAATACATTATATACGTATATATATATTATATATATATATATATATATATATATATATATATATATATCTATTTATATATTATATATATATATATATATATATATCTATATATATATATATATATATATATATATATATATATATACGTATATATATATATATATATATATATATATAATATATATATAAATATATATATTCTATATATATATATATATATATATATACCGGTATATATATATTATATATATACATATATATACATATAATATTATATATATATGTATATATATTTATATATATATATATATATATACCGGTATATATATATATATATATATATATATATATATATATAACCAAAAATTACTAGAATCAATAACTAGCATGGAAACTAAACACAATCATTGAGTTATATTGGTTTTATACATTATAAGGAACCAAGTTATCTATAATGGTAAGAAAAATAATTAGTTACCCAACAGTCTATCATTAGAACGTCTCATATTACTTGTATAACACTATAAAAGAAGTTATTAAACAAATTCAATATTATTAACAAGTTACAGTATTAGCCAAAACCGAACAAAGAAGATATATAATGGTTGAAAGAGAAACTTGGGATATTTTTATAATGAGTAGGAAGTGGAGTAAGTTCCTCTAATATTATCCAACAAATGCTGACAACACATAATCGTGCAGAAATGTTTAAAGGGCAACTGATACTATATGCTTTACTTATATAAACCGACTATGTTTAAAGGGCAACTGATACTATATGCTTTACTTATATAAACCGACTATGTTTAAAGGGCAACTGATACTATATGCTTTACTTATATAAACCGACTATGTGCGACGTGATAATAGTATACCTTTTGTCAGTCTGAAACTGCGTAATTGAGCTCAGCTTTGAGGAGCCAGAGAGTTAACCCCTTGAGGATTTTGACGCATTTTAGCAGTTTATTATGGCTATTATTAGACGACTTTGTTGAAAAAAGGAAGGGTATATGCAACATAGAGAAATAATTTAAATGGTCTTTGCCCTTTTGATTCCCACAGAGCCTTCCTAAGCTGTTTAAATAAATCAAAAGATGGCAGAATATACTGCCAAAACGCGTCATGATTCTCAATGTGATAATAGACGTCACTCATTATTATTCATGGTAATTCTATTCCTCTGAATAAGGTATTTACAAACAAGAAAATATCTATTCTTAAACGCCGTATTCAAAAGCGTTTCTGGACCTCCCGTTTCCCTCATGTTTCACCCTAATAATTTTGAAATTTTAGGACGTTCGCCTCAATAGTTTGGCGACTGTAAGACCTTTCACCTCAATTTGTTGTAAATTTTGAGATATTTTGTGTCATTTAGGAATCGATACTTTCTGGCGAGCGACAGCGAGCCTGCAATTAAGGAGAAAAATTTGTTCTACCGTAAATTTGACATATTGATCCCGAAAAGATGGGGGGGGGTATTTATTAAAGATAGGGGGGGTATTATTAAGATAGGGGGGGGGGTATTTATTTAAAGATAGGGGGGGTATTTATTAAGATAGGTGGGTATTTATTAAAGATATAGGGGGGTATTTATTAAAGATAGGGGGGGTATTTATTAAAGATAGGGGGGGGGTTATTTATTAAAGATAGGGGGGTATTTATTAAAGATCGGGGGGGTATTTATTAAAGATAGGGGGTATTTATTAAAGATGGGGGGGGCGGTATTTATTAAAGATAGGGGGGGGTATTTATTAAAGATTATGGGGGGGGGTATTTATTAAAGATAGGGGGGGGTATTTATTAAAGATAGCGGGGGTATTTATTAAAGATAGGGGTGGGTATTTATTAAAGATAGGGGTGGGTATTTATTAAAGATAGGGGGGGTATTTATTAAAGATAGGGGGGGGGGTATTTATTAAAGGGGGGGTATTTATTAAAGATAGGGGTGGGTATTTATTAAAGATAGGGGGGGGTATTTATTAAAGATAGGGGGGGGGTATTTATTAAACTTGATTGAGGTCTAGGGAGCAAACTATGTACAATCATGAATATAAACATAATAATAAAGTATATCAGTGTGAGAATCACATGAATACTGTCTATCTGGAATTTGCACTGTCGAAATTAGCTGTTAAAATGTAATTTCGGACTGACAAATGCTATGCAAATAGACGTTACTGACAAATACACTGTTTATTACCTTCAATGCACAGCTTAGTTATTCTCTCTCTCTCTCTCTCTCTCTCTCTCTCTCTCTCTCTCTCTCTCTCTCTCTCTCTCTCTCTCTCTCTCTCTCTCTCATACACACACATAAGCGAACGTAAAACATCTTAATTGAATATTTCAGAGTAGTATAAGAGTCTGGAAGCCAATAACCGGTTAATCATATTATGGCGAGATATTTATGACGATGAGCGAAAAAGAACTCCCATCAAGAATGCCGCAGCTGCTATGATGGACACGAAGTACAGGACATTCGAGACAGGCTGGCAAACGAGACACTATACTCAAAACCAGTCTAAAACTTTCCTTCATTTTTGTAATATTATTCAACCCTCTAGACTTCGAGAACGCCTCATTTTCCTTACATTCTGGCTATCAATAGACGATTTTGTTAAGATTTGGAAGGTTTATTGGAGGTTAGAGAGTTATTTGAGATAGATTGTACCCCTTTGACTCCTAGAGAGCCTTTCAAAACTGACTAAAATCGTCTAAAGTTAGCCTGAACAAAATTATAAGAGCTTCTTGGTCTCTTGAAGGAGTTAACCCTTTTAAGATTGCGATGCATTTTTATACTTTATGCTGGCTATCATTAAATGATTGTATACAGCTTACGAAGGATCTGTGGGAATTAAAACGGTATAGGCTATCTCAGTTAGCCCTCTGACTTCCATATACCCTTCCTAATCTCAATAAAATAGTCTAATAATAGCTGGAAAACATAAAAGAAATGCGTATTGGATCGTGAAAAGGTATATATACTAAGACAAGTTAATGCTATGCTGCACACTTCTTTTGTTATTGGAAGTGATAGCAAGTTCAAACCGCTAGCATGGCATGTAATATTATCCTGTGTTCCTTCTCACATCGCCACTCCGTTTTCCAAACTATATTGTTTCGTTGTGTACACTGATTCGAGGGTAGATATACGTAATTCAATTGTAACCCCTAGACTGCGAATTATCATTTCCCTAGCGAAATATAATCGTTTGTCGTTAGCTGAATTATTAATCTTTGCGTACCTTATTCTGGTTATTGCACGGCGATGTTTTGCGGTTGCCGAAGTATCTATAAATAAGAAAATGTAAACAAATTCTCAATTAACACTGAACACTGCAATTTCCTCCTAAACTGAATAAAATAATCTATGCCAGCATAAAATACAACAATGTGTTTTGTAATACCGAAAGGGTAAGATAGCAAATAATAGATGGGCTAAGGTAGCTGAGCGAGTTTATAACCTCATGGCAATAAAGGGGTTTCACGAAGGTTTTCAAAAATCGTCGAATATTAGTCTTAAAGATAAAATACGGTACTATACAGTAGTAATAAAACTGTGTGTGTGTTTGTCACTCAACAACTTACTCACTATCTCTCTCTCTCTCTCTCTCTCTCTCTCTCTCTCTCTCTCTTGTCCTATCTTAATTCTCTCCTGCTGTCCAGTCTTTCTCCTTTAATTTATCTTTCTCTTACGCTTGCTTGCTCCCTGTTCTCTCTCTCTCTCTCTCTCTCTCTCTCTCTCTCTCTCTCTCTCTCTCTCTCTCTCTCTCTCTCTCTCTCTCTCAGGCAGTAGTCAGTGTCTTAATTGCCTTATAATGAACTTGGTGATTATGCGGTGCGAGAGAGAGAGAGAGAGAGAGAGAGAGAGAGAGAGAGAGAGAGAGAATTGTGTGTGTGTGTGTGTGTGTGTGTCCGCGTGTGTATGTGTGTGTGAGAGAGAGAGAGAGAGAGAGAGAGAGAGAGAGAGAGAGAGAGAGAGAGAGAGCGAGCGAGAGAGAGAATATAGGGAACAGCAGGGGAGCAGAGAAGGGCGGAGTGAGTGTGTAGAGACTCAAAAAGTGGATGGGATATCATATGCAGCTGTGGTTGGTAGGCGGGTAGGTAGGTAGGTAGGTACATTAGTAGGTAGGTAGGTAGATGTAGGTAGACAGGTGGATGGGTAGGTAAATTGGTAGGTGAATTGGTTGGTAGGTAGATGTATGTAGGTAGATCGGTGGGCAGTTAGGTAGATGACAGGTGGTAGTTAGGTAGATTGGTAGGAAGAATGGCAGGTAGATGTAGGTGGGTACGCTGTTAGGTAGGTATGTTGCCATGTGGATGTAGGTAGGTTGATGGGTAGGAAAGTAGATTGGTAGGTAAACTGGTAGTTGGGTAGGTTGATACGTAGGTAAGTAAATTGGTAGGTAGACGGGTTGGTGTGTAGGTACATTGGTAAGTAGATAGATTGGTGGGTACATAGGTAGATTGATATGTACAGTACAGTAAGTAGGCGGGCAGGTAGGTAGACTGATAGGTTAGTAGAAGGGTAAGTAGATAGAGTAGTAAGTTGGTTTAAAGGTTAGTAGAAAAAGGTTAGCAGGTAGAATGATTGGGAGATGAAAGTAGATAATAGTATATAGGTAGATAGTCGATAATTAATCAGATAGGTAGGTTGGAAGTAGAGGAAATGGGTGGTTCGAGTGGTTGGTAGGCCTACATCTAAATATACTGGTTGGTTAGTAAGTAGATTGGCTTGTTAGTAGGTTGGTCTATTGGTTGGGTGGTACGTGAGTATGTACAATCGCTTAGAAGAGTTCGTGGACCTCACCTCTTTCTAATTGGGGAAGCCTATCTCCGGAAACGAATATATACTATTTATGGAGAAGCAAGTTCCATCCACAAATCAACCCAGATAGTCATAATTGCATACATAACAGCACAGGGAATCCACAAATTTATATATGTGACTGTACTTGGGCAAAAAGGTAAGTGGTTTGTTAAACTGGCTGGTTGGTAGACTGGTTACTCTACCCTGTTCCAAGTAAGTAAGCCAGAACTCTTGAACGTCAACCTCTATAACTCAAAAACGACTAAAGTAATTGACCTACTATTCTACCACTTATGAAGACTCAGTCAGGGAATAGGTGTGGACATTTACAGCCCATTTGCTTTAGCCCTATTTGAGTTACAGACATTAGGGTTCACGATATCTGGATTGGTAATTTGGAACAGGGTATAGGAGAATGGGTGCATAGTCTGTTTCTTGGTAGGTAGGTAGGTAGGTAGGCAGAATAATCGGTAGGTACAGTAGGCACCTATGTAAGTAAATGGGTCGGTTAGTATATTTTGTTGATACGCTGGTACAAGTTTAGGGGGAGTATTTTTTTTTTTTTTTTTCTGAATCATTCTCCTTCATGTTTAGCCCCATTACCTTTAAGATTTTAAGACGTTCGGCATATTAGTTTGGTGACTTTAAACCTTTTGCCCCATTTCTTTGCCAATATTAAGATTTTTCGTACCATATACTGTATGTGTCGACTTTTACCTAAAGCGAGCCTGTAATTTAGAGGAAATCGATCTTTGGCCGGACACTTTTTAACAAAACAATTACAAGTTTGTCTCGAAAGACAAAGTAAGGTAAGTAACACACAATTTATAAGATGGTTTATGTAATAATAAGTTAATAAACAGTCAAAAGGTAATTATAACAAAAAGTAAGTCAAACAGGGAAACGTAGGTACAGTAGTTATAATGTTATGAATACAAAGGTAAGTAGGAATATTTGTAAGTAATTATCATGGTAGAAGGTTGGTAAAGTGTTGGCAATGTAGTACGTTGAAAAATAAAATACCTGTAGGTAGAAGCAAAAGTAAGAAGCTTTGTGAGTATAAGGTTCGTAAGTAGGTAGGACGTAAGCCTGGACACCTGGGAAAGTAGGTATCAGAGTAAGTAGGTAGCGAGGTGTGTTAGTGGAAACGTGGCGGAGAGGATGGCTGGGTGGGCGTAAGTGGGTAGGTAGGTAGGTAATTAGAGAGAGAGAGAGAGAGAGAGAGAGTAAAGTATCGGGTAGAAAGAGATGCACTAGGGGAGATAGAAAGAGAGAGATAGAGAGAGAGTGAAAGGTAATATTGGGAGGAGGAATCACAGACCAAAATAACTAAAGATAAAAGTGAGAGATTGAGAGAGAGAGAGAGAGAGAGAGAGAGAGAGAGAGAGAGAGAGAGAGAGGGAGGAACTGCAAATGAAAAATGATCAAACAGAATCAAATATTTATAGGAGCTAAATGAGAGAGTGAGAGTGAGTTGGAGATAGTTACAGGGAGTTACATAGAAACATAGACCTTGCCGTCCCTACTAGGCAGTCCGGACTAAATATTAACTTAGAATTTGCTATTAATTGGAAGGTAAAGACAGTAAAGCAGAACAGAGAGACTGCAGAAACCCAATGTATCTCTTCTACCAAAGATTTTACTTGTGTAAAGTAATAAGATTGACATAAGCTAAAAGGAATAGCTGAACATATACAGGATAATTTAGTTCTACTGTATATTGTCTAATTAAGATATACTGTATACTACAGTAAGTGAGAATATTGCATATGTTGAGCATTTCGTTAAGATAGATCATTATTATCTAGCAATAGTCTGGAACAGAGATATTGTTATGCATTTATTTATTTATTCTATTTTATCTATCTATTGTTTTTTTTTTTGTTTTTTTTTTTCTCCCTAGATCTTAATCAAACTTAGAGAACACCCCAAAGCTCCCTTTTCATGATACATTTGCATAGGTCCTCCTAAATTACAGGCTAGATATCGTTCGCAAGGAAAAAATCGACACCTACATGGTACAAAAGATCTTAATATTGACAAGGACATTTGCAAAAAGCCTTAAAATCGCCAATCAAAACTAATGGGGCTAAACATGAGGGAGAAGAGGGGATGGGGCAAATAAAAGATCCTCGCCTTAACAAGAGTCTGGAAGGCCTTGATAGTTAATTTAAGACGCAGAAGAAGCAGATCGATCGATTACAGCCTTATAAAATGCCAGCGAAGCAGTGTCTTGAGCCAGGTGTTTGTTACTGTAGATTATAGATTGCCACACTTCTATGGGGAGATTATATATATATATATATATATATATATATATATATATATATATATATATATATATCTGTTCATCAATTTATTAGTATTAGTATTGAGTCTCCTCCTTAAACCTCCATCAAGCTTTCAAAACATCCCCACGACTCCCCATCGACATAACATTGTACATTTTTTAAAAGCGTCCTGTACGAGGGCAGCTTCTTCCTAAATTACAGGCTCGGCATCGTTCGCTAGGGAAAAATCGACATTTATAGTAAATGGCACGACAGTTTCTTAAATTGACAAATGGGACAATGGGGACAAATGGGATGAATGGGACAAATCGTCTTAAAATCGCCAGACTAATGGGGCGAATGTCTTTAAATCTCAAAACTAATGAGGCTAATCATGAGAGAGAACGGGGTCTAGAAAAGAAAAACACGAACAAATGTAGAGAACCAGGTTTTGCTACAGCCAGGCTGGTAGGTTGTTGTTGGCATATATTTCATACTATTCACACTGTTAAGGGGGTAGGGTATATTTTGGGGGTTTGTTTATCTATTTATGTATTAATTTTTGTATTTTCCTCGCTAGATTCCATCATGCTTATTAAAAGACCCCTTCAAGATAAATTTGTTTCATTTTTCGGTAAAAAAAAGTAACCGCCGAAGGCCGGTTCTTCCTAAAATTACAGGCTCGTTATCGCTCGCCAGGAAGAACTTGACACCTAAATGGCACGAAAAGTCAATGGGGTGAAACACTAACACAATAATGGGGTGAAATGTCTTCAAATCGTTTAACGAATAAAACGAACGTCTTAAAGGATGAAAACTAATGGGGCTAAACATGAAAGAGAACGGGGGGCAGAAAAAACAACCATCCCCCCTTAAGCACACTACCTTATTTATACGTTCACAGGACAGGCACCAATATTGCCAATATAATACCACAGTAATCTTACCAAGTCACAAGCATGTCTAACCGTTATACTAGCATTTTTATACCATTATTTTACAGTAATCTATAGATACCATATAGCAAAGGAATCGTAGAACTGAATAGGTGTTTTACTGTTAATATACGGATATTTTTATTTTTTATTTTTGTTTTATTTTTTATTTTTTCATCCCCTTTTATTTATGTGCATCACACATGTTACATACAAATTAAGTTTATGTTTTGTTTTACCCTACTGTGGAAAGACTACGGATACACCACTCCTGCCCGGGCCTCACACAGTGGCATGACCCAGTCCAGTTGAACTGAGCTCATGCCGCTGGTGGCATTGCCCCGAAGGATAGCCATCCCTAGTCTTTGCTTGAGCCAGAGGGTTTCCCGGTGTTCTCCTGAAACTTCTCTGATTTTACGGCCTATTTCATTCACCATCTTAAGGGTGGTAGGGCCGAAGACTCCTGAAGTTTCGAATGCCAGGTGCTCGAACTGATGATTTCTGGCGATGGCTTGATATTTTTCTCGCTTTTTATTTTCTGCTATCCGGGCGGCTTCACCTGCTTCGTCGGCGTTTCTGGCGATGTTGGTTGTGGAGAAAGTGTCAACACATGTGGCATCCCACACGAGGCACCGGCCATTCTTGTAAGGGAAAGTGGTCATCCCATCTGGCCGTTTGCCGTCTTCTCTGTGAAGTCCATGTGGTTCGAGGATTGATGCACGGTTAGCACTCTGCAGGGCCCGTTTTATGACATCATTTAGTGGAGAGTGTCTTGGCAGGTGGCCTGCGTTGTGATTACATGACAAGGCATGGTGACCTTGAACATCCATTCCCCCACCACACTTGCAAGTGTGTGGGTGACAAACGGATATTCTGTACAGTACATTATCTAAAGAAAATTCAATCATAACGCTACGTTGATTAATTACAGCGATATTGTATTATACATAAGTGTTTATACAACATACGTGATATAATATGAATGATTATAATGCAATGGTCACTATTTGTAATATATATATATTATATATATATAAATCATATATATAATTCTAACCCACCAAGCATCTGACGGTTGGAACCCCAATGAGAGACTAAAACATTTAGTGGCTCACGTGTATTTGTGATATATACTTAATATTAATGACTCTCATGCTTGGTGGGTTAGAATTAAATGACATCATTTTCGGCCCGAGTTGCGTCGGGACACTTGTCAAAAATCCTTGTATGGTATTCTGGAATATGGATCCTACGACTAGGTATGAATTGAAATTACATTCTCCTAGTGGGTTTCCCTTCTCCTTAACATAAATATCGTCCTGACGGTCGACGGTTATAACCCCACTGAGAGACTAAAACATTTAGTGGCTCACGTGTATTTGTGATATATACTTAATATACTGTATATATATATATACCGGTATATATATATATATATATATATATATATATTATAATATATATATATATATATATATATATATATATATATATATATATATATATATATATATATATATATATATATATATATATATATATATATATATATATATATATATATATATATATATATATATATATATATATATATACAGGGTGTCCCGAAATAGACGTGCCTAACTATGGGATTAGATTAGGAAAAATATTCTAAGCATAACATATTCTACAAGCAAAATTCCACCTTATACTTGTTACAGAGATATCGCCTGTTGAAAATGTAATTTTTCAACTCTGCATAAGCAGATTGTATCGCCCCCCCATATAGTTGTACAATGTACATGCTAACCGAAATGTCTGTCTGTCTGTCCTTCTGTGTCTGTCCGTCCGAGAACTCCTCCTAGACCGTTTGACGGATTTTCACCAAACTTCACAAGAACCTTCGGTGCGTGAATGCGACGGTAATTAAAAAAAGATGTTGTGAATTTGTGCAGTAGTTTTGATCTTAAGTCCTAAATTTTGTTTTGCCCCCCCCCCTCCCAACAGCCCCCCCCCCCCCCCCCCCCCTCCCTTCAGGACCCCCACCGCCCACCCTGTACCTATTCCCTGTGTGGCTTTCTGTGATAATGGTGTGAGTATTAGTGATGATGGTGAGTAGTAGTGATGATGGTGAAAGTTGTAGTGATGATGACAATAGTTGTGATGATGATCATAGTAATGGTGATGATGGCAGTAGTAGTGATGATGGTAACAGTAGTAATGATGATTGTAAGATGGTGGTGATGATAGTAGTAATGATGGTTGATAGTTGTAGTATCAATGATGATAGTAGTGATTAAGATGGTAGTGACAATGGTGACAGTAGTAGTGATGATGGTGAGAGTAGTACTGATGATTGTAATTGTAGTAGTGATGATGATCATAGTAATGGTGATGATGACAGTAGTCATGATGATTGTGGCAGTTGTAGTGATGATGGCAGTAGTAGTGATGATGGCAGTAGTAGTGATGATTGTGATTGATGATGGTATTAGTACAAAGGAGTACAAAGGAAATCAAGCAACAACAGACCTAGTGACCCTTCTAGGCTGCTTGTCCTCCAAAACACTGAGGATCAAGTGTCCAAACAGTGGTTTAGAGTGGGTAAGGGAACATTGGAAAGGGAACTACTGCCCTGCCACTAACGTGGCAGGACTAGGAAGTTAGTAGGGGACATATGAGTTAGTAACTGAGGGGAGGATAAAATAAAGTTATTAATTTACAAACGCAGTCAGTCACGGGTTAGATGCGAGATATTTGTCTAGGCGGAATTTAAATTAATCAACGGTGCTGCAGTCTATAACGTCTCGGGGAAGCCCATTCCACAAGTTGACAACTCGATTGAAGAAGAAATTCTTAGATTCGTGTGAGTTAAAAGATTTACCAATAATTTTGCAACCGTTTCCCCGCGTGTACTTAGATTGGTCCTAGTGAAGTACTTACTACAGTTCATATTGTCGATGCCTTTGATGATTTTGAACACTTGAATTAAGTCACCTCTTAATCTGTGCTGGGTTAAAGGAAATAGATTTAATTCTCTAAGACGCTCTTCGTATGGTTTGTTCTTTAGGCTAGGTATCATTTTGGTAACTCTACGTTGAACTCGTTCTAGCTTGTTTATGTCTTTTTGGTAATAAGGGCACCAGCATTGAACGCAGTATTCCAGAAGAGGGCGGACTAAGGAATTGTAAAGGGTTAGGATTACGTCTTTGGATTTATGCTCAAATGATCTGCCTATAAAGCCAATTATTTTGTTTGCCTTCTTAACAACTTCTGAACATTGTTGACTCGGTTTTAGGTTACTCGATATTGTTACTCCCAGATCGGTTTCTCTGTTTACATTCTTAAGCTGAGTGCCATTCATCGAATAGTTTGCTTTCTCATTTAGGTATCCGATATGTAGTACTTTACATTTATCCGCATTGAAACTCATTTGCCAAATTTGGGCCCAATGTGACAATTTATCTATATTGTGTTGCATATCGTCAACTTGTTCTTTTGAGAGTACGCTATTTGCAATTTTTGTATCGTCAGCAAATTTTGAGATTGTACAGGTGAGACCCTCATCTATGTCGTTGATGTAAATTAGAAAGAGAATTGGTCCTAGTACCGATCCCTGGGGTACCCCGCTACTTACATTGGTCCATTTAGATGCCTTACCGTTTATGACTACTCTTTGCTTTCTGTCGCTGAGCCAATTTTCTATCCATTTCAACACACCATCTTGTATTCCATGCGCTTTTAGTTTTAGCAGTAAACGTTTGTGGGGAACTTTGTCAAAGGCCTTTTGAAAATCAAGGTATATAATATCTACAGCTTTACTCTCATCGTAGAGGTTGAGGATATCGTGGAAGAAGTCTAAGAGGTTTGGATAACAGGAACGTTTTTTACGAAAGCCGTGTTGAGTATCTTTAAGTATGTTATTTTCCTCTAAGTGATTTACGAGTCTGTCTCTTATGACCGTTTCTAGCATTTTACATACAACTGAGGTTAAGCTAATTGGACGATAGTTACTGGGTAGGGATTTGCTGCCTTTTTTTAATATCGGTGTTACGTTGGCTATCTTCCACTGATCAGGCATAGTTCCAGACTGCAAGGATTTATTGAATAGTAATGTCAGTGGTTTGGAGAGCTCATCCCTAGCTTCCTTTAGAACTCTAGGCGAGATTGTGTCAGGTCCAGGCGTTTTATTTACCTTGAGTTTATCTAAACAATTCAATACTTCTCTCTCTGTAACGGTGATATTGCTTAGAACATCTGAATTATCAATCTGAATCGGCGATGGTGTAGGGATATCACTGAGGTCTTCTGTTGTAAAAACTGATGCAAAGAAGGTATTGAGGGCATTACTCATTTGTACTTCGTCTTTGGTGTATTCTCCATTTTCATCGACTAACGGTCCAACAGTTGAAGTAACTACTTTTTTCTTTCTGATATAACTATAGAATTCTTTCGGGTTTGTTTTACTTTGATTCGCAATATGTAACTCTAGGGTCTTTTTACTTTGCTTAATTAACTTTTTTGGCTTTGCGTCGTAGCTCTACAAATTTCACCCGTTCTTCGTCATTTTGTGAGGATTTTAATCTATCATTAGCACATTTTTTAGCAAGCAGGCAGTTTGAAATACCTTTATTCCACCATTTGGGCTTATTGTTATGTCCTGGACGCCGTATTTTCGATGGTATGCAGTCTTGCACTGCTTTTAGGTAAGTGGTTTCGAATAACTTCCAAGATGTATTTATGTCGTTATTGTTAATTAAAAATCTCCAGTCAGTTTCTTTAAACATAGCTCTAAGTTTATGAAAGTTTGCTTTCTTGAAATTAGGGACTTTTTCGATGCTACTATTTGGTTCATTACTAGTAAAGTTTAAAGTGAAAGTTATCGTACGATGGTCGCTGTTACTGAATTCATCACCAACATTCAAATTCTCTATTAATTCTTCTTTTGTTGCAAGTACAATGTCAAGAACGTTATTACCACGGGTCGGTGTTCGAACAAATTGATAAAGCGAACTCTCTTGCAAGTTCGTATACAAGTCATGTCCGGAGTGTGAAGTAAGAGTATCGCCCCACTTGGTCACAGGTAAATTAAAGTCGCCAAAAAATATGGTATCTTGTGAGTTACTTACATCTGCAATTTGTTCATAAATTTCTCGGTCAGTTTGCACTGATTGAGCTGGAGGTCTGTATATTAATGCAAGTATTATTTTTGTACCTTTATTATTCTTTATTAGCACAAAAGATGTGTCGACATTCACAATTTGATGTTTTGACAAGAGGGTCGGGTTAAGACTTTCTTTGATATAAAATAAAACGCCACCTCCATTTTTATTAATTCGGCTTTTCTCAAACATTACATAACCGGGAAGTGAATACTCTGCTAAAAAGTCTCTATCTACTGTATTGAGCCAAGATTCTGTTATACCAATCACATCATAATTTTCAGTAAACACTAGTTCCTCTAAATCTGAAAATTTATTGCGTATGCTACGAGCGTTTGCATAGAAAACCTTTAAAGTTGCGGTTTTAGTACTCACAGAACGTTCTTTAATCAAATTTTTGGTTCTGATCGGATCTACATTTACATTCATGGCTGACATCGGTCCTCGGTCGTTATCCCTGGCGGTTTTGAATTTGGGTCGTGTTGGTGGAGCTTTATCCAAATTCGCAGTTCTTGCCAGATTAGCATTTAATTCCTTCGCAGGTTGCCGCCCTCGCTGTCTTCGGTCCTCCTTCCTGGTTGTCCTGTGCGGAGTCGATTTCTTCTCCGAAAATCCTTCACCGCATCGTTGAGAAGACGCCCAAAACGTGCTGCTCCCACCTGGTTCAGATGAACTCCATCGTCCGAAAACAAATAGTCATCGTAGTAGAAATTGTCCCAGGTGTCGACGAATCCCACGTTTTCCTTCCTGCAGAGGTTTGCTAGACAACGATTTGTGCTGCTGGCTATGTTGTAAAATCGGCTCTCTACACCAAGCCGGGGGACGAAGAAGTGATGATGGTTACCCATCGCAGAGTTGGGTATGCCGTTTTGATTTTGGGCGAAACGGAACGTCTACTTTATCAACTCTGCGTAAGCAGAGTGGTATCGCCCCCCGTATAGTGGTACATGCTAACCGAAATGTCTGTCTGTCTGTCCGTCCGAGAACTCCTCCTAGACCATTTGACGGATTTTCACCAAACTTCACACGAACCTTCGGTGCGTGAATTCGACGGTAATTAAAAAAATAGAAATAATAATTTGTGCAATAGTTATGATCATAGGTCCTAAAAATGGTTTTGCCGCCACCCCCCCAGCCACCAGAACCCCCCCATCCCCTGTACCTATTCCCATACTGGCGCCATACTGGCGATCTGAGAGCAGATTATGAGAAGAGAAATCCTTAAGAAATTTGGAAGCAAGAATAGTTTCAAAACTTTAGAAAGACAAGAGATAAGAGCAATTGGACGATAGTTGGAGGGTTGAGAGCGGTCACGCTTCTTTGGGACAGGTTGAATGTGAGCAAACTTCCAGCATGAAGGGAAGACGTTAGAGGATAGACAGAGACGAAAGAGTTTGCCTAGGCAGGGAGTCAGCACGGAAGCACAGTTTTTGAGAACAACAGGAGGAACACCGTCCGGACCGTACGCCTTATTAGTGTTAAGCCCAGAGAGGGTAGAAAGTACATCTATAGAAGAGATTAGGATATTAGATTAGGATAAGAGAGAGGAGGGCGGAGAGGGAGGAATAGCATAGTATGGGGGTACGAACTCCACTATTATATAGAATAGTAAGTAAGTATCATGTGACTGGAGAGAGTTGAACAAGTTTTACTCTCTAATGAATTTCAGTTTGTCACTTACATAGTAACTGAAGAGAAAAAATACGCAATGATGTAGATACATATATACACAAACAACAATCATTGACAATATTACATATGCGAGCCAAGTGTCTAACGCGAAGTATTCTGGCAAAGGTAATGTAAAGTATGGAACTTATCCCTCAGTTGCGCGTGGGTCTGCGTGGTGGGCAAAAATCGCGCTCAGGTGAGACTTCAAAAGGTACCACCCTCGGTACAATAGGTCAGATGGACTGGGAGCCTTGAAAATAACAATTCACTTTAATGCGATAGAAAATTAGGTATGAAAGGTATGAATTTTAATTGCCTCTAGGAAGGAAGCTAGTTTAAATCTGAATTCAACTATCTAAGAGTTATTGCGAATAATCTCTCACACGATACACAAAAAATAATATTCTATCATAAATAAGGTCAAATTACACGGGTTGCGGAACTCAGATTCACAGTAAATATAGTGACTGAATCGGAATAGCAAAATATGATTTAATATAGATTGGAATAAATTAACCAACTACTTAACCCGGCAAGCGCGATAGGCCTCACGGAAGGCTTCCT
The DNA here is from genome assembly GCA_032716605.1 of Paralithodes platypus. NCBI lineage: Eukaryota > Metazoa > Arthropoda > Malacostraca > Decapoda > Lithodidae > Paralithodes > Paralithodes platypus. The sequence continues at coordinate 26,501,988 of CM064543.1, read as the reverse complement.
ATAGGGAACGCGATAGGCCTCACGGAAGCAAGACCATAAAAAAAGCCTTCCAAAAAAAAAAGGGCCTATCAAAACAAAGGATTTTGTCTCTAGGTGAGATAATTCCCCTCTAGTACTCATCCATGTGTTTCTCACCCCTCCCCCTCCCCTCCTTCCCCACCTTATTCCCCCCTCCCCCCCTCCTCAATTATCACCTATTTATCCACTTATTATCATCATTTATCGGTTATTTTTCTCTCCCGCGATAATGTAGCACAAGGGGGTTGCAACACCCAGACACCGGCACACACCGCCCCGCTCGTGTCAGTTGACTCCCAGACAGCGAGAGGGGAGGGCTGCCTGTGGCTCTCTCTCGCCTGAGATTATGACCGGGTGGCCAATATCTTCGTTTTTCACCACCCAAATGCTTTTCCCACTTATTTTAGCACTCTTGAAGGTTCATATATACATCATATATGTAAAATAAAAGCATACCGAAAACAAATAATGGTTTATATTGTAAATATAACGAATTCTGTCAGAATCCAGGGCTAGAAATGCACAAATAACTACCCTAGCACCTAGGTCTATATCGCGCTTGTCAGGTTAAGAAAAGCAAATGAAAGAGCGTTGTAATATAGCTTAACAAAGAGCTATCTTGAATGGGCGTACATGACGAAGTTGCACTTATGAAATACCATGTATGATGGTATGAAAGGAGTTTTGAATAAATTAACAAATTCCTGAAAGAACGCAGAACTGTGTAGCGTTGTATTTTAATTTAAACAATAGTAATAATGAATGAACTACTAGAAGGAATAAAATAATCAATAACCAAATAAATGTCGGAATCGATCAAGGAATGTACAATCTGAATTCCTAGATTGGTGTTTAAAGAATTACGTGACCCGGGTAACGTATATCATTAGATTATTCACAAGAACTAATAGAAATCAGCTATCTTGACAAGAAGTTGATTCTAACTCAACGGAAATGGTTCTTTACTTTCGAGGGTAGGGGTCTTGGTGGTGTGGGGGCTTGTCCCTAGGTTAGTGGCTGGTGGAACAGGTTGAGGAGTTGACCTCGCAGCAGGTGTGGCGGCGACCTTCTGATGTTGCGAGGTGGTGGCTTTGGTGGGAGCCCACCTTTTGTTGGTCGGCTTGAAGGTGGGTGCCCATCTTTTAGGGGGAGTCACACGTCGGCCAGATCTTCGACATGTTGGATTAGATAAAGGTTGCATTAAAGATGGTGACCTTAATTTCATTTTTGGCATTTGTGTAACAGGATGGGGGGAGGTATATCTATAGTTAGATGCTGTGGAAGGATTAGGTGAAGGGGTAGATGATTTATGAGCACAGGTAGATGGTTTAGGAGATTTAGTGAGAGGGATTGGTAGTTGAGTAGCAGGGTCAGGACTATTTGTAGTCAGACAGTTTCTTTGATCAGATAGACTTGTTGGCTGGATAATTTGATGAGTGGATGTAGTTGATGATGTTTTAGATAAAGAAGAAGTTTGATTTTCTAACGAGGGAATGACATTGTTGGCTGGAGTGGTTGGTAAAGTACATGGTGATTCAGAAAAAAAATAGGTAAGCTGATGTCAGGTGAGGAAATGAGAAGAGTTGATTGAACTTGAGTCACAGTCTTGTTAGATTGCATAGGAAGTTGAGGAGGTGCAGATACAACTCTTTTAAAAATTGGAGGAGTTTCAGAGAGAATGGTGTGAGAGGGGAAAAATAGTGCAAGTGGATTTTGGTTTGGACAGGTGATATCAGGCTTAGTTACTGGTTGAGTAGGAGATGCAATAAGATTTGGTCTCATTAATTGAGGAGAGATGGGTTGAAGAATGGGAGGTGTCAATGGTTCTGTGGATCCTAAATTCTGGTCATTAGTTGCAGGCAATGTGTCATTTTCTTTGGGGTCAGCAAGCATAGTCATATAGTCATCAATGGGTTGAAACCTACGTATATATCTATTTTGGTAGGTGCGTGACTCACCAAAGTAATTAATGGTAACCTGGTAACAGTTTGGAACAGTTAGGATCTCGAAGGGACCTTGATATCTGGGTTTGAGTGTGGATGGCACTGGTAGGTGAGCAACCATGACATGATCGCCGACATGGTGGGGACTAACTTTGGCTGTTTCGTCAGGTTTTAGGTCTTGGATATATTGCAGCTGGCGAAGTCGGTTTTTTAGATGTACTGGTGGTCCCTCGGATATCCACCCCCGGCAGGGTTGGGTCATTGATACAGGGCCCTCCCGGTCGTCATCATGCGACTGTGTCAAGAGCATTGCAACGTCCCAAAGCTGCTCGTCGGTGCAGCTTTTTCTTTAGCAATATAAGGGGACTTCACTCTAACATCAATTCTGTACACCAATTTCTTCAAGCAGAATCCCATACTCTCCTTTTTTGGACAGAGACTCAAGTAACATCCACATCTGACACGTCTAGATTTAATTTTCCAGGTTATCAACTGCTCCAAAATTTCAGACCTAAAGGAGGTGTATGTTGCTTCGCAAAATCTGAAATTGCCCTGGAGGAGGTTACTAGTTTCAATTGTCCCTATTTTGATTATTCTATATACAAATTAATTTCTGCTGGTAAATTTAAATACATATGTTGCATCTACCGTTCCCCAAATACTCCTCCAGAGCAAAGTCTTTTTGATTCTCTGTCCTCACAACTCAGTGTCCTCAACTTAAATGCTTCTTCTGAAATCACTGTGTTGGGTGATTTTAATGTCCATAATGTTGAATGGCTCACTCATTCAGCCAGGACTGATGATGCTGGTCTTGAATGTGAGCTATTTGCAGACTCATTTAATCTCACTCAACTAGTCAACCAACCCACCCGTGTACCAGATAATCCTAATCATAATTCCCACCTACTGGACTTATTTTTAACAACCAATTCAGAAAAATATGATGTTACAGTGAGGTCCCCGCTTGGATCTTCTGATCACTGTCTGATACAGGCCACCTGTCTATCACCTACCACACCTTCCCACTCTGAACCTGTTTTGGTGACTAAATGGCATTACGATAGGGCAGACTGGGAGGGTCTTCAAGGTTTCTTTATTGATATTCCCTGGACCTCTTTCTTTTCTAATGATGCACACTCCACCTTGAGCCACATACAAGATTTTGTAAAAATTGGAATGGAAACATTTATTCCTCATCAAAAGTACAGTAAAAGATCTAATTCACCTAAATGGTTTGACCATAATTGTGCTAGAGTAACTGAACAAAAAGCAATAGCCTACAATGCATACACAAGATCAAAAACACATGAAGCCTTTAATTACTTTAGAAACATCAGAAATCATGCCAAAACTGTATTAAACCTAACTAAATCAAACTTTCTCCACAAGCAGGCAAATAAACTTCTAAATAATCCAAATGATAACAAAATATTTTGGTCTACTCTTAACTCATTTAAATCCAACTTCACTACTGCTTCATCCATTCCACCATTAAAATCTCCAACTGGCAATCTTGTAAGTGACCCACGAGGTAAAGCTAACCTTCTTGCGGATATTTTCTCCACCAACTCAACCTTAGATGAAATAAATCAAGATGTCCCTGTACTTAATTTTAATTCGCCTGAAATTCCCTCACTTAAGATCCACACCAGACATGTCAAAACTATTTTGCAGAATCTCTCGGTAGATAAGGCTCCTGGTCCAGATGAAATTCCTCCAATAGTACTTAAGAATTGCTCCATGGTGCTCGCTCCTGTATTGGCAAAAAATTTCCGTCTGTGTACTCATACCTCATGCTTCCCAGTACCCTGGAAAGAAGCAAACATCCATCCAGTTCCTAAAAAAGGTGCCTCTTCAGATCCATCAAACTACAGACCAATAGCTATAACTTCCACTCTTGGTAAAGTCTTTGAAATTATATTAAATAATCACATAATTAAGCATCTTGAGAATAATAAATTAATCAGTGATAGGCAATATGGTTTTAGACGATGTCGATCAACTGCAGACATGCTTTGCCTTCTTACGCATCAAATCAACCAAGCTACAGACCAACATGGTGAAACACATACAATAGCACTGGATATATCAAAGGCATTTGATAGAACAATCCTTATTGTCGAAGATGTCACACTACGTCCTTACATCATTAGTTCCACTAATTTCTTCTTATCTTCATAACAGAAAAATATGTGTAATGGTAGATGGCCTTTATTCTCAATTTCACTCAATAAATGCTGGTGTTCCCCAGGGATCAGTTTTGGCCCCAATTCTGTTCCTCATTCATATCAATGATCTCATATCTACCACTCATAATCCAATACATTCCTATGCAGATGACTCAACACTCCACAGTTCCTTCACATTTACCAATTCTTTCACCCAACCCGATCTTATAAATTCAAAAATAAACACTGCAATATCTCTGAACCAGGACTTTTCTAGAATTAATGGATGGGGACAAAAGAATCTAGTTTCCTTTAATGCACAGAAAACCAAGTACATTCAATTTTCTAACCGACAGAATCTCACTGACTCCCATATATTTTTTAATGATGTAAATATTCCCACTTCCCCTAGTATTGACATTCTCGGTGTAACATTAACTACTAACTTGAGCTGGACACATTATGTTAGAAGCATTGCTAAGAATGCCTCTAAAAAACTGGGACTCCTGTACAGAGTTCGAGAATTCTTCACTGACGAGCAGTTGGCCGTGATATATAAAAGTCATGTGCGTTCTCAGATGGATTACTGTTCACCTCTGTGGGGTGGAAGTGGAGTGGTTGCATTGAGGCAGTTGGACAAAATTCAAAATAAAGCTATTAGATTAATCAATAACCCTGCAATCACACAGGACCTTCCTACATTATCCATACGAAGAAACGTTGCATCCCTTGCATTATTCTACAGATATTTTCACAGCAATTGTTCCGAGGAACTTGCTTCAATTGTGCCGCCTCTCCACATCTTTCCCTGTAGAACTAGGGCAGCTGAGAGCGTCCATGAATGTACACTTTCTCCTCCACAATGCAGAACTTCTGCTTATCAGAATTAATTTATCCCCAGAGCTACTACTCTTTGGAATTCACTTCCCTCGAATTGCTTTCCACAAACTTACAATCTACAAATGTTTAAATCCAGTTGTTACAAACATTTTATGAATGGAGGATGCCTTTAGGCACATGGACCTTTTTGTTTTATCTGTGTTTTTCCTTCCTCCGTTCATTGTCTCTTAAAAAAAAAAAAAAAAAAGACTGGTCAAAATTGGAGGAGGGCTCGTAAGGGACAGACACATGACGTAGAGGTAGGAGTAAAGGTGGTACTCCAAACATACGTTCATGGGGTGAAATTCAGTCTTTTCGGGGGCAGGTATTTATTCCCCACTGGAATATTTTCACTTGACTGGGCCAACCATTAGAGTTCATCTGTTGCAGGCGTGTCCTTATCTGGTTTGCAATTGTGCGGTGGCTTCTTTCACAAATGGAGTTACCCTGAGGTCAATAGGGGGAGGAGTGGCTAATTTTGAATCCACACATTTGGGATAGTTGTGATCATGTGTGACTGGTGAATTCAGGGCCATTATCAGAATGAATAGCTTCAGGTAATCCAAAATAAGGGAAAATGTGCTGTATCATTGCTTCAGCTACTGCTAAAGCTGAGTGTTCTTTTGCTGAACATGCAATTACATATTTCGAGTATGTGTCCACAAAGGTGATGATGTATTTAAAGCCTTGATTTCCTTCCATGGGTCCCATTACATCTACTGCAAGAAGTTACCATGGTTTGTACGTTACTAATTTTCCTGTATGTCCGGCTGTATGGGTCCTGTCCTTGCCCAATGCACAGGCTCTGCAGGCTTCAGTGATTCTTTTAGCTGTGATGTAAGGAGAAGGAGTCCAGTACACTTGCTGGAAAGTAGCAGTTAACTTTCTTTGGGCCAAATGAATGCCATTGTGTGTATGGATGGATTGCATGGTAGAGAGTGCCGCATTAGGTGTTATTACAATTTTTCCGTCTGGCGTATACAAATGATCTCCTCTTCTAGTGAGTGGGGAAAAGATACTTCTATGCATCCAGTCTGGTTTTTCTTGCGGTTGAAATTGTTTAAGCAGTTGTTGTTGGTCTTGATCTAGTGAGTCTTGATGATGGATGGCTAAAATCGGCTGAATATCAGTGTTCTGGCTGGAAGTGTCCTTGGCTGAGTTAGTTGGAAGTATGAATAAAGCATCAGCGTTAGTATGGAGTTTTCCTGGTCAATAGGTAATTTCGAAGTTAAACTCTTCTAATGATTCTCGCCACCTGACTGTTAGGGCATTTTTTGTGTCCGATTTGAGTAGCCATTGGAGGGCGTGGTGATCGGTGATGATGGTGACCTTGACACCTGCTAGATAAGCTTTGAAGTGTTGCAAGGCCCAAATGATTCCTAGACATTCTCTTTTAGTTACGGGATAGTTGACTTCTGTTGGGTTTAATGTCCGGCTTGCACAGGCAATGATATGTTCCTTTCCTTCTCTAGTCCTAGAACGGCGCCTATACCGAATTGTGAGACATCAGTGTTTAAGCGGAATGGTTGGGTGTAGTCTGGGAATTGATACTACTGGAGATGCTACTAGTAGTTCTTTCAAGGTGTTGAATGTTTTTAGACGTTGTTCTGTTCATAGGAAAGGTTCTTCTTTTCTTGTTAGGTCATGAAGGGGCTTGGCAATGGTGGCATTTTTTTTTACAAATCTGCAGTAGTAGGAAGCTAGGCCAAGAAAAGCTCGGACTCCTTTGACATTTATTGGAGGAGTTATGGTGCTGATGGCATCTAGTTTGTCAGGATCTGGGGCAATTCCTTTTTTTGAGACGATGTGTCCTAGAAATTGGACTTCTTTCTTGGCTAGAGTACATTTAGAGGGTTTGAGTTTTAGGTTTGCCTCTCTAATCCTCTGAAACACTTGTCTTAATCGTTGTAGGTGTTCAGCCCAGGTTTTCCCAAACACGATTCTGTCATCCAAGTATGCCAGGCAAGTTTCCCAGGTTAATCCTTGTAGGACAGATTCCATTAACCTGGAAAAAGTTGCAGGGCCGTTGCATAAACCAAACGGCAATACTATGAACTCATATAATCTTCCTTGACTTGTGGCAAAAGCTGTCTTTTGTTCGTGTTCTAGGAGGACTGGTACTTGCCAGTACCCGGCTTGCAGATCAAGGGTAGTGAACCATTTAGCTCCTAATAAGGAATCTAAAGAGTCGTCTATCCTGGGTAGTGAGGTAGCATCTTTTATGGTGACGTCATTTAGCTGTCGGTAATCAATACAAAAACGGGTGGATCCATCTTTCTTCCAGATGAGTACCACCGGAGATGACTAAGGTCTCGTTGAATGTTGGACAACTCCAGTTGCTAGCATGTCTCTGACTTGGGATTCCTCTTCCTGTCTTTGTATTGGATTTTTCCTCCGGATCGGTTGTTTGATCGGATGTCCTACAGTATGTATGGGATGGTGAAGTACGTTGGTTTTCGCGACATCTCGGCTGGAATTGGCGAATATGTCTTGGTAGGTAGTCATTAAATCACGTAGGTCGGTTTGTTATTGAGAGGTTAAATGGGAAGGAATATCAGGTAGGGGAAAAGGATTTTGTGAGGTATTTTCTGAAGGTAAAGATAGTTCTGCCTAAGGCTTAAGTTCCCCAATGGTTATCCCTTTTGGCAAGGTAATAGGTTGATCGGAGATGTTTGCTATCTTAATGCAATTTAGTTTACTTAAGATTAGGCTTGGAGCGGTCAGGCAATCCCTATCAAAAGGGCTTTGGAGGTGAGGGGTCATTATTGCATCCCCAGGTAAGGTGGGTAAAATGGGTACCCATCTTTCATGATGAGGGGGCAGTGTCACTAGTTTGGACATGACAGCTTGAGTGGTCTGGAGGAGACATGTGGTAGGTTTACTCGGTTTCTACTGATTCATCATGGGTTTGGGTTTAGGGTTTATCTTGTTAGGTTCTTTTGAAGAGGGTATGACTTTGGAACTCTTTACTAAATTCGTAGCTTGGGTAGCTCGTATGAGACAATTGGTAGGGCTGTTGGATTTTTCTTGAGGAATCATTGACTGGTTGGTAGGGGTTATGTTATTCAGAACTTTAGGGAGAGGTGTGATTTTTGACTTGTTGACTTTTTTAAGGTAATTTTTTTTTTGGAGTGGGGGTGAGAACTTCAATGTTCTCTTCACGCAATCAATGGAAGCGCTCAAGGAAGTGAGCAAATTGAGTCCCAAGTATCCATCGTACTTTGTCTCTTTGGGATCATAAATCATGAAAGAGAGTTCAGTTCCATGATATGGGACAGGGGTACTAACATATAGTGGAAGAGTCTGTCCATAATTTGGGAAAATATCATCATTAGCACTCACTAAAACTTATGGAAGAAGGTTGCATAAGACCTAAAGCTTTGCGGTGCTGCTTGAAGAAAGGGAAGAAGAGGCATTAACGGGAAGCCCCTGTGTCAATTAAAAGTCGGACTTTCACACCATTTAGAGTGATCTTCTTATAAATGGGAAGATTATCTGGATCTGTCCCCTCATGAGCCCCCGCCATTCTGACGACTATTTGTGTGCGGGGGCGGATTAAAAATCGAGATCATCTGTAGCTTCCGCTACCGTTTCTGGTTCTTCAATGTTTTCCTCTTCGCTGAAGTTTTCAAATCCTGCGGTTCCATCCACGGTGATTGTAGTGATGCGTCTTGGTTTGATCCAGGGAACTTGAGCCCACCAACTAGGTGACCCTGACCTTTTCTTGGTGAGTTCCATGAAAGATTTCTTTAGGGACATCAACACACATTGTCCATTACATGGTTTCCAGTTGGCGGGGCAAATTACGGCCCATTCTTCAGCTTTATCACTGGGTCTTGGTGCCACAGGGCCAGCTGAAGGTACTGTAGACGGGTGAGTAGTGACCCTACTGATGACGGCGATCTTGTCTTGTTCTCTTGTCTTTCTCAGAGCCATGATACGCCTTACTACTGGCATATCATTGTCGTAATTTGTGGGCTATGTGATAGAGAAATCACCGGCTACTGCCAAAGGTAAAATCCTCAGTAAAGCCTTGAATACTATATTCTTTCTCTGAGCTGGGGTCTCGTCAAGGAACGCGGTTATGGCCAGTTGAGTCAACTGGTTTATGGTGACGTCCAAATCACCTGAATACTTAACTTTGTGGAAATGACGGTCTGCTATTGTTTGACCAAGGACTGGCTTGATAGCTACTTTGGTGTAACTCTCAAACTGTTCCCACGTTAACCTGGGCATATTGTCACGCACATACCCTGACACCTTTGCTGCGTATTTTCCTAACTTCATCACTACAGTATATATCTTGGACGTGTCATCGTTCCCGAACGTCATGTCCAGGACCAGTTTGACTATTTCCAAATAAGTATTAATATCATACTCTTCTGGCTTGAATGCCGAAATATCGAGCGTTTTAGTTGCCATGATGAATATTGTGTGTGATGCTGATTGAGTAGTAACAACATTTATCAATACAAACACAACTAAAGCTGGTATGCCGTATCGAGACACCGCTACCGCCAGTGTTATGCCGGGTTGTAATCGAATTTGTGAATATGATAAGTATTTACTCAATCGGGCAATCAATAACACAATAACACACATGATAGTTAACACTCTTATTTATTCAAATGGTTATAGAATACATAGTATGGGGGTACGAACTCCACTATTATATAGAATAGTAAGTAAGTATCATGTGACTGGAGAGAGTTGAACAAGTTTTACTCTCTAATGAATTTCAGTTTGTCACTTACATAGTAATTGAAGAGAAAATATACGCAATGATGGGTAGATACATATATACAGTACACAAACAAGAATCATTGGCAATGATACATATGCGAGCCAAGTGTCTAACGCGAAGTATTCTGGCAAAGGTAATGTAAAGTATGGATCTTATCGCTCAGTTGCGCGTGGGTCTGCGCGGTGGGCAGTAGAAATTAAGTCGCGCTCAGGTGAGACTCCACAAGGTATAGCCCTCGGTACTATAGGTCAGATGGACTGGGATCCTTGGAAATAACAATTCACTTTAATGCGATTGAAAATCAGGTATTAAAGATATGAATTCTAATTCACTCTAGGAAGGAAGATAGTTTAAATTTGAATTCAACTATCTAAGAGTTATTGTGAATAATCTCTCACACGATACACAACAAATTATATTCGATCATATATGAGGTCAAATTACATGGGTTGAGGAACTCAGATCCACAGTAAATATAGTGACTGAATCGGAATAGATAAAATATATTTTAATATAGATTGGAATAAATTAACCAACTACTTATGAAACGCAAATGAAAGAGCATTGCAATATAGCTTAACAAAGAGCTATCTTGAATGGGCGTACATGACGAAGTTGCAGTTAGGAAATACCATGTATGATGGCATGAAAGGAGTTTTGAATAAATTAACAAATTCCTAAAAGAACGCAGAACTATGTAGCGTTGTATTATAACTTAAACAATGGTAATAATGAATGAATTACTAAAAGTAATAAAATAATCAATAGCCAAATAATAGGCGGAATAGATCAAGGAATGTACAATCTGAATTCCTAGATTGGTGTTGAAAGAATTACGTGACCTGGGTAATGTAAATCATTAGATTATTCACAAGAACTAATAGAAATCAGCTATCTTGACAAGAAATTAATTCTAACTCAATGGAAAGGGTTCTTTGCATTCGAGGGTAGTGGGGGGGGGGGGGGGGGAATAGTTGGTAAGTATTCTCTGGCGATAGTTACACGGATAAGATAATCCTGAATTGGGCGTAGGTTTTAGGTATATTGAATTTAAGAAGGGAATCGATTCACGATTCACGTTATACACTTCTCTTCGACTTGGGTACACAAAGAATAATAAGACATAGGAATAAAATCTGAGAGTATTCAACTAAGTAACACGTGTAAAAATGACTATGTAACGTACGTACAATCAAGGGTCTGAAGGATTAAATACACATTTTGGTAACAATATCTCATACTTATTGAATCACTGTACGGATCAAAGTTATTTAAATCTTACACGGGTATTAGATGGTCAAGATAGATCTTAGGCACAGACCTATAATTAAATTAAATAGAATAATCGCATATTATATCTTACCTTCACAACAATAGCCACAACTTATAACAAGCAGAGACACTTAGGGTATGGGGTAGAGGTAGCCTTGAACGAGAATCTGGAGGATGTAGGACTCGTGGTTCTGCTGGGCTGGACGTCAGGGGGAACTGCCTCTCTCACGGTTACAGGTGAAGTTGGTTCCGGGCTCCTCTGCACACTCTTGTTCTGGTTGAGTCTCAATACCAATGTCTACCCACAACCAGCCTAACCAGTGAAAGATAGCAATCGTATTTGCTAACTTCCTTCAATTTTAGTCAGACTATATTCGGTTTACTTTTAGATCTCAATTTGGTCTATTTCGAGATAATAGGGACATGTGGATATTGTTGTTTTTGCTATTGTGAAGGTAATTCTTAATCTAAAAATACACTGAAGTTATTTATATAAACACGAGGAGATTCTCGATCTCTCAATATTACCCTCTTTGTTTCACAGGGTTGTATTGTTGCATAATTAATGATTTTCTGGCTTTTCTTAGTCTGCAGGCCATATGTTTATTACTGATCACTTCATTTGCACTATTCCCAGTCTTCCCGTGAAGTACTGTAGAGGGGGTTCTGGGGTTCCCATTTGTGTAGATTTTTTAATGGGTTTTGGTGAGGAACTTGCATAAAATATTCCTCACTGTACTGCAAAGCTGGCTGGAACTGGTTATACGCCTTGGTTGTTTGTCTCTGGCCCTGCCATTGGTTGAGCAGGGATCCCTGTGATTGGTCTGGACTCGAACTTCTTTTGCGGGCAGAATATATATATATATATATATTTTCTTTCAGGCAGGTGAGATTAAAATAATAGGCACAGTTTGCATTATTGAGTTTTTTATTGATACTCTCAATTTTTCGTACAGTTTTCTGGTATTTTCAGGAAGTTGGAAGTTGGAAGTTGATGCCCCCAGGAATGCCCCCTCCACACACGCAGACGAACGACGCAGAGGCCCCGCCCACTCCTGCGTTTCGGCCAGCCTACCAGAGCTAGTCTTAGGTTAGCCAACCAGCGTACAGCTAGCGCACAATAAACCCTCTCTTTATCTTGTATCTCCTATATAAACTCGACTTATCACCTTCTAACTTCACTTCTCCTTGATAATGATGGCTGCGCCCATTGAAACGTCGGAACCCTTTGCAAACCTCCTTTACCAACTTCGTGAAAATACCACAAAAACTGTACGAAAAATTGAGAGTATCAATAAAAAACTCAATAATGCAAACTGTGCCTATTATTTTAATCTCACCTGCCTGAAAGAAAATATCCTCCCTGGCTACACTAATATCAAAATATATATATATACCCGGTATATATATATATATATATATATATATATATATATATATATACAGTAGGTTGCTGGGTTGTAGAGGTTGTAGTTGGTTGCTGGGTTGTAGAGGTTGTAGTTGGTTGCTGGGTTGTAGAGGTTGTAGTTGGTTGCTGGGTTGTAGAGGTTGTAGTTGGTTGTTAGGTTGTAGAGGTTGTAGTTGGTTGGTGGGTTGTTGAGGTTGTAGTTGGTTGCTGGGTTGTAGAGGTTGTAGTTGGTTGCTGGGTTGTAGAGGTTGTAGTTGGTTGCTAGGTTGTAGAGGTTGTAGTTGGTTGCTGGGTTGTAGAGGTAGTTGGTTGCTGGGTTGTAGAGGTTGTAGTTGGTTGATGGGTTGTAGAGGTTGTAGTTGGTTGCTGGGTTGTAGAGGTTGTAGTTGGTTGCTGGGTTGTAGAGATTGTAGTTGGTTGCTGGGTTGTAGAGGTTGTAGTTGGTTGCTGGGTTGTAGAGGTTGTAGTTGATTGCTGGGTTGTAGAGGTTGTAGTTGGTTGCTGGGTTGCAGAGGTTGTAGTTGGTTACTGGGTTGTAGAGGTTGTAGTTGGTTGCTGGGTTGTAGAGGTTGTAGTTGGTTGCTGGGTTGTAGAGGTTGTAGTTGGTTGCTGGGTTGTAGAGGTTGTAGTTGGTTTGCTGGGTTGTAGAGGTTGTAGTTGGTTGCGGGGTTGTAGAGGTTGTAGTTGGTTGCTGGGTTGTAGAGGTTGTAGTTGGTTGCTGGGTTGTAGAGATTGTAGTTGGTTGCTGGGTTGTAGAGGTTGTAGTTGGTTGCTGGGATGTAGAGGTTGTAGTTGGTTGCTGGGTTGTAGAGGTTGTAGTTGGTTGCTGGGTTGTAGAGGTTGTAGTTGGTTGCTGGGTTGTAGAGGTTGTAGTTGGTTGCTGGGTTGTAGAGGTTGTAGTTGGGTGCTGGGTTGTAGAGGTTGTAGTTGGTTGCTGGGTTGTAGAGGTTGTAGTTGGTTTGCTGGGTTGTAGAGGTTGTAGTTGGTTGCTGGGTTGTAGAGGTTGTAGTTGGTTGCTGGGTTGTAGAGGTTGTAGTTGGTTGCTGGGTTGTAGTTGGTTGCTGGGTTGTAGAGGTTGTAGTTGTTTTTTTTTTTTTTTTTTTTTTTAAGAGACAATGAACGGAGGAAGGAAAAACACAGATAAAACAAAAAGGTCCATGTGCCTAAAGGCATCCTCCATTCATAAAATGTTTGTAACAACTGGATTTAAACATTTGTAGATTGTAAGTTTGTGGAAAGCAATTCGAGGGAAGTGAATTCCAAAGAGTAGTAGCTCTGGGGATAAATTAATTCTGATATGCAGAAGTTCTGCATTGTGGAGGAGAAAGTGTAAATTCATGGGCGCTCTCAGCTGCCCTAGTTCTACGGGGAAAGATGTGGAGAGGCGGCACAATTGAAGCAAGTTCCTCGGAACAATTGCTGTGAAAATATCTGTAGAATAATGCAAGGGATGCAACGTTTCTTCGTATGGATAATGTAGGAAGGTCCTGTGTGATTGCAGGGTTATTGATTAATCTAATAGCTTTATTTTGAATTTTGTCCAACTGCCTCAATGCAACCACTCCACTTCCACCCCACAGAGGTGAACAGTAATCCATCTGAGAACGCACATGACTTTTATATATTACGGCCAACTGCTCGTCAGTGAAGAATTCTCGAACTCTGTACAGGAGTCCCAGTTTTTTAGAGGCATTCTTAGCAATGCTTCTAACATAATGTGTCCAGCTCAAGTTAGTAGTTAATGTTACACCGAGAATGTCAATACTAGGGGAAGTGGGAATATTTACATCATTAAAAAATATAAGGGAGTCAGTGAGATTCTGTCGGTTAGAAAATTGAATGTACTTGGTTTTCTGTGCATTAAAGGAAACTAGATTCTTTTGTCCCCATCCATTAATTCTAGAAAGGTCCTGGTTCAGAGAAATTGCAGTGTTTATTTTTGAATTTGTAGATCGGGTTGGGTGAAAGAATTGGTAAATGTGAAGGAACTCTGGAGTGTTGAGTCATCTGCGTAGGAATGTATTGGATTATGAGTGGTAGATATGAGATCATTGATATGAATGAGGAACAGAATTGGGGCCAAAACTTATCCCTGGGGAACACCAGCATTTATTGAGTGAAATTGAGAATAAAGGCCATCTACCATTACACGTATTTTTCTGTTATGAAGATAAGAAGAAATTAGTGGAACTAATGATGCAAGGCCGTAGTGTGACATCTTCGACAATAAGGATTGATGCCAGACTCTATCAAATGCCTTTGATATATCCAGTGCTATTGTATGTGTTTCACCACGTTGGTCTGTAGCTTGGTTGATTTGATGCGTAAGAAGGCAAAGCATGTCTGCAGTTGATCGACATCGTCTAAAACCATATTGCCTATCACTGATTAATTTATTATTCTCAAGATGCTTAATTATGTGATTATTTAATATAATTTCAAAGACTTTACCAAGAGTGGAAGTTATAGCTATTGGTCTGTAGTTTGATGGATCTGAAGAGGCACCTTTTTTAGGAACTGGATGGATGTTTGCTTCTTTCCAGGGTACTGGGAAACATGAGGTATGAGTACACAGACGGAAAATTTTGCCAATACAGGAGCGAGCACCAAGGAGCAATTCTTAAGTACCATTGGAGGAATTTCATCTGGACCAGGAGCCTTATCTACTGAGAGATTCTGCAAAATAGTTTTGACATGTCTGGTGTGGATCTTAAGTGAGGGAATTTCAGGCGAATTAAAATTAAGTACAGGGACATCTTGATTTATTTCATCTAAGGTTGAGTTGGTGGAGAAAATATCCGCAAGAAGGTTAGCTTTACCTCGTGGGTCACTTACAAGATTGCCAGTCGGAGATTTTAATGGTGGAATGGATGAAGCAGTAGTGAAGTTGGATTTAAATGAGTTAAGAGTAGACCAACATATTTTGTTATCATTTGGATTATTTAGAAGTTTATTTGCCTGCTTGTGGAGAAAGTTTGATTTAGTTAGGTTTAATACAGTTTTGGCATGATTTCTGATGTTTCTAAAGTAATTAAAGGCTTCATGTGTTCACGTGATGGTGTAGAAAGGCTGGACCTCCTGCCTGTATGGTTCGAATCCTAGCCCTGTCAGCTATATTTGTCATCCAATAAACAACTTGTCATGCTTAGGGCAGCCGGATTTCGATTAAATACCTGTCTGCCCCCCCATCAGAGTCGAGTTGAGAAGGAATACTGGTAGAAGTATCAAATTCCTTCTTTTAACTCTCGTGATGGTGTAGGTGGCTGGATCTCCTGCCTGTACGGTTCGAATCCTAGCCTTGTCAGCTATATTTGTCATCCAATAAATATATATATATATATGGTTTATCATTAGGAAAAGAAACAAACAGCAACTGACTGGTACATTATGAGGATTTTTTTTTCTGGACCCCCTTCTCCCTCCTGTTTAGCTCTAAGAGTTATGAGATGTTTATATGTTTGCCATATTAGTTTGGCGAATTTCGTGCCATTTAGGTGTCGAATTTTACCTGCCAAGTGATGGTGAGCCTACAATTTAGGCGGAACCGGCATTAGGCCAGAACATTTATCTACCGAACAATTTACACATTTATCTCCATGTAGGGTTTTTTTTTAATTTAATTTTCTAAGCTTGATAGAAGTCCAGAGAGCAAAATAAAAGGAAAGTAACTAAATAATATAAATATGAATATACAATTATAAAACTTAACATTGTGACCTAAAACTGGCAATCGTTATGTAAATTGTATATTTATATACTATATTTGTAACTTGTATCTTCCCCCCCCCCCAAAAAAAAAAAAAAAAAAAAAAAAAAATACAGGATGATCTACTATATCCTGATTTAGAATCCACAGTGAATAGTCAACTTACAAATATGAAACTACAATGACTCTCCATCATAATGACAGATTTTCACGATTAACACCGTAGGCTACTTGGCTATACAAAACTTAGCTGGGTAGTTAAGGGGGTAGTACTGTGCTTGATTTTTGGGCTATTAATAATATTTATGTATTAATTTATTTTTTAGTTTCCTCGCTAGACCTCCATTACATTTAGAAATACACCCCCTTCAAGATAAATTTGTAAATGTTACATTTGTAAATGTAAATGTATTATATTAACATTTAATATAAATGTTAAGGCCGATTTCCCTTAAATTTACAGGCTCGCTGTCGCTCACCAGGACAAAATCGACACCATAACGAACAAATCAACTCATAAACTATTTTGGCCAGTAAATACGAACTTTACCCGGTTAAGTATAGGAAGGTCAAAACTAATTCATCCTAACCTCTGTAACTCTAAAACGACTAGAACAAATGGGCTGTAACACCTCCTCCCTGGCTGACTCTTCCCAAATAAGAAATTTTAGTTTGATTACTCTAGTTTAATTTGAGTTTGGGGGGTTAGTAGTTAATATTTATGGCCTACTCATAATGAATGAACTAGAGTGCATATATTTCGTTTGGTAGGTTTGGTTAGGTTTGGACTAAATAATTATAAGCTCTGGTTGAATAGACACTGGTTGAGATCTACTGGATGACTTACATTTAGTCACAGTGGGTAGAAATTATACAGAGAGAAAGAGATATAAAGTGTGTATGTGTGTGTATGTTTGTGTGTGTGTGTGTGTGTGTGTGAGTGAGAGAGAGTGCGAGAGGATCGTAGACCAAAATAACCAAATTTAAGGTGAGAGAACGAAGAACTATGAAAGAAAAATCATCAAACAGAATGAAATATTTATCGGCGCTAAATATGAGAGAGAGAGAGAGAGAGAGAGAGAGAGAGAGAGAGAGAGAGAGAGAGAGAGAGAGAGAGAGAGAGAGCATAAACCCAATGTGCATCTCCCACCTTGTTAAATTATCTGCTTAAAGTAATAGGGTTGAAATAAAGAACACGTAATTAATATAATTATATTGAGCAACTTATTGAGGAATTTACAGTAAACCTGATTTGTGTTAATGTGCATGAAGTTGACAAAAGGCAAAGCTGCCTGTAACAAGCGTCAACCCCCCAGAAGTGAAAGAATGATAAAAGAGCCAGACTGAAGATGCATTAGAGTCAAAATGTCTAACACAGAGCGTGAAGCAAAGTCATAGGATGAAGGAAAAAAACATTAAAGGAGAGAGTTCCAGAGCATACTTGTTTAGTAAAAGAAAGACTTGGAAAATTGGTTAACTTTTGGGTTAGAGAGTTGTACAGAATAGGGACGGAATTAATGAAAGGCGGCTGCCACCTACTTTCCGCAAGGGAGTAGGTATACACTGAGAAAGCTCTGAAGAACACAGATTAATGTAATAGTTAGTACATTAATTACTGATCAACATGATATATTTTTACATTCAAATTAATTGTTTTTTAATACTTATATTAAAAGGAATGTCTGGGTATTTACACGATTATAGTTTTATATTTTCAATTTTACTTAGAACTACATGATGTGACTTTGCCCTGGGGGTAAGGGATTAGAATATGCCCCACGTGCCTTCTGCGTGTCGTCGTAAGAGGCGACTAAAGAGGTTGGGTAGGTGGGCTTGCGACCCCCACCCGTGAAAGATGCGTAGCAACGACAAACGAACGATCAGCCTCGGATGCGGACGGACCCTGTGTTGACGAACCCCGACCGACTATGGACAAGCTTACGGACATTCTGAGAATAGGGACATGGAACGTGAGTGGCATGAATGATGGCACAAAAGAGATAGAGGTCATGGAAGTGTTAGTGAATGCCAGGATGGATGTATGTGGAATGACAGAGACCAAATGGAAGGGTATGTATAGATGTGAGAGAGTGGGAGTGTGGAATGGCTGTGTGTGCTGGAGTGAGTGAGGAAGCAGAGAGAGAACGTGCGTGTTTATTTGTAAGTACCAAATGGAAGGAGCGTGTAAGAGAATATGGGTCTGTGGGTTCAAGGATTGTGTGGGTGAGAATGAAAGTAGGAATACAAACGTGGGTGATTGTGTGTGTGCATGCTCCGACAGAGGATAAACTTGTAAGAGAGAAAGAGGGTTCTGGGTGAATGTGGAGGCGTGCCTCGATGAGTTTGACAAGAACGAAAGAATATTTCTGATTGGGGATATGAATGGTAAGGTGGGTGATAGGAAAGTTGATGGAGTAGTGGGAGGGTGGGGGGTCCCGTCAGAGGTGAATGGGAATGGTAGTGCACTTGTGGACGCATGTGTGGGGAGGAGGCTGTGGATAGCCAACACCTTCTTCCGACACAGAATGATACACAGGTACACATGCAAAGTGGTGCAGAGGATGAAGGATAAGGATAAGACAGTGGTGGAACGAAAGTCACTGATTGATTATATAATTATGTGTGGATGAACGAATGAAGAAATATGTGCTAGATGCTAGGCTGTATAGGGGTATTGGATGGGGTCTGTCTGATCATTATGTAGTAGTA
Organism: Paralithodes platypus; assembly: GCA_032716605.1. Lineage (NCBI taxonomy): Eukaryota > Metazoa > Arthropoda > Malacostraca > Decapoda > Lithodidae > Paralithodes > Paralithodes platypus. The sequence continues at coordinate 26,483,141 of CM064543.1, read as the reverse complement.
GCTAGAATTAGGATACAAAACAAGTGGGTGAGGAGAGCTGGAGGGAGGCGAGAGGAAGGTGGAATGGTGAGGAGGGTGGAGAGGCTACAGGAGGAGGAAATCAGGGAAGAGTACAGGAGAGCAGTTGAAAGACGACTAGGTGGGTTCGGCCTGGAATATATGGAGGAAGTGGAGGAGATGAGCAAGGTGTTTAAGAAAGAGATATTTACAGCATGTGAGGAGGTGTGTGGAGTGAGGAGAAGAGGGAGGGGATTGAAAGGTACAGCATGGTGGACAGAAGATGTAAAAAGAGCTGTGGAAGACAAGAAGAAACATATAGAGAGTGGTTGGGTAGTAGAGGGAATGAAGATTTGGAGAGGCAGAAACGAGTGAGGTACGTGGAGAGAAAGAGAGTGGTAAAGAGAGTAGTGAAGGAAAGTAAGAGAAGAGTAGATGAGGAATTTGGAAGGATTCTGAGTGTAAAATGGAGGGAGTGTAAAAAACTGTTCTGGAAAGAAGTCAAGAAAGTTAGGGAAGGTAGCAAGGGAAACAGTAAGGGTGTGAAAGATAAGAATGGGAGAATGCTAGCCGAGAAGCAAGAGAGGGTCGAAAGATGGAGGGAGTACTTCAACGAGTTGGTAAATGTAAGGAATGAAGAGCCAGCAAACATAGTTGGATATGATATGGGAGGGAGAAGAGGAGAAGTATTGGAGGAGGAGGTGGGGATCAGGAGGTCAGAAGTGTGGGAAGCCATGAAAAAATTGAAGTGGGGGAAAGCACCAGGAACAGATGGAGTGTGTGGGAAAATGTTGAGGTATGGTGGTGAGATAGTGATCGAATGGGTATGGAAAAGTGCAAACTAGCATGGGAGAAGGGGAGTGCACCCGATGACTGGAAGACTGGCATAATAGTCCCCCTATATAAGGGCAAAGGGGAAAGAGGAGTGTGTGATAACCACCGAGGAATATGTCTTTTAAGCGTAGTAGAGAAGGTGTAAGGTGTACAGTAGCGTAGTGATTGAGAGAGTGAACAGAGAAATGGATAGGCGACAAGCAGGGAGGTTTTAGGAAGGGAAGAGGATGTGTAGATCAGATTTCTACCCTGAATTGTGTTGTAGAGGAATATCTGGAGAAGCAACAAAAGGTGTATATTGCCTTTATGGACTTGGAGAAGGCCTATGACAGAGTTCATAGAGAAGGTATGTGGAAAGTACTTAAAATATACGGAGTAGATGGCAAGTTGCTGAAAACAGTGAAGAGCATGTATGAGGGTGCAAAGGCGGCAGTACATGTGGAGAATGAGCAGAGCGAGTTCTTTGACCTGAATGTTGGGTTGAAACAGGGGTGTGTGATGTCCCTGTGGTTGTTTACTGTATATTTGGATGGAGTCATGAAAGAAATACTAGGAAGAGCAGTGGATGTTGGTGTATCGCTGAAAAGGGAGGGAAATGAGTGGAAGCTGCCTATAATACTGTTTGCGGATGATACAGTTCTGATGAGCGATAATGAATGGGAGTTGCAGGGTCTGGTAAATGAGCTTGGAACAGTGTACGAAAAACAGAATTTGAAGGTAAATGCGGGGAAGAGCAAGGTTATGGTCTTCGAAAGGGGTTAAGTCACAGAGTTTGAGGTGAAGTTGAACGGTCAGGCTATGGAGATCGTTAGCTCTTTTAACCCTTAATTAGCGGCGAGCAACATAAGTCGAGTATAATAAATCTGGACTATCTGGCGGCGCTCGACATAGGTCGTGTGGCAATTTCAGCACGTAATGTTGCTGAGAGAGAGACAAGTGGTGGCAGGAGAGTAGCGAGCGTATGACTGCTCCAGACCACCGCGGCGAACCTACTGACACGAATCCCACCTCCTCCCTCCCTCTCTCACTCGCTATATACGGAATTGTATGGGGAAAGTGCCGAATTACATGCTTTTTGCACTCGCGTTGCACGGTTGTTGCAAGAAAACTAGCCATCATAAAAGGATCGTTATGGTGTCATTGGAAAGCTCTGTTTATGCCCTTTCAGGGATAGATACTTGTTTTACGCTCTGGGTCTTATTTAGGCATGAAAATGATCACGTAAACAGCCCTATTTTGGGTAAAAACACCCCGCTGGGCGGTACATATAAATAAACCGCCTAGGCCGCTCGTAAGGTGTTAAGGTGGGCAGTGTGTTGAGTAAAGATGGGACTATGGATGAAGAAGTGTGGGAGAGGGTGCAACAGGGGATGAGGGTTGTAGGAACGTTGAAAGCAGTAACAAGAAATAGGGTGGTCAGTATGGAAGTGAAGAAGTATTTGCATGACAGTGTGGTAATCCCGACACTAACTTACGGAAGCGAAGCATAGACATTCGGGAAGAGACTCAGACCAAGAGTTAGAGCAACGGAAATTACTTACTTAAGAAGTGCGTGCGGAGTTACATGGAGGGATAGACAGACGAATGAGGAAGTAAGAAGGAGGTGTGGTGTGGAGGTAGATGTGCTGGAAAGTGGGAAAAGGAACAACATGAGATGGTTCGGCCACATGGAACGTATGGAAAGCGAGAGAATGACTAAGAGGGTGTACGAGAGCGAGGTGGAAGGACAGAGAGGGAGAGGTGCACCGAAGGAGTGAGGAAGTATATGGATGAAGGGAGTGCTGGTTGGGAGGAGGGGCGTCGACTGACTGGGGACAGAGGTGAATGGGGGCGGTTCGTTCGTGGCCACACCTTCGGGGATCACGGCGTCAGGCAATAGATAGATAGATAGATAAAACAAAACTTCCAAATTAAAAACATAACTTTGCTGTAAATATTTTAGTTGTTGCTTTACAAGGACAATTCCCTTAGGACGACATTTCACCTCAATTACAGACTTACAAAACGCAGAAGGTGGAATGTATTGAACCAGGTATTTCTGCACTCTGGCAAGTAAGATTTTGCACGTGTATATTTGATTTTTAGTGTGCTTACATATTGAATTTTCCAATGATGGATTACGGTGATAATGTATAATATATTTTATATTTATATATATATATATATATATATATATATATATATATATATACATCATCTCCCAGATCCCCACTGCCACCTACCAGATCGCCAAGGTCCTGAACAACCTCCTCACCCCCTACGTGCCCAGCCAATACAACCTTAACTCAGCCCACGATTTCTTGAACATTTTACGAGATGCCCCTCGGAACAACAACCACACAATCGCCTCCCTCGACGTAGGAAGCCTGTTCACCAACGTGCCAGTGGATAGGACAATTGACATAACACTACTGGAGCTGTGTACCAAGGAGGACCCCCTTCCTTTGCCCCCGGGGCAACATGTACAAGCAGATAGACGGTGTGGCGATGGGCAGCCCCCTAGGAGTTCTTTTTGCGAACTTTTTTATGGGTACCATCGAGGAAGAGCTCCTAGCTGCCCAACGACCCGCCGTCTACTGTAGATACGTGGATGACATCTTCGTGCAAATCAAGGACCTCCACGAACTACAGGAACTCCAGCGTCTCTTCATGACCTCCTCCGGACTTAACTTCACCTTTGAAAAATCTAACAATGGACAACTCCCCTTCCTCGACATCCTCGTAGCTCTGAACGACCATGGGTTCAAAACCACCGTCTACACTAAACCAACTAACACAGGACATTGCCTCAACGGCGATAGTGAATTCCCCCGCCGTTATCTTCTATCCTCCATCTCCGCCTATGTAAGGAGAGCCCTCACACACTGCTCTACCTGGGCCGACACCCACCAGGAACTAGAAAGACTATCCCAAGTTTTAGTGAATAATGGATACTCCAACTCCGACATCTCCAGCATCATCTTGAAAAATGGTACACCCAAAGCCCTCCCAACATTGAAATTAAGATCTTCTACCGCAATTACATGTCCTCTGAACACAAAAATGACGAGGCCGTCTTAAAAGAAATAATCTCCAAGCATGTCCACCCAACCAACCCGGAAAACAAAATCAAATTAATAATTTATTACAAATCCCCCAAGACCTCCAACCTCGTTCTCCGCAACAAACCAGCTTCCACCAAGATAAAGAGCCCGATGACTGACGATCACATCATTTACCAACATGCCTGTAATTATGAGGACTGTGGACCTCATTCATATATTGGCATGGCGCAGACTCGTCTTTCACGTCGGTTAACTCTTCACCTTCAGGCTGGAGCCATCAAAGACCACTATCTCACCCCCAACCACCCCCACCTCACACGCAACGAGATAGAGAAACACACCACCATACTCGATAAAGAAAGTGACCCAAGGAGATTACCTATACTCGAAGCGTTATATATCCAATCCTTACATCCTAACATCAACAACCAAACTCTCGACCTTCAGATCCTTCCTTCTGCCAAAAGGCACTACCCTACAGGACCTAACGCCCCTCCTCGCCCCCTGGTGCCCTTGACGCAGCCCCCCGCGCTACCTCCTTCAGCTTCGTCTTCTGCCGGCGCCACACGGACTACACAACTTAGGCCACGCCCCTCGACACGCAGCCAATCAGCTTTGACCCCGCCACCCGACCAACACCATCCCGCATCCAGTGCGCCTGCGTGAAGCGGTTCCCCCTTTGGCACTCCTAGAATACCCCTCCACCAATAGGAGACTTTTGCCCCCTGATTTTCGCCTCCTCTGATCCTCCACCCTCTATAATTATATACCCTTCCTGTTTACCTTTTATATCATTCTACCCTTACTTGATAATGCTGGTTGTCCAGTGAAACGCGTCGTATATCCTGTATCATCATGTACATTTATGTAACCCTGTACCACCATGAATTTTGCTCATCTCATTCATCTACTTCCTGCCACCCAGCGAAAACTCATCAGAGACCTGGAAACTTTGAATAATAAAATTTCCAACGCAAAAATTTCCATTTCTTTCAATCTCGTATGTATTAAAGAAAAAAAAAAAAAATATATATATATATATATATATATACATATATATATATATATATATATATATATATATATATATATATATATATATATATATATATATATATACTTATATATTATGAAAGCAATGTCAATTAACACAACATTATTTTTATATCATTACATCCACAAACGTCCTTAACATCTAACCACATACGCAATAAAGTGTAGGGTTTGTGACGCTCACCGCTTCCCCCAGAACCGCATGGCTTACTCGCTAGGACTCGCCAGGGCAGAGAATGTAGCTACAGTCTACCTATCATTGTGTACTTTCCTTCTCGAGAAAGCTTGTGTTGCAGACAGTTCAGAACTGTTCTTTGTTTTCGTCTGTCACAATCCTTTCTATTTTATTTAGTCAATTGAAAGTATTGTGTTAAGTGGTTGAATGATGGGAAGGCGAGCGGGAGAGAGAGAGAGAGAGAGAGAGAGACCAGGTGGTGTGACTTGGTGGTGAGTGTGGCGCGTGGCTGGCCCCCTTACATAGGCCTCGCGGAATTCGTTGCCTCCTGCCTAACACTTCGTTGCCTCCTGCCTAACACGGCCTACTAGGCGGCTGCTTACTGGGCGACTGTCGCGCACCCTCGTGCCATTCCTGCGAACTGGGACTCCACCCATGCGGTCCCTGGAAATATCCTGGTCAGATCCGTCCCAGACAGCATACTCTAAGCATCTCCCTTGAACTGTTCCACACTCTTGTCTTAGAATCTTTCTCTTCTACTGCCTCTATCATTTCCACTACTTCCTCACCTTTTATTAATATCAATCCCCCTCTGGTTCCCTGCATCCATCCCTTGAATTGGTGGCCAGACTGTATTATAGAACATAAGAACATAAGAAAATGGGAGTCTGCAGAAAGCCGATTGGCCTAAACAAGGCAGATCCCTGTCCCACACAACCCCAATTCATTACAAAGCCCAATTATAGGCTTCACACTCTAATACCCTGAGGATCATCTTACCAAAACGGTTAGAGATTAACGCAGGATTATGGAGGTCTGCAGAGCGCTGATTGGCCCAACCCGGCTGATCCCCCTTCACACCCAACCCTTCTCGTCCATATGCTTATCCAATTTTATCTTAAAGCTCCCTACAGTTTTAGATCCCACTATAGCACTTGGTAGTCCATTCCACCCGTCTACAACTCTGTTACCAAACCAATACTTGCCTATATCTTTTCTGAAACGAAATTTATCTAATTTGAAACCATTGGTACGAGTTCTTTCGCTATCACTGAGCTTTAGTACATTTGCCATGTCCCCTTTGTTAATCCCACTAACCCACTTGAACACCTCTATCATATCCCCTCTAACTCTGCGTCTCTCTAACGAATGTAAACCTAATTTCTTCAACCTTTCTTCATACGAAAGATTTCTAATATTATGGATCATTTTTGTCATTCTACGCTGTACTCTCTCCAATGAATTTATGTCCATTCTGTAATAAGGATACCAAAATTGGACAGCATAATCCATACTAATGACAAGTAAAGTTTTAAGATAACATCAGCAGTTCTGTTACTCACACTCCTAGAGATGAACCCGAGAATCCTGTTTGCCTTATTACGAACGCTTATACACTGTTTTCTAGGCTTCAAATCATTGCTAACAAACACACCTAGATCTTTCTCGCAGTCTGAATTTTCTAATTCTAAATTAGCTAGTTTATATTTAACATTTGTTTGCATCTTCCCTATCTTTAATACCTTGCATTTGTCAATGTTAAACTTCATCTGCCAATTTACTGACCATTCATGTAAGGTATCTAGATCCCTTTGGAGGCACTCTATATCGCTATCTGAATCAATTGATCTCCCTATTTTAGTATCTTCTGCGAATTTACTTATCCTACTAGTTATACCTAAATCTAGGTCATTTATGTATATAAGAAACAACAGGGGACCTAATACCGATCCCTGGGGGACACCACTTTTGACTGCTCCCCATTCTGACTTGGTACCATTTATGCTGACTCTCTGCTTCCTACCAATTAGCCATGACCTAATCCATCCTAACAACGCCCCACCTATTCCATGTGCCTCAACCTTTCTCATCAATCTCTCATGAGGGACTCTGTCGAAAGCTTTACTGAAATCTAAATATATAATATCATATGACTTGTCATTATCTACTGCTTCATATACCTCTGAGAAAAAACTAAGCAAATTAGTAAGGCAAGACCGTCCCTGAGTGAATCCATGCTGAGAAGAATTGATTAAGTTAAATGTTTCTAAGTGGTTTCCCATTTTCCTAGCAATAATTGACTCTAGTAGTTTTCCTATGATTGAAGTGAGACTAATGGGACGGTAATTGGATGCTATTGATTTATCCTTTTTTGAAGATCGGAACTACATTTGCAAGCTTCCAAGCTTCTGGAACTATACCTGTTTCTAATGACTTGTTAAATAGAAATGTTAATGGATAACTTAACTCATCTCTGCATTCTTTTAATACTCTAGCATATACCTCATCAGGACCAGGCGATTTATGAGGTTTCAGTCTGTCAATTTCCTTAACCACATCATTTCTACTTATAGTAACCGTACTTAACCTATTTTCTATACTATCGCTGTATACCTTACGGACTTCTGGAAACTGTGCCAAATTTTCATTAGTGAAAACGGAAAGAAATTGACTATTCACATTATATACTGGATCTCACATTTCTTATGTACTAGGCTAAGGTTGAAGATAGTCATTGTCTTTTTGGGAGATTGTAATGCTCGGACTGTCTCCATCAATCACTAATGTTTCTACAGGGTTAAATAATGCTAGACTAGGGATCAGGTACCTTGCTGTTGGTGTTTTCACTGTGTGTAGGCTACTTTTAAGCTGCATGACACTACGGATTCTGTGGGTTACCTGGGTGGATCTTTTGTCTGTGTGCCTTGGAGTTTAGATTGTGTAGTGCGTGGGGGCTGCTTGCCTAATCCACAGAACACTGTTCTAACTCTATTTGCTTTTACTTTTGAGGGTCGCCAGGAGGATACTCGATACTTGTGATCGAGAATCCTCAAGAGAGCACCCCTTCATATTAACGTAATCAGGCCACACAGACCCAAGGTCCACACTAGGCTAGGAGCTGCCTTGCTCCACCAGAATTCTGTACCTTTGCGCATCCCAGCTAGACTTTATTAACCTGGGTAGACATTAGCTTGATTAGATCATATACTCTTTTATGCATACCCATTATTTCTACACAGGCATTTTGAGGTCTAGGTTGCTGTAGAGAGACACAACCAGCATAGACCGGTTTTGTTAATAGGAGTACTACTTTTTCGTGGCGAGCATTATTACTGTTGCACCGCTTATAATATTCTTGTGTCCAATAACATTATAGGTCCAGCCTTTTGTGTATTTAGCCTACACGTGCATTGTCCTGCCTCCTGCTATTTTGTGGTTCCATTTCCGATACGTTCTTCTTAGTAGCATCCAACATTATTTAGATGATTCCTTGTTCGGTGCTTGAGGACTTTACAACACTTTCTTTCATAAAGGAGTGACAGATATTATTGATTAAAGTAACGTTAAGTAAACCTTCTTCTTGTTTGCATTAGATCACTCTTGTGATTTAATTAAGTTAACTATCTTTTCCTTGTGTACCATAACTAAGCAACCATATGTTATAGGTAATAGGCTGTTTCAGAGAACATCATTCTATAGTAGAAGCACATAGATACTGAGAGTTAAGATACCCCGCTATTGCAGAAATAACTCTGGAGGGTATTATGTGTTCTCTGTTCGACGGGATTATATATCAGGGGTTGGATCTAGCGTTTCCGTTGTTGCATTTATGCCAGTCTAGTCCAATGTATAAGAGCCACTGATTTATACGAGACCCGATCGTAACAAATGGCGACCTAGCTCAGGATTTGGTGAACTGACATATAATTGCAGGTGATTGTGCAGATTTTTCTCACAGTTTAGGCAGTGAACATTTGTTGATTTTGTGGAATATTTTTTGAGGACATGCAAGAATTATTTTTTTAGCAAAGTAATATAGCACTTAAGCTGTCTCCGAGAATTTTTTATTGTGAATATTGTGGTATAAGAGTTTGGGGTACTTCTTTTTTGTGTGTATCAAAGTGAAAAATCTTCAGTGAGCATCATGTCTTATAGCGGATCAGTGCAGGATGAAGACACAGTACGTGATGTAGAAGCTGAGGAGCAGCAGCATGGGCAGGTTGTTAACTTGGTGAACAGTGAGGAGGATGCAAGGAATTTTTTACAATGGCCTGTTACTTCCGACCGGTTGGTGGGTATGAATCGGTACGGTCTCCAGTGCTTAGCCGCAGCTATCGGTCATGTATGTACTAGTGGCATGACCAAGGATGACCTGATAACGTGTGTGCTGGGTGGGGTGACTGGCGTACGAGGTAGGGTGAGTGCTCAGAGCCCTTTGGCCGAGCCTCCCCTTCACTCGACTCCCAATCCTCCTATTGGAGTACCGACCCTGAGCACGCTTCCGCAGGTGGGTAGTGACTGGCAGGGTGGTTTGCCCCTGGGGGGATCACCGGGTATTTCTAACATCATTGCATCTCCTCCTCCTCCTCAAGGTTTGACCCCGGAGATGCTCTTTCGGCTCGAGATGGCAAAACATCAGAGTCAGCAGCAGACAGAGTTAGCTAAGATAGAAGAGAGAAAAGAGCTAGCTAAGATAGAAGAGAGAAAAGAGCTAGCTAAGATAGAAGAGAGAAATGAGCTAGCTAAGATAGAAGAGAGAGAAGAGCTGGCTTGGATGCAGCAACAGACGAGGGAAGCTGAGCTTAGGACTGAACTAGAATCTACAAGATACTGTGCCGACATGGATTTAGAGAAGTCTCGTGTTGAGACGACGGGACAGTGAATCGGTACTGGAAACCGTGCGCATGATCAGTCTCTGTCGCACCTTCTCAAACTGGTCCCTGTATTTGACGAGTCTGGTGTCACAGAGTTTTTCAATAGATTTGAGAAGAAGTGCCGGGAGCATCAGTGGCCTGAAGTTAAGTGGGCGGCCCTTGTGTCATCTAGACTCGTAGGTAAGGGGCTCAAGGCTTACAATGCACTGCCTTTGGAGTCCTGCGTTGTTTATGAGGAGCTCAAGGAGGCTGTCCTGCAGGCATATGAGCTACAACCCGAGACATATAGGTTAAAGTTCCGGGGTGTGACTAAGGGGCGAGACAGTACCTTCTTGGAGCACGCCCGGGACCTGTCCGACGCTATGGGAAACTGGCTCAGATCAGAGAAGACAACTACGTTTGATGAGGTGAAACAGTTGATGCTTCTAGAGCAGTTTTATAAGTGTACGGGCGGCGACTTGACTTTAAACCTTAAAGAGAAGAACCCAAGAACTCTCGTAGAAGCAGCAGAAATGGCTGATCGTCGGTTGTCACTAATTCGGGGGTGCGGCTCTGCACAGAGAAACTATGTAGGCGTTAAGGAGCGTTACCCTCCCCCTCCCCGGAAAATGGACACACATAAATTTAAAAGCAATGACACCAAGACTGATGACAAACCTAGCACCGCCCCGTTTAAGAAGGGTCAGGGGACTTTTACACCTCAGTATAAGTCCAAGGGGAAATTTGAGTGTTATCACTGTCACGAAGAGGGGCACATAGCAAAAGCTTGTCCGAGCAGACCTCCCACGGCGGCTGTGTCATTGGCTCGCAGCATTGGGTGTTACGAACTGGCACTCGGGTACACAAGGGCTCTCAATCAGGACTCGAATACGGGTCGCTGCCACAACGGAAACACACGATCCCAACCCCTGAGTACTGCCAGCTGAACAAAAAACACCAATACCCTCCAGAGTTCAATCTGCTATAACGGGGTATACAAGAACTCGGTACTAGTGTTCAACAACAGACTAATAAAGAGACAGGAATTATCTAGTCTGGTCAACAATCAAACAATGAAGTAAGAAACAACAACACAAAAGAATAGTGTTGGCCGAAGCCGAAGTAATCCACCCTTGACTATGAACTTAAGAAGTCCACCACCCTCTACTTCGGATCGGCACTATTACGTTACGTTAATTAATAGTCCTTAAGCATCGAGCAAGGAATCTTCTGAAAAAAGTTAGATGCTTCTCGGATGCTCGTAAGAAGTACATATCGGATTTTGAACAGTAATTCAATAAGCAAAAACACTGGCAATTAAATACTATTAAAGGCTTAAATTGGCATAAGAATAATTAAAAGAATATGCAATAGTAAATAGAAAACATTAAAAGGAAGTACTCCGCAAATGCAACGGCAATAGCCTACTCGGATTGTGCTCGTGGGCCACTAATCACTAAAGTAGCCAAGCTTGCAACACATGAAATCAATAGTGCATAAACAATATCATACATAAGGAAAGCTTCAATACTATTCTGTATCTACTAATCGAGTAAAGTCTAGCTGGGGTACTGTGGGCAAAATGTAGCAGTGACTGAGCAAAAACGGCTCGTAGCCTAGCGAAGTCCTCACGACTGTTTAAAGTATTACGTTAAAACTAACAAGTGCACTTTGAGAAATCCAGATCCCTTGTATCTGGTTTTCTCCCGGCTCCTTGACAAAGTAAAAACAAACTGTTAATAAAATACAGGGTGGTTAGGCTCTTGCCCTCACGCACTGTAAATTATAAACTCAACACAGTCAGCCGCGAAGACAACCTAGGCTTCACTGAACCGAGACGAGTATGCAGGTTTATCGCTTAACCACTGCATCAAACAACAACTCGTAACACAGAAAAGCCTTACCCCAGTCTAGCATTACCTAGACCAGCAGAAAACAGGAATAATAATAATAACACACAGGGAAATGCATATACAAGTGCAACAAACATAAATCAATCCTATTCTAAGTCAACCCTTCCAAAATAGGCTATCTAATAGGCAAGTATCTCGTGAGAACTCAAGCGATAATACGTTGGCTGACTAGCTCTGCACCAACGGGACCATGGAAGTTAAACAGGGCAGGGAAAAGAGGAAATAAGAATGTAAGGTAGTAGAGAAAGTTCCCATCAGTTAGAAGAATATCAAATAATTAGCAAGGGAAATGAGAAGTCACTCTGCCTAATGAGTTCTGATGAAAAAATGGCTAGACTTCCCTTTTATACCCGGCCCTCTAGTGAGCCCAACGTGAACTACTAAGGACCGCCCACTGACAACCATTACGTAATTTCTCTCTCTCCTCTGGGATACACAAAGGCTCCCCTAGCACTGAGGGAGGGAGGAATGCGAGTGAGTTAGGCCTACCTCCTGCCTGGCGTACCCACTGACACCTAACTGTGGCTGTTTCTCTTCCCATCATTCCAAATAAGTTTTACACACAATACTTATAACTAATGATATAAAATAGAACTCGTTGACTCAGATGAAAACAAAATACATATTCATAATACTTATAGTACAACGGCTCACATGAACTGAGTTAGGAAACTCTACATAGACTATAGCCAAAGTTCCTGCCCTGACGATCCTAGCGAGAGTGGGGCATGACTAGGCGTTCTGTACATCATGCTCACATGTGGACATGCGTCACACCTCCCCCAAGATTTTACTCGCTCAACCCTGAGCTAAAATCTGACAAACACAGAACCCCATCAAGCCCCTCACACCCAGCGACCGCATGGCACTAAAACAAAGCTGAGTTTATCACCAAAACACATCTTATTATTAAAAAAAAAATCCACATTTTATAACTCCTCCCAACAATAGCAAAAAGACACAATATCATGCTCCCAGAGCGAGCTTACAGCAGCTCAGCCGTTTGATAGTTTGTGGACTACTCAAACTCTATAGGCTATGACAAACTTATACGATTACCTATATCAAAATACATAGGCCATAGGCTGGAACATACACCTCGAAGTGCCTGAGCGACAGCACAATCGCCAGTAATTCCTTTTCTATTGTAGAATAGTTCTTTTGTGCAGCATTGAACTTCTTAGAAAAGAAACTTACTGGGTGTTCCACACCTTCATTGTCTGTCTGTAGCAAGACGGCACCAGCCCCTACTCCACTAGCATCTGTTGCCAGCTGAAAAGGCCTGTTAAAGTCTGGGGCCCTGAGTATCGGGTGAGTACATAGCAAATGTTTCACCAAAGTGAAAGCCTTTTCACACTCAGGTGCCCACAAAAACTTTTTGTCTTTAGATAACAAATCTGTGAGAGGTGCCAACACCGTTGAGTAACCTTTTATGAAGCGTCTGTAGTAGCCTATCATACCCAAGAATCTCATAACCTGCTTCTTGGTTGTTGGGTGCGGAAATTTATTGATAGCCTGTACCTTGTTCTGAGGAGGGCACACCTGTCCCCTTCCCACTACAAACCCTAGGTACTGCACAGTGGCTTTTACGAAGTCACACTTTGCCAAATTTACGACCAGACCTGCTTCACTAAGTTTCCGGAACAAGGTCTCAAGGTGCTCACAATGGCTCTCAAAGTCGTCATCATAAATTATTACATCGTCCAAATATACGGTGCAATTTGGAATGTCCTTTACAATTTCATTCATCAGGTTCTGAAACGTTGCTGGTGCATTCTTAAGTCCGTAAGGCATAACATTGCACCGGTAGGTACTCCCGTCCACAACAAAACCACATACCTCTTTAGCACGCTCGGACAAAGGTACTTGCCAGTAACCTTTTACTAAATCTACTTTAGACAAAAAACGAGCATTACCAATTTTGTCAACACTATCATCAACCCGCGGAAGAGGATATGGGTTAGTTGGAGTCAAACCGTTTAACCTACGGAAATCAATACAAAAGCGTACCTTGCCATCTGGCTTAGGCTGCAGTGTTACGGGGGAAGTCCACTTAACTGTGCCTTTCTCTATCAACCCTCTACCGAGCATATACTCCAACTCATCCCTCAGAGCTGGTAGTTTTATGGGGGGCACACGGTACGGGATTGACTTAAAGGGTATATGGTCCCCCACGTCAACATCATGCATAGCCTGGGTAGTGAGGCCTGGGTGTTCAGCAAATACAGTGGGTTATGAACCGAACAACTGACGGATAGCATCAAACTGCGGCTCAGGCAAATGAGCTATAGCCTCGTCAGCCCTTAGGCTCGAGATCCCCGCCCACTGATCCGCTGAAACATGTTGATCCCAGCTATCCTCCTCCGAAGCTTGACTGTCCCCCTCTCCTTCTCCACCACGGCCGCAACAAGCCAACACAGGGACAGTGAGAGGCTCAGAGGGGCGCCTCACATACTCTTTAATAAGGTTCACGTGACATAACTGGTTCTTTTTCCTCCTGTCTGGAGTGGCAACAAGGTAATCTAAGTCTGACAAATTTTTTACAATTTTATAAGGTCCAGTGTACTTCGCAGAGAGGGGGTTACCAACCAAAGGCAACAAAATTAATACCTCTTGTCCTACAGTGAACTTCCGGAGCCTCACTTTGCGATCATACCTGTCCTTCATCAAAGCTTGTGATTCTGTCAAATTTCTACCTGCCATCTCCAGACTCTTAAGCATGCGCTCACGGCTTTCAAGCACATACTTTAATAATGGACAAGGCTGCACAGTCCCCTCCCAAATTTCTTTCAGCATGTTAAGGGGGCCCCTGACACGGTGTCCAAAAATCAGCCCGTTTGGACTAAATCCCAGGCTCTCACCAGGTACCTCCCGAGCAGCAAACAGCACATAAGGCAATCCAAGATCCCAATCCATACCGTTGTCAGCACAATAACACCTGAGCATGCTTTTAAGTGTAGCATGCCACCGCTCAAGCACCCCTTGACTCTCAGGGTGATACGCTGACGATACTACTGCTCGTATCCCATGCTGTTGCATTGTTTGCTTGAACATGTTGGAGGTGAAATTAGATCCCTGATCAGACTGAATCTCCTCCGGGTACCCGTACCTTGAGAAGTACCACAACAAGTTACTGACTACCGTCTTAGCCATTCCATTTTTCATAGGGTATGCATCGGGGTATCTAGTGGCAACATCCATTATGGTTAACACAAATTTATTTCCAGCCTTAGTGGGAGGGAGTGGACCAACCATGTCAACAATAATTTTACTAAAGGGTGGCCCAATCACAGGAATAGGGTGTAACGGAGCCTTAGGAGTAACTTGGTTCGGTTTCCCGACACGTTGACAAATATCACATGAGTTTATCCATGACTGCACATGAGACTTCATCCCCGGCCACCAAAACAATTTCCCCATAGCCGCCACCGTTTTCTTGGCACCCAAATGTCCTGATAATGGAGAATCATGAGCCAACCTAAGCAAACTTTCCCTGCAGCCCTCTGGCACGACCAGCTGGTCAACTGTACCTGATCCGCCCTCCCAGTTCCTTTTAGGATCTTGATATCGGTGGTATAAAATTCCATTAAAGAAAAAAAAATCCCCTGCCTTTGCATCCCTATCTTCTTCTAACTCCACAGCCCCATTGGTACACTGCAAAACCTCTGGATCCTCTAATTGCAACTTTCGAATGTCTGTGGGAGCCAACATGTCTAACTGCTTGGTCAACAACTCATGCCCTCCCCCAACATCCAACTTAGACATCCGGTTTTCTCGCTGCAGGTAACGGTGCTGTCTCTGAGTCTCTGCCTCCTCCACTACTTTATCAACTGTGTTAGGCACTGGAGTTACAACAGACTCGGTCAAAGGTCCTGCTATTGGGTCTTTTGGGAGAGCCACTGGTTCTAAACTCTTCAAACTTTTCCCAGCCTTCCGCTTCTCCTTAATTCCCTTCCTCCGCTGTTCTGTGGCCTGGGAAATAGGCTGTGATACCTTAAATGCTTAGGAGCGAGTTACCACACATGCCATCTGTTGGCGTTGACAACTCACTACCCACTCTTGTTCCTCCCTACTCACGTCGGCCGGCCTCTCGGCAACGACTAAGGGTGGAACCTCTAAAGTAGGCACCGCAAAGTCGTTGCCGAGAAGAAGGTCGACGCCCTCCACTGGCAATTTCTCAACGATCCCAACATCTAAGTCCTTAATCACACCATCAACTTCCAGCTCCACACGAACCAACGGGTATGACCTGGTCGCATTAATACCCTGAACAACAATCACCTGTGCCGCATTAATTGGTCGCCCCGTGAAATTCTTCAAAAGTGTCTGTGAAGCTCCAGTATCACGCAAAACTTCCACCTTATGCTGGCAACCCGCCCAACTTACCCTACCGGTCCCTCTATGGGCGCAAAAGACATCACGGACAGGGGACGAGCCTTCCTGAGTCTTATACATAGCCTGTGACCCTGCCGCTGGCAAACTACCCTGGGTAAATCCAGACGACATTTCAGCCACACCTATGCTGCGCACCAAAGACACGGCTGCAGTTGGCGGCTTACTAGGACAAGATTTTGCATAATGCCCCTTCTTTCTACAATGAAAACATTCCACTTCCCCTATCGGTCTCTTCTGATAAGGGGCGGAGTTCTGACCCTTCTGTAATGGGACGGCTGTAGTCTTTGGTTCAGTCCTGGTATCTTGGCTTTTAAACTGAGGTTTATATCTATAGTGATTGTCCTGAGCTCGAGGGTTTGGAGTATCGCGCCCCTTGGGAACTGCATCAACACGCTTTACAGATTCACATCCCCTGATTAGCGATAACCTGAGGTCAACCATCTCAGCTGCCTCTTGAAGAGTTCTTGGGTTCTTTTCTTTAATAGTTAAAGTCATTTCTGCACCAGTACACTTATAAAACTGCTCGAGCAGAAACAGCTCAGTCAACTGTTCTGCCGTCTCAGCTTTCTCAGAACGTGTCCAGTTTTTAAGTGCATCTTTTAAGTCCTGGGCATGTTCAAGAAAGGTCGCCTCCCTAGTCTTTGTAACACCCCGAAACTTCAATCGATATGTTTCCGGTTGCAACTCGTATGCCCTAGGACAGCTCTCTTCAATTCTGGGTAGTCAATGCAAGACTCTAAAGGCAGTGCATCATAAGCCTTCAGACCCTTACCCGTAAGTCTTGAGTAGACTAGAACTGCCCACTTCTCTTCAGGCCAATTATGCTCCCTACACTTCTTCTCAAAACGATTAACAAATTCTGTGACTTCAGTTTCACTAAATACCGGCACCAATTTGACTAATTGGGCCAAGGACTGTTCTCTTACTTGGCCCTCACGGCCCATCCGAGTCCCTGTCGACTCTGCACGAGTCTTATCTAAATCTATTTTAGCACAAAATTTCTACGAGTCGTACCTAAGCTCAACCTCATGCCTCCTAACCTCAATCTCATACCTCCTCGTCTCATCCTCCTGCCTCCTGGTCTCATCCTCCTACTTCCTAGTCTCATTCTCCTGCTTCCTAGCCTCAATCTTAGCAAGCTCAAGTCTAAATACCATATCTGGAGACAGGCAGGAAGAGGGAGCTGCCACTACTGAAGGAGGGGGGGCAAAAACTGGGGAACCACCACGTGCACCACCCGAGGGCACTCCAATCTGCTAATTCTCATCCCTCTGTGGGAGAGTGCTAACCTCCGGTAACTGAGTGGACGGCACTGTGGGAGTCGAGTGAGAGGGGATCTGGGGAGGAATCCCCCCAAACGCCCTCTCCTCCGAAACCCCATGTCGCCCACGCAACACCCAGGAAATCAGCTCCCCCTTGGACATCCCTGCTACATTGGAAATGCCCAAAACCTTGGCTATCAGGTGCAAGCCACAAACATCCACCCAGTCAGCCTCTCCTCCGTCACGTGGTACCGCTTACTCACAAAAACTCTAGCATCCTCCTCACTGGTTACTAACGGCACACCTTCAAATGACATCTCTCGCTCATCGTCAGTGCTAATGCACGACATACTGAAGTCCACAAAAAAATTCTCAAGACAAAAGTGTTAAACTTCCTATCTATCTATCTATCTATTGCCTGACGCCGTGATCCCCGAAAGGGTGGCCACGAACGAACCGCCCCCATGCACCTCTGTCCCCAGTCAGTCGACGCCCCTCCCCCCAACCAGCACCGCCTTCGTTCATGTAGTTCCTCACTCCATCCTTCCACCTCATATTCGGTCTACCTCTCCCCCTCTGTCCCTCCACCTCGCTCTCGTACACCCTCTTAGTCATTCTCTCGCTTTCCATACGTTCCATATGGCCGAACCATCTCAAGTTGTTCCTTTTCACACTTTCCAGCACATCTACCTCCACACCACACCTCCTTCTTACTTCCTCATTAGTCTGTCTATCCTCCATGTAACTCCGCACGCACTCCTTAAGTAATTCATTTCCACTGCTCTCACTCTTGGTCTGAGTCTCTCACCCAACGTCCATGCTTCGCTTCCGTAAGTCAGTGTCGGGATTACCACACTGTCATGCAAGGACTTCTTCACTTCCATACTGACCACCCTATTTCTTGTTACTGCTTTTAGCGTTCCTACAACCCTCTTCCCCTGTTGTACCCTCTCCCGCACCTCTTCATCCATAGTCCCATCTTTACTCAACACACTGCCCAGATACTTAAAAGAGTTGACGATCTCCATAGCCTGACCGTTCAGCTTCACCTCACACTCTGTGACTTCACCCCTTTCGAAGACCATAACCTTGCTCTTCCCCGTATTTACCTTCAAATTCCGTTTTTCGCACACTGTTCCAAACTCATTTACCAGACCCTGCAACTCCCATTCATTATCACTCATCAGAACTGTATCATCCGCAAACAGCAGTATAGGTAGCTTCCACTCAATTCCCTCCCTTTTCAGCGATACACCAACATCCACTGCTCTTGATAGTATTTCTTTCATAACTCCATCCATATATACAGTAAACAACCACGGGGACATCACACACCCCTGTTTCAAACCAACATTCAGGTCAAAGAACTCGCTCTGCTCACTCTCCACACGTACTGCCGCCTTTGCACCCTCATACATGCTCTTCACTGCTTTCAGCAACTTGCCCTCTACTCCGTATATTCTAAGTACTTTCCACAAACCTTCTCTATCCACTCTATCATAGGCCTTCTCTAAGTCCATAAAGGCAACATACACCTTTTGTTTCTTCTCCAGATACTTCCACAACACAATTCAGGGTAAAATTTGATCTACACATCCTCTTCCCTTCCTAAAACCTCTCTGCTCGTTGCCTATCCATTTCTCCGTTCTCACTCTCACTCTCTCAATCAACCTACTGTATACCTTCCCTACTACGCTTAGAAGACATATTCCTCGGTGGTTACCACACACTCCTCTTTCCCCTTTGCCTTATATAGGGGGACTATTATGCCACTCTTCCAGTCATCGGGTGCACTCCCTTCTCCCATGCTAGTTTGCACATTTTCCATACCCATTCTATCACTATCTCACCACCATACCTCAACATTTCCCCACACACTCCATCTGTTCCTGGTGCTTTCCCCAACTTCACTCTTTTCATGGCTTCCCACACTTCTGACCTCCTGATCCCCACCTCCTCCTCCACTACTTCTCTTCTTCTCCCTCCCATACCATATCCAGCTATGTTTGCTGGCTCTTCATTCCTTTCATTTAGCAACTCACTGAAGTACTTCCTCCATCTTTCGACTCTCTTGCTTCTCGGCTAGCATTCTCCCATTCTTATCTTTCACACCCTTACTGTTTCCCTTGCTACCTTCCCTAACTTTCTTGACTTCTTTCCAGAACAGTTTCTTACTCTCCCTCCATTTTACACTCAGATTCCTTCCAAATTCCTCATCTACTCTTCTCTTACTTTCCTTCACTACTCTTCACCACCCTCTTACTCTCCACGTACCTCGCTCGTTTCTGCCTCTCGGAATCTTCATTCCCTCTACTACCCAACCACTCTCTATATGCTTTCTTCTTTTCTTCCACAGCTATTCTTACCTCTTCTGTCCACCATGCTGTACCTTTCACTCCCCTCCCTCTTCTCCTCACTCCACACACCTCCTCACATGCTGCACAGATCTCATCCTTAAACACCTTGCTCATCTCCTCCACTTCCTCCATAACTTCCAGGTCGAACCCACTAGTCGTCTTTCCACTGCTCTCCTGTCCTCCCTGACTTCCTCCTCCTGCAACCTCTCCACCCTCCTCACCATTCCACCCTCCTCTCGCCTCCCTCCCGCTCTCCTCACCCACTTCTTTTGTATCCTAACCTTAGCTACCACTACATAATGATCAGACAGACCCCCTCCAATACCCTAGCATCCATCACAGATTTCTTCATTCGTTCATCCACACATACATAATCAATCAATGACTTTCGTTCCACCACTGTCTTATCCTTCATCGTCAACATACATTTCCACGTGTACCTGTGGATCATTCAGTGTCGGAAGAAGGTGCAAGCACTAATTACTAAATTAACTGGAGTCTCTTAAATGCTTTACTAATTGCCATACAAAAAAAAAATCTTCAATATGCACGCTAAAATACAAACAAACAAATGTTGTACAACTCTGCAAAAATTTATACTGTTCACAAAATCCTAAGCAAGGTCGCCATTTGTTACGAACTGGCACTCGGGTACACAAGGGCTCTCAATCAGGACTCGAATACGGCTCGCTGCCACAATGGAAACACACGATCCCAACCCCTGAGTACTGCCAGCTGAACAAAAAACACCAATACCCTCCAGAGTTCAATCTGCTATAACGGGGTATACAAGAACTCGGTACTAGTGTTCAACAACAGACTAATAAAGAGACAGGAATTATCTAGTCTGGTCAACAATCAAACAATGAAGTAAGAAACAACAACACAAAAGAATAGTGTTGGCCGAAGCCGAAGTAATCCACCCTTGACTATGAACTTAAGAAGTCCACCACCCTCTACTTCGGATCGGCACTATTACGTTACGTTAATTAATAGTCCTTAAGCATCGAGCAAAGAATCTTCTGAAAAAAGTTAGATGCTTCTCGGATGCTCGTAAGAAGTACGTATCGGATTTTGAACAGAAATTCAATAAGCAAAAACACTGGCAATTAAATACTATTAAAGGCTTAAATTGGCATAAGAATAATTAAAAGAATATGCAATAGTAAATGGCAAAAATTAAAGGGAAGTACTCCGCAAATGCAACGGCAATAGCCTACTCGGATTGTGCTCGTGGGCCACTAATCACTAAAGTAGCCAAGCTTGCAACACATGAAATCAATAGTGCATAAACAATATCATACATAAGGAAAGCTTCAATACTATTCTGTATCTACTAATCGAGTAAAGTCTAGCTGGGGTACTGTGGGCAAAAGGTAGCAGTGACTGAGCAAAAACGGCTCGTAGCCTAGCGAAGTCCTCACGACTGTTTAAAGTATTACGTTAAAACTAACAAGTGCACTTTGAGAAATCCAGATCCCTTGTATCTGGTTTTCTCCCGGCTCCTTGACAAAGTAAAAACAAACTGTTAATAAAATACAGGGTGGTTAGGCTCTTGCCCTCACGCACTGTAAATTATAAACTCAACACAGTCAGCCGCGAAGACAACCTTGGCTTCACTGAACCGAAACGAGTATGCAGGTTTATCGCTTAACCACTGCATCAAACAACAACTCGTAACACAGAAAAGCCTTACCCCAGTCTAGCATTACCTAGACCAGCAGAAAACAGGAATAATAATAATAACATACAGGGAAATGCATATACAAGTGCAACAAACATAAATCAATCCTATTCTAAGTCAACCCTTCCAAAAATAGGCTATCTAATAGGCAAGTATCTCGTGAGAACTCAAGCGATAATACGTTGGCTGACTAGCTCTGCACCAACGGGACCATGGAAGTTAAACAGGGCAGGGAAAAGAGGAAATAAGAATGTAAGGTAGTAGAGAAAGTTCCCATCAGTCAGAAGAATATAAATAGTTAGCAAAGGAAATGAGAAGTCGCTCTGCCTAATGAGTTCTGATGAAAAAATGGCTAGACTTCCCTTTTATACCCGGCCCTCTAGTGAGCCCAACGTGAACTACTAAGGACCGCCCACTGACAACCATTACGTAATTTCTCTCTCTCCTCTGGGATACACAAAGGCTCCCCTAGCACTGAGGGAGAGAGGAATGCGAGTGAGTTAGGCCTACCTCCTGCCTGGTGTACCCACTGACACCTAACTGTGGCTGTTTCTCTTCCCATCATTACAAATAAGTTTTACACACAATACTTATAACTAATGATATAAAATAGAACTCGTTGACTCAGATGAAAACAAAATACATATTCATAATACTTATAGTACAACGGCTCACATGAACTGAGTTAGGAAACTCTACATAGACTACAGCCAAAGTTCCTGCCCTGACGATCCTAGCGAGAGTGGGGCATGACTAGGCGTTCTGTACAGCATGCTCACACGTGGACATGCGTCACATGGGGTGTTCCAGAAGTCTTCTGTGTTTGCTGGAGGCATAAGATCAGAGAATGGAGCACCGCCAGTGAAGAAGGATCCGGAAGGCTCGAACCCTGTCCGCGATGCCTTTTGCGACCATAGAGGGCATGGCTGCGTGAAGTGGGGGGGCAAGAAGCACGGGGTACAGCTTTTGCGTGACATAGGTGCCTCTCAGACACTCTTGAAGAATTTCACTGGTAGACCCATAAACGCGGCGCGGGTAGTTGTGGTGCATGGAGTTAATGCAACTAGGTCATACCCGCTTGTTAGAATGGAGCTTGAAGTTGACGGTGTGACTCGCGAACTGGATGTGAGAATCGTGGAGAAATTGCCTGGTGGGGGCGTCGACCTCCTTCTCGGCAATGACTTTGCGGTGCCTGCTTCTAAGGTTTCACCCTTAGTCGTTGCCGAGGAGCCGGCCGACGTGAGTAGGGAGGAACAGGAGTGGGTTGAGAAGTGTCAGGTGCAACCAATGGCGTGTGTTGTAACCAGATCTCTCGCATCCAGGGAGTCACAGCCTAACCAACAGTCTTCAAATAAGCGGAGGAACGGTCACGAGAAGGCGCTGAAAGCTGATACGGTGGAGAGTCTAGTACCAGCAGCGCTTCTCGGGGACTCAGTATTAGCACCGTTAGTAGAGTCTGGAGAAGCACCACCACCTGTCACTGAGAGTGTAGAGGCAGGGCTTAAAGAGACTCAGAGGCAGCAACGGTATACACAGAGAGAGCAACGGGATGCAAAGTTCGATGTTGGGGGAGGGCATGAGTTGTTTTGCAAACACTTAGACAGGCTAGCTCCCTCAGATATTCGCAAATTGCAGCTAGAAGACCCGGAGGTTCTGGAGTGTAGTGACGGTGCTGTCGAGCTTGAGAGTAGAGGACGAATGTTGCGTAGTCTGGAGTTGGCTGGCCGCAATCTGGTAGGCTCTCAGGCCCTCATGAAGGACAGGTACGACCACAAGGTGAAACTCAGGGAGTTTCACGTGGGTCAGGAGGTGTTGATACTACTCCCTCTTGTAGGTCACCCCTTATCCGCAAAGTACGTTGGTCCTTATAGGGTAGCAGAGAAGCTCTCGGACTTAGATTACCTGGTGGCCACTCCAGACAGGCGTAAGAAGAATCAGTTATGTCATGTCAACCTGATGAAGGAGTATGTGAGGCGCCCACCTGAGCCTCTCACTGTCCCCGTGATGACTCAGCAGTCAAGGTGGAGAAGGAGAACGGGACAGTCATACGCAGGTGGATGACAACTGGGATTATCATGTTTCTGCAGATCAGTGGGCGGGAAACACGAGACAGGCAGCTCATGAGGCTTTGCAACACCTACCTGAGCAACAGCGTGTGGCTGTCGAGCGCCTATTCTGTTTATACCCTACTGTATTTGCGGAACACCCAGGCCTCACTACTCAGGAGGTGCACGACATTGACATCAGAGACCACCCACCCTTCAAATCAGTGCCCTATAGGGTGCCCCCTATTAAACTTCCGGCCCTCCGGGCGGAGTTGGAGTATATGTTGCAACAGGGACTGATCAAGAAGGGGGCAGTAAAGTGGACATCTCCCGTAACGCTGCAACCTAAGCCGGATGGCAAGGTGCGCTTCTGTGTTGATTACCGCAGGCTAAACGGCTTGACTCCCACCAACCCATATCCTCTTCCCCGGGTCGATGACTGTGTAGACAAGATTGGCAGGGCCAAGTTCTTGACCAAGGTGGACCTGGTAAAAGGTTACTGGCAGGTGCCTTTGTCTGAACGGGCGAAAGAGGTGTGTGTTTTGTGGTCGATGGTGCTACATATCGTTGTAATGTCATGCCGTACGGTCTAAAGAACGCACCAGCGACCTTCCAAAGCTTGATGAACGAGTTAGTGGCTGACATTCCGAACTGTACCGTGTACCTGGACGACGTCATTATCTACGATGACGATTTCAAGATCCACTGTGAACATGTAGAATCCCTATTTAAGAAATTAAGCAAGGCAAACTTGGTGGTCAACCTGGGAAAGTGTGATTTTGTGCGGGCTACCGTGCAGTATCTGGGGTTCATGGTGGGTTTGGGCCAGGTGTGCCCCCCACAGAACAAGATATTGGCTATTAACCACTTCCCCAGGCCGTCCACCAGGAAGCAGATCATGAGGTTTTTGGGCATGATTGGTTACTACCGCCGCTTTATAGAGGGCTATTCTACTGTGCTGGCTCCTCTGACGGACCTATTGGCCAAAGATAGAAAGTTTAAGTGGGCGCCTGAGTGTGAGAGGGTTTTTTTGCTAGTAAAACACCTGTTGTGTACTCACCCAATCCTCAGGGCCCCGGACTTTAGCCGACCATTCCAGCTGGCAACTGATGCCAGTGGTGTGGGGGCTGGTGCCGTTCTGATGCAATCAGACGAAGATGGGCTGGAGCACCCAGTCAGTTTCTTCTCAAAAAAGTTCAACTCGGCGCAGAAGAACTATTCAGTAGTTGAGAAGGAACTGCTGGCGATTGTGCTAGCGCTCAGGCACTTTGAGCTGTATGTTCCAGCCTATGGACCAGTTGTGGTGATCTACACCGACCATCACCCCCTCAAGTTGTGTGACTTGGTGGTGAGTGTGGCGCGTGGCTGGCCCCCTTACATAGGCCTCGCGGGATTCGTTGCCTCCTGCCTAACACGGCCTACTAGGCGGCTGCTTACTGGGCGACTGTCGCGCACCCTCGTGCCATTCCTGCGAACTGGGACTCCACCCATGCGGTTCCTGGAAATATCCTGGTCAGATCCGTCCCAGACAGCATACTCTAAGCATCTCCCTTGAACTGTTCCACACTCTTGTCTTAGAATCTTTCTCTTCTTCTGCCTCTATCATTTCCACTACTTCCTCACCTTTTAGTAATATCAATCCCCCTCTGGTTCCCTGCATCCACACCTTGAATTGGTGGCCAGACTGTATTATATGCTGGATCTCACATTTCTTATGTACTAGGCTAAGGTTGAAGATAGTCATTGTCTTTTTGGGAGATTGTATTGCTCGGACTGTCTCCATCAATCACTAATGTTTCTATAGGGTTAAATAATGCTAGACTAGGGATCAGGTACCTTGCTGTTGGTGTTTTCACTGTGTGTAGGCTACTTTTGAGCTGCACGACACTACGGATTCTGTGGGTTACCTGGGTGGATCTTTTGTCTGTGTACCTTGGAGTTTAGACTGTGTAGTGTGTGAGGGCTGCTTGCCTAATCCACCCAACACTGTTCTAACTCTATTTGCTTTTACTTTTGAGGGTCGCCAGGAGGATACTCGATACTTGTGATCGAGAATCCTCAAGAGAGCACCCCTTCATATTAACGTAATCAGGCCGCACAGACCCAAGGTCCACACTAGGCTAGGAGCTGCCTTGCTCCACCAGAATTCTGTACCTTTGCGCATCCCAGCTAGACTTTATTAACCCGGGTAGACATTAGCTTGATTAGATCATATACTCTTTTATGCATACCCATTATTTCTACACAGGCATTTTGAGGTCTAGGTTGCTGTAGAGAGACACAACCAGCATAGACCGGTTTTGTTAATAGGAGTACTACTTTTTCGTGGCGAGCATTATTACTGTTGCACCGCTTATAATATTCTTGTGTCCAATAACATTATAGGTCCAGCCTTTTTGTGTATTTAGCCTACACGTGCATTGTCCTGCCTCCTGCTATTTTGTGGTTCCATTTCCGATACGTTCTTCTTAGTAGCATCCGACATTATTTAGAAGATTCCTTGTTCGGTGCTTGAGGACTTTACAACACTTTCTTTCATAAAGGAGTGACAGATATTATTGATTAAAGTAACGTTAAGTAAACCTTCTTCTTGTTTGCATTAGCTCACTCTTGTGATTTAATTAAGTTAACTATCTTTTCCTTGTGTACCATAACTAAGCAACCATATGTTATAGGTAATAGGCTGTTTCAGAGAACATCAGCCTATAGTAGAAGCACATAGATACTGAGATTTAAGATACCCCGCTATTGCAGAAATAACTCTGGAGGGTATTATGTGTTCTTTGTTCGACGGGATTATATATCAGGGGTTGGATCTAGCGTTTCCGTTGTTGCATTTATGCCAGTCTAGTCCAATGTATAAGAGCCACTGATTTATACGAGACCCGATCGTAACAGGTTAATAAATGATGAATGAGTGCAACTGCCGGGAATCAAACGTCCTGTTTGTGGGTCCCGGGTTCGATTCCCGGCAGTTGCAATCATTCATCATTTATTAACCCTACAATTTATTGTGTATGTGGTTAGATGTTAAGGACGTTTGTGGATGTAATGATATATATATATATATATATATATATATATATATATATATATATATATATATATATATATATTTATATATATATATATATATAATCAATCTGCTGTACATAATATAGATGATAATTATGTTTAATAATCGATAATTAACACGTTTTAGCAGTATATTTTGGCTATCATTAGACGATTATATTTATGATTCGAAAGGGTACATAGAAATCAGATAGGTACATGTAATTGAGACAGTCTTTACCCTTTCAATTCCCACAGATCTGTCCTAAGCTGCACAAAATTGTCTAATGATAGCCATAATATACTGTCAACATGTCTCATGATCCTCAATGGGTTAATGTATCTGTATATCTGTCTATTTTCTTTTTGGTCAGTACAGGAGAGAATGTGAATGCCTGGAGCATAACAGAAGTGGGGTCCAGATATCCTACTACATATTAAAGTTAAATTTAGATTTGGTTTATTTATCTTGTTTTATTTATTTATTCATTTATCTATAGATATTATCTGGGTAATCTATATCCTTGTTATTGATTTGACTACATAAGTATCAAACATATCTACTTATTACAAATATATTAATATATATATATAAGATTGCGTAACTAAATTATATCATACTTCTAGCAAGGCACCAATACACCAACACCTGGCGTCAGACAAATACAATTATTCACTGTAACTCCATTTTCACATTATACGTTTGCAGATAATAATATGAATAATATATAAATACATGTCTAATAGCTATGGAGAAAGAACTCTGGGCCACGATATGCACAAACATGTACCTAACAATATTGAGTAACCTAAAACCGAGTCAACAATGTTCAGAAGATGTTAAGAGAGCAAACAAAATAATTGGCTTTATAGGCAGGTCATTTGAGCAAAAATCCAAAGAAGTTATCCTAACCCTTTACAATTCCTTAGTCCGCCCTCTTCTGGAATACTGCGTTCAATCCTGGTGCCCTTATTACCAAAAAGATATAGACAAGCTAGAACGAGTTCAACGTAGAGTTACCAAAATTATCCATCCATCCTTCCATATGCTCAGGCCCAATCCCCATTTTGGGGGTAGCCGACTCAAGACGGAGCAAGAACAGGGAAAACACAAAAACAACATAAAACAAAAAATAAACACAGATAAAAAACACAAACTCTCACACATCCAGGTCACCCAGGAGAAGACCCAGAGACCAGGGTTACCAAGGTCGCTCCAGCACTCCCCCGGCCCCTGACCACCCGGAGAGGTTCCGATCTCGGCAGGCAGACATGCAGCGGAGCCAAAGCCACAAGCCCTCCCACCACACTTCCAGGCACACCCTTCATATTAATCGTCTCCCCGGGCCAGGCGCCTGATGGACTATTATCTAGTCCAACTTGCGCCCGACCCCTTACTCCAAATGACCACGTGTTCACTCAACTATTCACAAGCATTCTCCATTCACTCCTGTCCACCACCACTTCCCCTGCCTGATCTATAGTCATTCCTCTATCATCCAAAGCCTTTCTTACACAGTCTCTCCATCTCAATGGGGGTCTTCCTGCCCTTCTATCTCCCCTTGTATCTGACTCACATATTCTCTTTGTAAGCCTTTCATCTCCCATTCGTTCAACATGACCATACCAGCTCAGCACCCTTCTGTCCACTCTGGCTGACAAATGTTCCTGCTGCCCCACTCTCCTACGTATCTCTTCATTCCTCAATCTGTCTCTACGAGTAACTCCACACATACTCCTCAAGCAGCTCATCTCCATCACATCCAGCCCTCTTTTCTCCTTTGTCTTCAGAGCCCATGTCTCAGCCCCATACATCACTGTTGGCACAACAATTCCTTGATACAGTGCACTTTTTACTTTCACTCCGAGATTTCTTGTCTGCCACATACTTCCCATTGCTCCGAAAACCTTCCTTCCTTCACACACTCTCTGTTTTACCTCCACTTCCATACCTCCACTCCTGCTTATTGCTCCTCCTAGATATTTAAAACACTCTACTTGTTCCAATATTTCCCCATCCAGCCTCACATCTAGATTCACCCTATGCTCTCCCCTATTACACACCATTACTTTACTTTTATTGACGTTCACCTTCAGTTTCCTCCTTCCACAAACCACACCAAACTCTTTGACTACCCGCTGCAGTTTCTCATCAGAATCCGCTACCAATGCTGTGTCATCAGCGAACAGCAACTGATTCAACTCCCAATCTCTACCATTCTTTCCTACTAAACCCAATCCTCTTCCCATAGTTCTCCTTTTCACCTCCCTCACCACACCATCCATAAACATATTAAACAGCCATGGTGACATTACACAACCCTGTCGCAAACCTACCTTTACCTCAAACCATTCTCTCAACTCACCATTTCCTACTCTCACACATGCTCTGCTCCCTTCATAAAAACTCTTAACTGCTTCTAACAAATTTCCTCCTATTTCATAAATCCTTAACACCTTCCACATTGCTTCACGGTCCACACGATCATACGCTTTTTCCAAGTCCATAAAATCCCAAAATATCTCCTTATGCTTCTCTAAATACTTCTCGCATAACTGTCTTACTGCAAACATCTGATCCACGCACCCTCTTCCCCTCCTAAAACCGCACTGTTCTTCTCCTATTACAACTTCCATACACTTTATTATCCTCTCTATCAACACCCTGCCATACAGCTTTCCAACCACTGACAATAAACTAATACCTCTATAACTTGAACACTCCTGCCGATCTCCCTTCCCCTTGTACAACGGCACAATACATGCACTCTTCCAGTCTATTGGTACCATTGACACAGCAAAGCACACATTGAAAAGTCTCACCAACCAATCTATTATCACATCTCCACCCTTCTTTATACACTCCACAGCAATACCATCCAAACCTTCTGCTTTTCCCGCTCTCAATTGTTTCACTGCTTCTTTCACCTCATTTTCCTCAATCCTTTCATTCATTCCCTGCCACCTGGGTGGCCTGGGTAACCTATCTCCATCCACCTGTGCTTCAATCACTGCTTCTCTTCCATCTCTTGTATTTAACAAAGATTCAAAATACTCTGCATATCTTTTCCTCACTTCAACTGGTTCCACTAGTAATTCTCCATTTTCATCTTTCACTGACTCTTCCCTCTTTTGTCCTCCTTTCCTTACTTTATTTACATCCTTCCAGAACATCTTCTTTCGTTCTTCAAAATTCTCACTCAGCCTTTGGCCCCACCTTTCGTTTGCATCTTTTTTCGCTTCTCTAATTTTCCGTTTTGCCTCTCTCCTTTTCTCTTTGTACCTCTCCCATACCTCAACACTACCATCCTGTAAAACCCTCTCAAAACACTGTCTCTTCTCCTCAACTGCCTTTCTCACCGTATCATTCCACCACTCGCTTCCCTTCCTGATACCTCTGCCTCCTACTTTCCTTTTGCCGCATACTACCTCTGCACTTGCTTTCACTCCTTCCTTAAACTGTTGCCATTCAACCTCTACTTCTCTCTCTTCCATCTCTCTCACTTCCATCCACTTTTCATTTAGTCTTTCCTTGTACTCCCTCTCTTTTTCACTCTCCTCTAACTCACTAACTTTTATTACCTCTCTTACTTCACACTTGTCTCTTATTCTCCTGTAACTCTTAACTCTTAGCTTTCCCTCCACCAGGTAATGATCTGACATACCCTCCGCCTCACCTCTCATCACATTCACATCCAGCAGTCTACACAATCTTTCCCTTGTCACCAGCACATAATCCATCAATGCCCTCTCTACAATCTCTCCCCTCACAAGTCTATGCCAGGTGTACTTGTGTATACGCCTTTTTTTGAAGAATGTATTACCTACACTCAATCTACACTCTTCACATACATTTTTCAGTCTTTCTCCACTCTCGTTTACACCATCCACACCAAAACTACCGATGACTCCCTCAACAGGCTCATTTCCTACCCTAGCATTTAGGACCCCTAAAACTATAACATTTTCATTTTAATCAAACCCTTGTAGACAATCTCTCAAATCCTCCCAGAAACCCTCTACCTCGTCTAACTCTCTTTCACTTCCTGGTCCATACGCACTTACAAAAATCCACCTTTCACCCTTAAACCGCATTCTCACCCACATTAGCCTTGATAACACCTCTTTCCACTCTTTTATAAACTCTCTCAACTCCTCCTTCACAATAATAGCCACTCCTTCTTTCACCCTGACTCCCTCGTCTACTCCAGAATTTCTACCGATCACGTTTCCAAAATCCACTTCTCCCTCTTCTTTCATCTTTGTTTCATTCAGTGCAAGGACATCATACATCCTTCTTTCAAATAACCTTCCAATATCCTCTCGCTTCTCATTCGTACTACATCCACGCACATTCAAAGCTCCTATTCTTAGGGTCCGGGACCACGAACGCGTTCCCTCGCCCCTATCTCTGTCTCGTTTCTTTGGTAGATTTATTTAAGGGGAGAAGGATACCAGGCCCCCGATCCCCTTTAGCCAACTTCTACGTCTCACCGGAGAAAAGCGGTGGTGGAAATTTCTCACCCCTCCACCACAGAGGAGGCTACCTGCACCAGAAAGTGGCGGGCATTGGGGTCGCCGCATCCCTACGCCATTTGAAAAAATTAGAGATGCAGAAGGAGAAAAAGATAGAAGGGGCTATGGGAAGTAGAGGACACCAACCCTCACTCTGACAAAGGGTCAGCCCACCACTGAAGATATAGACAAGCTAGAACGAGTTCAACGTAGAGTTACCAAAATTATACTTAGCCTAAAGAACAAACCATACGAGGAACGTCTTAGATAATTAAATCTATTTCCTTTAACCCAGCACAGATTAAGAGGTGATTTAATTCAAGTGTTCAAAATCATCAAACGCATCGACAATATGAACTGTAGTAAGTACTTCACTATCGACCAATCTAATTACACGCGTGGAAACGGTTGCAAAATTATCGGTAAATCATTTAACTCCCACGAATCTAAGAATTTCTTCTTCAATCGAGTTGTCAACTTATGGAAATGGCTTCCCCGAGACGTTATAGACTGCAGCACCGTTGATTTATTTAAACTCCGCCTAGACAAATATTTTGCATCAAACCTGTGACTGACTGCGTTTGTAAATTAATAACTTTATTTTATCCCCCCTTCAGTTATTAACCCATCTGTCCCATACTAACTTCCTAATCCTGCCACGGAAAATTAGTTCCAGGGCAGTAGTTCCCTTTCCAATGTTCCCTTACCCACTCTAAACCACTGTTTGGACAATTGATCCTCAGTGTTTTGGAGGACAAGCAGCCTAGAAGGGTCACCAGTCCTGTTTTTGCTTGATTTCCTTTGTATTCCTTTGTACTCCTTTGTACCTACCCACCTAACGTACGCTATAGTCCAACAAATATAGGTAGGCCAGAAATCGTGACCTCTAACCCCTGTAACTTAAAAAGAGCTGGAACAAATGGGCTATGCATTTCCACACCTATTCACTTGCTGACTCTTCCCAAATGGTAGAAACCTTAGTTGATTACTCTAGTCGTTTATAAGTTATACAGGTTAGTGGTGAAGATTTTTGGCCTACCTGTAATGATTGGATTATAGGTTTTAATTATTTTAACCCGATAATTAAAGTCTCCACATGCGGTAAAGAACCTTGTGGATAGGAGAAAGAAAACAAAAACGAAAACACAATTAAAACAGGATTATTGTGAGAACAGAAAAAACTTCCACAGACCATCAACACACAGAGTCCAAATCCCCTCAAGTTCAATCAATGAAGCAGTTTAAGTCATGAAAACAGTTTCCTTCAGTGGTTTCCTTGATTGACCCGCGGGTCGTTCACAAGGACACACACAGTGGGACACGTTTTTCGACTTTAGTAATTACAGGCAGAATATCAAAGCAGATGTTTTCTTGCTTTGGAGAGCCGGGAATATGTTGATCAGAAAAAAGTAAACTGATGAAATAATTATGCCCTATGACTAATTGTTGGATTGAACATTTGTAAACCATAATATATTACCTAATCTATAGAATTATATCTACATTACTTTAGGATTTTGGATGGCCATAATTCCCTTTTTCACCCTATCAACTCCGGTGTTCCTCAGGGTTCTGTCCTAACCCAAGTCCTATTTCTAATTTTCATTAATGATCTCAACTGCACCTCTAGTCCTATCCACTCATATGCTGATGACTCTAACCTACACTATTCAACTAGAGTTCTACAACCACCTTCCTCAAATTCACTCCAAAACTCATGTGATAAGGTTACGGCGTATGTATCCTCTGATCTTTCATTAATTTCTGATTGGGGTAGAGAGAATCTTGTAATTTTCAATGCTTCCAAAACCCAATTTTTCCATCTGTCTACCCGTCACAATCTTCCACTCGAGTATCCCATTTTCTTCTACACTTTCCTGGAACAACCATATCACCACTCTTGCTAAAGCAGCTTCCCCAAGGTTGGGTGTGCACAACTGTCTCCATGGGTTCTTTACCACCGCACATGATCACTTGTGTTTGGAGGATCCCCCCCATACTGCACATGGGAAAGGGAAGAGTCCAACATATTCCGTTTTATCAATTCACCACCTCTTTCTATTTCCCTACAATCACTTTCTACATGCCGCAATGTTGCATCTCTTTCACTCTTCTTTTGCTATTACAACAATCAGTGTTCTTCCGAACTCTCTCAGTGCATACCCACTTCCTTACGGCAGGTGGGAGTACCCGCCTTTCAACACAATCCCACTCCTAGTCTAGAAGTCCAGCTCTCCAATCAAAGAATTAACACATTTTCTAAACCTTTCTTCTACTTGACAAGTGAACTCTGGAACTCTCTCCCTCAATCAATCGTTTCTCTTCATATGACTTTAACTACTTTAAACTTCTAGTGTCCAGGCATTTTGACCCAATGTACCTTGAATTTAGCTCTCTGTCACTCTTTTGGCATTGGGGGCAGACACTCGTTACAAAGAACCTGCCTTTTGTCTCTTTCATACACGAGAACAAATTGTGATATGTGATGTTGCATACTAGTACGGATGGCTATTATAATGTATATGGAAAGTATTGTATATATTGTATATTAATACTATGGAAAGTATTGTATATATTGTATATTAATACTATGGAAAGTATTGTATATATTGTATATTAATACTATGGAAAGTATTGTATATATTGTATATTAATACTATGGAAAGTATTGTATATATTGTATATTAATACTATGGGGAGATATCTACTGCACAGGCACTGATCATTTTCGCTGTAGCATATTCAGCATGACTTGGGATATTAAAGTAACGCCATTCAACAAACATCCCTCACCATACACACAACCTTAACATATTAGTACCGGTAAGTGTGGCGGGGAAGTGTGGCGGAGTGGTCTTGCCACTGGACTGGTAATCCAATGGACCCGGGTTCGAATCCCAATATGTCAATGGGAAGATATCATTGGGATGGAATTTGTGCTGTACCTAGTATCAGTGCGTTACCACAGCACACCGAAATGCCCCCAAAATACCCTCGTTGTTCCCTGATTAAATAGAATATTGTATGAATATTCCCATATTCAAAAATATGCTACAGGGGGGGCAATACCTAGTGAGTTAATTGCTCAATAGGTGGCGTTCTGAGAGTGAGGGTCCGAGTGTGGGGGATGAGACTGTGAAGTGCAGAGGCGAGGCGGCTTCAGAGATGGAGTTGCTTCGAGCCGTGAAGCTTCACATGTCTCACTCCCTAGACTGGAGCAAGACCTCACGGGCCTCACCGTGTTCAGCGGTAGAGTGTAAAGGCTATCAGCCTATGCCCGAGAGGGAGTAGTTGGAATATAGAAGAACAAAAAATAAGCCACCGTGGTGAAGTACAGAGGCTGTTATCATTCACACAGAAGTATGCCGATTTTGCAATGAAGCAATAAAACCTGTTCCAGTGACGATCTATGGAACTCTATCGCAGTTCTATTCTATGGCAGTGAGAATTACAAATATATATATATATATATATATATATATATATATCAAAAACTGATAAACATTCCTTACATGCGCTAAATTTTGTATTGTGTGATACTGATATCCACTTAATGTATGCAAGGCTTCCTCCAGGCTTATTTCAGGGAATATTCGATTTGTAAATTGTCAATATATTCTAGGAAAAAGACTTCTTTTCTTTACTTTAACAGAGGAACCAACGAAAGACGTAGTTCATATATTTACACAATGAACCTTACTATACGAGATAGTATTTATATTTGGCCTTTGGTTTCATTTATTATGCTAACATAATATCTATCTATCTATCTATTGCCAGACGCCTTACTCCCCTTAATGAGCGTGGCCATACACAGAATACCCCCAAGAGGACTTATTCCCTGTAAGAGGGACAACCCGAGCCAGTTTACTGAAGGACTTACAGGATTGACCACTCAATTTAGGATCCGTCCGACTCCGAGGCCCTCTGTGTATCTTGTTAGCACTATTTTTCTACAGTGGTGTTCGGCTAGTCCATCCACTAACCTGCCTTACCCTTCGGTAAGCAGTACGGATTTGTATCAGGTTATCATCCCCTAGACAGGTTGCCGACCAAGGCTGTCGAGTCCCATCCACCCGGATTTTTATAAGGTTGTCTCCCCTAGATAGGTTGCCGACCAAGGCTAACGAGTCCCATCGCATATATTATGAAAGGTGGAGAACAACAAACATTTTAATATGGCATATGTAGCCAAACTATTCAGTGTGATAACGCCACATTAAACTGTAATTTTGGTTTAATTACATTATGTTATTTAGTTTAGGAATGATATGTGGGAGTATAAGGGATAACTGACATAGCTCTTACTTCCATGATTCTAAGAGTTTCTTCCTAAGCTGAATACAATCATAAAATTGTCTAGTGTAAGCCAGAAAATTATAATAACATTAAAATGACAAAAACATTACTTCGAAGCTTTATGCAAGGGAAAGGCGTAGTGATTACAAGATTAATTTATAAGAAAATACAAATAAATTCATCATAACAAATATAGTTAACGACATAAAATGCGATACCAAGTCTCACCATCATGAAATATATAGTTATCTGAATATTGGTTCTATAAAACAGATAATAATAGGCAAACTTGTGTATGTTTGTGTGTGTGAGAGTGAGAGTGAGAGAGAGAGAGAGAGAGAGATTTACCACAAACGAAAAACACAAAAACCTACACAAGTACATAGGACAAAGAAGTGTAAAATAGACTCTTTACAGGTCCTATATTTTTGAACCACCAGTCTATTCACTATTTTAACGAATACAAAAAAATACAACATCCACATAAATGAGTAATTCCAACAAAATTAACAAATTCAACTCGCTTGAAAAATACAAATACTCGAAATATAAAATCCACATTCATAACAAACAATACCACCAACATTCAGAGTTCCTAACCATTTTCCATTTGCGATTAATCCAAGAAACCGCAGGTAGTCGAATCCAACAAGTATCTTAAGGCCTGGGTCTACTGCATGCGCAGCTGGATAACTCAAACAAATGGTAACATACATATACACATAGTTTATTATAATATAAAGATTAGGCCACACGAAATACAAGTAAAAGTACACAGCAATAATATATAGTATAGTGTATTCAGCTTATTTACAATACTGGACCTCTCACGGATCGCAGTCAATATCATTAACTCTTATTAAGTTCAACAATTAGCTCTTTTTCATTAAGTGCAACAATTCACTCTTCTTATTAAGTATAACAGTGAAGCGAGATACAATATGTGAGCAATGAATCATCTGAGTTTCCGTGAACAGCAGATAGACTTTTCACTATTTGGTCCCTAGCAACACTTCTAAGAGCGTTCTAACAACCGTCTATTGGTTCTATAATTGTCTAATGGTGGATTGGCCCTCCAGGATCAGGGCCGTCTCGGCAGAGTGTCACTCCTTCGGCAGGTACTTCGTCGTCGGCTGCGCCTCTCACATGACTCCAGCAACAGATCACACACGGGGCATCGACAACAGGCAACAGCTTCTCTCGGTTAGTGGGACCTCTCAGGCTGTCTTCAGAGGCGGTCAACTCAGTAGTACGGGATAAGGACCTCAGTTGCTGGCTCAGCTTTCTCCTTTAGCAGCTTTGGTAACTCAATCTTCCAGTGAGTGGTGAGTTCCTCAAAGTAAGAGTCACTCTTACTTCACACTCCGGATACGATCTGTATGCCAACTTACAAGAAAGCTCCCTTCATCAATTTGTTCAATCTCCAACCGGCGGTAATAATGTTCTTGACCTTGTACTTGCAACAAAAGAAGGCTTGATCGATAACTTGACTTTTGGTGATTAATTCTGCAATAGTGACCACCATACGACCACTTTCAGTATAAAATGTAATACCAATAAACTTAATATTCTACATTTTATTAATTTCACCACAACACCAAACACCCCCAATGAAATTAATTAAAGTATATATGATCTGCCGGGATTCGAACCCGGGTTATCACACACAGATTTTTGCCACCTTAATCATTACACCACCAGGACGGTTAAAGGTTTATACACACGCCTACGACTTATTATCCATTCTCGAATACTGGATATTAATCTAATCATGTTCATACTCCCAACCGCGCTATGGTAGGCCTAATGTTTAAGTGAGAGGAAAGAATATTCATGGGGCACAGATCATGTGAGAAAGTTCCAAATTTCAAGCGAGCAAATTTCCATAAACTCAGATTTTTTTTTAAAGAAGCCAATTGGAGTTCTCTAAACAATAATGATATAAACCAATCATGGACAATTTTCCCAGAAATTTACACGAACGCAGTACGCGAGTGCATACCATAAAAAAACAGAAGATCTGCACATAATAACAAACCTAAATGGTGGAATAGATAAATATATTTGTTATTAATAACACCACACCACCAAATAGCTGAATGCCTACTCACTAAAAATAATGCTCATGAGTGATTACAAAACTCTAATAACAATGAAAATAGACAGGCCTTCAGAGATCTACGAGGTAAATCCAAAAGGTTAATTAAACAAAGCAAAAACACTTTGGAGCTACATGTTGCGAATCAAAGCAAGACGAACCCAAAATAATTCTACAGTCACATCAGAAAGAAGAAGGTGGTGACTTCAACGATTGGACCCTTGGTCGATGAAAATGGAGATTTTAACAATGATCATGCCAAAATGAGTAATGCTCTCAACAACTTCTTTGCATAAGTCTTTACATCAGAAGACCTAAGCGATATCCCTACAGTACCGCCAGCACAAACAAACAATTTGGAAGTTCTTAGAAATATCAGCATTACTGAGGGAGAGGTACTGAGATGTTTAGATATCCTCAAGGAAAACAAATCACCTGGACCCGATACAATTTCTCCTAGAGTTCTTAAAGAAGCAATTATCATCCAATCAGCTTGACATTAGTAGTATGCAAAATTCTAGAAACAATAATAAGAAACAGATTCGTTAATCAGTCGGAGGAAAATAATATACTAAAAGACACACAACATGGTTTTCGCAAAAAAACGTTCCTGCTTAACAAACCTTTTAGACTTCTTCCATGACATCCTAAATCTATATGACGAAAGTAAAGCTGTAGATAATATATGCTTAGACTTCCAGAAAGCC
Organism: Paralithodes platypus; assembly: GCA_032716605.1. Classification (NCBI taxonomy): domain Eukaryota; kingdom Metazoa; phylum Arthropoda; class Malacostraca; order Decapoda; family Lithodidae; genus Paralithodes; species Paralithodes platypus. The sequence goes on along the minus strand of CM064543.1, from coordinate 26,445,075 downwards.
TTTGATAAGGTTCCACACAGACGATTAGCGATGAAATAAAAAAGGACGTGGAATACAAGGCGGCGTTCTACAGTGGATAGAAAATTGGCTTAGTGAAAGGAAACAAAGAGTAGTTATTAATGGGGAAGCATCAATGCGGACCAATGTAACTAGTGGTGTATCTCAAGGGTCAGTGCTGGGGCCAGTCCTTTTCCTAATTTACATTAACGACATAGATGAGGGTCTCACCGGTACAATCACAAAGTTTGCAATGACACAAAAATTGCAAATACCGTACTAACAAATGAACATGTTGAAGATATGCAAAACAATCTAAACAAGTTATCACAATGGGCTAAAATCTGGCATATGTGCTTCAATGTAGATAAGTGTAAAGTACTTCATATCGGTTACCGCAATGCATAAGCAGACTACTCAATGAATGGCACCCAGCTACAGAGTGTAGACAGAGAAACCGATTTAGGAGTAACAATATCCAGTAACTTGGAACCAAGTCAACATTGTGCTGAAGTTGTTAAGAAGGCAAACAAAATTATAGGTTTCATAGGTAGATCATTTGAACATAAATCAAAAGACATTATCCTCACCCTTTACAATTCATTAGTCTGCCCACTTTTGGAATACTGCGTTCAGTTCTGGTGCCCTTACTATCAAAAAGATATAGACAAATTGGAATGAGTTCAACATAGAGTTACCAAGATGATACCCTGTCTTCGGAACAAACCATACGAGGAACATCTTAACCCCTCGAGTATCAGCAACACACGTTATGTGTCGACAATGTATGAAACGCTAAACCCCAACGCCGCATAGAGTGCGTCGCGGTTAATTACTCTGCTCCTATGGCACCTAGAGGGCTCAGATTTGTGGGAACTGCATAAGTATCCAACGCAACAATGCCGATGGTTGAAAACCCTCAAAGTCCAGCTGCGTGAGTGTGAGTGCACAAAAACGTGTTTTGGCATGTTTTTGCCTATCCATTTCCCCCTGTTAATTCCGTTTTCGGGCACCCCATAGGACCCCATAATGACCTAGGGGATCGGTTTTGTGTGGTTATTCCTTCATTTCTAACCCATTCCAGGTATTTTCTGGAAATATAATTTGTTTGACAACCTGCTGGGACAGCAGTGTACATTTATATTATATTGCCTGGTGCTCAGTGGGTTAATGAACTAAATTTTATATCCATTAACCAAGCCCAGATTGAGAAATTACCTTATTCAAGTTTTCAAGATAATTAACGCAATGACTGCGACCCTTGCCATATGACAATGGTCACCACTGTGCCATACGGGGTTTTGGGCCTAAAAGTATACTTCAATCCCTGCACATTTTGGTGTATAAACAAGAGCTAGAATGTATTTCAATGATATATCCCTGAAAGCAGAGAAATAAATCTTTCCAATGACATCTGAATCATGTTTGTACGACCACTGGTTGCCGTGCAACAATATTGCACAGGTGACGCTAGATCAGTACAAAATAGCGAGTTTAAGTGGTTTTCACTATCCCCGAGTCTGTAAGGGAGTTGGAAATGTCTCCCATTGCCACTAGTGATCGCCCAGACACGGGGGCTATGGATGGGACCGTTCCACGCTGCTTATATTTGTTCGCCTGCCTCCCAGGCCTTGTTCAAGGCAGAAATTAAGCAATTGTCATATGACAAGTGTCGCAGTGATGACCATATTTTTTATATAACAGCCCGCAGTCATTGAGTTAAAGGCATTGACAACATGAACTGTAGTAAATATTTTACGATTGATGAGGGGAAATGGCTGCAAAATCATTGGTAAATCATTCAACTCTAATGAATCCAAGAATTTCTTCTTCAATCGAGTCATCAACTTGTGGAATGGGCTTTCCCGAGATGTCATTCAAAGTTCGCCTAGACAAGCACCTTGCCCTGAACCCAAGGTTGACTGCATTTGTAATTGAATAAATAATTTCTTTAGTATTGTTCGTTCAATAACCTAATATATCTTCATACCATCTCCCTTGCCACGGACTAATCCTCAGGGCAGCACTTCCTTCTAACACTTTCCCACATTCTCTCAGAAATACTGTTGCAACACTTGGAAAAGCAGTGTTTTGGTGGGCAAGTAACCTCGAGGGGTCGCATTACCTGTTGTTGCTTGTTTTTATTTGTACTCCTTTGTACTCCTTTGTCTGTGGCGTGAATCAGTGGCTGCGGGAGACTCGAGGTTAGTCTATATTTGTCTTTTATGTCTGATAATAAATTGACTTTTTCATTAGAACCCCTTTCAGAACTCTCGTTCACCAACTACACCTTACAGCCATACACCTTGAGTACTTCAGGAGAGGAGGAAAGCTTTGGCTGCTGGGGCTGCAGAGGGATGAGAGAAGCCGAGTTTGTGTGAACAGCGACTGTGTGCTAGGTGGCTGGTTTGGGGTCCATATACAGCTGACTCTAGGGTTGAGCATTTCTCCTCCAGCCAATCATGGAGCTTCAAGGATTACTTGGACTGGATCCTGATCCTGGGAGATGAGTGATGCTCACATTAGTTTCGAACTGTCTGTCTCGGCCAATAGGGTGGAGCCCGGGCAAGCGTCTTGATCAATGTGGTAGCTAGTATTCTTTGACGTCATCATATGTATCGCTCTTCACCAGCCAATGGGAGGGTTCAGTGACTGGAGAAGCTCCACCCTTTTCCAGGAGCTTCCAGGCGAAGAATCTTGGGTATCTACGTATATGAGGTTAGAATGGGACTCTGACGAAGGTGACTTGTGCCACACTTTCTGGAGGGAAGTAACTGTGGGGTGCTTGGAGATCTTCATATGCATTAGGCCAGGGAGTGTGTGTCTGCCTGGTTCCTTCCTAGGCTGTTTGAGAGTTCTAGCCAACATCCTAATAATAATAATAGTAATAATAATAATAATAATAATAATAATAATAATAATTAAAGTTGCAAGCAACGTTGTCCGGGGTTCGACGGTTTTGCAAGCAGGGTATTGTGTTGGATACAAATGCTGTGTCACAGATATCAAAAGATCATTTAACTTATCGGGCATGGAGAAACTACAGAAGGAGCAGATTGTGCAAACAAACAAGAGTGAGAGAGGGAGAGATTGGCTGTAAAAGGGATCTGCCTCTATCCGTTTAGTAACAGAGTTGTAGATATGTGGAATAGGCTACCGAGTGCTATAATGGGATCAAGAACAATAGAGCTTCAACTTGAAATTAGATAGAACGAGATGGGTTGGGTGTGAAAGGGATCTGCTATGTGTAGGTCAATCGGCTCTGGAGACTCCCGTTTTCTTATTTTTGTTATTTTCTCATTTGTGAAGGAGACAGAGGGAGTATGGCGAGAGAATAGGATGTCGTAAATGTAAGGAAGATAGCGATAAATATGAAAGAGAGAGAGAGAGCGCGGGATGGGTTGGGTGTGAAAGGGATCTGACATGTGTGGGCCAATCGGTTCTCTGCAGACTCCGGTTTTCTTATGTTCTCATTTGTGAGAGAGAGAGAGAGAGAGAGACTAGGATGTCATAAATGTACCGTAAAATGGGGTAACTTCGGACATTTTTCGATGTTTTTTAACAGTTGCTCCTGAGTGTAAACATATTATAGAGATTTAACTAGGTCAAGTGATGTATGGTGATAGTGAGCCGTAATCCAGGAAGCCTCCTAAAATTATCCCCCATAATAAGAGAGCTATCCTTATCCTAAATGATGTCCGAAGTTTGCTTGAAAAGTTGAAAACTTCGGACATGTATGGATAACTTCGGACATAGGCGATTTCTTATGGAAAATGATTGCCAAAAAAGCTGGGCTAACTCCGGACAAACGGAGGAGAACTTCGGACGTACGTTCGTGGCCTTATTTCATTCATTTTTCGGCTCCTACTATTTTATATGAATATTTAATTCTATCTATCTATCTATTGCCAGACGCCTTACTCCCCTTACGAGGGTGGCCATACACAGAATGCCCCCTAGCGGACCTATTCCCTGTGAGAGGGACAACCCGAGCCAGTTTAGTGAAGGACTTACCGGATTGACCACTCAATTTAGGATCGGTCCGACTCCGAGGCCCTCTGTGTATCTTGTTAGCACTATTTTTCTACAGTGGTGTTCGGCTAATCCATCCACTAACCTGCCTTACCCTTAGGTAAGCAGTACGGATTTGTATCAGGTTTACTCCCCTAGACAGGTTGCCAACCACGGCTGAAGAGTCCCATCCACCCGAATTTGTATAAGGTTGTCTCCCCTAAATGAGTTGCCGACCAAGGCTAACGAGTCCCACCCACCCACCCAAATATTTTGTTATTGCTGCTTATTCCTGTCCGATGTTTAAGTGGAAAATGCACAGTCAATAATTTTAGGCCTGTATAATCAGTATAGGAGGGTGATATATACGATGTTTAACATATTTTCTGTTTGGATCTTTTCTCGTTAGGCATTGAGCTCACTCTTAGAAAATATTGAGCAGGTAAAATAACCAATGCTGTCTAATCAATAACTCGAAAATTAACTAGGCCTAATGAAAATATATAGGTAAAATATATAGGTGGTCCACAAAAAATATTTTTATAATTTTATTCCTCCACAAGGTTATTTTTTGTCCATTACCCATAGGTTACAAGCCTATGAAATTTCATGGCGATAAAACTTAATTTAGAGGTCGCCCCATCATTTCGCTTTCTATCATAGGATTTAACCCGGAAAATATCACATACCCGAATTGGAGCACTTCCCGACATCACAGACCCAAATGTGTTGATTTCTGATTTCTCCGGGGTTTGTAACCCCATAGACACATTTTATCAACTAAAAACTGATATACAACTGTCTGAATGCTGATTTTCATTATTTGGTTTTCATACCGTAAATTAGGGGTAGGCCATACCCTGGTTAGGGTACTTCTAATAGAGATAGAACAAAATGGTTTGCATTTTTGAACTCAGAAGGGTCGATTTACACATAGAAATGCTTTCATATTTCATTTATTTACTAAAACCTGCAAAATATGACAGAAAATTTCAATTTATCTATTTTCCTATAGAAAAACAATTTTTTTGGCAATATTTTGTGAATTGTCAATAAATCAGTGTCGATGAAACCACTTCTATGTGTAAATCGACCCTTCTGAGTTCAAAAATGCGAACCATTTTGCTTTATCTCTACTAGAAGTACCCTAACCAGGGTATGGCCTACCCCTAAAAGTTACTGTGAAAACCAAATAATGAAATTCAGCATTCAGACAGCTGTATATCAGTTTTTAGTTGATACAATGTGGTCTATGGGGTTATCAACCCCGGATAATTCAGAAATCAACACCATTTGGGTCTGTGATGTCGGGAAGTGCTCCAATTCGGGTATGTGATATTTTCCGGGTTAAATCCTATGATAGAAAGCGAGATGATGGGGCGACCTCTAAATATCATTGTATCGCGATGAAATTTTGCACACAAGGAGAGGAATGCAACACGAAAAAAAGCAGCGGTGTGGAGAAAGGACCAGTGCACTTTGATATTTGACCCCCTCTTCTTGGACCACCATAATGTATACTATATCACTGCATATACACTTTTATGAATTTGAGCATTTTTATAGGTATAACGTATTTGTTGGTGTTTCTTTCGGCAGATAAAATAAAATTTGGACAAGATATTATATGCCTCTCCTAATTTATATATATTATATATCCAGAATTATCCGAAATACATAAATCGGTTAGCATATCATATTTTTATGGGTTTTTGGACTCAGAATGATTATTTGATCTTTTACCACCATGTTAATGATGGACAAGTATTATGAATGAGTTTCATAGGGCAAATAATAACAAACGATTGTTTTGTTCCATGTCCGAAGTTAGCAAGTTTTTTTTGGTAAACACAATAGGTTAAATTATAGTGTTCTAGCTAGAGCGTTATACAAGTGTAACAAATTTCCTTTGGTGGATGTTGTCTCTGGTAATGTTACTACAAAATTATATAATTCACAAGATCATTCATACAAACAAATTTCTTTAGGGCGATAGAAGTTTGGCATGGTAGCGAAAAATGTACATATTTTCGTCATATATATAATATTGTTTTAGTGTACATATACTCATGTCAGTTTCCTAGGACTTTTACATGCTCTTCCTTTGCCATTTCTCCAAACGGACCCCACAAAAAAAACCAATAAAAAGCGTTTCCATTATATAATGACAATGGCTAATTACTTATTATCGCCGATGTCCGAAGTCTATCACCGCAGTACGAAGTTACCCCACTTTACGGTAAGGAAGACAGAGATAAATTAGTTTTTATGAGATGGGTTGGGTGTGAAAAGGATCTGTCTTGTGTGGGCCAATTGGCTCTCTACAGACTCCCATTTTCTTATGTTCCTATTTCTTACAATTGTGTTTTGGTTGCAGGTATATGATAACATGGGTGTATAGTAAGTAGTGTAAATAACAGGTAACGTTTATGAGAGGGGTTGAGTGTGAAAGGGACCTGCCTTATGTGGGCCACTTGGCTCTCTGCAGACTCCCATTTGCATCTTGGTTGCATGTGTAAGGGATCTGCCTCATTTGTACCGGTGTGCAAACAAACAAGAGCGAGAGAGAAAGAGATTGGCTGTGTAAGGGATCTGCCTCTCTCGTAACAGAGTCGTTCGTAGATATGTGAAATAGGCTACCTAGTGTCCATACTTAGTGTACTCAAACTAGTATGAACAGTCTCGATGTTACGTAATCTGGGTTGATGTAGCGTTACGTATCATTCCGTAGTCTTAAGTTGAACGCTTCCATAACCTTGGTTCATGATTGGGTAGAATATATTATTCTATAGTTGTATATGGGAAAGTATTGTAGGATTATAATTCCCATATATATATATATATATATATATTTGTATTATTTAAGATTGTTCATAAGTATCTCATTGTAAAGAAGATGGGATACATTTTCCATATGTCATGCACGTGCGCAGTATGTCACGACAGAGACAAACATAACGCGCTCGCCCACTCTCCAACCAACCTCCGTCCCAGCTACACACGCTAAGCCTTCTTCCTATAGTTTCATAATCAGGTGTTTTCGCTTCACTTTCATCTCATATTCCATATAGTCATTACATCATCATCTTTGTTAGTTAGCACAAACTTAACGTAAATATCTAGCCTATCCTAGCCTATTGTAGCCTCTTTTCATACTTTGTTTACTATACTAACCACTGCGAGTCATCTAGCCTATTTTCCGCCATCCTCCAATCACCAGCTGAGTTCATCAAAGGGTAATTATATTTCTATATGGTTAATACTTCTTCATTATCAATAATATACAGTCCACTTATCTAAATTAGCAATATAATTGGTCCTTAAACCTTTCACTATTTTGCCCCCCCCCCCCCCCTTTTTTTTTTGTGGTTGCTGGTGGCCTAGCCTACGTGGTTCATTTTTGTTGTGCCATATTTCGTCTGTCCCTCATGGCCCAGGGCTTTTGGCGTCATGGTGCTGCGGGTGGTGGGGTATGGGAAGATTATCCTGCGGTGGTTGATAGGCCTGCGTACCCAGGCCCGATTAGGAAGGTGGCAATTTTGGGCCACTCCTACGTCAGGGATTTGTACGTGGACCAAGCCGTCCACAGGCCTTTCTTTTCCGTGACTCCTCTGGCCGCCCCAGGTGCCCACGTCAGCACCTTGAGATCAACAGAAGCCTGGGGTCAGTTTTTAGAGCTGAAGCCAGACTTGACCTTCTTGGTGATAGGAGGAAATGAGATAAGGAGCGGGGTCAGTCCGAGAGGGATTGCGGAGGGGATCGAGGTCCTAGCTGAGGAGGTGGTGCGGCTCTCAGGGGGAGAAGTCCGGGTGATTGGGGTAGAGAAGCGGCAGGCTCCACGAGGGGTCTCTATGGACGAGTTTAACCACATTAGAAATGCGGTTAACCGATGGCTAAAGCGCCATATCCCATTCACCCGGGAGCTCTATCAGTCAATGAATACCTCTGAGGCTGACTTCAGTCCCGACGGGGTACACCTCACGCACGAGGCATCAAAGCGTCTTTATACGGAGATCCTGGCCACCTGTCGTCGGTGCTTTATGCAAGACGAATATGCCATGGTCGCCAGGTCATACGACGAGATGTTTGCCCACCATGACCTTAGAGTTGATCAACAAAATCAGTATAGCCTAGATTAGTAATCCTTCAAATCGGTACAGTATATTAATTAAATTTTGATTGAAAAACCTTTCGGCCCAAATTATATAACAATTGATTGGCACTAAGATTAAAATCATCCATACTGTACTGTATAATAATTTCAAAAGTTAAGGTTATTCATTCTATATCAAAATTATACTGTCCAATAACTTCTTTATTTGATTCACATGTCATTCTACATTCTTCTCTCGTCGTGTGCCCTGGAGGCGGGATAATATGATAGCTGATAGGCTGAGTGTGTGTTAATCCAACTCAAAACTTTTTTCCTTGTGACTTCTTGAGATGAACTTTTCTTGTGTACAATTTTCACATTTATTAAATTTAATAATATAAAATTAGCGGTACCCATTGAGTTTAGCCTGTTTCAATTAATCTATAGGCTCTCTCTCTCTTAAAATTCTTGAATTTATTATAACTTTAAACGGTACTTCTCTTTTTGACATCTGGAGACTTTTGGCCTATACTGTATTGTACTAAATTTCCCTCCCGGCTTTTCTTAACTTATGGTGTAATGATTCTATAATTTCATAACTATTATGTAAGGAGTTAAATTGAAAAGCTCCAGATTGCTAGTCTACATTGCGCACAATTCTTATTCCGCATTTCGTGAGGGTGTTTTATTTTCGGCTCGCGATTTATTTGATTTCTCGGAGTACTGTATTGTTGGCCGCAACTTATTCGATCTGGCATTGATAGTTTGATTTAACGTCAATAGATTTCCTTCCCGTATAATCATGGCTAAAAGTGTACAAAAGCGTCGGGCTGGACTTAAGGGCTCTTTGACGGTCTTTACCTCTGATATTGACGGATTCCTTGATTCGGCGTCTAGAGTGGAGGTGGAGGCCAGGTTGCTCAGTATTCAAAAGCAACTTGACAAGGATGAGGTCACACAGGAGGACCTGGCCGACACTTACGAGGACGCCGAGTATATCCAGGTGATAAGAGAGGATACCCTATATATGGAGGGCATACAAGTAATCGTTGCCACACTGAAGGGGATCTTGATTACCGAGGTCAAGAAGGAGGTCAAGAAAGAGCCAAAGAAATCCTCAGTCAAATTACCACATCTTACTCTTTCAAAATTTGAAGGTGATGCCACATTGTGGTCGGGTTTTTGGGAGATGTTCAAGTGTACCATCCATGACAATCCCGACCTCACAGATATACAACGCTTCACCTATCTAAAGGGTCAGCTTCAGGGTGATGCACATAAGCTAGTCGAAGGATTCATAATCGAAAGTGCAAGCTATGCCCCAGCAATTGAGCTCCTGCAAGAGACATATGGGCATCCAGATCGAATCAAGGCAGCTTATGTTACCAAATTCAATCAATTAGTGTCACCCAAACACCAAACAGCTGACCTGAAGGACTTCTATGCCAATACAGAGAGTGTGATGAGGTCAAACATTAGCCATGGTATTTGTTTGGAGGAATTTTGTGTGGTGACTCTTGTCAATAAGTTACCATCACCACTAAAAGAAACCATAAAACGGGAAATGGGAGACTCGAGCCTGGATTATAAGAAATTCACTCATTGCCTCCAGGCTGAAGTGTACAATATGGCGGGTCAAGACAGAGTAGGGGGTACACCCATGGCTACGGCAACATTTACCGCCCAGAGTGAGTACAGGAAATTCAACTGTGTTCTGTGTAGTGGCACCAATCATTTATGGTACAAGTGTATGAAGTATATTAAAGTTAAAAGAGCCCGTCAACTACGTCTCTGCACTGGGTGCTTGTCAAAAGACCATGGCCATTCGGGTTGTACTAATCCTAACGTAAGAAGCTGCAAGTTTTGTAAGGGCAAACACTTTCATTCCCTGTGTACACAAAAACAAGGGAAAGAAAGTAGACCAGCGGAGGATAACACCAAGAGAGAGCATACTGCTGCTACTTCAACTACAATGTCCGTTGCCACAGGTAAAAATACAGTAATCTTGCCCACCGTACAGCTGCCGGTAAAGGGTAAGGATAATAATTGTGTTAAAATCAGATCGCTACTTGACCAATGTTCTCAGAGGACCTTTGTGAAGTCTTCTGTTCTATCCTCCCTTTCCTACATTTCTAAAGGAACTGAGGAGTTATGTCTTCACGGATTTACCGGGAAACAGGCCTCTAGGGAATATAATGTTGTGGCACTGCAATACAAACACAGAGGTAAATTTCATCATCTAGATGCAATAGTGGTTGATGAATTCCAAGAACATAAAGGTGAACTTAACCTAAAGTCTAAATTGGTTAGTTTACACAGTAAAGGCATAAAATTAGCCGATCCTCACGCAACGGACACAGATCAGCTGGAGCTGCTCATCGGTGCGGATCACTACTACGATATAGTGCGACCTGGGTATAAAAGGTCAGGTAGTCTAATTCTGCTTCATACCAAGTACGGGTACGCCATCAGTGGTTCATATGTGACACAGCCTACAAGCTCCAGCACAGAAGTAATTACTGTATTGAAAGTAGCAGTAACACCATTGGACGAATACATGTCCACTGGTAATATTCCACCATGCAAAAATGACTTAAATGTTTTGTGGGAATTAGATCATATCGGGATAACCCCTAAGGAATACTCACTGGTTGAGCGTCAAGCACTATCGTCGTACGAGGATACCGTTACCTACGATCCCGACAGCCAACAGTATAAAGTGAGACTGCCCTGGAACAATTCCAAGGATCAGCTGCCATCTAACAAGGATTTGGCCATAGGCCGTCTTCGGGGACTTCAGAAAAGATTCCTCAAGGAGCCTGACTTTTGCGAGGAATACTCAAAAGTCATAAAGGAACAGGTGTCCCGGGGTTTTATAGAAGAGGTGCCTTTTGATACATCAGATACCGGGCATTACTTGGCTCATCATGGTGTAATCAAGGAGAGCAAAACTACGCCAGTGCGTATTGTCTTCGACTGTTCCGCCAAGATGAGTGAACGTCATCCTAGTCTTAATGACTGCCTGTACACTGGACCCTCACTGGTGCCAGATTTAGTGCAGGTTTTGCTTCGGTTTCGACTAGATGAATTACGACGGATCTTTACCGAATCATTCAGCACTTACAAAAACATGGTGATCGACGAGAGCTTGGCATTGTGGCATGGACACATAAGTTTCCAACAATATATCCAGACTAAAAGGCATCGTTTTGGATTCAAGTTTTTTGTTATGTGCGACTGTAAGACCGGGTACATCCAAGACATCATTTTGTACACCGGTAAACAGACCGACATAACACCTGACAGAAAATTGGGCGTGTCTGGGGCTGTGGTCATTACTATGATGGAGAAATACCTTCATCGTGGCCATGTAATGTTCACAGACAATTGGTACACCAGCCCACTCCTTGCCCACTTCCTGGCCAACAACCAAACAGGTATGTGTGGCACAGTCAAACGCCTGAGGAAGAAAATGCCCAAAGTTGGACCAATGCCAAAAAAACAGGTTAAATTCTACTCTGCCAACAAGATCATGATTACACACTGGCACGACAAGCGTGAAATCTTCCTCCTCTCCACCGTCAGTCGTCCACTCGTCCACCTAAGTCAGAGTATTGACTGGGCAAACAACAGGAAAAGACAGTGGAAACCCGAGCCTGTGGCCCAATATAACCTCAATATGAGGCAGGTAGACCAGTCTGATGCCATGATCTCGTCAATTGACTCGCAAGGAAAAGCATGAAGTGGTATAAGAAAATGTTCTTCCACCTCCTAGACCTGGCGCTCTTCAATTCCCACGCTCTATACCAACATGTGACAGGGAAGAAAGAGTGCTGAACAGGTACACCCTCGAGGTCATAAGAGAGTTGCTTCTTGAACACCCGGACCAAAAACACCCCGAGAGACACCAAAGACGTGAGGACACGCCCACACGTTTAGTTCAAGGTCACTTCATAATCCCTATCTCGTCAACGCTAACAAACAAAATTCGGCAAAAAAAATGTAAAGTGTGTCAGAATACGAAAAGACGAACTGGTCACAAGAGAAGAGACACGAGATACGAGTGCAGGGATTGTGGTGTGGCACTGTGCATTCACCCTTGCTTCATGGAGTATCACACACTCCTAAACTACTGAAAAAGACAGTAAAGTAATGTGCAGTTATATTTATAAGTACTAAACATAAGTGACATGTAAATATCATATATATAATAGTAAAATTGTGACTAAAAAAAACAAATACTACAGAAAAATGACAGTAAAATCATGGGCAGTAATAATTATAAGTGTATGAAATAATACAAATAAGTGAAATGTAAATATACTTATAAATAATAGCACATAATGTGACCTCAAAAAACATAAAACATTGTGTTATTGGTGTACTTTCTGGGTCCGTATCTCTTATTCTGAGTGTGCGTACATCCTCAAAACTATTGTGAGTTGCTAAAAGTAGTCCATACTCAATGGTGATATACTCTAAATATTCCCAAAGTATCCGTGCAAAGACAAAAAGAACCCTATAAAACAAATACATTTTCGACGAAAAGGCGCAAAACTCTACGGTCAAAACACTGAAATTTTCATCTTTACTCGCGACCATCGAAGACCGGATTTCGAGTGAAATTATCAAGGTAAGTAATTCTTTTATTTTTATTTTTTTATTTTTTAACACTTATCTATATATTAGGCCAATAAAAAAAAAAAATCGAAAAACCTCCGGCACTGGCAGAAGCACAACTCCAAAAATGGCTGGCACTCAGCGGGTTAAGCAGATTGGTGAGGTTGACTATGTAATAGATACGCCAGACCGTCACATAGCCTCCCAATGCTGCCCTATTAAAATGCTAAAGCCCTACCATTGACCGACTACATCTGGCCGTGGCGCTGATGGAGGTGATGCTGCGCAGGCAGGTGTAGCCGCAAGGAATGCGGGGGTGCACATGTCTGGTATCAGAGGGCAAGCCTTAGTACTTGAAAATTATGGGAGTAACAGCACAGGTGGTACAGATTGTCCCTCTCATGACCTGGCTGTATTAGGGATGGAGGAGGAGGAGGAGGAGGGAGACAGTTTAGAGGCTGCAGTCCCGGCTGGGTTGTGGGAGGGCAATGGGTATGTTGCTCTTCGAGACAAGTTGCAACCTCTTGACCTAAGCGCCAAGAGGAGTTGTTTACTAGGCTGTGGCAGTACTTCCGCATGTTTTGTGATTCTCCAGGCCTGACGTCCGGGGCGGTACCCGACATGGAGGCTGGAGACGGTACAAAGCTCAAGTTGGCTCCCTACCGTATAAACCCTGCTCGGCAGCCTGTCTTAAAAGCAGAGCTGGACTACATGTTGGAGAAGGGTCTGGTGAAGAAGGGATATAGTGAGTGGTCTTCGCCTGTGACTTTACAACCTAAACTGAGGACAAGATCCGCTTTTGTGCTGAATTCAGGAGGGTCAATGCATTATCCCAGACAGACGCCTATCCATTACCCAGAGTTGACGACTCCATAGACCGCATCGGGGCTGCCACGTTTATCACTAAGGTGGAGTTAGTGAAAGGTTATTGGCAGGTCCCGTTGCCTGAGAGAGCGAAGAAAGTGCCAGTCTTGTGGTGGACTGGGCAGGTTATTAGTGTCAGGCGATGTGTTGCTGCCGGAACACAGTCTGGATGTGTGGCATGTTAAAGGCACTGCTAATGTTATGGCTGATTGTTTGTCACGGAAGGGTATAATTATGTTGTAAGGAGAACCCTTGCCGGTCAGTCAGCCTTGGTGTAGGCTCCTACTTTGGTTTGATTAGCATGTTTACGTCTGGTGCTTGGTGATTGCCGTATGTAGCCCAGCGTAGGGTCGTAAAGTAGGAGCTGCTGTGTGTTTGTATAGAAGAAAATATTTAAATACAATAAAATAAAAACTAGAAAAAAGACTGTAGTTGTGTATGTCTTGTAGTGTTATTGAAGTATAGGCAGTCTGTTGTTTCAAGATGCACCAACAGACTTCCCCTGGGTGTGAGGGTGTCACTTCCAACTGAAATATAGTTAGCTTCATTTGCAAGTGTTTCAGTTAGCATATAGCTATGTGTGAGGGGAGAGACCAGCTGTTGTTCCTTACGTTTTAGTTTGTTTAACCCTGTTGGGATTATTCTCAGTTTATCATAAGTTACCCAATGATGTCTTATGTTTATTTAATTACTCCTGTATTGTTAATGAGAGCGCGGGTGCTTAGTTTAATTATGTAGTCTAGCAGTGTCTGGCGCTCCCCTCCCTCCCCGCATGGGCCCTGGGACTCTCTCGGCCATGCTAGCAACACTCCCGAGACTGACATTGTATGAGACTGACATTGTATCGACCAATTGATAGGGGAGGTGTGGCAGAGTGGTCTTGCCACTGGACTGGTAATCCAATGGACCCGGGTTCGAATCCCAATATGTCAATGGGAAGATATTATTGGGATGGAATTTGTGATGTACCTAGTATCAGTGCATTACCACAGCACACTGAAATGCCAAAAAAATACCCTCATTGTTCCCTGATTAAATAGCATTGTATGAATATTCCCATATTCAAAAATATGCTACAGGGGGGGCAATGCCTAGTGAGTTAATTGCTCAATAGGTGGCGTTCTTAGAGTGAGGGTCCGAGTCTGTGGGGTTGAGACTGTGAAGCACAGAGGCGAGGCGGCTTCAGAGATGGAATTGCTTCGAGCCGTGAAGCTTCGCATGTCTCACTCCCTAGACTGGAGCAAGACCTCACGGGCCTCACCGTGTTCAGCGGTAGAGTGTAAAGGCTATCAGCCTATGCCCGAGAGGGAGTAGTTGGAATATAGAGAAAAAAACAAAAAAAAAAACACGCACTGCTTGCTGGCTAATTCCCTTAATAACCGCATATAGTTTTTGATTTAACTTTGTATAATAGCATAGCAAGTCTGGAGTCACTCTAAACCTAAATGTATTATTATAACTGTTTTACTTTGCATAGGCCTATATGAATTTTCTGCATTTTATATGAGCACTAGCACTTATTCGCACTCTGGTATTCGTTTTTCACACCACTTCTCCATTTTTGTTCCGTTATTCTACTGCATTGTGATTTATTATTGTATATTCATCTTATGTGTGTTGAGGTTGATATTTACAGTGGTTTGTTGGTTGGCTCTTAGTAGCCAGCCGCAACCTACTGGCATATCAACCCTTCTGTTTGTGGGTCTACTGCATTGGACTTTTCCCATGGGTTTTCGTTTTCCTATTTTTCTCAGTTCCTGAGCCACTGGGCATACTATGAATTGTTCTGGGAGTCTAGCAGTATTATGTTTTGGTATTTTTGTGCAGTTCAGAATAACCTTAGAATTACTCTTGAATTACTAATAGCACTATCAACCCGAGTCGGATAGGCCCCGACTCTGAGACGGTAGATGTTTTTGTGTCTCCTTTTATTACTGCTTTAATAGAGCAAAGAGGAAGATATCCCCTTTTACTAGAGAACCGGCGTGCCTTGGTGTTTGAGTCAGATATTAAGAGCATGTCTGTTGCAGGGTTAGTGCAGTACAGTGAGCATTGTTGGGTGCAGGACTACAGCATTGTCGTCTTTTTGCTACGGCGTTTCTCTTTGGACAGTGCTGTGGGAGCTATTGGAGCATCTGTTTTCCCCGAACCTCCCCTTGTAACACTTCTTTCCTTGATTTTCCACAGTGTAGTCTCATAAATCTAAGCATACAAATATTTCGCCAATTAACTATTACTTTACCCAATTATTTATATACCTATAGTCCATTGATTATTAGAAGGCCAGAAATCGTAACTCAAAGAGGGCTATTATAATTGCAAGTGGGCTGTAAATTACTACACCTATTCCCTGTCTCACTCTTCCCAAATGGTAGAAATATTAGCTCGAATTATCTTGTCTTTTTGGAGTTATGAGAGGTTTGCGTCGGGATTTCTGGCCTACCTATAATGAACAGGATATAGTTGTATACAATGCAGTCTTATGGAAATATCGTTTAAAAATAACCCACCACCTTTTGTTCTCTCTCCAGTAATGCGCACTTACCAATGGAAGATTGTAAAGGTGCTTCAGTAAGATCCCGTCACTCGAGCGCTTTTTCGATCAATTATTTGCTGGAAGACAGATTTGGAGCATTGAGCAATATATTTGGATTAATATATTAGCATGTGTGACAGGGCTATGACGACTGCCTTTTATTGCGGCTAAATGTAGATGATTATATTATGCATTTTAACCCTCTCCGACATATGACGCGATTTTGAGACTATTGGGGATACTTTAAAGCCTTTGTTACCATCAGGGGTATCTAGAAACCTTTAGTTTAGTTACTTCAACCTCTGCAGTTGTCTTTGAGTTAGCTGTGGGCAGAAATCTAATTTTGGAGAAGTAATTATAAGAGTGAGAGAACTCTATTTCTTATTGCTAATCTGGCAACCTCTGCGTCATAAATGCGTGAAAGGGTTAAATAGGACCTGTGTTATTCAGCGTTTATTGAGATCATTTTTACCCCTTTGAGTCCAAGAGGTAAATTATAAGCTAAAGAAAATCGTCTAATGGTAACCAGAATATGGTGAAAATTACGTCATAGTTGGGAAGGAGCAAAGAGGGAAACGGGGGAGAAGATAGCAATACTGAAATACTAAGATCAGGGATTCAAACAACGGGGGGCGGGGGGGGGGGGGAGGGGGGGGGCATTCGGCTGATGTTATTATATATCGTGAGAGGAATATAAAGGGGAGCGAATTCTATAGATATAATACAACGGTGCCCCACGAGAGACTTCAGTATTGTTTTAAGTGAAAGGAGTAAGGGAAAGATAGAGAACAACATAGAATTAATAACATTGACAAAATAGTGTGAGAGAGAGAGAGAGAGAGAGAGAGAGAGAGAGAGAGAGAGAGAGAGAGAGGGAGGGGGGGAAGGGGGGAGCAAAGCAAAGGAAAGTACAGCAGCATTAAAACAAAGTATTTGGCCAGGGAAAGGGAGGAAAAAATTAACAAATATGAAAGAGAGAGAGAGAGATAGTGAGGGAGACTCGGAGGGGGGAGGGGGGTAGAGAGTGTTAGATGAGATGAAAGGAGAGGATAGATAAGAAGAGTATGTACAAGCCATTTCTATTAATTTCACTCCAACACCGAACACATCCAATGAAATTAATGAAAGCATATGATCCACCGGGATTCAGACCTGGGTTACCACACGCAGGTTTTATACACTCTATCCATTACACTATCAACACTAATCGACACCTAAATGGCACATAAAGTCTTAATATTGATAAAGAAATGGGGACCAAAGGTCTTCAAATCGCCAAACTAATGGGTTACAATAATATAAGCTATATAGCTGAGTGATGAGAATACATAATGTACTAGTATGAGAGAGAGAGAGAGAGAGAGAGAGAGAGAGAGAGAGAGAGAGAGAGAGAGAGAGAGAGAGAGAGAGAGAATAGCAGCAGCAGAAGCAGCCCTCAGACAATCGGACACGAGCTGGCGGTCATACGTGAATTATGAATGGAGGTAAATCAAAACATTGCATCCGAAACTCTTGTTGGACTATGGCTTCGTTTAGTGCTAATTAATCTACATCAATTTTATTCATGAATCTAATTGGTGGTTTGGAAATGTCGGGTTTGTGTTTGATGTCCATAATGAATAGTATAGATTTGTATTGGCCAGGTGTTCGGGTTTGCGCTTTGGCTCTGGCTTCGGTTTAGTTTGGTAGCTCATTTAAACATGCATATAATCTAACCCAACAGTCATGTATACGTACTTTATATCACACATTCGCACACGTACCCAGCTACACATTCATAGTTTTGAGTTATATGGGTCTTATATATTCATTCAATGTTGCTCTCTTTTTCTTCTTTGTGCACACATACAAACACACGTATTTACACACACACACAACCACACACACACACACTTTCACACACACAGACACACACACACATTTTTTTGTACATATATATGAACACACACACTCACCTATACACACACACCCACACCCACATACACCTTCACGCACACACGCACAGACACATCTTCAAACCTTCACAGACACACATTTTATTATTCACACTCAGTACAAGTAGTCTGTCAATGTCATTGTCTTTTCTTCGTAACAAACACAAGTACAGACACACGCGGTGATGGGCTGGTCTATCAGAGTGAGAACTAAGCGATCTCTGCCATACCCATAGCTTACTCTGACTGTTCCTTTTACTTCTACATTTTCTAGATCTCAAGTGACGGCGTATCTTCCGTGGATTGACCTACCAATCTACCAAGATTGGAAGCCAAAGCGTCACATTTTTCCTTTGCCCCTCAGCTTTCTCTTCATAATTGCTGAGAGGCACAGGGCCCTGGGTGGGGCGTTTCCGCACCCTCCTCAGCTCCCCGCCATGGAGTGGCTTCGGTCACCCAGGCTTTATTGTGGTCGTCAGGGAGGGTTCTGTGAGGGCGCTCGGTTATGGCCTTGGCTTTGCTCGGGGCCTTGGGGCTGTTCGGCCAGGCAGTTTGGGGAACAACAACAACAACAACAGACACACGCACGCACAGACATTATATTTTACACTAGGTATACAGTATATATATATATATATATATATATATATATATATATATATACCCATCTAAGGGGTTGAATGTCTTGAAATCTCGAAGCTAATGGAGCTAAATATGAGGGAGAAGGGGAACCCACAAACCTTCCCCTTAACACACACTAATACACACATTGCATAAATACAGTAAGTAATCATCCTTTTTTCCGAACATTTTCAACACCTTAATTAGGCTATTGCATCACTTTATCTATGCATATTTTAAGTGTTATTACTGCTCTATATGTGAGGATTTATAAAAGGTGTCCAAATTCATACTCTTTAATTATGTACAGTCTGGGACTAATGTGTGTTATGGATCTTCAGCCATCCATTAGTGCCCTCTGACGGCGGTATTCGAAGCAATCCGAGAAATGGTGTTTTTGGCTTTCCACAGATGGCTCTGTTCAACACGACCAGGTAGCGCCAAAAGTAAGCGAGAAACTTCCTGTTTATTGGTGGATTACGACCATGCCAATTAGAACACACACACACACACACACTACTTCATTATCAGAATGCAAGGAATATTAGTATGCTCTACAACTATAATATATTAGTATGCTCTACAACTATAATATATTAGTATGCTCTACAACTATAATATATTAGTATGCTCTACAACTATAATATTAGTATGCTCTACAACTATAATATATTAGTATGCTCTACAACTATAATATTAGTATGCTCTACAACTATAATATATTAGTATGCTCTACAACTATAATATTAGTATGCTCTACAACTATAATATTAGTATGCTCTACAACTATAATATTAGTATGCTCTACAACTATAATATTAGTATGCTCTACAACTATAATATAGTATGCTCTACAACTATAATATTAGTATGCTCTACAACTATAATATATTAGTGTGCTCTACAACTATAATATTAGTATGCTCTACAACTATAATATTAGTATGCTCTACAACTATAATATTAGTGTGCTCTACAACTATAATATATTAGTATGCTCTACAACTATAATATTAGTATGCTCTACAACTATAATATATGTATGCTCTACAAATATAATATTAGTATGCTCTACAACTATAATATTAGTATGCTCTACAACTATAATATATTAGTATGCTCTACAACTATAATATTAGTATGCTCTACAACTATAATATATTAGTATGCTCTACAACTATAATATTAGTATGCTCTACAACTATAATATTAGTATGCTCTACAACTATAATATATTAGTATGCTCTACAACTATAATATATTAGTATGCTCTACAACTATAATATTAGTATGCTCTACAACTATAATATATTAGTATGCTCTACAACTATAATATTAGTATGCTCTACAACTATAATATTAGTATGCTCTACAACTATAATATTAGTATGCTCTACAACTATAATATATTAGTATGCTCTACAACTATAATATATTAGTATGCTCTACAACTATAATATATTAGTATGCTCTACAACTATAATATTAGTATGCTCTACAACTATAATATTAGTGTGCTCTACAACTATAATATTAGTGTGCTCTACAACTATAATATAATATTAGTATGCTCTACAACTATGCTCTACAACTATAATATATGTATGCTCTACAACTATAATATATGCTCTACAACTATAATATTAGTATGCTCTACAACTATAATATATATGCTCTACAACTATAATATTAGTATGCTCTACAACTATAATATTAGTATGCTCTACAACTATAATATATTAGTATGCTCTACAACTATAATATATTAGTATGCTCTACAACTATAATAGTATGCTCTACAACTATAATATTAGTATGCTCTACAACTATAATATTAGTGTGCTCTACAACTATAATATTAGTATGCTCTACAACTATAATATTAGTATGCTCTACAACTATAATATTAGTATGCTCTACAACTATAATATTAGTGTGCTCTACAACTATAATATATTAGTATGCTCTACAACTATAATATTAGTATGCTCTACAACTATAATATTAGTGTGCTCTACAACTATAATATTAGTATGCTCTACAACTAATATTAGTGTGCTCTACAACTATAATATTAGTGTGCTCTACAACTATAATATTAGTATGCTCTACAACTATAATATTAGTGTGCTCTACAACTATAATATTAGTGTGCTCTACAACTATAATATTAGTGTGCTCTACAACTATAATATTAGTATGCTCTACAACTATAATATTAGTGTGCTCTACAACTATAATATTAGTATGCTCTACAACTATAATATTAGTGTGCTCTACAACTATAATATTAGTATGCTCTACAACTATAATATTAGTATGCTCTACAACTATAATATTAGTATGCTCTACAACTATAATATATGTATAATTGAGTGATGCGAGTTTTACTCTTGCATAGGAATATCATTAAAAGAAATTACAATACTGTAAGACGCTGTTACTACCGAGCCAGACTCAGCTGGTAGAGACGAATACTTTTTGTTTTGTGACAGAAAGAAGTGTGGTGTGCTTGTTTAGTGTAGTGAATAGTTTACATCACTTTGTAAGTGAATGTAACACAAATCTATAGCCTATTATAATTTAGTCATATATGATGTAGGAATTATATATACTGTTAGTTTACAGTCATTTTTAGAAATATAATATACCTGGTGAATACTGGCAATACTTTGACTTTTTGCGTAAGAAATCGACTCAACTTGATCATGCCGTGACCTAATCCTGTTTTTTTTTGTTTTTTTTGTTTTATGAGTGAGGGAGGCAAAAGGCCGAACAGAATGCCTGGACCCACGGAGTTTCAAGCAATTTAAGTCATAGCAGGAGGGAAAGACTGATTCTGGGAGAGAGTTCCAGAGCTCAGCTGTTGAATAGCAGAAAGTTTGAGAGTAAAGTTTCACTCTTGGGTTGGAGAGTTACACAGAGTAGGGGTGGGATTGAGTTGCAAGACGGGTGCCATGTGCCCTACGTAGAGGAGGTGGTATACACTGGGAAAGCTCTGAGGAACACTGATTATTATAATAGCGATAGAATAGCGAGAGAGAAGCAACATTGCAGCAGAGAGAGAGAGAGAGATTGCAGAGAGTTGGTGAGTGGACGGGAGTTAATAATATGAAAGGCCTTCCTTTCAACTTTGTCTAGGAGAGCGGTGTAAGAGGAACCTCCCAGTCCCCACACGTGTGAACAATACTCAATACAAGGACGCACTGTGCCCCTGTACAGAGCAAGAAGCTGTGCAGGGATAAAGAACCCCTTGAGGCGGTTGAGCACACCCAGCTTCTGGGAGGCTGCCTTAGCAAGACTGGTAATATGGTCCTTCCAAATGAGAGCAGAAGAAAAAGAGACTCCAAGAATATTGAGAGAAGGTTAAGGATTGATTTTTGTATTGTTGAAGAATAAGGGATAGTCCGCTGGGAGTTCCGGACTGGTAGATAGATGGAGAAATTGGGTTTTGGAAGCATTAAAGGTAACAAGGTTTTCTTTGCCCCAATTGGAAATAGTAGTTATATCAGAAGATAAGTGTTCTATGGCTTCATTACGTTTGTCTCTGAGGGATTGCTGGCTGGGGCGTTCTGGAAAACTAATTAAGTGATGTAAGGTTGAGTCATCTGTGTATGAATGGATGGGACTTAAGGTACAGTTGAGAAGATCATTTATGAAAATTAGAAAGAAAATAGGAGATAGGATCATAGGACAGAGCCCTGAGGAACACTGGAGTTGATAGGGTGAGGAAGTGAGCAATGGCCGTCCACAACCGCATCTATGGATCGGCAAGAAAGGAAATTAGAGACAAAGGCACAGATGGAGGGATAGAAACCGAAGGAGGGTAGTTTAGAAATTAAAGATTTGTGCCAGACTCTATCGAAGGCTTTCGATATGTGTAGTGCAATAGAAAAAGTCACACTGAAGTCCCGAAAGGAGGATGACCAAGAGTTAGTAAAATATGAAAGAAGATCACCAGTAGAGCGACTCTTAACCCGGTGCGCGCGAGCAGCGTGTAGTGAACACCACACTTCTGGGCGGCAATATTAAGCTCCATTCCTGCCTAAAATCGTCATTTTACGATAAATATCGTTATTACTTATTCATATGCGCCTATTTTACATTTTATATGAAGATAGTACAGTAACATGTAACAACAATAAAACAAGTGGGAATATTGTTTGGATGGTGAAAATCGCAAATTAATGCCGAGCGTTCATTCATGAGGTGAGCGACAGGGAAGGCCGACACCCTCCTCTCTCGAAGCCTGGAGAGTGACTGAGGCCTGTCTCTCTCTCTCCCTCTCTGTCTTTCCCACGTATGGACACACACAAGACCACAGCCTAGGATTGGTTTGGAGATGTTTGCACGAAAATATACCAATGAATATGGGAATAACAAGGAAAATAGGTGATAATTGAAGGGGGGGGGGGAAAGGAGGGGATTTTGACAGATGTGGAGTAGTGATAGGAGGTATGGAGGAGAATTATCTCACTTAATAACCATTTCACTTGTTTTAAGTGCTACTGGGGCCTTTCAAAAGTTTTTTTGTAGGCCTTACCTCTTAAGAGGGTCCTCACCCTTGCCCACCAAAACCTCTTAAGAGTGTTCTTGCCGTTCCTGGGTTAAGGAAGCCATACTGGCAATCTGAGAGCAGATTATGAGAAGAGAAATGCTTAAGAAATGTGGAAGTAAGAATAGTTTTAAAAACTATAGAAATACAAGAGATGAGAGCAATTGGATGATAGTTGGAGGGTTGAGAGTGGTCACCCTTCGTTGGGACAGGTTGAATGAGAGCAAACTTCCAGCATGAAGAGAAGATGTTAGAGGATGTACAGGGACGAAAGAGTTTGCCTAGGCAGGGAGTCAGCACGGAAGCACAGTTTTCGAGTACAACAGGAGGAACACTGTCCGGACTGTACTCCTTCTTAGTATTAACCCCAGAGAGGGTAGAAAGTAAATTTTTAGAAGAGATTAGGATATTAGGCATAAGTAGGAGAGAGGAGGTGGCGAGGGAGGAATAGTACCAGAATCATCCAAGGTGGAGTTTCTAGCAAAAGTTTGAGCGAAGAGTTCAGCTTTGTCAGAGGAAGAAGTGATGGTTGTGCCATCAGAGTGGAAAAGGGGAGGGAAAGACGAGGAAGAGAAATTGTTGGAGAGGTTTTTGGCTAGATGCCAGAAAGCTTGGGAAGAGCTAGAGTTGGATAGTTCAGTTCATTTATGATGAAAGAGTGTTTGGCAAGTCGAAGAACAGGTTTGGCTTGATTCCGGGCAGAAACATAGGAAGAATGAGAGTCTTGAGTTTTAAGGCGTCGATACCGTTTGAATGCTTCCTCCTTATTGCGGACAGCAGTAGAACAGGCGTGAGTAAACCAAGATTTTTTAGCATTAGTCTGAGAGAAAGAGAATGGAATGTATGCTTCCATGCCCGATAGGATTACCTCGGTAATGCGTTCAGCACTCTCCGTGGGTCCCCGGCCACGGAAGCAGAAATTATTCCATGGGGAATCAAAGAAGTACTGCCGGAGAGCCTCCCAGTCGGCAGCGCCAAAGTGCCACAAGGGTCGGCTGGCCGTACTGGACAGTTACGACAAGTGACAGAAGATAAGTTTATGGTCGGAGGAGCCCAAAGGAGAGAAAAGATCGACAGTATAAGAAGAAGGGCTAGAAGTTAGAAACAACTCAAGAATGTTGGGCTGATCTCCGAGGCGATCCGGGATACGGGTGGGTAACTGAACTAATTGCTCTAGGTCATTTAGGATAGAAAAGACGTAGGTTTGTTCACCAGGTTGGTCAGTAGTGTGACAGGTGAGCCATTGGCGGTGGTGAACGTTGAAATCTCCTAAGATGGAGATTTCTGAGAAAGAATAAATGGATAAAATGTGTTCCACTGTAGAGTTTGGATAGTCAAATAATTTGGGAAAGTCGGTAGAGTTAGGGAAAAGATAGACAGCACAGAAATAAGAGAATGACAGGAAAGTTTGAGCCATAAAGTTGAAAATTCAGAGGAGTCGAAATCGGAACACGAGAGCAAGTGAGTTTGTTGTGCACATATGCACAAACATCCGCCTTAATTTGGCCTTGAAACTAGGATAGAGAAAGTAGGAGGATGCAGAGAAGGGGCTGCTGGAAGTTGGTACAGACACCTGAGTTTCGGTGAGGAAAAGAAGATCAGGTTTGTAGGATGAGAGATGGTGTTCAACAGAGTGAAAATTAGAGGAAAGTCTGCGAATGTTGCAGAAGTTAATATAAAGAGTAACAAGCCGATGTCCAGATAATTTTGTGGGGTCGTCAGGGGAAGGTCGGCCGGGTGTGGGGGCATTCATGCCCCCCCCCCCCCCCCTGGGGACTCCGAGGCTGGGCTAAAATTCATAATTTCTTTCAATTTTGGTGTGGAAGAATGAAGTGTGGTGTGCATGTTTAGTGTAGTGAAGTGGATAAGAGGAGGAGGTGTTTGTGAGAGCTAGCTGGATTACTCTCAGTGTACATGACCCAGAAAGAAAATCAGAAAAAGAGGCCACACAAATGAAACAGGAGTTCCAGCTACTCTTTATCAAATGCCTATAGCCTCACCTGGGTCTAGCCCTGATCGATTGGTGTCTACAATCTCCCCACTGAATTATAATTTCTCAAATATTACCCAACTCCTCCGTCAGTGGTGGCTAGCAGATTGGACGTCCATGACAAATAACAATCTACACTTCACTAAATAGTTCTCTGGCAGTGTTCTTTCCATGATAGGAGTTTGCCTTGGTTCGCCTGAGACTCGGCCACACTACGCTCATACGTGGCTTTTTTATATCGGGGGATGGCCCCATGCTTTGCCCTTGTTGACAGGTTCCAGTCACAGTCCAACATCTTGTGTTAGACTGCTCCTAGTTGTTATTCACAAGGACACGCCAAGTTTTTACTCTATTTGGAGATCTATTCAGTTGTGAAGGACTGTGAAGAGCTGTTGTGAGTCAAAACTTGTCGCGTCCATATAAATAATAAACGATCGTTTTCCATCAGGTGAGTATAATTCTCCATTCAAACATTCACTGCATTGTGAGTATCTCTTCTGAAACTCGTATATCTCGCACAGTGACTTCACGATGACAGAGAGAGAGAGAGAGTCAGGTAGAGGGAGAGACGGGTTGTGGGAGGTGGAGGAAGGGAGGGATAGTGGGAGGTGGAGGGAGGGAGGGGTAGTGGGAGGTGGAGGGAGGGAGGGGTAGTTGTAAGTGGAGAGAGGGAGGGATTAGTGAGAGGTGGAGGGACGGAGGGGGTAGTGAGAGGTGGATGGAGGGAGGGGGTAGTGGGAGGTGAAGAGAGGGAGGGATAGTGGGAGAGAGGCTTGTAGGATTTTGCGGGTAGTCTTTACATCTTGAGATTAACCCTCTCCGACATATGACGCGATTTTGAGTCTATTGGGGATACTTTAAGCCTTTATTACCATCAGGGGTATTAGGAAACCTTTAATTTAGTTACTTCAACCTCTCCAGTTGTCTTTGAGTTAGCTGTGGGCAGAAAACTAATTGTGGAGAGGTAATTATAAGAGTGAGAGAACTCTATTCCTTATTGCTAATCTGGCAACCTCTATGTCATAAATGCGTGAAAGGGTTAAGAAGATTCGTCTCGTGTAACAAGTTGTGCATTATTAGGCAGCACACTACAACAGGATACAAATAATAGGGACACATTTTGTAATGGGTAATGAACTGGGTAAGTTGCCCTCTACAGTGGAAAGATATTTTCGATTTCATATAATCGGAAAGTTAAAAAAATATTATATACCGGTAAGTAAAAACAATATTTTATAAGCCAATAATCTCAACATGGTAGAAAATACAGCTTACTGTCATTCAGATGCATTAACTGGTAAAGAAAGGATGCTTGACCTGCTAAGCAAAGACATAACTAGAACACCTAACACAAATAATTGTGTCAAGGAGTTATGAAACCTTGCATAACATAGTTACTATGAACAGTTATTCAATATTATCAAATACTGACGAGGCCCGATGATTACCAAATCTCTACACAATTAGAGGTATGCTGTATAATATATACAATTGACACAACTAGTTTGTTTTTAATTTTACACACACAAATAAATAGATTAACTACATTATTACAGTCTGGGAAGGTGTTTAAACTTTTCGGCAATCCCTAAATCATGTCATGCCATATTTTAGCTATTATCTGTTATTATACATCATTAGAAAGTATCCATGGAAGAAAGGGTTTAATAAGACCTAGATTGACATATTATGAATCATTGGATGTTTACGTTATCTCCCTACGCCCTAAAGTACTAAAAGAGCTATAATTCTTTTCTCGTTGCTTCGGAGCGTTTCATAGACTTTCACTCTCCTCCATAAAGAGATGAGATATAGATGATACGGGAATAACAAATGGATTTTATGTATTACACTACGATAAAACTCTGTTGAAGGAGATATAATATGGTGAAACATATTAACGTTTGTAGTGGTATTCATTTAATAATAAAAAACGTCGTCGGGATGATCGAAGGATGGTGTGATACAGACCAAGGTTGGGCGGAGGGATCTCTAACACAATTTACTGTATGGAATGTTGGTACACTCACGCGTACTAAATGTTGCTCAGGGGTTGGTCCTTCCTTCCCCTACTCCACCCTGGGCAGGTGGAAGGGGGGTATCAGGTCCAAGTATATCCCCGTCTTCTACCCCCAAACTATCCCCAACTACCCCACCTTCCTTCTCTACCTGGTAGTTAATGATTAGCGACGATTGTGCTCATGTATTACACCTTATTGTGAAACCATCATTGCATACGCTTACAATGGCCGACATTTAAAATTTATTAGGAATTTATAAATACAATATACTCTATAATATTGTATTCTCAAAATGAGTC
Source organism: Paralithodes platypus (assembly GCA_032716605.1). NCBI lineage: Eukaryota > Metazoa > Arthropoda > Malacostraca > Decapoda > Lithodidae > Paralithodes > Paralithodes platypus. Next base: position 26,417,534 of record CM064543.1, on the reverse strand, counting down.
TCCATACACAACGTGGGTTACACAAATCTTGGCTGTAGTGGTCTCTCTCTCTCTCTCTCTCTCTCTCTCTCTCTCTCTCTCTCTCTCTCTCTCTCTCTCTCTCTCTCTCTCTCTCTCTCTCTCATTGCACTACTTTCTACGAGGAAGACCTAATGTGATTTCAATATAATAATACCGTAATTAAATCCAATCTCATACAGTATTCAGGATATTATGTTCACCATTATTGCAATACACATCAACCTCTACGATTTACTCCTAGGTTCTCAAATTACTTACATAGTCAGGCTTTAATATCATAAAAGGAAAGGACTACAGGCAAAGATAGGCTGAAATAGTATTGCGACTACTATTATTTTGTTTATCATTTGATCCAGTATCTCCCATTTATTCAATACCATACATACTATAAACGGTCTGCATTTAATTCTATGTGGCCTATACACTTTTGTTTAATCAAGTAAATGTAGAACTCGATACAAATGTCTATCAAAGTCGGTGTTAACTTTTATTAAGGTGTGAGTATAGAGCCCTTGAGAAGCAGGGTTTGCCTTCTCACTTCTACTTTCTCTTTCTCTGTCTGTGATCCCAGCCTCTCACCTCTACAAACCCCAAATAAGGAATAGGATTAATTGGTAGTTTTACCATCAACTCTCCCCTATGTGTATCGAATGCATCACACACACTAATGAAGGGAAATATACCACATTCAGACCCGTTAAATCTTGGTTGTAGAAAGTGTGTGATACGAAGGAGTTACACGGAGTTACAAGGAATAGTTAGTATACCAAAGACCTTCAGGTCCATTTCGGGGAAATACTCGATGTGGAAGGAGAGACATTGTTCAATGCACTACACTCCTTACAGAGTGTGCAAAATACTATCTAATGTCTTCTTGAACTGCTCAACTGAGGAAATGTTTACAACTTCTGAAGAAAGTTTGTTCCAGGTAGGACAGATCTTAAATGGGAAAAAGTTTCCACAAATACTAATGCTTAACCTTTTAAATTCTAACTACCAACAATGGTTGCGTATTGTATTCATATAGAGGCTAACAAAATTTCTATGATACACATTATCAAACCCATTACATATTTTAAAAAACTTTAATGAACTGACCTCGTAGTCTGCGTGTAGAGAGAGAGAGAGAGAGAGAGAGAGAGGCAGATCACTACAGCTGAGATTCTTGTAACCCATGTTGTGTATGGAGACTCATTTTGAGAATACAATTATATAGTATATTGTATTGATAAATTCCTAATAAATGTTAAATGTTGGCCATTGTAAGCATATGCAATGATGGTATAACAATAATTTGCAATGCATGATAACAATCGTCGCTAATCACTAACTGCCAGCTAGAGAAGGAAGGGGAGGGGGGGGGGGGGGAAGCTGGGGATAGTTTGGGGTCGAAGGTGGGGGTAGACTTGGACCCGACTCCCCCCTTCCACCTGCCCAGGGTGGAGTAGGGGAAGGAAGGACCCACCCCTGAGCAACTTTTAGTACGCGTGAGTGTACCTATACTGTGTTTGCGGATGATACAGTTCTGATGAGTGATAATGAATGGGAGTTGCAGGGTCTGGTAAATGAGTTTGGAACAGTGTGCGAAAAACGGAATTTGAAGGTAAATGCGGGGAAGAGCAAGGTTATGGTCTTCGAAAGGGGTGAAGTCACAGAGTGTGAGTTGAAGCTGAACGGTCAGGCTATGGAGATCGTCAGCTCTTTTAAGTATCTGGGCAGTGTGTTGAGTAAAGATGGGACTATGGATGAAGAAGTGCAGGAGAGGGTACAACAGGGGAAGAGGGTTGTAGGAATGCTGAAAGCAGTAACAAGAAATAGGGTGGTCAGTATGGAATTGAAGAAGTCCTTGCATGACAGTGTGGTAATCCCGACACTGACTTACGGAAGTGAAGCATGGACGTTGGTTGTGAGACTCAGACCAAGAGTGAGAGCAGTGGAAATGAATTACTTAAGAAGTGCATGCGGAGTTACATGGAGGGATAGACAGACTAATGAAGAAGTAAGAAGGAGGTGTGGTGTGGAGGTAGATGTGCTGGAAAGTGTGAAAAGGAACAACTTGAGATAGTTCGGCCATATGGAACGTATGGAAAGCGAGAGAATGACTAAGAGGGTGTACGAGAGGGAGAGGTGGAAGGATGGAGTGAGGAAGTATATGAACGAAGGCGGTGCTGGTTAGGTGGAGGGGCGTCGGCTGACTGGGGACAGAGGTGTATGTAGGCGGTTCGATCGTGGCCACACCTTCGGGGATCACGGCGTCGGGCAATAGATAGATAGATGGAATGATGGTATTATATATCGCAATAATGCTTTAATACAGTATACTGTATAGGGTGTTTTAAAACAACACTGCCAGAGTATGACGACCACATTGATAAACAATTATAATACACATATTTCTATTCTATTTTTACCAAAAATATATTGTAACGGAAATAAATGGTTATTTAGAAATGTAGCAAAACAGGGTTCTGAGCTCAGCACAAAACATATGCTACATAATATGAATGATTACCAAGTAAAAAAGGTAAAGAGGAGATATCTAATGACCTAATCACATATGAAAAATTACAAAATCAAAGTAACATAAAATTGGTAATGATATTTTGCAATTAGAAGAAAACTGCTAAGTATTATAATCCAAGTAACGTAAAAAGATATGCACCATTTGTAACGATGACCAAGAGGTAAAATAATGAATCTCATGTCTGGGTCAGGTATCCGAACACTGCTATAGGTAATTTAATCGTTCGTGAAACTGTTTGAATGGGAACAAATTGTTCCTGCGCAATTTACTGTTTCAATAGAAATACCTCATTACGTTACTATTATCACAAAGTACTAACGAAATATGTCTATCAGTTTTATGGTTGAAGTTTGACGATTTTACGTAGCTGTAGACATACAAGTATACGGTGTTCACTAATGAATATTTAAAATCATCTAATGGTACCCAAAACAAACAATTTACGTCACTTGGACTTAACGAGTATAAAATAACAAAGGCAGAGACACACCTAAAGAACGACAATCCATATTTATGTGATATTAAAAGGTAAATAAAATCACTATGACAGAAGAAGATAGCACCATGGCCGAGCAGATGATTAAACACATGAGAAGATTCGTTATGACTCCAAAGCTTCGAAGAAAAACTCGAACTGGGAAGGGAGGCAAGAGGTAGGGATATTTGGGGGGGAGGGGGGACACTAGCCCGTGTTCGGATTATAGCTCATAACTGGGTGTCACTAATGATTTTACTCTATGCGGTTTAAATCATTAATGGTATATTATTTTGCATTTTGTCCTTAGATAATCTTCTTCGTTATTGTATTTACTAATTAGCAGATGAGGTCTGGCAGTGTTGTTTTAACCCTCTATTGGCGGCCCGCAACATAAGTCGAGTTAAATAAATTTGGACTATGTGGCGGCGCGCGACATAGGTCGTGTGGCAATTTCAGCACGTAATGTTGCTGAGAGAGAGAGACAAGTGGTGGCAGGAGAGTAGCGAGCATATGACTGCTCCAGACCACTGCGGCGGGCCTACTGACACGAATCCCACCCTCCTCCACCCTCTCACACTCGCTACATACTGAAATGTATGGGAAAAGTACCGAATTACATGGTTTTTGCACTCGTGTTGCGCGGTTGTTGCAAGAAAACTAGCGGTCATACAAGGATCGTTGTGGTGTCATTGGAAAGCTCTGTTAATGCCCTTTCAAGGATAGATGCTTGTTTTACGCTCTGGTTCTTATTTAGGCATGAAAATGATCACGTAAACAGCCCTATTTTGGCTAAAAACACCCCGCTGGGCCGGTACATATAAATAGACCGCCTAGCCCGCCAATAAGGTGTTAAAACACCCTGTATACTGTATATTAATATTCTTATTAATCTTATATTTGTTTCCTTCTATTGTTCCTCTACATTATATTAATATATATTTTGTATTTTAATTAATGTTATGTTACACCATGTTGTCATTTCTATGAACCATACCATATTCAGTTACATTATTTGTGTTGCATTGCTAGTATCCTAATCTCAATGTTATATTCATATTATTGGCTCTAAAAATACTGTCATTTAACGACCTATACTATAAACACCAATTATTGGTTATAATATTCGCATGAATAAACTACTATATATAGGAATATCTATCTATATACTACCTATAAAAGAAAATGACACACACCACTTATAACTCTGAAATGTGTGCCTGTTACATCTGTTTTGGATACTCAGTAAATATTTGCTTCCTTTTAGCATTTATATTCCATACATTCAAATAATGAAGTAGTGTGTGTATGTGTGTGTGTTCTAGTTGGCATGGTCGTAATCCACCAATAAACATGAAGTTTTTCGCTTACTTTTGGCGCTACCTGGATGTGTCGAACAGAACCATCTATGGAGAGCCAAAAACACCATATCTCGGATTGTATACCAATTTGCCTTTAGATTTAGTATATTCAGAGCTTTGCTTTATTATAGATTTGCACTTTGACAGGTTCGTTAGGAATCGTAATTATTTCATAAATGTTTATACATATTTTAATAATGCATCACTTAGCTCTACTCTCACTAGTTCTGTATATTTTGATAGAACTAAACTTAAAGATGCCCTTAAATTCCTCCTTTTCAATACTTATGTTAGATTCGGGCCGTACATTTTCAAACAAATATTAGGAATTCCTATGGGTGGAAATGCTAGCCCTTTAATTGCAGACTTATTCTTGCTTGCTTTAGAATTTAAATATATAAAAGACTTAGTTGACAGTAGCAAGAAAAATAAAATCCCAGAAAAATTAGCACTTGCTAAACTGTTAAGTAATAATAGTAGATATATTGATGATATTCTTGTTTGCAATTTGTTAAATTTTAATCAAGTTGCTAAACTTATTTATCCTAATTCTATTCCCCTCACACAATGTAACGTAAATTATAAAGTTGAAAATGTTCTTGATATAAATATAGAGATTGTTAATGAACAGTGCATACTTAAAGTATATCACAAAGTTGATGATTTTAATTTTAACGTAATAAACTTTCCTTTCCCTAGTAGTAATATCGATAGTAAAATAACTTATAATTGTTTTTATTCCCAATTAATAAGATTTTGTAAAATCTGCACTAAAGTAGATGACTTTTGGGCTAGAGCTAGGTTACTATACAGACTCTTAGTGGACAGAGGTTTTGAGGCAAGTAAATTGTTCCATAAATTTAATCTTTTAGGGTCAATTATTGTGACTGTATTCTAAAATTTGACATCAATAATTTTAATCAAGCATTTTTAACTTGAAGTTTCTTGTATAACCTCTGCTTACTTTTTGTCTGTATTTATTGTTTTTTGTCTGTATTTATTGTTTATCTTTTTCTTTTTTTATTATTAATATTAATATTGATGATTTTTTAAATTTATTGTTCTTGTTAAAAGAGTACTCTTTGTTTAAATCTGTTGTTACTTCATATTTTGCAATTATTTGTCTTTATATGATATGTATTCATTGTCGATAGTATCAATTGCTTACTTTTGCGATTTCCTTAGTTTATTTGTGCTATAAATGTAGGTTATTTGTAGGGTAGTTATTGATAGGGGTCACTTGAGGCATGCTATGCTTACAGGTACCTACCCGATAGCACTATCGTTAGTGAGTGTTGTACCGTATTTTATATATTATTTTGTAATAGTATAGATATCTTATCAATATTTGTATTTTGTACTATTGTTAATGTCTTGTCATGTTGCAAATTTGATTTTAAATAATATTTTGACATTTAACATTTAGTTTCTTTATTCATGCAGAGTTTAGTAAAATTTGCGAGAACGTCCCGGACTTCCCAAACTTGACTACTTCCTTTAACGTGACGATAGTGCGTTGTTATATGTGCGATTAGTTTGCTTGGGAAACAGATTAACTTGCTCATGTAGTAATGTACACCCTATGTGGTGGATTGTGTTCTTTTATTTAATAATTTTCATTTTAGTAAGCGTTGTTTCCACATAGCGATTTTGATAATTTAATTTGACTTTATATTGTCCTTGCCCCAATTTTGGTTTGTTTAGTTTGCAAGTTTTACATTTTAATTGCTTTGAATACCGCCGTCAGAGGGCACTAATGGATGGCTGAAGATCCATACCACGACTTTAGTCCCAGACTGTACTATCAACGACAAAAGTTGTTCCCCCAACCAGCCACTGAGTGAATTAGAAACTCCTGGGGGTCGAAAAACGAACCATTTAAAACAAAATGCCCTTTACAGTCAGTAAATGCTTCGGTTTTCGACCCCTAGGTGATTCAGATTCACACACTGGCAGGTTGGGAGAACGAACTTTTGTCGTTGAAAGTACAGATGTACTGAAATACAGAATACACTGATAAAACAAGAGAGTGAGCGTTAACTAGTGAATCCCAGTAATATGATGTTTGTAGCCCAAACAGTATCTCAACATAATTCTCCTGTCTATCAGAATTATAGCTCTAAATACCTTCCAAAAAAGTGGTCAGGTTTTTTAGGAACAATTTTAGGAAGTGTAGTTGTGATACACTGGGGAACTATAGTCTGTTTTTTTTTCTTCCCAGCTGACGGTAATTTGCCATGTGCCGATCTTAACTACCCAGCTATAACTACATTGTTTAGGCCAAATATGTTGTTAATTTGCCATGTGCCGATCTTAACTTCCCAGCTATAACTACATTGTTTAGGCCAAATATGTTGTTAATTGTGAAAAGTTAGCAATAATATGATGCAGAGTTTCATATTGTTACATTAATTATCGATAAATCAGCTGCTAAGGGATTCAATTTCCCGTTAGATGAAATGCATCGACTATATTTTGATAAGCTGCCTAAGCCACAAAAATTAAACTACTTGGATTCGATAGTTGACGTTGATAGTCTTGGCTTCAGCATTAGGAGATGTTAAAGTATGTCTGACCACGACTGTACACTTTAAGACATAGATCGTGGCCTTTCGTTTCCGAAGCTATCCCTAACTTAATCGAATCTTCTCATTAATATTTTGGATACTATTGACATTTCGGAGGTTCGTTTTGCTGTTCGGGGATTCACATTATATTTGGTTTCAGCAATTCTGAGAAAATAATGACCAACCTATTCATCAATTATTCCAGCTGATTGGCTCTTGTGACTGTGTACAATGTCTCGTCTTCTATAGTTAATTTGTATTTGTATCAAAGGTTATATAATAATCACGGTCGCACAAATCAATAATCTGGAACTATTGCCATATAAGTGGATCGTACTTTTCTCAAGAGTCGCTGACACCAAGCATAGGCCAGTATTTAGGTGTTAGAGTGTACCAAGTTTGCTACAGATGTACAGTACAATACCTGTAAGTGTTATTTTATGCAGACACAAATGTTACAGCGTAGTAGGTTATCAGAACCCGGGAATGCAGACAGGCTTCAAGTATTTATTGATGAGCTATCGAAGGTTATTAAAAACTCGCTTGATGTACAGTCGCACACAAAACATTGTACCCTATCTCCATTATTTCATTTTGGTTATGTCTGGACGATATAAGAAGTCCTTAATACATATGATTGAATACAGGAAATAGCTACATGTAATCAGATAATTTTGATCAAGTAATGTATTTATTCATTATTTAATTATACTGCTCAAAATTATGACTTTCAGTATTGACGATTACTTCATAATTGAGGTAAAATTGTTGTACAGTATATACACAATTGTTGTACAGTATATACACAATTGTTGTACAGTATATACACAATTGTTGTACAGTATATACACAATTGTTGTACAGTATATACACAATTGTTGTACAGTATATACACAATTCATAGTATCACACATCGATAGTATTACTGAGATAAATTTGCCTTTAAAATGTATCGTGTGATCCGATTTTTAAACACAGTTCAAATTAACTTGGCAGTGAATTGTTTCCCTATATGTACGATTAAAAAGTCACCTGATTGTTTGACGGTGGTGTGTGGAGTGTCCATTGAAGCTAAACATGTTATTACTTCCAAAAGATTAAAGGAAATTGAACTATACTCTATTCAGATATTGTGACCAGATATCGTGACATATAACCTCCTATAACTCAACAGTAACTTGAACAGTCCCCCTGAAGTAACTTGAACAATCCCCCTGAAGTTTTTATAAATGAGAAGATTCGATCGGGAAACAAGGGTGGAATTTTACAGCCCGGTGCTCAAGCCCGTTCTAAGTTACAATAGATAAAAGTAACGATTTCCACCTAGTTATAATGAACTGAGTATAGTCATGAGAGAAGAGCCAACAATATATAAAAGTCACGATTGCTGCCTAGTTATAATAACAAAGCATACTCATGAGTAATTGAGAAGAGCAGGCTAAAACAAGATGCCAAGTGTATTTTAACAGAGTATCGTGGATTCACGATAGTTAGTGGTATAACATACGTGTTCTATGTATCATACCCTATATGTACAGTATGTAAGTATATAAGCTGAACAGTATGTATATAAGCTTAAAAAGTTAAATAAGGCCTATTATACGAAAGTATAGTATTTAAGAGTCTTTAGGAATGAATATATGACGATTATCATATAACCATGTCGTAATATTAAAAATGTGGTACGATATTTACCGCTAGACATTCTCTACAGGCTTAGCAGTATCCGCTAGATTAGTAGCACAGGCGATGATGTGTCTAGCGAGACGCCGCCGCGTCAGAGCTCCTTTGTCCATTATCGAGGCAACACTAAACATTCGGAAAAACTCCATTTATTGGTCACCAATTTTCCCATGGATTTTTTTATTTTTCCCTGCTAGTTTTCATCAATATATAGTGTTTAGAAATAATTAGAACCCTCGGCGAAACCGTTTTCCCCATTATACAACGATCTTAAGACACGCCGCCCGATAGTGGGGAGGGCTATGAAGTACAGGGAAAATGAGGGGTTAAATGCGTAAAACGGCGATACAAACGTATTCAAGCAAAACTTGGCTCGGGTTTGAAGGTATTTCAAAGGTCTAAAACCCAATATTTCGAAAACCCGAGCCAAGTTTTGGTCAAAGCTGGCTCGGATTTTGCGAGTTTGTAGACAACAAAATGACAGTAACCTCATTTAGAAATTTGGCTCAGGTTTCCCAAAGTTGCAAAGCCATAAAACCCGAATTTTGGAAAACCCGAGCCAGGTTTTGGCCAAAGCTGGCTCGGATTTTGCGAGTTTGTAAACAAACAAATGACAGTAACCTTATTTAGAAATTTGGCTCAGGTTTCCCAAAATTGCAAAGCCATAAAACCCGAATTTTGGAAAACCCGAGCCAGGTTTTGGCCAAAGCTGGCTCGGATTTTGCGAGTTTGTAGACAAACAAATGACAGAAACCTCATTTAGAAATTTGGCTCAGGTTTCCCGAAATTGCAAAGCCATAAAACCCGAGCCATGTTTTGGGAAAATTGTCTCTGATTTTGCGAGTTTTAAGAGTAAACAAATTACACTAACCTAATTTCGATTTTTGGCTCATGTTAAGCTATCATAGTGTTTACAAGCCTATACCCCTTTGAAAGGACATTAGCCTAACCTAACAACCTTACCTAACCTATCCTAGTATTATGGGTGGGGGCTGCCACCCCCACACCCCCGCTATTTGCATCTTTGACAGATTGTTTGTGTATTTGTCTGTGAAAAGGGGGTAATTGTTTAGTGTATGGCCTGCTAAAGAAAATGGATTTTTGAGCACAGACTAAACCAAATGTTCACTACTGTATTTACATAGCTGGTCATTAACCTAACCTAACCTAACCTAACCTAACCTAACCTAACCTAAGGTAACCTGGGCATCCTGGGGGCTGCTGCCCCCAGACCCCCGCTGGTCTTGGGATGAAAAGTGATAAAAAACACATATCTCTTACCTCATTATTCAAAGTTTTGTATTTGGTTTAATATACACTTACCAGGTCATTTGAACAGTTATATTGCTTCTATATATCATATAATACACCATAGAATACGTTTTTAATAACTAGAAAAAAAAAGAGTACTTCGATTAAACAATTACGGAAATACCTTAAAACACGAGCCAAGTTTTGCTTAAATAAATTTGTTTTCGCCGTTTTTAAACCCGCGAAAATAAGAAAGCGTAATTGCATACCATATTGAGATGTGGAGGGAGTAGGTGAGGAAGAGATGCGTCCACGTTTTCGACGAGGAGTTACGACGAGTAGTGGTTTTATTTAAAACCCAATAATGACCGCATCGCCACTGGTCTGCCGGTTCATAATAGTAACATTCGTTTGAGCAGAGTTTGCAGGAAACAGAGGTAGGCAAACAACCATGGTCAGTAAAACCTTAAGGGCTGCACTATTGTTCCTTGTAGTGTCAATAATCACTGAATGTGGGAGGGGTGAACAACCATTACAAGCGGCGTCCATGACTAAAGTGAGGAGAGACTTAAATGAAGGTGTGTAGCTGTGATTGGTTCAGTGCAATGATGTAATCAAGGTCAATAAACTCACCTGATAGGTTGCTGGTTGTATGCGTGACGGAATCTATGAGTTTAATGACGTGGTCAGAAAAAAACCCCCAATAAGAATCCAGAAGTGTCTCGTGACGTATTGCGCAGGAGTTAGGAAATGAAACTCAGTATTTCCAATGAGGATTGGCAGATGGCGTGATAGTATTACAAAAGTTGAAGGATAGAGCTCTCCAGTTCACGAAAAAATGGCGTCGCTGAAAGCCGCGCCGTCTATAAGAGAGTATTGACAACCGTTTTACGGTAGGTAGACATGTTGTTACCGTTTTTTTTAATAGGTTTTGCCGAGGGTTGAAACTAATTTTAATATGATGCTTAGAGCATATAGATTCCATATCTGTCTTCAAATATGTCAAAATAATTGGTGACCAATAAATGGAGTTATACTAAACATTCTGGCAAGAATGTAGTTACCGGGTGGGTGTACCGCCCGTCTTGTTTACACTACGCAGACGCTCACCATCATGTTCCCGTCTATTTTGACTGCTTTTGGATACAAAAATACATTACCCTAACCAAACAACCTAACCTACCCTAAGCTAACCTAGTATTATAGATTTATAAGTATTTATGTTATTATAAGTATTTATAGATGATTTATGTTGTATGTCGGTAGTGATACACCCGGTAAGTACATCCATCCCAAAATTCTTAAGTTCGCCGTGACCCTCGTTCGTTCCGGCTTTCATCCAGCTCTCATCATATGACTTCATCCAACTGACTGACAGACCGACAAGCTAAGCCATATTATCATGATTTAAATCTCTTCAATATTATTAAACCTAGGCCTATTCCCTTTTTTGTTAAGGTACGCCCTCGTGGTCCCTTCGATGTAAACAACCAATAGTGTTCGAGAAGTAGCCATTTGTCTACCATCCATCAATATTTCTACATTACCTAACTACAACCTTTCTATGGTGATTTAATAGTGAGTTACACTCCCGGTATTTGTTATTCATTTACATTTTATATGAGCGGACCTTTTCAGTCTAGGTAGAGTAAATTCAACTTCTTGAAATCCGCCATATTGGTGCCCAGACCCTGGGACTTTGACGCACAGTTAGATTTCCTGGTTAGTTAGATACTAAGAGCAAAGGTAATATTGATGGAGGTTGTGGATCAAAGGATCCTAGTGGGGGTAGGTCTCAGCTATCACCATCATACTCTATATTTGTTTTCCTATTTCATTATCATTTACTATTTTGACTTATGACTGACCTACCGTACCAAATTTCCTTCATTGTTTCGTTGCTTCATAGCCTATTATTATCCCAACCTCTCCTGGTATTATTTAAGGTAGCCTAAGCTGCTCGAATATATTCATTATTATTTCTTAGCCTAGCCTAATTCTATATATATATAGTATGATTGCCGAGTTCCTTGTCCGAAACTCGAAATTATCCGTTTCTTAGGCTAATATAAGTACAGTATTGCATATGAGGACTTAAAGTGTAAGTTCATATGACAATTAACAAAGGTTGTGCCTATGTTTCACGATTGCGGCTTATGATAGAGGTCCATATTGGCTGACGAAGGGTTAGACTAATTTGTGTACATTATTTAATGGCTAGTAAATCAAAAGGTAAACCAGCTATAAATATGTCTATCACAGTCTTGAATAACCAGAGAGGGGGTTTGAGGGGTGTCATTACTAGGCTAACGTCCGATTTGGAAGACTTTATAGCTAATGCAACTCCTGAACAGCTAGAAGCCAGGTTAGAGTACCCACATCGTACCTATGATTGTATAGTTACCCTCAGTGAAAGTATTGTATCGGAGTTAGAAGGTGAGTCAGAAATTCATGCGGAGTACGAGCAGCGCGCTGTTCATGATGTTGCCAATTTAGAGGCAATACATTTACTGTGAAGGGCGGTAAAGAAAACTGAAATAACCCTGACTAGCAACGCTGACTAGCGTACAGATCCCCGCCGTGAAGTAAACTTACCCATATTGAACTTACCAAAATTCAGGGGAAACCTGACCGATTGGTTGGCATTTTGGGACGTTCTTAAACCAACCGTGCATGATTCAACTCTTGACGATGTACGAAAGTTCCATTATCTTAAAGGCCAACTAGAGGATGAGGCCTTGCATTTGGTAGAAGGTTTTTCAATCATGGAATTATGATAGCGTTGTGGAGTTATTACAGGCGACGTATGGAAACACTGACCAGCTTAAGGTAGCCCATGTGAACGCCCTGTTGAACCTAGCACAGCCTAGGTACAGGGTCGATAAATTGACAAAGTTCAGGGCAGACATGGAGTGTCACACGAGGTCATTAGATGCGTTGGGTGTAACCTCACAAGAAATGCTAGTCATAATATTAAGACAGAAATTACCTCTAGCTATTCTAGATAAAGTTCGTACCTTTGATTTGGAGGAGTTTAAAGCGTCATTTAGCAAGGAGATTAGCAACATACAATTGAACAATGGTAGGACGGTGGGTGGGTCAGAAGGGGCAACAACAAGGGGTTCAATTAATATGATGGTAGGATCTAGAGGGAAGGTTGAAGAGTCACACAAGAAACCACAAATGTATAGGCTATGCAATAGCCCTAAGCATAAATGGCTAAGCTGTACCAAATATCAAACTAATGAAGCCAAATTAGCTCAAGCAAGGAAGCTAAAATTGTGCAAGGGTTGTTTAAGTAAGGACCATAGAATGCAGGGTAAGTGTACTGTTTCCTATTTGAGGCCCTGTCGAAACTGTGAGGGCCATCATTTTGATAAATTGTGCCCCACAAGTAGTCTAGTCAAGGAGGAAAAGGTAGGGGGTACTGCAACACTGATACTAGGCAGTAGGAAAGACACCACCATTTTACCCACAATCAAGATACCCATAGAGGGTTATGGCAGGACACAAGTATGTCGGCTACTCTTAGACCAGGGCTCACAACAATCCTTCATAAAGAGATCGGTGCTGGACGGTTTAAAACACCGTTTAGTAGGGAGTGAGACCCTTAGGTTGCAAGGTTTCACAGGAGTGACCGGCAGTAAAGACTACGAAGTTGTTGAAGTTGCTTACATCTACCGTAAGAAGAAACACTTCTTACAGTGTGTAGTGGTAGATGAACTCCAAGACTATCAATCTGTAGGAATTCACAAAGTAGAGCATGCACTTCGTAGGAAAGGTATTTACCTGTCTGATCCCGTGGGTGACTTGAAGGAGGTGCACATACTGTTAGGAACAGATTATTATGATGTAGTACACCCTGGATTTAAAAGAAAGAGGGGAGTGATCTTGATCCCCACTAAGTTTGGCTACTGCATGAGCAATACAGTCCAAACTACCCAGTCAAATGTTCTGGGTTTTTTTTTTTTTTTTTTTTTTTTTTCTATATTCCAACTACTCCCTCTCGGGCATAGGCTGAGAGCCTGTACATTCCACCGCTCAACACGGTGAAGCCCGTGAGGTCTTGTTCCAGTCTGGGGAGTGAGACATGTGAAGCATCCATCATGGCTCGAAGCAGCTCCATCTCTGAAGCGGCCGGTTGCTTCGCTCAAGTGCTTCACCGTCTCACCCTCCAGACTCAGACCCTCACTCTCAGAACGCCACCTATTGAGCAGTGAACTCACTAGGCATTGTCCCCCTGTAACATATTTTGAATATGGGAATATTCATACAGTGTTATTTAATCAGGGAACAATGAGGGTATTTTTTTAGCATTTCGGTGGGTTTTGTGGTAATGCACTGATACTAGGTACAGCACAAATTCAATCCCAATAATATCTTCCCATTGACATATCGGGATTTGAACCCGGGTCCATTGGATTACCAATCCAGTGGCATGACCACTCCACCACACCTACCGTTGACACGGTATCCGTGTTGAGGATGAGCACGACCGCGGCAGAAGAGCTCATTAAAGATGAGACTCACATTGATGACCCCCAAAGTTAGCTGCCGAGTTCGATCTAGAAAGACTGTGGAAACTCGACCACATAGGGATTAAACCTGTGGAGAATGACTATGAATCGAAAATTGCAAAAGAGAAGTTCTTGGAATCTGTGCTTTACTTGGTCACAGCAAAACAATACAAGGTTAGTCTACCCGGGAAACACGAGAATATCAGTTTGCCCACAAAAGGTGAGGTTATAGGCATTTGATAAAGAGTCGCTTGAATTTCTGTTTCATTTGCTTGGCCTCTCTTACTGATTTTCTTTGTGACTCATTTACACTGAGAGCAATCCAGCTAGCTCTCACAAACACCTCCTCCTCCTATCCACTTCACTACACTAAACATGCACACCACACTTCATTCCTCCACACCAAAATTTAAAAAAACTAAAATGATGAATTCTAGCCCAGCCTCGGAGTTCCCAGAGGGGGGGGGGGGGGACCATAAATGCCCCCACACCCAACCGACTATCCCCTGACGACCCCACACAATTACCTGGACCTCGGCCTGTTACTCTTTCTATTAATTTCTGCAACATTCGTGGACTTTCCTCTAACTTTGACTCTGTTGAGCACCATCTCTCCTCCTATAAACCTGATCTTCTCTTCCTCATCGAAACTCAGGTGTCTGTAGCAACATCCAGCAGCCCCTTCTCTGTATCCTCCTACTTTCTCTATCTTAGTTTCAAAGCCAAAGGCGGATGTTGTGCATATGTGCACAACAAACTCACTTGCTCTCGTGTTCCCGATTTCGACTCCTCTGAATTCTCAACTTTATGGCTCATACTTTCCTGTCATTCTCTTACTAAATATTTCTGTGCTGTCTATCTTTCCCCTAACTCTACCAACTTTCCCAAATTCTTTGACTATTTAAACTCTACAGTGGAACACATTCTAGGAGATTCATAGGAGATTTCAACGTTCACCACCGCCAATGGCTCTCCTCTCACACTACTGATCCACCTGGTGAACAAGCCTACGTCTTTTCTATCATAAATGACCTAGAGCAGTTAGTTCAGCAACCCACCCGTATCCCGGATCGCATCGGAGATCGGCCCAACATTCTTGACTTGTTTCTAACTTCTAAGCCTTCTTCTTATACTGTCGATCTTTTCTCTCCTCTGGGCTCCTCCGACCATAAACTTATCTCTGTCACCTGTCCTATCTCTCCAGTACGGCCACCCGATCCTCCTAGCCGGCGGCGCTTGTGGCACTTTGGCGCTGCCGACTGGGAGGCTCTCCGGCAGTACTTCTTTGATTTCCCATGGAATGATTTCTGCTTCCGTGGCCAGGGAACCTCGGAGAGTGCTGAACGCACTACCGAGGTAATCCTATCGGGCATGGAAGCATACATTCCATTCTCTTTCTCTCAGACTAATGCTAGAAAATCTTGGTTTACTCACGCCTGTTCTACTGCTGTCCGCAATAAGGAGGAAGCATTCAAACGGTACCGACACCTTAAAACTCAAGACTCTCATTCATCCTATGTTTCTGCCCTGAATCAAGCCAAATCTGTTCTTCGACTTGCCAAACACTCTTTCATCAATAATAAATGCACTGAACTATCCAACTCTAGCTCTTCCCAAGCTTTCTGGTATCTAGCCAAAAACCTCTCCAAC
The DNA here is from genome assembly GCA_032716605.1 of Paralithodes platypus. Lineage (NCBI taxonomy): Eukaryota > Metazoa > Arthropoda > Malacostraca > Decapoda > Lithodidae > Paralithodes > Paralithodes platypus. Next base: position 26,401,485 of record CM064543.1, on the reverse strand, counting down.
AATTTATCTTCCTCGTCTTTCCCTCCCCTTCACCACTCTGATGGCACAACCATCACTTCTTCCTCTGACAAAGCTAAACTCTTCGCTCAAACTTTTGCTAGAAACTCCACCTTGGATGATTCCGGTGCTATTCCTCCCTCTCCGCCCTCCTCTCTCTTACTTATGCCTAATATCCTAATCCCTTCTAAAGATGTACTTTCTACCCTCTCTGGGCTTAACACTAATAAGGCATACGGTCCGGACGGTGTTCCTCCTGTTGTTCTCAAAAACTGTGCTTCCGTGCTGACTCCCTGCCTAGGCAAACTCTTTTGTCTCTGTCTATCCTCTAACGTCTTCCCTTCATGCTGGAAGTTTGCTCACATTCAACCTGTCCCAAAGAAGGGTGACCGCTCTCAACCCTCCAACTATCGTCCAATTGCTCTTATCTCTTGTCTTTTTAAAGTTTTTGAAACTATTCTTGCTTCCAAATTTCTTAAGCATTTCTCTTCTCATAATCTGCTCTCAGATCGCCAGTATGGCTTCCTTAAGGGTCGCTCTACTGGTGATCTTCTTTCATATCTTACTAACTCTTGGTCATCCTCCTTGTGGGACTTCGGTGAGACTTTTTCTATTGCACTAGACATTATCGAAAGCCTTCGATAGAGTCTGGCATGAATCTTTAATTTCTAAACTACCCTCCTTCGGTTTCTATCCCTCCATCTGTACCTTTGTCTCTAATTTCCTTTCCGGCCGTTCCATAGCCGCGGTTGTGGACGGCCATTGTTCACTTCCTCACCTTATAAACTCCAGTGTTCCTCAGGGCTCTGTCCTATCTCCTATTCTCTTTCTAATTTTTATAAATGATCTCCTTAACTGTACCTTAATTTCCATCCATTCATACGCAGACGACTCAACCTTACACTACTCCATTAGTTTTTCAGAACGCCCCAGCCAGCAATTCCTCAACGACAAACGTAATGAAGCCATAGAACTCTTAAATTCTGATCTAAATACTATTTCCAATTGGGGCAGAGAAAACCTTGTTAACTTTAATGCTTCCAAAACCCAATTTCTCCTTCTATCTACCCGTCAGGATCTCCCAGCGGACTATCCCTTATTCTTCAACAATACAAAAATCAACCCTTCATCTTCTCTCAATATTCTTGGTGTCTCTTTTTCTTCTGGTCTCATTTGGAAGGACCATATTACCAGTCTTGCTAAGGCAGCCTCCCAGAAGCTCGGTGTGCTCAACCGCCTTAGGGGGTTCTTTTCCCCTGCACAGCTTCTTGCTCTGTACAGGGGCATAGTGCACCCTTGTATTGAGTATTGTTCACATGTGTGGGGAGGTTCCTCTCACACCGGTCTCCTAGACAAAGTTGAAAGGAAGGCCTTTCGTATCATTAACTCCCATCCACTCGCCAACTCTCTGCAGTCTCTCTCTCTCCGCCGCAATGTTTCATCCATCTCGCTATTCTATCGCTACTATAATAATCAGTGTTCCTCAGAGCTATCCCAGTGAATACCACCTCCTTTACGTAGGGCACGTGGTACCCGTCTTGCAACTCAATCCCACCCCTACTCTGTGCAACTCTCCAACCCAAGAGTGAAACGTTACTCTCAAACTTTCTTCTACTCAACAGCTGAGCTCTGGAACTCTCTCCCAGAATCAGTCTTTCCCTCTTCCTATGACTTAAATTGCTTCAAACTCCGTGTGTCCAGGCATTTTGGCTTGAGCGTCCCTTGATTTTGGCCCTGTCACTCTTTCAACTATGGGGGAGGCACTCGCTATAGGCAGTAATGCCTTTTGCCTCCCTCAATCATATAGAAAAAAAAAAAAAATTATGGTTAAGCGTTAGGTAGCTTGCGCGCCTTGAAGCGGAAACTAGCCCACGAACCAAGCACCTACAAGGCTTATGACGAGGTTTTTAAAAATTATCTCAACCGAGGGTTTATTGAGGTCGTCGATGTCAATGAATCAGGAAATACCGGGAAAATCCATTACCTCGCACATCATGGGGTAAAAAAGGACAGTGTTACCACTCCCATCAGAGTGGTGTATGACTGCTCAGCCCACCTACGCCACAGTCCCAGTCTAAATTATTTACTAACCGGCCCTTCAATGGTGTCGGACCTATCGCAGCAATTAATGCGCTTTAAGCTGGGACGCTACGCATTCATCAGCGACATAGAAAAGGCCTTCTTGATGGTAAAACTGCGGAAGGGGGATAGAGACGTCACACGGTTCCTATGGTTCAAGGACATCGACGACCCAGAGAGTCCCATAGTGACCTATCGGTTTAAGGTAGTCTTGTTTGGCGCTACGTGTTCACAATTTTTATTAAACGCGACCACTAAAAAACATCTTGATGATTCTGAAGAAAACACGACTGAACTCACTCGCGGATTGTACATAGACAATTTGCAGGGGTAGTATAGTGGGATTTCCTAAAAAAGGCCCTCTATAAGAATCAAGGAGCATTTTTGGGTAAAAGTTGGGAACCAGACTTTTTAGCATAATTCAGGCATGCCGAATTCGATAAACCCGGTTCCCAAGCGAAATTTTGAGTTTTGACCGTCTAATTTGCATAAACAAAATGGCCACCAAATTGGAAATGTTTGACACTTCTTGAACCATTTTCTCCAATATCTCTCTAACTAGGCAAGCAAATATCACAAGTGAAGCATCTATACCTATGTTTTGAGGGTCAGGGAATGTCACTGAGGCATTTTTAAAGGAATCAGTAATAAGCCTAGACTTTAATATACATATTAGCGGCTGTCATTAGAGAAAAATCAATGGTTCCCAACTTTACCCCAAGATACTCCTTGATGCTTATGCAGGCAAAACAGGGCAATATCTGTCACTCACCTGAACTATTTATTGGAGTAGACCATATTCATGCAATACAAGGAGTTTGATCATCACTCTGTTGCTGACATGCACACATTGCTGTGCATCGTAACCCGGATTTGCGGCATTTGCACCGACGCGTCCTGCATTGTTTCTGGCAGGCACATGAAATAATTTCCAGGCAACTTTGTGGGATCGGACTCAATGACATCGGAATGGGTTGTAGTCCTGAATCGCCATGTTTCCATCCCATGTCTGTGGGTGCAGGAAGCTCAGGTACAGCACAGTGAGCATTTCTCCAAATCATTGCTTGATAGTGTACTCGCATCAAATGGAAGCGGAGAGCATCATGTGTTGGTGGCATTGCTTCTGGTTTGGCAGTCTTTGAGAACAGTATATGCCTTGCTGCATCAACAGAGTCTGTTTTGTGCACATCATATATTCTGCAGACAAACGTTTCTGAAGATCGAATGGTCTCCTCTGTGAGTTCACCGATTCCCAAGTTTATGAGCAATTGATGGTGCTGTTTGAAGACTTTCCATGATGACCTTTTGGTGTGATTTGCGATGTAGGAGGTGGTGTCGCACCCGGTTAATGCATGAAATGGTAAAAGAGTTGTTGTTGAATCTCTTGGTAGGTTGTTGAAAACTGCATCAATGGGTATATATCGCCTTTTCTTGGTGGTACCAGACATCATCCAGAGGTGTTCACATTGTACACATGGGAAGTGGGAAACCAAAAGCACGAGAACATCAGTGTCCCTTGATGACACAACAACTGTATTGAACTGGCTGTGCACAGCATGTAATACCAACCTAGTGTCAGCTTCTTCATGTGTGGCTCTCAGTTGAGTCAAAGCAGTGATTGTCTTTGATGACCTAACCTCAATTTCTTCTCTGAATCCCCCGGCTACTACAATCTCCTTATCATCAGGTGCCTGAGAACACAGTTCCTCAGACAGGAAATTTGCAAGATCAGCTTTATTAGCAGGGAGCGACACAAAGTTAGTCCATTTTTTTGGAAGAGGCACATCACGTCCCTCAACAATTCGTCTGATTGGTCGATCTGCTTTCGTGCGTCGTGTCCTCGTACCACCCTTGATTGTCTCTTCTCTATATCTGTCGAACACAATGTCTACCCGTTGATAGTTAGAACCTGCCTTTAATACTGCTCTTACGTATGTGTCGGCCAAATCCCCAAAGGTCATTGCATTGTCAGGCTTGCCCAGAGCAACCACCAGTGCTTGTCCATCAATGATTAGGCAGGATGATGAGTTGTGAAGTTCAATAGCTTCAGGGCAGATTATGTCTTCCGTTAACTTATCTGCCAGTATGGACTTATTTCCAGTGCGGAGTGTACCATTCATTTCAGCGAGTGATACAGGAACTGGCAGAAGCTCGTGCTTTAGGACAGCTGGCAAGTCAACTGGGGCTGTGAATACTGGCTCACTTGTGGCAGGATTTATATTGACAGGATACAGGTTCTCTAGGACATCTGGCACGATCAGCGTATGTCTAGCAGATGGCTCTAACATCCGAAGTTCAGCATCGGCTTTCTGTCCCCGCTGCCATGTTGCCATTTGAGTTGCATGGAAAGTATTTTTTCCATCAAGTGTCTCATCAAGAATGTCAATGTTATCTGCAGTGTAGTGGATACATTCATTGGCTACAATGTTTGGTGGAATAATGGCCCCGGTTGCTTGGTCCATAGATTTCAGGGTGCTCTCAGCTAAGGAAGTGTCTACTTGCAACACCTGTTCATAGCTCAAACAGTGGCCTGCCTTGTGGAACAACTCCACCAGATATTTTGATCGTGTGGCTTGATGTAGTGTATTGGCAAGACCAATATGTTTGGGAGTCCATTTTCTGCCGCCGCTCATACAGTAAAGTAGATCCTGTGCTATACTCAGAACTCTGCCTTGGACAAGATCTTCATTTTTTTCAGAACTATCATCTTCTAGCACCTCTTGACCACCAAAGATTAGTCTCAATAGCATATATAAACTATCTGGAATGCATTGAATCGATTCATCTTCACTTACAGAGAAACTTTTGTGACCCAGAAATTCCATCATGTCTCCACGAATTCTCAGCGCTACATGTACAAGTGATAGGAAAATGTCATCCTGAGGCACATATTGAGGCAACATTTTCTCAGTCTCCTCAATTTCTGTCATTTCCAAAACTGCAGTATGCTGATACTTTGTGGGAATCAGCATGGTTTTTCTCTCGGATGTGCTCCTGTCAAGAGGTTGGAAGAAGTTGAAAATGTCTCCCAGCTGTGACTGCAACCTTGAAGGTTGTCCTTCACCAAAATGATACCTAGCCTAAAGAACCTAGACAAATATCTCGCATCAAACCCGCGACTGACTGCGTTTGTAAATGAATATAGTGGCAGGGCAGTAGTTCCCTTTCCAATGTTCCCTTACCCACTCTAAACCACTGTTTGGACACTTGATCCTCAGTGTTTTGAAGGACAAGCAACCTAGAAGGGTCACTAGATCTGTTGTTGCTTGATTTCCTTTGTACTCCTTTGTACTGTAGTAAGACGGTTGAATTATGGTTGACGATTCTTCAGCAAGCTCCTTATACCGTTCCCAGACATCATTCAGCAGGATAACGTGCCCTCTGTCTGCAGATTGTTGCAACTCTTTGCATAGCCATACCATCGCAAGGTCTGTATTGTCCGAGTCCAGCTTTGTTTTATTGGTAGATCTGGTGAATGCTCTTAGACACTTCAAGTGGTATTTGGCTTCAGCTGCAATTAAGTCAATCACTCCAGCCAATCGAAGGCCAATTTTGAAGTCGAGAGAGGAAGCTTCAATTATCTGATCACTCATTTGTTTTGTCATTGCTGAGATCAACCGTGCCTTCAAAACAACAGTTTGACAGAAAATGCATAAGTTCCAGTTTACTGGTTCCACGTGCCTTCGCAATGAACATCTGTTACCACTGCTGCTGCAACTTGCTTCTTGTTTTGAATCCACTGCCTGCATCTTCCGCAAACGTTCAAGTTTACTTTTGTCCGTGAAGTGGGCATAGCACATTTTGTGCCACACAAGAGTTTCGGCTTCAGCAGAATCCAAGACATTCTCAAGACGGTCAATCACATCGATATTCTTAGTGTTTCTAAGCTTTCTTCTGGTACTGGCAGCATCCCTGACTTTTGCGAGTCCATGGTCACTTGCATTACTAGGAATAACACTGGCTGTGTGAGTTTGGCAGAAGATGCACAAGCTGTAATCTACAGATGAAGGCCTCTTCAAAGTAACTACTGGATCCATTGTAGTCTGCAAATAAAAGAAATAATTAGTATTAGTATTAGCATTAGATATTGGAGAAATTGATTTTTCTATAATTGCAGCCACTAATTTGCACATTTACGTGAAGGCTTATCACTAATCACTTTAAAGATGCCTTAATCACATTCTCTGACCCTCAAAACATAAGTATAGACACTTTATTTGTCATTTTTGCTTGCCTAGTTAGAGAGATATTGGAGAAAATGGTTCATGAAGTGTCAAAAATTTCCAATTTGGCGGCCATTTTGTTTATGCAAATTTGATGGTAAAAAACTCAAAATTTCACTTGGGAACCGGGTTTATCGAATTCAGCATACCTGAAATATGCTAAAAAGTCTGGTTCCCAACTTTTACCTAAAAATGCTCCTAACATTCACATTTTTCAGAAACCCCACTACTCTTGTGTTGCTTCGGGATGGTCTAATTATTGATGGGGTAGCTTCTGATAACCAAGAATATGCCAGAATCTTGGGGACGATATGACAACCAGGGAATGACACACTTATGTACCGGAACAAAGATTACACTAAACAGACAGGGACGCACACAAAACGTAGTCTGTTGAGTAAGGTCCCGCAATTCTTTGATCCTTTGGGTTTAGCATTACCTGTCACCATCAGACCTAGGATTCTAATACAAGAAATATGGAGACGCAACGTGGGGTGGGACGAAAATGTACCCGATGCTCTTGTTGAACAGGGTAGGTCCTTACTAGAAGATTATAACGCTGTATGTACAATAGAGTTACCGCGCCAAGTGGCCGCATTTGGACCCATGTCTTCACATGCATTCTGTGATGCGAATGCCACAGTGTATGGAGTAGCTATATATTGTGTTACCTCGTTTGGGATTCATTTACTCACCGCCTGGGCTAAGGTTGCACCGGTAAAGGGGGTCACAATTCCCCAATTGGTTAACCATGTACGCACTTCATACAAAAAGGAACTGCAATTAAGGGCGGTGCACGTATGGTGCGATAGTCAAATAGCACTAAGCTGGGTGCATAGTCAAAGGACATTGCCCGTCTATGTGCGCAATAGGGTGGATGAAATTCAATCCCTACTACCAAACGCCATCTATCAGTATGTACCAACCAAGGAAAACCCCAGTGACTTGATAAGTAGGGGAGTAACGGCGTCCAAATTAATTAAGTCCGACCTGTGGAGGCAAGGCCCAAAATGGCTGCTCCACGAAGGGAATGGGGTTGTCTGGAATGCCGAGGTTGAGTAAGCTTTGCCTTTAGAAACGGTGACAGCCGTCATTCAACCGACATCAACACCGAGTCCTATGTTAGAGTGGGTAGGGATCGGTGGGTACAATAAGTTAGTCAGGGTCGTAGCTTGCGTGTTGCGTTACATCACCAACATAAAGGCCAAGCTAGAAGGACGACTCTGCGATCTGGGTCAAAGCTTAAATGCAGAAGAAATAAAAGCAGCTGAGATAACACTAATTAGATGGGTTCAAACGGAATCTTTCAGTCAGGAATTAGAGTCCATAAGAAGTTCTGGTAAGAATAAATTGCCGAACATTGTGCGTCAACTAAGGTTACACCTGAAGAATGACATAATTAGATGTGAGGGACGTCTAAAGTGGTCAGGTGTAGACGACTGTGCCAACAATCCCATCCTGATGCCAGCAACACACCATGTCACCGATCTACTGGTACAATGCTCACACGAGGAAGTAATGCACTACGGGGTCCACCACGTTATTTCTAAATTGCATCTCAACTGGTGGATACCCAGAGTTAGACAGGTTGTTCGACGAGTAGTTAAAAGATGTGTGGTGTGCCGTAGACTAAAAGAGAGACCATTTACAACTGGACCAGTTCCACCCTTGCCAGAGTGCCGTGTTAATCATTTTGAACCCTTCAGAGTTACAGGACTAGACTATACCGGCGCACTGAGAACTTGGGAACTGGACAAGGTTTATGTGTTGCTATTTACTTGTGTCACTTCTCGAGGATACATTTAAAATTCTGTGACAATATGTCTTGTGAAGAGTTTATGCTGACATTCAGGAGATTTTGTGCACGTCGTTCCTTCCCTCATTTGATTCTTAGCGAAAATGCTCCCACTTTTCTTCAAGCTTCCAGGTACTTGAAAGATATTAGCGACAATCCAACAGTTGTTGCCTACTTGGGAGAGCGGAAGTGCGAGTGGAAATTTATACCAGTCAAAACGCCGTGGTTCGGTGGAATGTGGGAACGGTGTGTAGGCATCGTGAAGTCAGGCCTGCGGGCAGTTGCTGGATGCGCCTTGTTAAAGAGGAGCGAACTTGCAACTGTGCTCACTGAAGTCGAGGCGGTTGCTAATGATCGTCCTCTCACCTATGTATATACCGACCTGCAAGAACCACTGCCACTAACACCAGCGCATTTGCTCTACGGCAAGCCGTTAACTGCATTTCCTACTGATTTGCAGCCTTAGTCAGAGTTAGAGGACCCTTCAATGTTCACCGAAGCTGCGATGTTACAACGGTACCAATATATTTCTAGGGTTATCGGTGATTTTAAAAAGAGATGGGTGAATGAATACTTATTGGCACTGCATGAGAGGACATCTAAGATTGCTGGTCATCCATCAGCACCCTCTGTAGGCGAGATAGTGTTCATCCATGAAGAAAATCCTAGATTGTACTGGAAGGTGGGCCGCGTAGTGGAGGTGTACGAGGGCGAAGGCTCAGTAGGGCGAGTAGCGCTGCTCAAGACAGCTACTGGGACAACAGTTCGTCCGGTCGCACGACTGTACGCTATGGAGCTTGGCTCTTCTACACATGAAGAAGCTCCACCTGTTGATGCTGGATCCGAGGAGGCTAACTTAGTCGATCCACCACAACCCATTGGGGATCCGCCTCGGAACGGAACTAGACCCAGACGCGCAGCCCGTGGCGCCGTTGATATGTGGCGCCACCAGATTGCTTCTGGGCAACTCTAGATATAAGGTGGGGTTCAGGTATTGTGTTTGGGGGGTTAGTGTATTGTGGATTCACGATAGTTATTGCTATAACATACGTTTTCTATGTATCATACCCTATAATTGTACAGTATGTAAGCATGCAAGCTTGACAGTATGTATATAAGCTTAATGAGTTAAATAAGGCCTATTATATGAAAGTATAGTATTTAAGAGTCTTTAAGAATGAATATATGACGATTATCATATAACCATGTCGTAATAATAAAAATGTAGTACGATATTTACCACTAGACATTCTCTACAGACTTAGCATTATCCGCTAGATTAGTAACACAGGCGATGATGTGTCTAGCGAGACGCCGTCGCGTCAGAGCTCCTTTGCTCATCATCGAGGCAACACTAACTCCATTCTTAAGTTCATCGCGACTCTCGTTCCGGTTTTCATCCAGTCTCATCATATAACTTCATCCAACTGACTGACAGACCGACAAGCTAAGCCATATTATCTTGATTTAAATCTCTTCAATATTATTTAACCTAGGCCTATTCCCTTTTTTATTAAGGTGCGCCATCGTGGTTTCTTCGATGTAAACAACCAATAGTGTTCGAGAAGTAGCCATTTGTCTACCATCCATCAATATTTCTACATTACCTAACTACAACCTTTCTATGGTGATTTAATAGTGAGTTACACTCCCGGTATTTGTTATTCATTTACATTTTATATGAGCGGACCTTTTCAGTCTAGGTCTAACTTCTTTAAATCCGCCATACAGACTATAGTATACAAGAGGAAATGAAACCCAAGGATTATTCAGATGGATTCGGTTTATTTATTGATGGAGTACCGAAGGATACTTTAACCCTTCCTACCCGGTCTGCCTTAGGTAAGGACAGCTCGAAAGAAGGGCCGCTACCCGGTATGCCTTACCTAAGGCAGCAGCTTAATAGCCTAATTAAGCTTGGTCTGAACGCCGTGCGTACGACGTATGTCAACAAACCCAAGCGTTGCGTCACCGCACCTCCGAAAACAAGAAGGAGAAGACTCTTCAATGTTATTGTTCTGACGTCAGACGAAATTAGTGTCTGAAAAGCCCCCATATTGGCAACATCTCTGCAATATTGGCTCCACTGAAATCATCATCACAACTGAACCAGTTGACTTACAGAGCTCTACTCAACGCCAAAATACAGATTGAAAACTGCACTACGATTATAGATGAGTGGGAAAGTTATAGCAGTGAAAATAAACATAAATACGGTAGCCTAGGCCTAGACGTTTTTCAGCCATTTCGCCCGGGTAGGGGCGACCGTCATTGGGTAAGACAGCACGGGTAGGAAGGGTTAAAGAGAGATTTTAATTAATTCACTATATATATATGTATATATATATATATATATATATATATATATATATATATATATATATAATATATATATATATATATATATATATATATATACAGTATACTGTATATATAAACTGTATATATATATATATATATATTGTTTCCTCCTTAGACCTCCATCAAGCGTAAAAAAGTACCACCGCCTCCTTTGAGATAAATATGTGCATTTATCGTTAGCAAAATCACCTGGTGGGTTCCTCCTAAATTACAGGCTAAGTCTTACGTCTTCAAATTTCAAAACTAACGCGGCTAACCATGATGGAGAAGGGGATGCAGAAGAAACACCCCCTTAAGCTTCCTTCAACTACAGCCATCTGTTTTATATACATATTCCCTAATTATTACCAAGTTTGGTTATATCTCTAGGGAAAAACAAGTTTGCGCCATACCTAATCATGACCTTTATTTTCGAGAATGATCCAGCAAGATTATAGATAACAAGATTATAGTTAATAGATTTCGTCATAATTTAGGTGAAGCACATCATATAATAGATTTCGCTATCTCATATGCTTGACTCGGATACAGTGATACCGCCAGCATTAGAGCTCGTGTGAGCAGCTTAATGGGGAGGGTATATACAATATATTGATATGTTTATTTTTTTTATTATTTGTTTTAGTTTCCTCCCTAGACCTCCATCAAGGTAAAAACAAAAGCAATCCCCAAGATCCCCTTTCTAGATAAATTTCTATTGTTTTTTTTTTCTGTAGAAAAATGTCCCAGCCAAAGGCCGGTTCCTCCTAAATTACAGCCTCTTAATATTGACAAAGAAACAGTCGAAAATTCATAAAATCGCCAGAGTAATGTGCCGAACGTCTTAAAATCTGAACACTAATGGGGCTGAACATGAGGGGGAAGGGTGGCCAGAGAAATCCACCATCTCTCCTTATTTGTATGTGAAGAGTGTACCGTACCCAAAGTCTAATAATGGGATAAATGAAGCGAAGAATGTGGCACATCATTGCCACGATTAATTAAAGAACATTTATGTATAGAAAAGTGAGGATAGTGCAACTGCTGTTAGGGATCGTGATGCTCCCTGGACAGTTGTTCCAACAAGTGCAACAACCTGCAAATTTTTACGGCGGCCAGTTGCCCTCAGCAACAAGTTCATCACCTTGGATGACGAATGTGATGGTGAGGCTGCGAGTGCTTCCTTCGGCGAGGAAACCAGGAGAAAGGTAAGTAAGTTGCCTCCAACAGGGAATGGTGTGACTGCTGCCCCCCCAGGAGTACCTTCAACTGCTGCCCCAGGAGTTCCTGCCGCTGCCGCAGCTGCTACCAAGTCATCGACAAGGAGAGGCAAGTCCTTCTCAATTGTTGGGGACTCCATGGTCAGACACTTAGCTAGGTCCACCTGTACTGATATTAGGAAGCTTGTCTGTCTGCCTGGTGCCGGGGTTGGGAAGGTGTTAGAGGACATTGATTACATCATGAAAGATATTGGAGATAGCCCCATTATCTGTCTCAGTACAGGGAGCAATGATGTTGGTAAAGGTAGGACGGAAGTACTGCTTCGGCAGTACAGGGAGGTGTTAGATAAAGTTAGGAGGAAGGGAGGCATACCTGTAGTACACAGTATCTTGCCACGCTATGGTAAAAATCAGTTGTACGCACAGGACGGGGTTCATCTTTCTCGGCTAGGGGTGGCAAATTTAGCTAGGTCAATAGATAGGATTGTCGCGGGGTTTCGCTGAATTGTCTAGATAGGGTAAATTGCCGCAGGATTTTAATTGTACGAAAATATAGACATTATAGCACAGGAAGTGAAAATAGCATCTAGGTTTAACAATGTGTGTATTATAGGGGATTTTAATTTTCCGAATATAATAGACTATTAGACCTTCTAGGAAAAAAGAGAGGAATATATCGAAAAATTAAGAAAGGCGAAATTCACCTACTTGCTTACTATCAGAATCTATCAAGAGAGGTTAAAAAATGTATAAGGACAGACAAAAGAAATTATGAAATCAGGATAGTCAAAAATAACCCTAAGCTATAAAGTTAGAGATAAAATAGGCCCCCTGTACGGTTACTATAAGTAGAAATGATGTGCTTAAGGAAATTGACGGACTGAAACCTCAGAAATCGCCTGGTCCCGATGAGGTATAGGTATAGTTCCAGAAGCTTGGAAGCTTGCAAATGTAGTTCCGATTTTAAAAAAAGGTGATAAATCAATAGCATCCAATTACCGTCCCATTAGTCTCACTTCAATCATAGGAAAGCTACTAGAGTCAATTATTGCTAGGAAAATGAGAAACCACTTAGAAACATTTAACTTAATCAATTCTTCTCAGCATGGATTCACACAGGGACGTTCTTGCCTTACTAATTTGCTTAGTTTTTTCTCAGAGGTATATGAAGCAGTAGATAATACAAGGCATACGATATTATATTAGGTGGGGCGTTGTTGGGATGGATTAGGTCATGGCTAATTGGTAGGAAACAGAGAGTCAGCATAAATGGTACCAAGTCAGAGTGGGGAGCAGTCAAAAGTGGTGTCCCCCAGGGATCGGTATTAGGTCCCCTGTTGTTTCTTATATACATAAATGACCTAGATTTAGGTATAACTAGTAGGATAAGTAAATTCGCAGACGATACTAAAATGGGGAGATCAATTGATTCAGGGATCTAACCTTACATGAATGGTCAGTAAATTGGCAGATGAAGTTTAACATTGACAAATGCAAGGTATTAAAGATAGGGAAGATGCAAACAAATGTTAAATATAAACTAGCTAATTTAGAATTAGAAAATTCAGACTGCGAGAAAGATCTAGGTGTGTTTGTTAGCAATGATTTGAAGCCTAGAAAACAGTGTATAGGCGTTCGTAATAAGGCAAACAGGATTCTCGGGTTCATCTCTAGGAGTGTGAGTAACAGAACTGCTGATGTTATCTTAAAACTTTACTTGTCATTAGTGAGACCCCATATGGATTATGCTGTCCAATTTTGGTGTCCTTATTACAGAATGGACATAGATTCAAGAGAGTACAGCGTAGAATGATTAGAAATTCTCCGTATGAAGAAAGGTTGAAGAAATTAGGTTTACATTCGTTAGAGAGACGCAGAGTTAGAGGGGATATGATAGAGGTGTTCAAGTGGGTTAGTGGGATTAACAAAGGGGACATGACAAATGTACTAAAGCTCAGTGATAGCGAAAGAACTCGTACCAATGGTTTCAAATTAGATAAATTTCGTTTCAGAAAAGATATAGGCAAATATTGGTTTGGTAACAGAGTTGTAGATGGGCTACCAAGTGCTATAGTGCGTTAATCTCTAACCGTTTTGGTAAGATGATCCTCAGGGTATTAGAGTGTTGAGCCTATAATTGGGCTTTGTAATTGATTTGGGGTTGTGTGGGACAGGGATCTGCCTTGCTTAGGCCAATCGGCTTTCTGCAGACTCCCATTTTCTTATGTTCTTATGTTCTTATTTATTTATTATGTATATTTATTTTTATATTTTAGTATATTTTAGTATATATATATATACAGTATATATACTGTAAATACTACTACTACTACTAATAATAATAATAATAATAATAATAATAATAATTAAAGTTGCAAGCAACGTTGTCCGGGGTTCGACGGTTTTGCAAGCAGGGTATTGTGTTTGAAACAAATGCTGTGTCACAGATATCAAAAGATCATTTAACTTATCTGGCATGGAGAAACTACAGAAGGAGCAGATTGTGCAAACAAACAAGAGCGAGAGAGGGAGAGATTGGCTGTAAAAGGGATCTGCCTCTATCCGTTTAGTAACAGAGTTGTAGATATGTGGAATAGGCTACCGAGTGCTATAATGGGATCAAGAACAATAGAGCTTCAACTTGAAATTAGATAGAACGAGAGGGGTTGGGTGTGAAAGGGATCTGCCATGTGTAGGTCAATCGGCTCTGGAGACTCCCGTTTTCTTATTTTATATTTTCTCATTTGTGAAGGAGAGAGGGAGTATGGTGAGAGAATAGGATGTCGTAAACGTAAGGAAGATAGCGATAAATATGAGAGAGAGAGAGAGCGCGGGATGGGTTGGGTGTGAAAGGGATCGGACATGTGTGGGTCAATCGACTCTCTGCAGACTCCGGTTTTCTTATGTTCTCATTTGTGCGAGAGAGAGAGAGAGAGACTAGGATGTCATAAATGTAAGGAAGACAGAGATAAATGAGAGTTTTTATGAGATGGGTTGGGTGTGAAAAGGATCTGTCTTGTGTGGGCCAATTGGCTCTCTACAGACTCCCATTTTCTTATGTTCCTATTTCTTACAATTGTGTTTTGGTTGCAGGTATATGATAACATGAGTGTATAGTAAGTAGTGTAAATAACAGGCAAAGTTTATGAGATGGGTTGAGTGTGATCAATAACAATAGAGCTTCAACATAAAATTTGATAAGACGAGATGGATTGGGTGTGAAAGGGATCTGCCTTATGTGGGCCACTTGACTCTCTGCAGACTCCCAATTTCATCTTGGTTGCATGTGTAAGGGATCTGCCTCATTTGTACCGGTGTGCAAACAAACAAGAGCGAGAGAGAAAGAGATTGGCTGTGTAAGGGATCTGCCTCTATTCGCTTGGTAAAAGAGTTGTAGATATGTGGAATAGGCTACCAAGTGCTATAGTGGGATCAATAACAATAGAGCTTCAACACTTGACTCTCTGCAGACTCCCATTTTCATCTTGGATGCATGTGTAAGGGATCTGCCTCATTTGTACCGGTGTGCAAACAAACAAGAGCGAGAGAGAAAGAGATTGGCTGTGTAAGGGATCTGCCTCTATTCGCTTGGTAAAAGAGTTGTAGATATGTGGAATAGGCTACCAAGTGCTATAGTGGGATCAATAACAATAGAGCTTCAACATAAAATTTGATAAGACAAGATGGATTGGGTGTGAAAGGGATCTGCCGTGTGTGGGCCAACCGGCTCTCTGCAGACTCCCATTTTCTTCTTGGTAGCATGTGTAAGGATCTGCCTCCTTTGTACCAGTGTGCAAATAAGAGAGAGATTGGCTGTGTAAGGGATATGCCTCTCTCGTAGCAGAGTCGTAGATATGTGAAATAGGCTACCTTGTGCTATAGTGGGATCAAGAACAATAGAGAATTTAAAGATAAAATCAGATAGTCATATGGATGAAATGGGTTGTATGTGAAAGGGATCTGCCTTTTATGGGCCACTTGTCTCTCTGCAGATTCCCATGTTCATCTTGTAAGGGATCTGCCTCATTTGTACCGGTGTGCAAACAAACGAGCGACAGAGAGAGACTGGGTGTGTAAGGCATCTGCCTCTATTCGTTTAGTAACAGAGTTGTAGATATGTGGAATAGGCTACCGAGTCTTATAGCCAATCGGCTCTCTGCAGACTCCTGTTTACTTATGTTCTCATTTGTAAGAGAGAGAGAGTGAGGCTCCCTATTTCCTGTTCTCATGCACTAGTACAGTATGTCGTAATCGTAAGGAAGACAGCGATAAATAAGAGAGAGAGAGAGAGAGAGAGAGAGAGAGAGAGAGAGAGATAACTCAACACTCAAACAAGCACAAACATAGCTACACAAGACCATCACACAAGCACACACACGCCTATCTAGCGACGAACTGTCCTGTTTACATTATCATACACACTCCCCCCCATCCCCATTCCATCACTTCGTATGTACGATATTATTTCCGTCTTTTTTACTGTGTATGGATTAAGTTATTGGTGTTCACTCTTGACATATGTGTCCTGCTACTTCTGTATGCATACATAATAGCATGAAAGTGATCAATACGCGCATATGAAGCAATGTATCTCGTATATCGGGGTTCTCTTCCCTTCCCTCGGTCCACCCCTTATACCTCCCTCCCTCCTCCCTATCCCATATGTGTAAACATTATATTTTAGCTTTCCGAAGGTAAATACGTACTTCCGATAAATATCTAGCATTGTATTTAAATCATGAATCCTGTTTAATGTCATTATTTAATAGAAACATGTGTAAGGGTTACATTTATACACAGGATAAGATAAGCAAATACAAACCTCAGCAGAGCATAATCATTGGTGATGAGAGGGTAGTTGTAGGCAGTGTTGCCAGTTGTACCGCTACATATTACCGCTAGATGTAGAGCTATATTTACTTCAGTTTAGTAGCCATTTTTTCATATCTAGAGACATTTACTCGGGATAATTTTGAAAATTTCAGACATTCTAGTTATATTACATTGTAAAATTTGCAAAACAAACAAATCAAAACTCTTTAAGAATTGCAGCATTGTTCTACCATTGTTTGACTATGTAGCAACGTGCTAGCGACTTTTGAGAAAGGATCTAGCGGTGTTTTGGGGTAACACTTACTGTAGGCAGTGTTGCCAGTTGTATCGCTACATATTACCGCTAGATGTAGAGCTATTTACTTCAATTTAGAGGCAATTTTTTCATATCTAGAGAGATTTACTAGGGATAATTTAAAAATTTCAGACATTCTAGTCATATTACATTGTAAAATTTGCAAAACAAACAAACCAAAACTCTTTAGAAATTGCAGCATTATTCTAACATTGTTTGACTATGTAGCAACATGCTAGCGACTTTTGAGAAAGGATCTAGCGGTATTATGTGGAGACATACTGGGAGGGTGGGAGGGAGGTGGTGGTTGCAGAGTTGCCAGTTGTACAGCTACATATTACCGCTAAATGTAGAGCTCTTTACTTCAATCTAGCAGCCATTTCTTTTCTATCTAGAGACATTTACTAGGGATAATTTGAAAATTTCAGACATTCTAGTCATACTACATTGTAAAATTTGAAAAACAAACAAACCAAAACGCTTTAGAAATTGCAGCATTATCCTAACATTGTTTGGCTATGTAGCAACATGCTAGCGACTTTTGAGAAAGGATCTAGCGGTATTTCGTGGTAACACTTTAGGAGGGTTAAAATACGAGTCACACTGGCAATTGCCCAAACTTTAAAGGTCCATATCATTGTTATTAAACTAAGCATTTGGCAAAGGGAGGAATTGTTAAAAACCTTAGCCAATACTCTGTCATTCACCAAAAATAAATTTGAATTTATCATTATTATTTGGTAGGGTAGGTATGTATAGGTAGGTTGGCTAAATAATTGCTGGAATTCGTAGGGACTCGATCGGTTTTGAGAGATTTAAATAAAAAACAAATGATAGATCTGAATAATAAAGAGATTATGTTATTAAGCAAAACTGGGGGATGCGTGGAAGCCTATAGACTGTAGACGGTAAATTTTGTGTGGGTAGCGAATTCGGTTTTAAAGTAATTTAAGAATAGACAGTTTTCAATGCTGCGACCAAACTATTCCACCCATTTATATTTGTTTGGTATCAAAACGTTCGGAATCGCGAGCCTCACCCAACTACGCAAGCATGGCTCTGATCATCGGCGTAGTTTTCAAGATGTGGAATTTTAAGTGGAATTCGAGTTTTTTTCAAGATTGCCGGGAAAAAAACCACGTGCAAAAGCAAAACCTTCTCTATAAAATTTGCGGAGCATTAGTAGGGGAGTGCGTATGCCAAAGCCCAGTCGTTTCCTGTGAGTGGGAGAGACGGTATTTAGGCGTCAAGTTTTTCGGGAAATCGGCTGCCACGGGCCTGTTTGGCCGCCATGCCGGATGTTTATCATATCAAAAGTTGCCCAATACCAAAATGCACCTCTTGTGAAAGTTTGATCCCGATCCAAAAAGCGGTTCTGGAGTTATTGCGTTGAAACCGGCGCGTAAGAAGAATTTGGATGAAATCCCAGGTTTAATGATTACAATAGGGGTTCCCCGTAGGGGACGAACCCCTAATAATGAGGTTATTATTATTATTATTATTAAAATAATAATAATTAATATTAGTATTAGATGTCAGCTATATATACAACGTATTTTTTGTTCACAAGTATATTTGATTTTTTTTTCCAGACAATATTTAGGGCTCGTTTTCAATTTATATGCCCCATAATTTGCTCTTTCCTCTCACAACATTGTTACGCTATTCATAGTGCAGTTGGGTCCAGTGCATTTTTATATTGATATCCAGTTTTTGATAAATGGATATTAATCGGGGTCATGTGCTGAATTTTTGTCTGTCTTGGTGGTGTAATGGTTAGAGTTTTTAAGGTTTGTATATGGTATTACTGGTTCGAATCCCGGGAGGATCACATCTATCTATCTATCTATTACCGGACACCGTGATCCCCGAAGGGGTGGTCACGAATGAATCGCCCCCATGCACCTCTGTCCCCAGTCAGTTGACGCCCCTCTTCCAATCCAGCACCGATTTCACGCATATACTTCTTAACTCCATCCTTTCACCTCTCTCTCTCTATTTACTTCTCCCTATTTGTCCTTCCACTTCACTCTCGTACATTCTCTAAGTCATTCTCTCATTTCCCATACGTTCCACATGGCTGAACCATCTCAAGGTGTTCCTTTTCACACTTTCCATCACATCTACATTCACACCACACCACTCTCGTACTTCCTCATTCGTCTGTCTATCCCTCCATGTAGCTCCGTACGCACTTCTAAGTAACTCATTTCTACCTCTCTCACTCTTGGTTTGTGTCTCTCCAACAACGTCCATGTTTCACTCCCGTATATCAATGTCCGGATTACCACATTATCAGGCAAAGACTTCTTTACTTCCATGCTGACCAGTGTGACCACCCTATTTTTTGTTACTTCTTTTAGCGTTCCTACAACTCTCTTCCCCTGTTGCACCCTCTCCTGCACGTCTTCATCCATACTCCCATCTTTACTCAACATACTGCCTAAATACTTAAATGAGCTGACATTCTCCACAGCCTGACCATTCAACCTCACCTCACACTCCATGACTGCACCCCTTTAAAAGACCATAACCTTACTCTTCCCCGCATTTAGCTTCAGATTCCGTTTTTCACACACTATTCCAAACATATTTACCAGACCCTGCAACTCTCATTCACTATCGATTATCAGAACTGTATCGTCAGCAAACAGCAGCACAGGCAACTTCCACGCATTTCCTTCCCTTATCAGCGGTACACCAACATCCACTGCTCTTCTTTGTATTTCTTTCATGACTCCATCCATATATATAATTATTGAACAAACATGGAGACATCACACACCCTTGCTTTAACCCATTTATTCAGATAACAAAATTCGCTCTGTTCATTCTCCAAACGTACTGACGCCTTTGCACCCTCATACATGCTCTTCAATACATTCAGCAACTTGCCATCTACTCCGACTATATTCTCAGTACTTTCCTCAAACATTCTCTATCAACTCTGTCATAGGCCATCTCCAAGTCCATAAAGGCAGCATAAAACTGTTGTCCCTTCCTCAAATATTTCTCCACAACACATTTTAGGGCAAAAATCTGGTTTACACATCCTCTTCCCTTCCTAAACCCGCCCTGCTCGTCACCTACCAATTTCTTTGTGCTTGCTATCACTCTCTCGATCGGTACCCTACTGTTCATCTTCCTTACTACACTTAGAAGACATTATGCCCCGGTGATGCATCACATGCGTTCATTAATTTCATTTGGGGGTATTTGGTGTCGGGAGTGAAATGAATTAATCCAGATTATATTCAAGGCGTGGGGCGGTATACTGAATGTACAGTACCATGGAGTTGTTATTTATATATGAACTTGTTTATTTTCTGATAATCTGTATGCTTTTTATCGCAATACTCGACTGTATATGTATTTACTACCCATAGTACCTTTTTTTTTTTTTTGGGGGGGGGGGGATTTATTTATTTGTATATACATTATGTTTTTTTTAGTCTTTCTTCCCTAGACCTTCAACAAGCTTTAACAAAATACTCCCAAGACCCCCTGCGGGATAAATCCGAGCAATTTTCGGTAGAATAATGCCCCGGCCAAAAGCCGGTTCCTCCTAAATTGCAGCCTCGTTATTGCTTGCCCGGAGAAAATTCGACATCTAATGGAAAGAAAGTTTATAAAATCGCCAAACTAATGGGTAGAATGTCTTACAGTTTCAAAAGTAATGGGGCTAAGCATCAGGGAGTAGGGGGTCCAGAAAACGACATACGGTGCCGCATTCTTTTCAGGCCATTATGAGAAGATTATATCTTGTTTAGAAAGGAATGATAGAAGTCGGAAGGTTAATTAAGCCATACTTTACCCCTTTGATGTCTAGAGGTCCTTCCTAAACTAATTAAAATAGACTAATGATAGCCAAAATAAAGAAAATATACCGTCCTCGTCTGAACGGGTTGTGTGTATGTATGTATATATGTCTGTCTGTCTGTATGTATGTATGTACCGTATGTGTGTATGTATGTATGCCAGTACATAGCCTCTCCATCACCAAGACTCCTATTGTGCCTCCCCGGGGCCACTCACGGTAACTGGGTGTCTTGCGACCCCAGGCTAAATCAATAGGGGATCTCGGGGCATGCGGTGGCCCCCAGAGTTATGATGTGCAATTGTGCATCCTTGTCATCTACCAACAACCGCACACTCCCACTGCCTTGTGGTTTAGTCTAGTAAGACAAAGGCTAGGGGAGCACACCCTGAGAGAAAAGCAGACGTTGGGGTCACGTCCTGGCGGTTTCCGACAAACTGGAATCCCGGCAGTCCCCTGCAGTATTGAGCAGGAGCTGGTCGTCTTGGGTCACCCCCTTGCCATCAGCAACCCCTGTTCAGTACCAAGATAGTGAAGTTGGAACTGCGCACCTCCCTCGGCACTCTAAACTCTTCTATGCGCAGGTTTTCTCTTCCTGCTTTGCAGGAAGGGAACGTCATCATCGGACTACGATGGACTACCATAAGCATGTAACTATGTATGTATGTATAGTAAAGAATTCATGTTTAGTCTACACTCATATATGTTTGTACCCTTGCCTGGATTTTCCTCCAAAACATCATTAACACACTGTTTATGCACATGCTTACTGTATATATATATATATATATATATATTTTTTTTTTCCTAGAAGATCTAATAGATTTTTTAGGAAAACAGAGGAATATATAGAAACATTAAGATAGACGAAAATCACCTACTTATTTATTATCAGAATCTATCAAGACAGGTCAAAAAATAAATTAGGAAAGCAAAAAGAAATTATGAAATCAAGTTAGCCAACGACTCAAAAAATAACCCTAAAGCTTTTTGCCAAAAATATAAATCTAAAGTTAGAGATGTAATAAGTCCCCTTAAAACTGTGTTAGGAGAAATGACTGATAATGAGTTAGAAATGTGCAGTACATTAAATAGTCACTTTCTTTCCGTTTTCACTAATGAAAATGTAGCACAGTTTCCCGAAGTCTGTAAGGTATATAGCAACAGTATAGTAAATATGTTGAGTATGGTTGCTATTAGTAGAAATGATGTGCTTAAGGAAATTGACAGACTGCAATCTCAGAAATCGCCTGGTTCCCATGTGGTATATGATAGAGATTTAAACGAATGCAAAGATGAGCTACGTTTTCCCTTACCATTTATATTTAACAAGTCATTAGAAACAGACTTAGTTCCAGAAGCTTTGAAGCTTGAAAATGTAGTTTTGATCTTTAACAAAAAAACGATAAATCAAATGCATCCAATTACCGTCGTCGCATTAGTCTCACATCAATTACCGTCGCATTAGTCTCACATCACTTACCGTCGCATTAGTCTCACATCAATTACCGTCGCATTAGTCTCACATCAATTACCGTAGCATTAGTCTAAACATCAATTACCGTCGCATTAGTCTCACATCAATTACCGTCGCATTAGTCTCACATCAATTACCGTCCCATTAGTCTCACATCAATTACCGTCGCATTAGTCTCACATCAATTACCGTCGCATTAGTCTCACATCAATTACCGTCGCGTTAGTCTCACATCAATTACCGTCGCATTAGTCTCACATCAATTGCCGTCGCATTAGTCTCACATCAATTGCCGTCGCATTAGTCTCACATCAATTGCCGTCGCATTAATCTCACATCAATTACCGTCGCATTAGTCTCACATCAATTACCGTCGCATTAGTCTCACATCAATTACCGTCGCATTAGTCTCACATCAAATACCGTCGCATTAGTCTCACATCAATTACCGTCGCATTAGTCTCACATCAATCATAGGAAAGTTGCTAGAGTCAATTATTGCTAGGAAAATTAGAAACCACCTAGACACATATAATATAAACATTTAATATATAAAGAATAGACAGGAAAGCAAATTAGGTGATATTATTAACATTGAAACAATAGGTGGTAATGCTGTTGTTGTTGTTCCCCAAGCTGCCTGGCCGAACAGCCCCAAGGCCCCGAGCAGGCCAAGGGCATAACCGTGCGCCCCCACAGAACCCTCACTGCCGACCACAATAAAGCCTGGGTGACCGAAGCCACTCCATGGCGGGGAGCTGAGGAGGGTGCGGAAACGCCCAAAAAACCAAAGCCCCACCCAGGGCCCTGTGCCCCTCAGCAATTATGAAGAGAAAGTTGAGGGGCAAAGGAAAAAATTTGACGCTTTGGCTTCCAATCTAGGTAGACTGGGAGGTCAATCCACGGAAGAGACGCCGTCACTTGAGATCTAGAAAATATAAAAGTAAAAGGAACAGTCAGAGTAAGCTATGGGTATGGCAGAGATCGCTCAGTTCTCACTCTGATAGACCAGCCCATCACCTGGTAATGCAGTAATAGAAGTTAGTCATATTAATAGTGGTACAATATCTACCACAATACAGTACAAGATAATATCAACAGTCAAGTAGATACTACTAGAAGAAATAAAGGTCCATCAGACACCAATAAAATATATACATTGAGATTATATTACACAAACTGGAGGAGTTTATGTAACAACATGGACGAACTTAGAGCACTCGTTAGTAATGCAAATATATACATAATAGCGCTAACTGAAACATGGATTAATACAGAATCAAAGCATTTTTTAGCAAAATTTCTTATACCGGGATATATATATATATATATATATATATATATATATATATATATATATATATATATATATATATATATATTTATATAAGGAAAATGTCTTATACCGGGATATATATATATATATATATATATATATTTATATATATATATATATATATATATATATATTTATATAAGGAAAATGTCTTTTACCGGGATATATATATATATATATATATATATATATATATATATATATATTTATATAAGGAAAATGTCTTATACCGGGATATATATAATATATAATATATATATATATATATATTATATATATATATATATATTTTATATATTTATATAAGGAAAATGTCTTATACCGGGATATATATATATATATATATATATATATATATATATGTTTATATAAGGAAAAACAGGACCAGGGTTATGACGAACATGTTTATTGTTTGCAACGTTTCGGCACAGTCACGTACCATCATCAGGCTGGAATAAACAAAATAATATACCTTTATATTACATAGTTATAGTTACTAAAATGATACATGCTTTTCATAGAAAATTGCAGACATCGAAGTGAAATATGTGAGTAAACTAATACATTCAAAGTTCAGATTTAACGTTATAACCCTGGTCCTGCTTTTCCTTATTCGACTGCGCTTTCCACGCAATAAGCCCCTTACTGATATATATATATATATATATATATATATATATATATATATACCGGTATATATATATATGTATATATATAAACTGTATATACATAATTGTCTGTGTGTGTGTGTGTGTGTAAACATGGTCTTACATAAATCCAGTCACTCACACACACACACACACATACCACAAGAAGACATACCGTACTCATATATTCACACACACGCGCTATTCCACTCAACTTTCATTTGTCCCAACTCTCTCTCTCTCTCTCTCTCTCTCTCTCTCTCTCTCTCTCTCTCTCTCTCTCTCTCTCTCTCTCTCTCTCTCTCTCTCTCTCTCTCTCTCTCATTTATATAAATTATATTGATGATGGTCTGAATAACTTTATCTCCAAATTTACGGTCAATACAGATATAAAGAACATACTGTAGTCTTAAATGAGGAAGACAGAAATAGCCTTAATCAAATAGACTAGAAATATCGTGTAATGGTCTGAACAATGGTTAATGCCCTTTAATGTTGACAAATGTAAAATGTTGAACGTTGGTACAAATACATAAATACATCTAAGTATGAATATCAAATGAAAGACCAACCAATAATAGCAAACTCTAAGGTTAGATATCTTGGGGATATGGTATTTGAAAACTTAAAATCCCCAGAGCCATGTGCGGCTGTCGCAAATTAGGCTAACAAAGCCTTGTGACTTATCAAAAGACACTTTACCTTAACAAAAAAACGAGAACATTATTGTGCCGTTGTTGAAACGAAGTAGCTTTGTTACACCACCAGGGGTGTCCCGCAGCCACTGCGTTGTTGAAAAGCATTGTTAGATTCCATCTTGGATATGGTGTTCAATTCTGGTCCCTGTCCTTCAAGAAAAACATTGAATAACTCGAATTCGTGTTGCGTAGAGCAACTCTCTGATAAACAAACTATGTTGTGAAAGATTGAAAACAAAAAATTCTCGATGAAAAAAAGAAAATTACGAGGTTAACTTATCAGTGTTTGAAGATACTTATAGGATTTGACAGATAAGAGTAGATATCAGTGCATTGTTGACGATTAATAACGATGCTGCAACATGAGGTAATATAATGACATTATATAGAAAGAATGCATGCCTAGATGTCACAAAAGCTTCTTCACATACCGTGTGGGCAAAAAATGCAATAGTTTACCAAGGGAGGGGGTCGATATTAATTCAATTGATATGTTTAAGAAGAGACTTGACGATAAACTGATGGAGATTAGACAAATATGAATGAGTATTTTGAAATAACGGGGTTGAGCAACCCTCCCAGACCAACTTCTGAAAAGCAGCCATCCAGGACAGCAGGAGGAATAGGAGAAGACAACAACAGGAGAAGATAAGAGAAAACAAGACCCGACTAGCTTTTCAGGCTTTAATTCCTGCCGGGATAAGCCAGTCTACCCCTTTTCCCGGATCTGCCCATGCTCTAAATTCCGGGGAAATAGGTCAGTCTGCCCGAGAAAGGAGTTCGAGGCCTGGCCACTCACAGGGGCCCCAGCTCCGCCAATGGCAGAGGCCGAAACTTCTGCCCGAGGCATATCATCGGTTCCAGCCTGACTTGCAGTACAGTGAAGAAATATTTATGCAAGTTGAGCACTAAGAACCTTCCCAATATCAGTACAAGTGGGAATCTCAGTACCCCACCTACAGTATAGTACCTCCCGGGAAAACTGGTAATAATACAGAAGAAGTGACAAGGACGAAACCTATGGCCTGCAGAGTAAGAAAAGCCAGATACCACGAAAGACCGGAAATCATCTATTACGTCACCATAATGCCCTCTAAAAATAGGGGACCAATATCAAGAGATTAAGAGTCTCCATATGTTATAAATAAGTAACTACCATGTATTTTTAGATTAAGAATTACCTTCACCATAGCCAAAAACAATGATATCCACATGTCCCTATGTAATTGAAATACACCAAATTGAACCCTCAAAATAAACCAAATATAGCCTAACTATAACTGAAGGAAGTTAACACCTTACGAGCGGCCTAGGCGTTAATTTCTACGTACCGCCCAGCGGGTGGTTTTACCATAAATGGCCTTGTTTCCGTGCTCTTTTTCATGCATAAACAAGAGCCAGAGCATAATACAATTATGTATCCCTGAAAGGGCATTAATTGAGCTTTCCAATGACACCTGAACCATCCTTCTACGATCACTGGTTGTCCTGCAACGATCGTGCAACCGAAGGGCAAAATCGCTAAAATACGGTCATTTCGTTACATAATTACGTGTGTAGCGAGGGAGGGAGGGTGGATGTGTGTGGAGTAGATGTCAGTAGGCCCACGGCAGCCGTGGCGAGCGGTCATGAGGCAAGCTACACTCCTCCCATCACTCGGCTCTCTCAGAGCCAATATTGCGCCACATAGTCCAGGTTTTTAGATACGGACTTAAGTCGGGCCTCGCTTCGAATGGGTTAAGCAACTACTATTGTATCTCTCTCCTGGTCAAGCCGTTAGCGGGTAAAAACAATCTAGTATCCTTGCTTCATCCGACGTCCATCCCGGAACCACCTTCCCCTGTACCTCGCCACATAGTCCAGGTTTTTAGATACAGACTTAAGTCGGGCCTCGCTTCAAATGGGTTAAGCAACTACTATTGTATCTCTCTCCTGGTCAAGCCGGTAGCGGGTAAAAACAATCTAGTATCCTTGCTTCATCCAACGTCCATCCTGGAACCACCTTCCCCTGTACCTGGGAAAGAGGCAGTTCCCTTTGACGTCCAGCCCTGTCGTACCACGAGAGGCAGTTCCCCTTGACGTCCATCCCTGCGGAACCACGAGTCCCTGTCGGCCAGATTCTCGCTCAACGCTCCCTCTACCCTTTACCCTAAGTGTCTCTGAGTGTATTAAGTTTTGGCTATTCGTTGTGAAGGTAAGGTAAGATATGCGAGTATTCCATATATAATTAACTCTAGAATTGTCCCCAAGATCTATCGTGAATCTTTGTTACCGTGTGAAATAATACATTTTGATCCGTACAGTGATTATTGAAGTAAGAGATATTGTCAATCTACTCGGTGTTAATCCTTCAGAGACTTAAAATACCCACACGCTTCATATTCATATATTATACGTGCTAATTAGTCAGTTTACTCTCAGATTTTCCTCATATGTGTTTATTATTCTTTGTGTATCTAAGTTGAAGTCAAAGTGTATAACATGAACTAATTCCCTTCATAAACCTTATATCTACCTAGAACCTATGCCCAAGTTCAGAATTATTTTATCCACTTAATCACCAACCAGAGAGATTTATAATTACTTTTACCTTACTTGAAAGTCAAGAACCCTTTCCGTTGAGTTAGAATTAATTCTTTATCAAGATATCTGATCTCTATTAGTTCTTGTGAATAATCTAATACTATACGTTACTCGGGGTCATGTAATTCTTTCCACACCAATCGAGGAATTCAGATTATATATTCCTTTATTGATTCCACCTACTATTTTGTCTTTTAGTAGTTCTGCGTCCTTTTAGGAATTTGTTAATTTATTCAACATTCCTTTCATGCCATGTTTGGTATTTCATAAGTGCAACTTCATCATGTACGCCCAGTCGAGATAGTTACTTATTAAAGTTATTTTCTCACGCTCGTTCATCTGCGCTCCTTAATTAGTTGGTTTATTTATCCCAATCTATATTAAATTATATTTTATCTATTCCGATTCAGTCACCATATTTATTGTGAATTTGAGTTCCACAACCCGTGTGATTTGACCTCATCTATGATCGAATATTATTTTTCGTGTCTCGTGTGCGAGATTTTTCGCAATAAACTCTTAAATAGTTGAATTCAGATTTAACTTGTCTTCCTCCCTAGAACAACATAAACTGCCTAACCTTAGTCCCTGATTTAATATTGCATTAAAACAAATTTGTTATTTCCCGTGATTGCAGTCCACCTGAGCTATACCCCTCAGGGCGGCCTCTTTGAACTCTCACCTGAGCGCGGCCTGGCTTCCTACTCTTTGCCACGCATTCACCCCGCGCAGTGAACGATACGTTTCACAGTCTCTCACATCATTGTCAGAATACTTCACGTCAGACGCTTGACTCTCATAGGTATTATTATCAATGATTCTTATCCTGTGTCTATATGTATCTGTTATGCTATGCATATTTTCATTCCTTTACTTCTGTGTAAGTGACTAGAAGCTCATTTGAGAGCCACCTTGATTAACTCTCACCACCCACTATTCATTACTTACTCTCTATTTTGATATAATAGTTGAGTATAGTGTCTGTACATTCTTACTATATGTCTATAAATAAATAAGAGTGTAATTTACCTTGTGTGTTAATTGTGTTTTTGTTGCCTGATTGAGTATATAAATATCATATCTACTGCGCTCGATGTGTCCCTGTTGAGCAATATTCCAAATCTAAATATCCGAAACCCGGATTAATAATAGATAATACTGAAGCCTGTTCGATTACAACCCGGCATAACACTGGGGGCAGTGGTGTTTCGATACGGCATATCAGCTTTTCTTGTGTTGATATTCATAAACTTGCTGTTACTCTATCAGCATCATCACACAGCATTCATCATGGCAACCAAAACGCTCGATATCTCGGCACTCAAGCCAGAGGAATATGACATCAATACATATATGGAAATAGTCAAACCGGTCCTGGACATGCCATTCAGGGACGAAGACGCTTCCAAGATTTACACAGTGGTGATGAAGTTAGGGAAATACGCAGCTAAGGTGTCCGGGTATGTGCGTGACAATATGCCTTGGTTAACCTGGGCACAATTCGAGAGTTACGTTAAAGTAGCTATCAACCCAGTCCTTGGTCAGACCATTGCAGACCGTAAATTTCACGAAGCTAAATATTCGGGAGATTTGGACGACACGATCAACCAACTGACCCAAATAGCCATAACCACTTTCCCTGAAGAAACCGTAGCTCAAAGGAAGAAAATAGTATTCAAGGCATTAGTGAGAATTCTACCTGAACCAGTGACAGACCATTTTTCCATCATTGAGCCTACCAATTATGATGATGATATGCCAGTCATAAGGCGTATTATGGCTCTGAGGAAAACTAGGGAACAGGACAAGATCGCTGTCATCAGTAAAGTCACAACCCCCCTGTTGACAGCACCTACAGCTGGTCCTATGGCACCAAGAGCCAGTGACAAGGCTGATGAATGGGCCAGGATTTGCCCCACCGACTGGAAACCCTGTAATGGACAGTGTGTGTTGACATCCCTAAAAAAGTCATTCACAGAACTAACTAAGAGAAGGACCCGGTCAACTAGTTGGTGGGCTCAGATTCCCTGGATCAAGCCGAGACGAGTAGCGACCATAGCAGAAGACGGAACTGCAGGTATTGGAAGCTGCAATGAGGAAGAAGAATGTGAAGAACCAGAACCAGTAGTGGAAACTACAAGTGATCTGGATTTGTAAGCCGTCCCCCCCACACAAATAGTCGTCAGAATGGCGGGGGCTCATGAGGGAACAAATCCAGATAATCTTCCCATATACCGAAAAATCACTCTAAACGGGGTGAAAGTCCGACTTCTAATTGATACGGGAGCTTCCCGTTCATGCCTTTTTTTTCCTTTCTTCAGGTAACACCGTAAAGGTTTAGGTCCTATTCAACCTTCTTCCATAGTTTTAATGCCAATGATGACATTATTCTAAACTTTGGACAGACTCTGCCATTATATGTTAGCACCCCTGTCCCATACCATGGAATTGATCATTCATTTATGATTTATGATCCCAGGGAGATCAAGTACATGGATACTTAGGTCTCGATCTGGTCACTTCACTGAGCGCCTCCATCGATTGTGGGACATTCTCAACCCCCCCACCCCCCCTTAAAAATAAATAAAAATAAACTGACCCCAGAAAAATCATAAAAACCAACCCCCTCCCTACCACTCCAAATCAAATAGCCTCTACCACCCAATCAAACCTCTCCCCAGCCAAACCCAACCTCCCTACCACTTGCCTCATCCGAGCTACCCAGAATAACCAACCCATACCAAATGCTACAGTTTTCACCTCCCCTCAAATACCCAAGGATTCAAACCCTAAAAACAAAGTGATGATAAATCAAGAGAACTTGAGTAAACCTACCACTTGTCTCCTCCAGACCACTCAAGCTGTCACATCCAAATTAGCGACACTTCCCACCCATCATGAAAGATGGGTACCCATTGTACCTACCTTACCTGGGGATGCCATTATGACCCCTCACCTCCAAAGCCCCTTCGATAGGGACTGCCTGACCGCTCGAAGCCTCATATCAAGTCAAGTTAATTGCATAAAAATAGCAAACATCTCTGATCAACCAATTACCTTACCAAAAGGGTTAGCCATTGCAGAACTTGAGCCTTACGAGGAAGAACTTTCTGTACCTGCAGACAAGACCTCCCAAGCCCCTTTTCCCCTACCTGATATTCCTTCCCATCTTACCCCTCACCAACAAACCGATCTGAAAAATTTAATGACCACCTACCAAGACATATTCGCTACTTCCAACCGAGACGTCGGGAAAGTCAACGTACTTCACCACCCTATCCATACTGTCGGACAGCCCATCAAACAACCCATCCGGAGGAAAAATCCGATCCAAAGACAAGAGGAAGAGTCCCAAGTCGAAGATATGCTAACAACTGGAGTTGTAAAACCATCCACCAGCCCTTGGTCTTCTCCGGTAGTACTCGTCCGGAAGAAAGACGGATCCACCCGTTTTTGCATTGACTATCGACTGTTGAACGACGTCACCATCAAGGACGCTACTCCACTACCAAGGATAGACGACTCGTTAGATTCCTTATTAGGAGCTAAATGGTTCACTACCCTGGATCTGCAAGCAGGATACTGGCAAGTACCAGTCCTCCCACAACATCAACAAAAGACCGTTTTTGCCACGAGTCAAGGGAGATTGTATGAATTTACAGTATTGCCTTTTGGCCTGTTCAACGGCCCTGCCACTTTCTCCAGGTTAATGGAATCTGTCCTACAAGGAATAACCTGGGAAACGTGCCTAGCATACCTAGATGACATAATCGTGTTCGGGAAAACCTGGGCTGAACACCTACAGAGATTAAAGCAAGTGTTTCAGAGGATTCGAGAGGCCAACTTAAAACTCAAACCATCCAAATGTACTCTGACCAAAAAGGAAGTTAAATTTCTAGGGCACATCGTGTCAGAGAAAGGAATTGCCCCAGACCCTGATAAACTAGATGCCATTAGCAACATAACTCCTCCCACAAATGTCAAAGGAGTACGAGCTTTCCTCGGTTTGGCTTCCTATTACCGCAGGTTTGTTAAGAATTTCGGCACCATTGCCAAGCCCCTTCATGATCTCACTAAAAAAAATTAACCATTTTTATGGACAGAACAGCATCTACAAGCATTTAACAACCTAAAAGAACTACTAGTAGCCTTTCCCGTAGTATCATTCCCAGACTACACCCAGCCTTTCCGCCTATGCACGGATGTCTCATAATTCGGTATAGGTGCTGTTCTAGGGCAAACTAGAGAAGGAAGAGAACACATCATCGCCTGTGCCAGCCGAACACTAAATCCAGCAGAAATCAATTATCCAGTGACAAAAAGGGAATGTCTAGGCATCATTTGGGCCTTGCAACACTTTTCAAAGCTTACTAGCAGGTGTCAAGGTCACCATCATCACTGATCACCACGCCCTCCAATGGCTTCGGAAATCCGACACCAAAAACGCCTTGACAGTCAGATGGCGAGAATCATTAGAAGAGTTTAACTTCAAAATTGCTTATCGACCAGGAAAACACCATACCAACGCTGACGCTTTATCAAGACTTCCAACTAACTCAGCCAAAAACACCTCAACCCAGGGCATCGAAAGTCAACTCAATATTAGCAATACATCATCAAGATTCCTTAAATGAAGACCAACAAGAACTGCTGAAACATTTTCAACGACAGGAGAAACCAGACTGGATGCCGAGAAGTATTTTCTCTCAACTCAACAGAAGAGGAGATAATTTATTCACACCAGACGGAAAAATTGTCATAACACCAAAGGCAGCACTCTGGACCATGCAATCCATTCATATGCACAATGACATCCATCTAGCCCAAAGGAAATTAACTGCTACTTTCCAACATGTCTATTGGACTGCTTCTCCTTATATAATAGCAAAAAGGGTTACAGAAGCCTGCAGAGCCTGTGCATTGGGCAAAGATAGGACCCGCACAGCTAGACCTACAGGAAAGTTAGTAGCGTCCAAGCCGTGGCAACCTCTTGCAGTAGATGTAATGGGACCAATGGAGGGAAACCAAGGCTATAAATATATCATCACTTTTGTGGACACATACTCAAAATATGTAATTGCTTGTCCAGCAAAGGAACATTCAGCCTTAGCAGGAGCTGAAGCACTGATACAACACGTGTTTCCGTACTTTGGATTACCGGAAGCCATCCATTCGGATAATGCCCCTGAATTTACCAGTCACATTTGGTCCCAACTATCTCAGATGTGTGGCTTTAAAATAAGCCACTCCTCCCCATACTGGCCTCAAGGTAACTCCATTTGCGAAAGAAGCCACCGAACCATTGCCAACCAAATCAGAACACGACTGCAACAAATGAACACCAAGGATTGGCCCAGCCAAGTAAAGATAGTCGAATGGGGGATAAATACCTGCCCCAGAAAAGACGGAATATCACCCCACGAACGTGTATTTGGAGTACCACCATTGCTCCTACCTCTACGTCATCTATCTGTCCCATATGAGCCCTCCTCCAATTTCGACCAAGCCCTAGTCCATCTAAAGAATCGCCTCCAACAACTGCAATACCTCCAAGACCTCCAACCTGACGAAACTGCCAAAGTTAGTCCCCATCATATCGGCGATCTTGTCATGGCTGCTCAATTACCAGTGCCGTCCAAACTCAAGCCGAGATATCAAGGTTCTTTCGAGATCCTAACTGTTCCGAATTGTTACCAGGTTACAATT
Source organism: Paralithodes platypus (assembly GCA_032716605.1). Lineage (NCBI taxonomy): Eukaryota > Metazoa > Arthropoda > Malacostraca > Decapoda > Lithodidae > Paralithodes > Paralithodes platypus. Next base: position 26,368,439 of record CM064543.1, on the reverse strand, counting down.
AACTATTTTGGCGAGTCACGCACATACCGATATAGATATATACGTAGGTTCCAACCCATTGATGAGAATATGATTATGCTTGCAGATCCCAAAGATCAAGACACATTGCCTGCATCTAATGACCAGAATTTAGGATCCTCAGAACCATTGACACCCCTCATTCTTCCGCCCAATTTCTCCTCCACCTTTGGCAAAACCAAATCTTGTTGCACCACCTTTCACCCCATGTCTAAACCCTCTGTCAATCCACATCCGCTGGCACTATTTTCACCCTCACACAAAATTACTCCTGAATTTACCCTTCCACCTCCTACACGAATTGTATCTGCACCTCCTCAACTCCCTACTCTATCTAACCAAACTGTCAGCAATTTAAAATCAAATCCTCCCCTTTCCTCACCTGCCTTCAGCCTACCTATATTTTCTGAATCACCCTGTCCCTTACCTACTACTCCAGCCATCCATAACATCCCCTCCCTAGAATGTCAAACTCCTCACGCAAATAACCTAACTATAAGTCAAACCACTAGCCCGACTATAAATAGTCCTGAACTGTCTGCTCAGCTACCTATACCCCTCACTAAACAGCCTAAACCCTCTACCTCTTCTCCGAGAAATCAAACCCCTAGCCCGACTATAAACAGTCCTGAACTTTCTACTCAGCTACCTATACCTCTCACTAGACTTGCTAAACCCTCTACCTCTTCTCATAAATCACTTACCCTGTCACCTAATCCTTCCCTCACTTCTAAGTCTCACTATACTCCCCCATCCTCTTCCAAAATTGCCAAAAATACCATTAAAGTGACCATTTTTAATGCAACCTATTTCTAATCCACCATGTCGAAGATCTGGCCGACGTGTGACACCACCGAAAGGATGGGCGCCTACGTTCAAGCCGACCTACAAAAGGTGGGCTCCCACCAAAACCACCACCTCGCCACCTCAAAGGGTCCCCGCCAAACCTAGTGCGAAGTCAACTGCTCAACCTGCCCCTCCAGCCATGACCAGGGATACACACCTCCAACTCAACGAGACCCTCCCACCTGGGCCTAACAACTCTACACAACCAGAAGAGAACAGTACACCATCACCTCCTCCAGCAACCACAGCTCCTACTGACCCTGCTTCCACGATGAAAATTAACAGCCTGGTTTTGTCCTCCAACGATATCAACACTGTCATCAAGTCTCCTGCCCATCTGCTCTATGTAGCCAAGTGCTCAAAAACCCCTCTTCAGCTAACCTTGGCCATAGACACCACCAGCCATGCCTACATCGCTTCAACTTGGGCGGGTGCCCAACCCCGAAAGGGGTTGAAATAGGAGTTATCCCCCCGCCAAAGGCGGCTTTCTAGGGCCTTTCCTTGCTGATGCTGAGAGGATTGGGTTCTAGTCATGTGGTGATGGGCTGGTCTATCAGAGTGAGAACTGAGCGACCTCTGCCATACCCATAGCTTAGTCTGACTGTTCCTTTTACTTATTTATTTTCTAGATCTCAAGTGACGGCGTCTCTTCCGTGGATTGACCTCCCAATCTACCAAGATTGGAAGCCAAAGCGTCACATTTTTTCCTTTGCCCCACAACTTTCTCTTCATAATTGCTGAGGGGCACAGGGCCCTGGGTGGGTCTTTGGTTTCCCGGGCGTTTCCGCACCCTCCTCAGCTCCCCGCCATGGAGTGGCTTCGGTCACCCAGGCTTTATTGTGGTCGTCAGTGAGGGTTCTGTGGGGGCGCTCGGTTATGGCCTTGTCCTTGCTCGGGGCCTTGGGGCTGTTCGGCCAGGCAGCTTGGGGAACAACAACATCAACAACAACAGCGCTTCAACCATCTGGGATCTCATACTCCAACACCTGACACCCTCGAGCCCGACGTGCCAACCCGCCAACAGCACTTCGCTCTCGCTGCTCGAAATCTGACCATAACTTGAGTACTCCATTACTCATCCCCTTATTTGTTTGCATGAGCTGTAGCTAAGCTCTAGCTTAACTGCCCTGTAGTTGCTTTGCATGTAATTTTGCTGTGTTTTTTTACTGATAAACGTTTGTTTATCGAAATTGCTTTTGTTTACATTTGTACCGGTTAGTGACGACCGACGCTCTAAAGTAAACAAACTATTTGCTTGTTTCATATTATAAAGTTCTAGCACTTATTGTAGATATTTTAGCCCTCACTGTAGTTAAGTGCTTAGCAAACCACCCAGTAGTTATCTTGCATGACATTGTACTGTAGTTTTGACTGATAAACGTTTGTTTTTCAAAATTCTATTTGTCAAGTTAGTAGAGACGCCGCCGATACCAGCGCCACCTGTGTACACATAAACAAACCCTCTTCTTGTATTTTATATATCAAAGTCTAGCCAATACTTTACTTGGTTGAACTTTTTATCTTGGTTATCTATATAAATCGCACACACTAACATTTGTCAAGATAGTTTTAATATTGGGTTAGAATAATTTAGTTACTTTAATACTTTTTGATAGCCTATTTATTTATCGCATTTCAGATACTTGTCACCATATTAATAGGCCTCTCACAGTCTTGCCAGGGATATTACTAACTCCATTATTATTATTATTGTGTCGACCACTGTATAAACTAATATACAGGCTTTAGCCTAATTGTATCATACTGCTAACATAATTTTATTTTTATTTTCAGGCATAAAATTGTGTTCTATTGCTAACATATTCTTTTTGTGATCAACATATTCTTTTTGTGATTTACAGGCATTAATTGTACCATATTGCTAACCAATAGTTGTTGTTACTGTACTGTATACTGCTTTCCAGTTTTCTCACTAGGCTAAATTAACCCTCTCCCACTTTTTTTTCCAGTATATTTTGAAACAAATTACTAGTCCATTTACAATTTTCAGGCTTTAACTGTGTCATACTGCTAACATAAATTTTTGTTATATTTCAGGCATAAATTGTGTTCTATTGCTAACATATTTTTTGTGTTTTACAGCCATAATATTCTTTTTGTGATTAACATATTCTTTTTGTAATTTACAGGCATTAATTGTACCATATTGCTAACACATATTTTTTGTTACTGTACTATATACTGACTGTTTTCCATTTTTTTCACTAGGCTACATTAACCCTCTCCCACTTTTTTTTCCAGTAAATTTTGTAACAAATTTCTAGTCCATTTGTGATTTTCAGGCTTTAACTGTGTCATACTGCTAACATCAATCTATTGGCAACCCACAACATAAGTCGAGTTAAATATATTTGGACTATGTGGCGGCTCACAACATAAGTCGTGTGGCAATTTCAGCACGTAATGTTGCTGAGAGAGAGAGACAAGTGGTGGCAGGAGAGTAGCGAGCGTATGACTGCTCCAGACCACCGCGGCGGGCCTACTGACATGAATCCCACCCTCCTCCACCCTCTCACACTCGCTACTTAGTGAAATGTATGGGGAAAGTACCGAACTACATGGTTTTTGCACTCGTGTTGTGCGGTTGTTGCAAGAAAACTAGCGGTCATACAAGGATCGTTGTGGTGTCATTGGAAAGCTCTGTTTATGCCCTTTCAGGGATAGATACTTGTTTTACGCTCTGGGTCTAATTTAGGCATGAAAATGATCACGTAAACAGCCCTATTTTGGCTAAAAACACCCCGCTGGGCGGTACATATAAATAGACCGCCTAGCCCGCCAATAAGGTGTTAATTAGTTGGTTAATCTATCCCAATCTATATTAAATTATATTTTATCTATTCCAATTCAGTCACTATATTTATTGTGAATCTGAGTTCCACAACCTGTGTGATTTGACCTCATCTATGATCGAATATTATTGTTCGTGTCTCATGTTCGAGATTATTCGCAATAAACTCTTAAATAGTTTAATTCAGATTTAACTTGTCTTCCTCCCTAAAACAACATAAACTGCCTAACCTTAGTCCCTGATTTAATATCGCATTAAAACAAATTGTTATTTCCGGTGACCGCAGTCCACCTGAGCTATACCCCTCAGGGCGGCTTCTTTGAACTCTTACCTGAGCGCGGCCTGGCTTCCTACTCTTTGCTACGCATTTCACCCTGCGCAGTGAACGATACATTTCACAGTCTCTCGCATCATTGTCAGAATACTTCACGTCAGGACGCTTGACTCTCATAGGTATTATTATCAATGATTCTCATCCTGTGTCTATATGTATCTGTTATGCTATGCGTATTTTCATTCCTTTGCTTCTGTGTAAGTGTCTGTGACTAGAAACTCATTTGAGAGCCACCTTGACTAACTCTCACCACCCACTATTCATTACTTACTCTCTATTTTGATATAATAGTTGAGTATAGTGTCTGTACAATCTTACTATATGTCTATAAATAGATAAGAGTGTAATTTACCTTGTGTGTTTATTGTGTTTCTTGTTGCCTGATTGAGTATATAAATATCATATCTACTGCGCTCGATGTGTCCCTGTTGAGCAATATTCCAAATCTAAATATCCGAAACCCGGATTAATAATAGATAATACTGAAGCCTGTTCGATTACAACCCGGCATAACATATTTTATATCAGTAGGTATGTAAGTTTAAGTTCCCTTTCAGACTAACTTATTTTTATCCTATATAAAACTTTCCCGACCCATAAGGTTACACTTCATCCTATTTTCCGGTAAGACGTTTTAGCCGGAGAGTGGGGAGAGAGCCTTCTACTCAGCTGTCCTATTTTTCTACTATATAAAATGTCTCTTTCTCTAGTAGTATTAAGGCTGGATTACCTACTGGGGACCGTAAGGTCTTTGTGGTCTGAATATATGTGTAACTCAGTGTATCTCTCTCCTTTGCCTCCCTTTCTCACTCACTCTCTCTAAAGGTCAAGAGAGAGAGAGAGAGAGAAAATTTTATAATTCCCTCAGTTCCTATGTTAAGGAGAGAAAGGAGTAGCGAGAGAGAGGTTGTGTGTGTGTGTGTGTGTACATTCGTTCTTATATATTACCAGAAATGTCTAGGGATAGAATCTAAAAAATCTCACGGTCTATTCCAGGAAGACACTATACACGGAATACAATATAAATTACATAGCACAATACACTAAATTCAAAGTAAGCAAATATGTTACATTTCCTCGTAATTTGTTCCACACAAAAACTTTCATTCTCTGAGGGAAGCTTGTTCCAGGTAGCGTGAATATTGTATTTGAAATGGTTACACATCTTTAGTTTCAGATCTAAATTCCATTCATGGTCATGTGCTGTATTCTTGATGAGTCTGTTCCTTTCATGATTATAACGCCTTTCTTCACTAGATGATTGTATACAGGTTAGGAAGGGCCTCTAGCAATCAAAGGAGTAAACTCGATCGCAATTATTTTCATTGGAGGTGTTTGGATTTGTGGTGAAATTAATAAAAAATAGCTTATGCCTTTGATTCCCATTATTCTTTGTAAGCTAAAAATAAAACGTCTAATAATAACATAAAACAAACAAATAAATACATAAACAAAACAAATAATAGTAAAAAAAATGCGCCATGGTATGTTTGTATAATTCATATTTTCAAACACTTGTAGGAGTTAGTATATTTATAAGTGTTGGTCTCACAGTCTACAAACTTCCAAGAAATAGACCTAAGGTTGTCAGCCAACTCTCTTGACGTAGTCGCTTACGCGAGGGAATAATCATGTTCGTATTACTAGTTTGATTGTGTTATAATTGTGCTATACAATACTGTATATGCCCTAATTGTTGAAAACCAAAATTGCACAGCATAATTTTATATTTGCTGTATTTAATATTTTTAATAGTATTTAGAGAAGCATAAGGAGATATTTTGGGCTTTTATGGACTTGGAAAAAGCGTATGATCGTGTGGACCGTGAAGCAATGTGGAAGGTGATAAGGATTTATGAAATAGGAGGAAATTTGTTAGAAGCAGTTAAGAGTTTTTATGAAGGGAGCAGAGCATGTGTGAGAGTAGGAAATGGTGAGTTGAGTGAATGGTTTGAGGTTAAGGTAGGTTTGCGACAGGGTTGTGTAATGTCACCATGGCTGTTTAATATGTTTATGGATGGTGTGGTGAGGGAGGTGAAAAGGAGAACTATGGGAAGAGGATTGGGTTTAGTAGGAAAGAATGGTAGAGATTGGGAGTTGAATCAGTTGCTGTTCGCTGATGACACAGCATTGGTGGCGGATTCTGATGAGAAACTGCAGCGGGTAGTCAAAGAGTTTGGTGTGGTTTGTGGAAGGAGGAAACTGAAAGTGAACGTCAATAAAAGTAAAGTAATGGTGTGTAATAGGGGAGAGCATAGGGTGAATCTAGATGTGAGGCTGGATGGGGAAATATTGGAACAAGTAGAGTGTTTTAAATATCTAGGAGGAACGATAAGCAGGAGTGGAGGTATGGAAGTGGAGGTAAAACAGAGAGTGTGTGAAGGAAGGAAGGTTTTCGGAGCAATGGGAAGTATGTGGAAGACGAGAAATCTCGGAGTGAAAGTAAAAAGTGCACTGTATCAAGGAATTGTTGTGCCAACAGTGATGTATGGGGCTGAGACATGGGCTCTGAAGAAAAAGGAGAAAAGAGGGCTGGATGTGATGGAGATGAGCTGCTTGAGGAGTATGTGTGGAGTTACTCGTAGAGACAGATTGAGGAATGAAGAGATACGTAGGAGAGTGGGGCAGCAAGAACATTTGTCAGCCAGAGTGGACAGAAGGGTGCTGAGCTGGTATGGTCATGTTGAACGAATGGGAGATGAAAGGCTTCCAAAGAGAATATGTGAGTCAGGTACAAGGGGAGATAGAAGGGCAGGAAGACCCCCATTGAGATGGAGAGACTGTGTAAGAAAGGCTTTGGATGATAGAGGAATGACTATAGATCAGGCAGGGGAAGTGGTGGTGGACAGGAGTGAATGGAGAATGCTTGTGAATAGTTGAGTGAACATGTGGTCATTTGGAGTAAGGGGTCGGGCGCAAGTTGGACTAGATAATAGTCCATCAGGCGCCTGGCCCGGGGAGACGATTAATATGAAGGGTGTGCCTGGAAGTGTGGTGGGAAGGCTTGTGGCTTTGGCTCCGCTGCATGTCTGCCTGCCGAGATCGGAACCTCTCCGGGTGGTCAGGGGCCGGGGGAGTGCTGGAGCGACCTTGGTAACCCGGGTCTCTGGGTCTTCTCCTGGGTGACCTGGATGTGTGAGAGTTTGTGTTTTTTATCTGTGTTTATTTTTTGTTTTATGTTGTTTTTGTGTTTTCCCTGTTCTTGCTCTGTCTTGAGTCGGCTACCCCCAAAATGGGGATTGGGCCTGAGCATATAGATAGATAGATAGATAGAATATTTTTAAAGTGCAAAAATGCTTTCGTTAAATCCTATAATTAAAAGGTATTTTGTATAGCCTAATAATGTGTGATTGTTTTGTGTACGGTACTTCAATGTTCCTTGAAGTGGAGTAGAAGCTAGCGAAACTGTATTCGTTAATTGTAACTAAGAATAACCCATGTTAACTCGGATACCAACGATCAGGGGAGGTGTGGTGAAGTGGTCTTACCACTGGACTGGTAATCCAATGGACCCGGGTTCAAATCCCGATATGCCAATGGGAAGATATTATTAGGATGGAAATTGTATTGTACCTAGTATCAGTGCATTACTACAAAGCCCACCGAAACGCCAACTAAATATCCTAATTGTTCCCTATTTAAATAGCACTGTATACATATTTCTATACTCAAAATATGCTACAGGGGTGCAATGCGTAGTGAGTTCATTGCTCAATAGGTGGCGTTCTGAGAGTGAGGGTCCGAGTTTAGGTGGTGGGACAGTGAGGCACTAGAGCGAGACAGCTTCAGAGATGGGGCTGCTTCGAGCTTTGAGTGCGCAACTAAGCTTCATATATCCTCGGAAGGCAAGATGGCAGGGGCTGGTTGCAGCTAAAAAGTGCTTCATATGTCTCACCCCCTAGACTGGGAAGATACCTCACAGGCTTCTCCGTTCAATGTAGAATGGTTGAATGTACAGGCTCTCAGCCTATGCCCGAGAGGGAGTAGATGGAATATAGAAACAAAGAAAATTACAATACTGCAGACGTAGTTAACTTTAGTGTGGACAACATCCATTTGTGTTCTGTAAATAAGTAAATAACCACACATGATTTTGATGTGATATACAATTAAGCTGGTATCACACGAGCGCTTACTCCCTCAACATTTATCCTTAACACTGGTCTGGCAGCTTATGAGGTTAACATTTATAATATTTCTGCTACCTAAATTTATCTACCATCAGTCTAGTTTCCGATACTACTGCAAAATACTTGAGAAATGTTGCCAGAAAAAAATTTGATTATCGAATGTTGACTATAAAAGCTCTCGTGTGATACCGGCTTCACCTTCACACTGCATGTATTATTTATAAAACAATATTATAGTTTATTTAGTTGATGAAACAATGGAAAGTCCTAGACATACCCCGTCGTATGGCGGGGAGTCCCTGAGGTGGGGTTTATAAAATATTCCATAGCCTACCACACGTGTGTATGTTTGTTGAAAATTAAAAAAAAATCTTTAAGCCCAATGTTGGCCTTGCATAAGATTTACGCCTAACCATAAACCAAAAGTACTGGGTGGAATAGTTTGTCTTGTTTTTTCAGCTGACGGTAAATTGCCACGCCCTCATTATATTTACTTAGTTATAATTTCATAGCGATACATGGTGTTAATTACGAAAACGTGTAATATGTAATAATTACATATTACACGTTTTCGTAATTAACACCATGTAGTAATGTGCTGCAAAAACATAAAATAGTAGTTTCACATGCTCCCTTCACGTATGTAAAATTAGCTTCTATGGGGTTTGAATTTGTTGCCAGGTGAAAAGTATGCTATAGTTATTATAATATCCCTTGTGTTGTGTAGTGCATCAGTACCCTCATATAAACTTGATATGTAATACTCTCATTCACACACCACTGCACCTGCAACACCACCAGAGCTCCTGCCAACTACCATGGCAGCTCGCCACCACCTGTAGGTGCAGGGGAGGAGGAGGTGGGTGGATGGTGATCTTCTGAGGGGAATGGAAGAAGCTGCTGTGGGGACTCCATCTGGGGGCCCATGTGCCTATTGGTCCCCCAATCCATCGTGCCCTTCGGTCAGTGGACACCACCATCTTCGGGAGTCACTACCTTCACCTCCTGGCAAAAACATTGCCTGACTCACCATCATCTCCTCACCACCAGGGAGATTCGTCCGATCATCGACGAGGGGATCACCACCATCTACTCCTTCACCTCCACCACCACCAGCGGCCTCTCCACACCATCATCATTATCGGTGCTTGAATCTTAACAAAAACATTTACAATGGAGCAACTTGGTCGAGCCCAAGTACTTTTATCTTTTACTGTACTTCTCACTTCTCAACTTATTCTTCCTCTATCCAAATCTCTCCAATCTCCTACTTTACTCAAGCCATCTGATCTGATCTGATCATTCACACATCACGATGAAGCAACTTGGTTGAGCCCGAGAACTTTCAGTCTTCTACTGTACTTCTCACTTCTCCGCTTGTTCTTCCTCTGTCCAATTACTCTTCTATTCTACTTTACTCCAGCCATCTGGTCTGGTCATTCATACGGAAAATTCAATCTTCTACTGTACTTCTCACTTCTCCGCTTGTTCTTCCTCTGTCCAATTGCTCTTCTTTCCTACTTTACTCCAGCCATCTGGTCTGGTCATTCACACGGAAAATTCAATCTTCTACTGTACTTCTCACTTCTCAGCTTGTTCTTCCTCTGTCCAATTACACTTCTCTCTTACTTTACTCCAGCCATCTGGTCTGGGTCATTCACACCGAATATTTAAAACTGTGATATCTAGAAATGAAACTTCATTTCACTAACATTTCCCACATAATTTTACCACTTGCGAGTTTCAGACTATAAGGAAGTTGGAGCCGGAAACATCGATTAAATCAAATGCAATAATATATATAGATTTCTGATGGATGGAAGTATGATACATTTGGTTTAACACCTTACGAGCAGGTGGTGGAGTATATTTCACTGTGCCGCTCAGCGTTTTTGTTTTTACCATAAATGAGGTTGTTTCCATGCTCTTTTTCATGCATAAACAAGACCCAGAGTGTAATACAAGTATGTATCCGTGAAAGGGCGTAAATTGAGCTTTCCAATGACACCAGAACCATCCTTCTACGATCACTGGTTGTCTTGCAACGATCGTGCAACCGAAGGGCAAAATCGCTAAAATACGGTAATTTCTTTATATAATTACGTATGTAGCGAGGGAGTGAGGGTGGATGTAAGTGGAGTACATCTCAGTTGGTCCACGGCGGCCGTGGCGAGCGGTCATGAGGTAACCCATGCTCCTCCCGTCACTCGTCTCTCTCTCAGAGCCAATATTGTGCCAAAATTGCACTCGGACTCAAGTTGGGCCCCGCCACATAGTCCAAATTTTTCGATACAGACTTAAGTCGGGCCCCGATAGACAAGGGTTAATGTGTTTTTATATGTACTAAGACTGTATTTTAGTTGTTAATTCTTCTTAATATCGATGTCTAAACCCCTAACTTCCTTATAGCGTTAACCTCACATTTGGTCAATTGAAATACAGTGGTTAAACCTTGACATATTCTTTCGTAAGCAATGGAGCGTTGGATCGAATCTTGAGTTGGTTCATGTAAAATAATATAAATTACAGGTTTGTTTGTGTGTTGAAAATATACATAGATATATCTATATGTATACAATTTGACTACACTCTTGATATGGAACAACATATTTTGAATAGTTTATTAAGCGCCTAAAATGTTCATAAATAACCATTTAAACTTTCCCTTGCATTTATTGACGCTCATATAAATAGTTTGTTAGTTATCATTAGACGATTTTATTAAGCCTAAGACAGAATAATCGAATCTCTAAAATCAAAGGGGTAAAATCTTTGCTAATTCACCCTTCGTCTTCTGTAGGTAAAGTTGCCCAAACGTTCAACTAATACAAAGAATAGTAAATTAGGAATTTTTGTATTCACCTGTATACATATCTATGGATATGGACAAATATAAAATGTAATTTAACAGCCAAAAGAACAGGTAAAAGAGATAGTTGTTTTATTATTATTTATCTATTATAATTTTGAATATATATTATTAGTATTATTTTGTTATCTAGCTTGCTCCCTAGACCTTCACCATCCTTACAAATAATTCCCCCAATTCCCCCTTCGAGATAAATGTGAGCATTTTTTGGTAGAACAATGTCCTGGCCAAAGGCTGGTTCCTCCTAATTTGCAGGCTTGTTTTCGCTCGCGAGGAAATAATCGACACCTATATGGGACGAAGTGTTATAATATCTGAAAACTAATGAGTCTAAGCTGGATCGAGAAGGGGGTCCAGAAAACCCCTCCCTGTAGGGCTATGTATTTTGCTTGCCATTACATACTCCTAAATAGCTAAGATTATAATATGCCATAAATTATAGTAACTCGAACGTGTAGACAACTGTATTTTTCAAACTACACAAAACATCAGCTTTTATGTGAAAACAAACTCTGATGCGACATGGGTTTCGAACACGTAGTTTCGACTATCTCGTGGCAGAGGGTCGATCATTAGTGGTTAACATCTATCAGCATATCAAATTTAAACACTACATCTAAAACAATAGGCGACGAATCAATTATGTCTTATCTACCCACTACCTCTGATCCGCAAAAACAAGAATAAAAACAAGTACAGCAATAGCTAATTATAGACTAAATAAAATTAGAGGTGCCACGGCACTGAAGGGTTAATACAGATTAAAGAGCCTCATATTATGCATACCTGAACGGCCAAAATGTTAATAAGCAACTATTTTAACCCTCCAAGTTTTTTTTCCCAGGCAGGGCACGGTAAAGTTTGAAGCCAAGTTAATAAAGGAGGGAGTTAATTTGTTATTCTGCCGCTTTATTGTGTACGTGAGGCGACCTTATGGGCTAAGTTGTATGTATATAAGCTCTGTGGGTGTGTGTGGTGGGAGGGTTGGGGTGCTGTTTACTTCTCTCTCTCTCTCTCTCTCAACACACACACACACACACACACGTTTATATCACCCCTCCCCCCTAGAGCAAAGAATGCTTTCACATATATTGGAGGAAAAAGGCCTCCCATATCATACTGCATGTCGTACAAGGCAACTAAATGGAGGGATGGCATAAGTATGGACCAGGGTTCACCTCCACAGCCAGCCAACATAAAACGAGTGTCCCCACTACCTGCTCCACCTGGCACTAGGACTACAATTAACACCTCCATGATAGAGAGGCTTACCTTTAGCCCTATCATAAGAACCACCCCTGATCTTCTTCTCCTGAAAGCCAGCCCTTACTGACCAGCACCGAAGAAAGGTAGAGGCTTGAACGTGGAAATTACTCGGCAACTCACCTCCAGTGATTACCCTGATTACCCTCTCAAAGACCTTACAAAAACACTCTGTCAACGCAACAGGGCGAAACAGCTTGGGAGCTTGGGATCTGTAAGACGACCCGTGGCTCTTCGGGATCGGCTTCCCCAGGTGACTGTTACTTTATTATCCCCTAGGCACACAACACCTCCATCAAGCCAGCCACCCGCCCAGTAGAAAGAAAGCGAGAGCCAGGCGCCACGACTACCAACCTTGACGACACCCAAGAAGCAGCGGGCATGGTACCTTCAGCTAGTAGGCTATTGCTGATCTCTATCTTTGAGATCCCTATTAAAGACTCACTTCAATACTTACACAAAACTGTCCCCTTGCCTATAACGATATGAATATATATGTTATAAATATATATTATTCCTACCTTAACATATCACCATATTTACAACATCACTAGAATACATATTAGCTTCCCTCCCATGCTCCCCATTCTCCCTTCCATGTCTAGAGTATGTCCTGCCTTATTTCAGGTTCTACTTTGTTACCAAATTGTTTATATATGTATCCACTCCATTAATGCTAATTGTAAGTATTTTGATAAGCCACCATCAACATACCTGTTTGCACTTCTATTGTAACATATACATTTAACCTTATATCCTGTGACCGTGTACTTTGTCCTAGCCTTCGACCTCTAGTTATTTAAGATACACTGCACCTCTGAAAGTGTATTGACTGCAGTGGAAATCCGTAACATCTTGTTAGTTTACTCTTTTGTTGTAGCACTGTTGAAGCTTATGTGGTTGCAGCTACTGCAGGTGCAGGGGCTGCAGGCTGCAGGGGATTTTGCTTAGCTTTCCTGAGGCTCGTTCAGCACAAAGCCAACAATCAGGAACAGTGATGACATGATGGGGAAGTGATATGGTAGGACCTTATTGTGCTACAGTCCTACCGTTGACAGACAACCCTATCTGAGCCATTACACTGTAATGACAAAGGACGTTAAACCATTGTATATGTTTGTGTATGTTACGAAGGACGCATATGAGTCAAATTAATAATTGTGATAATATGTATCCCATTTACTCCTAGAGGTCCTTCATGAACTTGATAACATTGTAGTGTTAGCCACTATAAAATGATAAAAAGGTCCCCAGTACTGAAATGGTTAAGGTTGAATACACTTTACAGAAGACGTATACGACATCACATAAATCTAATGTATTCACTCTCTCCTACCTGTCTATGTTTACTGTCCACCTACATACAACACCTGTCTACATGATTTATAGTCTCTATACATATATGTTTGTGGGCACACACACATAATATATTATACCACATACAGTACATACTATAACTCCCCCCCCCCCCCCCCCCCACCCCCCACACACACACACATAACAACTTACATTCACTACATACATATAATGTTTGAGTGTCACTGAGGTTAACCTGCCGAAGGTATGCTATGATTTAGATACTATTATAATATTATACTATTATAATGGGCATATACATAATTATGTATATGCCCATATATATCAGACTACGTACAATCGGGGGTATTAAGTGTTGTCATAGATTCCCGTGGTTTTCGCACAAGAAGTGTTATTGGTATCTTTATAGTTACTGGGAAAATTGCTTATCCCTCAGAGTATTAGTCAGTGTCCGAAACTTTGTGAAATATCTGACAACACTTATTAACCTCGACCGTACAAGTAACTAACCTACCACAACATTCAAAGGGCAAACACTTCCTTAACCTTTAAGTTACATCCCCAACTGTCTGTATACCAACATAACTACCGGTACTTAACTGCCAACGTATTATATTGTCTGCCAACGTACCTGCCTGTATACCAACATATCAACCTGTCTACCTACATACCTACATGACTACCAACATACCAGCATGTCTACCAAATACCAACCTGTCTACCAACATACCAGCTTGTCTACCAACATACCAACCTGTCTACCACATACCAACCTGTCTACCAATATACCAGCTTTTCTACAAACATACCAACCTGTCTACCAACATACCAGCATGTCTGCCAACATACCAGCTTGTCTACCAACATACCAGCTTGTCTACCACATATCAGCTTGTCTGCAACCATACCAGCTTGTCTATCACATACCCGCCTGTCTGCCAACATATCAGTTTGTCTACCAACATACCTACATGTATATATGCATATCAGATGGTTGTCAATATACCTGACTGTTTACCAACGTGCCTGCCTGCTGCCAACTTAGCAGCCTGTTTACCAACATATTAGCCTCACTGCCAACATACCAGCCAACATACCTGTCAATCTGCCAATAAATCAGCCAACATACTAGCCTGTCTGCAACATCCCTGCTTGACTGTCAATCTACCTGACAGCCTACCTGCCAACATACCTACCAACATGCTTGCTACCACAGTTATCAACATATCTATCAATATACGCGCCAACATACACCTATCAACAGACCTACCAATATACCCACCAACATACACCTACCAGCATATGCGTAACATACCCAACACCATACTTACCAACGTTCCCAACATGTGGTGATGGGCTGGTCTATCAAAGTGTGAGATGAGCGATCTCTGCCATACCCATAACTTACTCTGACTGTTCCTTTTACTTTTTTTTTTTTTAAAAGACCTCCGTCTACGTATTGTGAAAAACCTGTTATCCTCCGGCAAATTAAGGGGTGAGTGAGAGTGAGGGGTGAATGTGAGAGGATACTTGTTTTTCACAATGGGTATTCGACCCGCCTACCTCAAAGGCCTCTTGGATTAGAGATCAGGAGCTGCTGGGGAGGCACTCTTGGAAACCCTCACCAAATTCATCAACATGGTTTTAAGAGGGGAAGTACCCGACTGTGCCACACCCCTTTTTTATGGGGCATCACTCTGTGCACTAGCAAAAAAAGATGGCGGTGTGCGCCTAATAGCAGTAGGGAACACCTTTCGCAGCCTTGCCACAAAGGTGGGTTTGAAACCACTTTCGAATGGCCTTGGTCAACACTTAAGACCAGTTCAACTAGGTTTTGGAACTCCAGGAGGGTGTGAAGCTGCTGTACACGCAACCCGCACTTACCTCAGCCAAGCCCAAGGAAAACGAGTGCTTCTAAAGTTTGACATGTGGAACGCATTCAACAGCATTCGCAGGGATGTCTTCCTCCGTGCAGCTCAAGAACACATCCCCAGTCTGTACCCCCTACTTTGGCAGGCTTATTCCAAACCTTCAATCCTGATTATCGGCGAGACGGTAATCCCATCAAAGACCAGGTTACAGCAGGGAGATCCAGGTGGTCCTGCTCTTTTCTCAATAGGGATGGACGTAGCAGCTAACAAAGTAAGGTCAGAATTGAATGTATGGTACCTGGACGATGCAACCTTGGGTGGGTCTGGAGAGAATGTTCTAACCGATCTAAAAAACATCGTAACTGACCTCAACCAGGCTGGGCTAGCGATAAATGACACCAAATGTGAACTTGTCCTCCTCAACCACACAGCTGAAAAAAAAGAACAGACTCAGGCCCGTTTTCAAGACACATTGCCAGAAATAAAGATCCTTCAGGAGCACCAGCAAACCCTATTAGGTTCCCTACTAACCCCGGCAGCAATCCCACCAGCACTTCAAGGTAAAAAGGAGGAGCTTCAACGTCTTGTGAGTCGCCTGATACACATCGATGCCCACTCATCTCTGGCCCTTCTCAAGAATTGCTTCTCCATTCCAAAACTCCAATACCTTTTGCGCACATCGATGACTTACACGAACAATGGTGGCCTCCAAGAATTAAACAACATAATCCGAGAAGCAGTGACCAGCATCACCAACGTGGAATTTCAAGATCGGACCTGGACACAAGCCACTCTTCCTGTCCGCCTCGGGGGCTTGGGCATACGGAGAGCCTCGGATATTGCCTCCCCAGCCTTTATCTCTTCCCTTATCGTGACCAACGACCTTGTAGTGACCATCCTTTCTTTTCAACCCGGAATGACACTTAAAAGGGACATAGCAGAAGCGATTACCACCTGGAAGGGGAGTACAGGAGCCTCAGGGTACCTCCAGGAGCAAGCAGAAAGCGTGGGATACCATCTCGGTGAAGAAAACTCAAGAAAATCTCCTAACCAATGCAGACCAGGTTGCAAAAGCACGCCTCCAGGCAGCCGCCCGTTTGGAGAGTGGCCTGTGGTTACATGCCGTCCCCATTCCACCTCTTGGAACCCACTTGGATGCTGAAGCGCTCCGGGTTGCCATCGCGCTCAGAGTGGGTGCGGCAATTTGTCACCCACACACTTGCAAGTGTGGTGGGGGGATGGATGCTCAAGGTCACCATGCCTTGTCATGTAATCACAGCGCAGGCCGCCTGCCAAGACACTCTGCACTAAATTATGTCATAAAACGAGCCCTGCAGAGTGCTAAACGTGCATCAATCCTTGAACCCCATGGACTTCACAGAGAAGGCGGCAAACGGCCAGATGGGATGACCACTTTCCCTTACAAGAATGGCCGGTGCCTCGTGTGGGATGCCACATGTGTTGAAACTTTCTCCATTATCAACATCGCCAGAAACGCGGACGCAGCAGGTGAAGCCGCCCGGATAGCAGAGAGTAGAAAGCGAGAAAAATGTCAAGCCATCGCCAGAAGTCATCAGTTCGAGCCTCTGGCATTCGAAACTTCAGGAGTCTTCAGCCCTACCACCCTTAAAATGGTGAATGAAATAGGCCGTAAAATCAGAGAAGTTTCGGGAAACCCTCTGGCTCAAGCAAAGAGTAGGGATGCCTATCCTCCGGGGCAATGCCACCAGCGTCATGAGCTCAGTACGACTGGGCCATGCCACTGTGTGAGGTAGGGCATAAATATAAAATTTTATTTGACCTTATTTGATTTTAACATGTTTGATGTACATAAATACAAGGGGATGTGTATGATGGTTGAAAGCCACAGTTGCTCCTTTTACTTATATATTTTCTAGATCTCAAGTGACGGCATCTCTAACGTGGATTGACCTCCCTACTCCAAAGCGTCACATTTATCCTTTGCCCCTCAACTTTCCCTGCATAATTGCAGAGGGGCAGAGGGCCTTGGGTGGGGCTTGGGTTTCCCGGGCATTTCCACACCCTCCTCAGCTCCCTGCCTTAGAGTGGCTTCGGTCACCTGGGCCACTCGGTTATGGCCTTGGCCTTGCTCAGGACCTTGGGGATGCTCGGCCAGACAGCCTAGGGAAAAGCAACAATAACAACAACAAACGTACCCAACAAAATACCTACCAATGTACCCACCAAAATACATACCAATGTACCCACCAAAATACCTGCCAGTATACATACCAACATACCTACCAACATACCTACAAACATACCTACCAACATACCCACCAACATACCTACCAACATACCTACCAACATATCCACCAACATACCTACCAACATACCTACCAACATACCCACCAACATACCTACCAATATACCCACCAACATACCTACCAACATACCCACCAACATACCTACCAACCTACTGCTGCCAACAAACCTACCAACATGGCCATCAACATACCTGCCAACATACATACCAACATACCCACCAACATACCTACCATCATACCCACCAACATACCTACCAACATACCCACCAACATACCTACCAACATACCTACCAACCTACTGCTGCCAACAAAACCTACCAACATGGCCATCAACATACCTGCCAACATACCTACCAACATACCCACCAACATACCTACCAACATACCCACCAACATACCTACCAACATACCCACCAACATACCTACCAATATACCTACCAATATACCCACCAGCATACCCACCAACATATACATACCAACATACCTACCAACATGCCCACCAACATACCCACCAACATACCCACCAACATACCCACCAACATACCTACCAACATACCCACCAACATACCTACCACCATACCCACCAACATACCTACCAACATACCTACCAACATACCTACCAACACACCCACCAACATACCCACCAACATACCCACCAAAATACCTACCAACATACCCCCAACATACCCACCAACATACCTACCAACATACCCACCAACATACCTACTAACATACCCACAACATACCTACCGACATATACCCACCAAACATACCTACCAACATACCCACCAACATGCCCACTAACATACCCACCAACATACCCACTAACATACCCACCAACATACCTACCAACATACCTACCAACATACCCACCAACATACCTACCAACATACCCACCAACATACCTACCAACATACCCACTAACATACCCACCAACATACCTACCAACATAACCACCAACATACCTACCAACATACCCACCAACATACCTACCAACATACCCCCCAACATACCTACCAACATACCTACCAATATACCCACCAACATACCCACCAACATACCCACCAACATACCCACCAACATACCTACCAACATACCCACCAACATACCCGCCAACATACCCACCAACATACCCACCAACATATCCTTCAACATACCTACCAACATACCCACCAACATACCTACCAACATACCCACCAACATACCCACCAAAATACCTACCAACATACCCACCAACATGCTTACCAACATACCCACCAACCTACCTACCAACATGCTTACCAACATACCCACCAACATACCTACCAACATACCAACCAACATACCTACCAACTTACCTACCAACATACCCACCAACATACCTACCAACATACCCACCAACATACCTACCAACATACCTACTAACATACCCACCAACATGCCTACCAACATACCCACCAACATACCTATCAAAACACCTACCAACATACCCACCAACATACCTACCAACATACCAACCAACATACACACCAACATACCTACCAACATACCTACCAACATACCCACCAACATACCTACCAACATACCCACCAAACATGCCCACTAACATACCCACTAACATACCCATCAACATACCTACCAACATACCTAATAATATACCCACCAACATACCTAACAACATACCCACCAACATGCTTACCAACATACCCACCAACATACCTACCAACATACCCACCAACATACCTACCAATATACCTACCAATATACCCACCTACATACCTACAACATACCTACCAACATACCCACCAACATGCCTACCAATATACCTACTAACATATCCACCAACATACCCACCAACATACCTATCAACATACCTACCAAAATACCCACCAACATACTGCTGCCAGCATACCTACCAACATGCCCATCAACATACCTACCAACATACCCACCAACATACTTAACAACATACCTACCAACATACCTACTAACATACCCACCAACATACCTACCAACATACCCACCAAAATACCATCCAACACACCCACCAACATACCTACCAAGATACCTACCAACCTACTGCTGCCACCATACTTACCAACATGCCCATCAACATACCTACCAACATACACCCTCCAGCATACACGTAACATACCAACCAATATACGTTCCATCATACCTACCAACATACATCCAGCAACATACCTATCAACATACTTATACCTATCAACTTAGTCCAGGGGAAGTGTGGCGGAATGGTCTTGTCACTGGACAGGTAATCCAATGGACCCGGGTTTGAATCCCAATAAGTCAATGGGAAGATATTATTGGGATGGAATTTGTGCTGTACCTAGTATCAGTGCATTACCACAGCACACCGAAATGCCAAAACAAAATACCCTCATTGTTCCCTGATTAAATAGCATTGTATGAATATTCCCATAATCACAAATATGCTACAGGGGGGCAATGCCTAGGGAGTTGCTCAATAGGTGGCGTTCTGAGAGTGAGGGTCCGAGTGTGGGGGATGAGACTGTGAAAGCGCAGAGGTGAGGCGGCTTCAGAGATGGAGTTGCTTCGAGCCGTGAAGCTTCGCTTGTCTCACTCCCTAGACTGGAGCAAGACCTCACGGGCCTCACCGTGTTCAGCTGTAGAGTGTAAAGGCTATCAGCCTATGCCCCGAGAGGGAGTAGTTGGAATATAGAAAAAACAAAAAAAATGGGAACAGCAAGATTTGGTCGCCTGCTTCACAACTCAGTAAATAAATAAAAATGGAGGTGGCATTTTATTTTTTATCAAAGAAAGTCTTAACCCGAAACTTTTGTCAAAACCTCAAATTGTGAACGTCGACACATTCTTTGTGCCAATAAAGAATACTAAAGATACAAAAATAATACTTGCATTAATATACAGACCTCCAGCTCAATCAGTGCAAACTGACCGAGAAATGTATGAACAAATAGCAGACGTATTAAGTAACTCGCAAGATGCCGTAATTTTTGGTGACTTCAATTTACCTGTGACCAAGTGGGGAGATAGTATTACTTCACACTCTGGATGAGACCTGTATGCAAACTTGCAAGAAAGTTCACTATATCAATATGTTATATCTCCTACCCATGGAAATAACATCCTTGACCTTGTACTTTCAACAAAAGAAGAATTGATAGAGAATTTGAATGTCGGTGATGAAATCAGTAACAGCGACCATTGTATGATAGGTTTCAGTTAAAGTTTACTAGTAACGAACCAAATAGCGGCATCGATAAAGTCCCTGATTTCAAGAAAGCAAACCTTCGTAAACTTAGAGCAATGTTTAAAAAGACTGACTGGAGCTTTCTAATTAACAATAACAACATAAATACATCTTTTAAATTATTCGCAAACACTTACCTAAAATCAGTGCAAGACTGCATACTATCGAAAATACGGCATACAGGTCATAATGATAAGCCGAAATGGTGGAATACAGAGATTTCAGACTGTTTGCTTGCTAAAAAGATTGCTAAAGATAGACTCAAACCCTCGCAAAATGACAAAGAACAGGTAATATTTGTAGAACCAAAAAGTTAATTAAGTTAAAAAGATCCTGGAGTTACATACTGCAAATCAAAGTAAAACATACCCGAAAGAATTCTATAGTTATATCAGAAAGAAGAAAGTAGTTACTTCAACTGTTGGACCGCTAATCGAAGAAAATGGAGAATACACCAAAGCAGAAGTACAAATGAGTAATGCCCTCAATACCTTCTTTGCATCAGTTTCTACAACAGAAGACCTCAGTAATATCCCTACAGCATCGCCGATTCAGATTGATAATTCTGATGTTCTAAGCAATATCACCATTACAGAGAGAGAAGTATTGAACTGTTTAGATAAACTCAAAGGTAGATAAGTCGCCTAGACCTGATACAATCTCATCTAGAGTTCTAAAAGAAGCTAAGGATTAGCTCTCCAAACCACTGACATTGCTATTCAATAAATCCTTGCAGTCTGGAACTATTCCTGATCAGTGGAAGCTAGCCAAGGTAACACCGATATTTAAAAAATATAGCCAATCCCTACCCCGTAACTATCGTCCAATTAGCTTAACCTCAGTTGTATGTAAAATGCTAGAAACACTCATAGGAGACAGACTCGTAAATCACTTGGAGGAAAATAACATAGTTAACCCTTATTTAGCGGCGAGCAACATAAGTCGAGTTAAATAAAGCTGGACTATGTGGCGGCGCTCGACATAACTCGAGTGGCAATTTCAGCACGTAATGTGGCTGAGAGAGAGAGACAAGTGGTGGCAGGAGACTAGCGAGCGTATGACTGCTCCAGACCACCGCGGCGAACCTACTGACACAAATCTCAGCTCCCTCCTCCCTCTCTCACTCGCTACATACTCAATTATGTACTGAAAGTACCGAATTACCTGCTTTTTGCACTCGCGTTGCACGGTTATTGCAAGAAAACTATCCATCATACAATGATCGTTATGGTGTCATTCGAAAGCTCTGTTTATGCCCTTTCAGGGATAGGTACTTGTTTTACGTTCTGGGTCTTATTTAGGCATGAAAATGATCACGTAAACAGCCCTATTTTGGCTAAAAACACCCCGCTGTGCGGTACACAAATAAACCGCATAGGCCGCTCGTAAGGTGTTAAAGAAACTCAACGCGGCTTTCGTAACAAACGTTCCTGCTTAATAAACCTATTAGACTTCTTCCACAATATCCTCAATCTCTATGATGAGAGTAAAACTGTAGATATTATATACCTTGATTTTCAAAGGCCTTTGACAAAGTTCCCACAAACGTTTACTTTTAAAACTAAAAGAGCATGGAATACAAGATGGTGTGTTGAAATGGATAGAAAATTGGCTCAGTGACAGAAAGCAAAGAGTAGTCATAAATGGTAAGGCATCTAAATGGACCAATGTAAGTAGCGGGGTACCCCAGGAATCGGTACTAGGACCAAGTCTCTTTACATCAACGACATAGGTGAGGGTCTCACCTGTACAACCTCAAAGTTTGCTTACGATACAAAAATTGCAAATAGCGTACTCACAAAAGAACAAGTTGACGATATGCAACACAATCTAGATAAGTTGTCATGTTGGGCCCAAATTTGGCAAATGAGTTTCAATGCGGATAAATGTAAACTACTACAAATCGGATACCGAAATGAGAAAGCAAACTTTTTTATGAATGGCACTCAGCTTAGGAGTGTAGACAGATAAACCGATCTGGGAGTAACAATATCGAGTAACCTAAAAACCGAGTCAACAATGTTCAGAAGTTGTTAAGAAGGCAAACAAATAATTGGCTTTATAGGCAGGTCATTTGAGCATAAATCCAAAGAAGTTATCCTAACTCTTTACAATTCCTTAGTCCGCCCTCTTCTGGAACTATGCGTTCAATCCTGGTACCCTTATTACCAAAAAGATATATACAAGCTGGGACGAGTTCAACATAGAGTTACCAAAATGATACCTAGCCTAAAGAACAAACCATACGAGGAGTGTCTTAGGGAATTTAATCTATTTCTTTTAACCCAGTGCAGATTAAGAGGCGACTTAATTCAAGTGTTCAAAATCATCAAAGGCATCGACAATATGAACTGTAGTAAATACTTTACTATCGACCAATCTAATTACATGCGGGGAAACGGTTGCAAAATTATTGGTAAATCTTTTAACTCACACAAATCTAAGAATTTCTTCTTCAATCGAGTTGTCAACTTGTGGAATGGGCTTCCTGAAACGTTATACACTGCAGCACCGTTGATTCTCTTAAACTTCGCCTAGACAAATATCTTGCATCAAACCTGCAACTGACTGCGTTTGTAAATAAATAACTATATTTTATTCCCCCCTCAGATTCATCAAGGATTATTGCGTATACAGAGCATTCGCGAACAATTTCCCCATAGGGAATTATTCCTGTGTATTGCCCGTAGGGTATGCCTATATATTTGATCTGCATTCCTATATATTTGGTCTGCATCTGTATGTGGTAACTTAGATTCGAATCCCAGAGGATCACATGCTTGCTTTCATTAATTTATTTGGGATGTGTTTGGTGTTGGAGTGAAATACATAAAAATAGATTCTTTAGCTCTCTCTTGCAAATACACAGGAATTCCCTATGTTTTGCGACAGCTCTGTATATATTACTAGGACGTTACTTTCTTTTTCCCAGATATACTAAAGATCACTTATAACTGTGTTATGTTACTAACCCACTTTTCCCCTACTAAAGTCCTAACCTTGCCACGGACATTAGCTCCAAGGCAGTAGTTCCCTTTCCAATTTCCCCTTACCTACTCTAAACCACTGTTTCGACACTTGATCCTCAGTGTTTTGGAGGACAAGCAGCCTAGAGGGATCACTATATATGTTGTTGCTTGATTTCCTCCCGTTGTACTCCTTTATACCTGCTAACATTATCCACCAACATAGCTGCTAATATTCCGACCATCATTCCGATCAACATACCTTTCAACATACTCACCAATATACCCACCAACATACCCACAAACATACGTACCAACCTACACCTGCCAACATACACACAAACATTTCTACAAACATACCTACCAACATGCCCACTAACACACTTATCAGCATACTCAACAACATAGCCACCAACATACCCAACAACATAAATACCAACATACCTACCAACATATAGTACCCACCAACGAATACCTACCAACATGCCAGTACCCACCAAAATACCCACCGACATACCCATAAACCTACCTACCAACATACCTACCAACATACCCACCAAAATACCTACCAACATACACACCAACATACCCACCAACATACTCACCAATATGCCTGCCAACATACCAGCTAACATGTCCACCATCATACTTACCGACATACCTACCAACATACGAGCCAACATGCCCACCATCATACTTACTGACATACCTACCAACATACTCACCAACATGCCTACCAACATACCAGCTAACATGCCCACCATCATACTTACCGACATACCTACCAACATACGAGCCAACATGCCCACCATCATACTTACCGACATACCTACCAACATACTCACCAACATGCCTGCCAACATACCAGCTAACATGCCCACCATTATACTTACCGACATACCTACCTACATACCAGCTAACATGCCCACCATCATACTTACCGACATACCTACCAACATACTCACCAACATGCCTGCCAACGTACCAGCTAACATGCCCACCATCATACTTTTGATATACCTACCAACATACAGTACCTACCAATATACCCACCAACACGCCTGCAAACATGCCCACCAACATACCTACCAACATACTCATCAACATGTCTACCAACATACCTACCAAAATGCACCCACCAACATAGCCAGACTTGGCCCGTGAGAGTATATCAGAGCTCTAAAAATAAAAGAGTTGAATTTTGACTCTTATGACTTGGGTGTGTGTGTGTGTGTGTGTGTGTGTGTGTGTGTGTGTGTGTGTGTGTGTGTGTGTGTGTGTGTGTGTGAGTGTGTGTGTGTGTGTGTTTTAGGGTACCGATGTTTCTTGTTAGTGGATAAATGTGTGCGTTTGTTTATTTTTGTGGGAGAGGATATTTTGTTTGTATCTATATTTTGATGTGTATATGTATGTGTGTAGTTATGCGTGTGCGCTTGTTTCAATCGATGTGAATTTGCGTGTATGTGTGCGTGTGTATTGATTGTGTGTGTGCGTTTACATGGCAGCCTATGTTTACAGTCTACTGTATATATGTGTAACTGTGTATGTCTGTCCTTGGGAGGATATGTGCACCTGCCCGTGTATGTATATGTGTAAGTGTATGTATGTATGTATGTACGCGTAAAAATGCTGCGGAAAAAATAGAGGGTACATAAAAAGAAAATCACTTTTATTTCTGTCCTCCCCCAGTCTCTCTCTCTCTCTCTCTCCTAACATTTTCTCCAATCTACGACCTCATCATAGACCCCCCCCCTCTCTCTCTTCTCCTGCTTTCCCCTCTCCTTCTTCCCCTCCCTCGCTACCTTCCCTTCTTCCCCCTCCCTCTTCCTAGCTCCCTCTCTACCTTCCATCCCTCCTGCCAACTATCTCCCTTCCCCCCTCCTTCTGATCCATCCCTCCCTCCCTACCTTCCCGCCTTCCTCTAATTCTCTCCCTTCCTCCCTCCTTTTCCTTCCTTCCCTACTTTCCCTCCTTCCTCCAACTCTCTCCCTTCCTCCATCCTTCTCCCTATCTTCCTGCCTTCCCTCCTTCCTCCAATTCTCTCCCTTCCCCCTCCCTCCTTCCTCCCAACTCTATCCCTTTTTCCCTCCCTCTCTATCATCTCTCTTACCATACCTCCTTCCTCCCAATTTCTCTCTCCTTCTTCTCCTCCCCCTCCCCCCTTCTTTCCCCTCAAATGCTCTCCCTTCACCCTTCTCCCTCTCTTTTTATCTCCCTCCCTACCTTCCCTCCTCCGTGCCAACTCTCTCCCTTGCCCCTTCTCTCTCTCTTTTTATCTCCCTCCCTACCTTCCTTCCTCCCTGCCAACTCACTCCCTGCCATATTCTCCCTCTCTCTTTCTATCTCCCTCCCTAACTTCCTCCTTCCTGCCAACTCTCTCCCTTGCCCCTTCTCTCTCTCTTTTTATCTCCCTCCCTGCCAACTCACTCCCTGCCACATTCTCCCTCTCTCTTTCTATCTCCCTCCCTACCTTACCTCCTCCCTCCCAACTCTTTCCATTCTCCGTTCTTCTCCCTCTCTCTCTCTCCCTCCCTCCCCTCTTCCCCTCCTCCTCCCTCCCCCCTCCTCCTCTCAATCCTATTTTTTTGTTTTGTTTGGCCATTTACCATATTTTTTCTTCTTTGTTTTGATTTTTCGCTTTTTTAAATTTATGTCCAATATCAGCGTTTTTTCTCCAGTATTTATTTCTTAGTCGTCCCATTACACTTTCTGTTATAAAAATCTTTATCTTAAATATTTACAGTAAAATGACGGGTTTAATTATTATTTGGCTACCTCCATCCAATTTTATTTGAGGAATTCGGACGAGAGATTTTTGTTTGTCATATTATCCGAGGGTTTTAATCTGGTATCTACTGAAATCACCGTTATAAGAATAAAGGGGATATATATATATATATATATATATATATATATATATATATATATATATTTTCTTTAATACATATGAGGTTGAAAGAAATGGCAATTTCTGCGTTGAAAATTTTATTATTCAAAGTTTTCAGGTCTCTGATGAGCTTTCGCTGGGTGGCAGGAAGTAGATGAAGGAGATGAGCAAAATTCATGGTGGTACAGGGTTACATTAATGTACAAGATGATACAGGATATACTACGCGTTTCACTGGACAACCAGCATTATCAAGTAAGGAAAACAAAATTAAATTAATAATTTATTACAAATCCCCCAAGACCTCCAACCTCGTTCTCCGCAACAAACCTGCTTCCACCAAGATAAAGAGCCCGATGACCGACCATCACGTCATTTATCAACATACCTGTAATTATCAGGACTGTGGACCTCATTCCTATATTGGTATGACGCAGGCTCGTCTTTCACGTCGGTTAACTCTTCACCTTCAGGTTGGAGCCATCAAAGACCACTATCTCACCCCTAGCCACCCCCACCTCACACGCAACGAGTTAGAGAAACACACCACCATACTTGATAAAGAAAGTGACCCAAGGAGATTACCTATACTCGAAGCCTTATATATCCAAGCCTTACATCCCAACATCAACAACCAAACTCTGGACCTTCAGATCCTTCCTTCTGCCAAAAGGCACTTTCCTACAGGACCTAACACCCCCCCTCGCCCCCCGGTGCCCTTGACGCAGCCCCCCGCGCTACCCCCTTCAGCTTCGTCTTCCGCAGGCGCCACACGTACTACAGAACTTAGGCCACGCCCCTCGACACGCAGCCAATCAGCTTCGACCCCGCCAACCGACCACCATCCCGCATCCAGTGCGCATGCGTGAAGCGGTTCTCTCTTTCTCTCTCCTAGAATACCCCTCCACCAATAGCAGACTTTTGCCCCCTGATTTTCGCCTCCTCTGATCCTCCACCCTCTATATATACCCTTCCTGTTTTCCTTTTATATCATGCTATCCCTACTTGATAATGCTGGTTGTCCAGTGAAACGCGGCGTATATCCTGTATCATCATGTACATTAATGTAACCCTGTACCACCATGAATTTTGCTCATCTCCTTCATCTATTTCCTGCCACCCAGCGAAAACTCATCAGAGACCTAGAAACTTTGAATAATAAAATTTCCAACGCAGAAATTGCCATTTCTTTCAACCTCGTATGTATTAAAGAAAATGTATTACCTGGCTTTACTAAAATATATATATATATATATATATATATATATTAAAATAACCAAATTAACAAAGACCTCCACCACGAACAAAAGGAAAACAACTGAAGAACAGGAAGCTGATAATAAACTAGTCTCGAAACAAAATCAACAGAGAAAACGAACTAAGAGAGAAGAGGAAGGAGGAACTAAAGCAGAACCAATAACACCGAAGGCGGGTTCAGCAAGAAACAAAATAAGCACTATGCCCCGCACACCAAAACTACCCCACATCACCCACAGAAGAAACGAGAACAAGAATACTAAACCAGAGTCACACACCAAGAAGATAAGTACAAAAGACACACAAATAGTGAAACCATGTGTACGAGGTAACCACCAAAATAATACCAATAATACCTGCATCTATAAGCAAGTGATCACATCTCACATGCCCTCTACGAACACCGGACGAGACGCCAGAATTGCCACCATAACAAGCTTCCAACAACACCGGGCAAGATTATCACCAGAATACCACAACACCACGAGGCTCCCAGGAAGAAAATAATATTCAGCCAAGGACAGAAGGACCAACATCACCATAAGAAGAGAAGTCACTCACGCCCTTCTTCCGCCCAAAAGCCGAATCACCTGCCTGCGAACTTCTAGGTGTCCCTCCTAATCCCCCTAGATCCGCCCCTACTGGACTTATGACCTTTTGACCCCCACACACCTGCCCTGGGATATCTCAGCCAAAGTCGTCACTACTCCGACGAAACCTGAACAAAGCAAGCAATTCTAGGGCTTCATAACACTGGCATACTACTATATCTACAGTATTTAACTCTTTTTATGTCAAACACAAGAAATAGTTAGGAACTCTAAAGACTGCCACCACCAACCTAATCAGTGTCTTAGATACTCCCTACAAATTAGAGGAGAGACCATACCGCTGCACATCACCACCCCTCAACTAAACGCCACCTGCCATCACCCATTCGTAGTATTTTACTCCGATTGTCAACAATATGTCGGGTATATTGGCCTAGACCTGCTCCAGCGCCTTCAAGCGCAGCTGCACTGCGGCAGAGGACTCCTCATTTAAAAAAAAAAAAAAAAAATCTCTGAGCCAGAGGAACCCCACAACACACACCCTATACCTTCCCCGAGAGTCATCGGACGACCCCAATTAACGAAACTAAAGAAAACCTGTGAGACCTCATCTGCTACCACAACGATAAACCACAGTGCCTCCCGCTCAACACTAACTAAGAAAAAACAAACTTATGCTACACTCCCTAAACCGGCGACTACAACGCTCCAGAACAACCGATCCAAACTACCGCTCGCCCCCGTCACCACCCCCCACACCCCAGTAATTTCAACACAACCCATCTAGACGAAGTGTCACCACAGAACAACCCACATCATTCCCCCAATCCCATCACCAACCCACCATCATCATCAGCCTCTCAATAATAAATCAACGTACGTCAATTCCTCCCAGACACCAGCAGTGGGTGTCCCTTCACCCTTTTCCCCAAGACAACATGATCCTCACCCCCCAAAAAACCACCACCTGCATGGAACGCTGCAGGATTCAACCCGCATTTATATCCTCCCAACTTGATGCAATTCTCATTGCCATTGAAGTTTTTACCCTTCCAAAGGGCCTCATCATTGGAGACCTCGAAACCTTTGATAACATCAACCCTGCCCCCAGAAAAATAACATCCCATAGCACCCTACCCACCATTCCTAGTACGTTAAACCCTCTCCAAAACATCAAATGAGACAACCCTTACAGGAATTCGCGGATGTATTTGCACAAACCCCCACTGAAATAGGAAAGACTCACTTGGAAGAGCATCTTATTCATACCACAGGACCACCCATACTTCAACCCTCCCGCAGAAAAAAATCCACTATAACGGCAAGAACAGGACCGACAAGTACAGGAAATGTTGGATGCAGGGATAGCCACCGCATCCGTCAGCCCTTGGCCTTCCCCCGGAGTATTGGTGAAAAAGAAAGACGGGTCCACGCGGTTTTGTGTAGACTACCGACGTCTGAATGACGCAACCGTAAAAGATGCAACACCATTACCCCGCATTGATGACTCGCTAGACTCCCTTCACGGCTCAAAATGGTTCACCACCCTCGACCCCCAAGCCGGATATTGGTAAGCTCCGATCAAACCTGAACATCAACAAAAGACAACCTTTTCCACCAGCGGAGGACATTTGTAAAAGTTCAACGTCCTACCTTCGGTCTGTGCAATGGTTCCGCCACTTTTTCCCGTCTCATGGAATCCGTGCTAAGAGGATTAACTTGGGAAACCTGTCTAGCTTACCAAGATGACGTCATTGTGTACGCAAAAACTTGGCCCGAACACCTTCAACGACTCCGGCAAGTACTTCAACGCATAAGAGATGCAGGTTTAAAACTAAACCCTCAAAATGTGAGATTGCCCGGAAGACGGTAGATTTCCTGGGCCACATCATGTCAGAGAAAGGTATCCCTCCAGACCCTCGTAAACTGTCCGCCATAGCAGCCCAACCACCCCCTACTACAGTTAAAGGAGTGAGGTCTTTTCTCGGCCTAGCCACTTATTACCGATGTTTTGTGCAAAAATTTCGCCACCATTGCCAAACCTCTGCACGAACTCATCCACAAAGACACCAAATTTGTATGGACACCAGAGAGACAAGGCATTCAATACCTTTAAAACCAAACTAGTAAACGCCCCTACGGTAGCTTTTCCAGACTACCGACAACCCTTTAGATTATACACCAATGTTTCTCTATACACCATAGGTGCAGTCCTCGCTCAAGTTCAAGACGGACGGAAACACATAATAGCTTGCGCCAGCTCAACCCTAAACAACGCCCAACAAAATTACGCCGCCGCCAAAAGAGAGTGCCTCAGCGTCATCTGGGCCTTAAACCATTTCCAGTCCTTCCTAATTGGAACAAAAGATGACATCATCACTGACCACCAATCCATACAATGGCTACGGCGCTCAGAGACAAACTCAGCTTTACTAGTGCGATGGCGAGAGGTGCTCGAAGAATACGACTTCAAAATTAATTACCGGCCAGGTAAATTACATACCAACGCCGATGCCCTCTCCCACCTAACTGTACCCGACGCCATAACATCCACCTTATGCCCCTTTCCCACTTGTGCGACTTCATACGATTTTCATCGCCGAGGACGTAGTCTTGTCAATTCGCAAGGAATGTGTGCGACGTCTACGATTTTGACCGTTAAAAAACGTTGACAAGTTTACACCCGGCGACGACGTCGCCGATGGGTAAGACATAATCGGCGACATTTTGCGACGTCTTCGGCGAATTAAACGATGGTTCGGCGACTACCTCGGCGAGATTATCCGAAAACTTTTTGCATATATTTCATGGCAAAAACATAAGAACATCAGAAAACGGGAGTCTGCAGAAAGACGATCGGCCCACACAAGGCAGATCCCTGTCTCACCCAACCCCAATTACAAGGCCTAATTATAGACCCAAATCACTAATGCCTTGAGGACTGACCTCACCAAAACGGTCAGAGATCGACACAAGGTTACAGGGTCTGCAGAGCGCCGATTGGCCCACACCAAGCAGATCGCCCCTCATACCCAACCCAACTTGTCGAAAATGTACAAATTTATCTTAAAATCGCCAAACTAATGGCCGAACGTCATAAAATATGAAAACTAATACGTTAACCATGAGGAAGAAAGGGGACCAGAAAAACGACCCATCTCCCCAATTCGGAGATTAGCAATGTCCGGCTTCGCCGGAGACACTTTTCTATCAAATAATGTACAAATTTAGCTTGCTCTCAAAACAAAAAATATATATGTTGGCTCGCTACCACTCACCAGGAAAATATTGAAACCTGGATGGGGGTAAACGTCTTAAAACAGTAGGCTGAACGGGGACGAACGGATACAAGGCAAAGAGAGAGGGAGAGAAATAGAAAAAAAAAAAAAAACAACGAGCAGAGAGGGAGAGCAATATAAAACAAAAAACAGCGAGGTGGGCTCAATGTTTGCGTTAAGTCTTAAAAATTGAGCCCACCTCGCATTTTTTAGTTTTCTCCATTAGATGTTGGGGGGAAGGTAGAAGCGTAATTGACTAGTGTTACAAATATGAAGCCGATTGGTGAGGTAGTTTCGCCACCACGGATTTTCCTTTTTTTCCTTTTCTTCGTACGGATATGCTGGATGTGGGTGGTGGGAGGCGGTTGGGGGTGTGGTAGGGGGAAGGCAGAAGGGTAAGGGACTTGTCACACAAATATGGAACCGATTGGTGCTGTCGTTTCCCCGCCACAGATTTTCCTTTTTTTTCCTTGTGAGGCGACCGATAGTCAGCGAGTGGGTGGGGGGAGGGGGTCGTGTTGGTGGTGGCAAGAAGCCAGAAGGGTAAGGTACAGTCTACGACAGAACTGCTGTCATGGCCTGAGGCAATGTATTAGTTCACTTATCTTTTAATAGATGGCCCTTTAATCCTTCTAATAAAAGGGGGCGGGGTTAATAAAGAGGTTGGAAGGAGGAGGAGTCAAACGTGTGTGTTTGTGTGTGTGTGTGTGTTCTAGAACAGCACGCACAATAACTTTATGTTAACATAACACACAGGCTATATTATGAGATTAGCTCATGCTGGATCACAAATAAGTAACACACATCAGGTGTTGCGTTAGTTATGGAATTTAATATACAGACAATCAAGTTTATATCCTTCGCACTTCCCATTCCCTCTCCTCCCCCTCTCCCTTTCACCCCAACGCTCCTTTTTCACCCGCTTTCTCTCCCCTCCCTCCCACCTCTCTCTCTCTCTCTCTCTCTCTCTCTCTGTCTCTCTCTCTCTCTCTCTCTCCTCAAGGACGTATATGATACCCTCTAAAATACGCAGATTAATACTATGCGATTGTTTTGAATTTACATATACATAATAAATGTTAGGGATGACTAAAATAACAAACATTTATTGATTAGGAATAGGATAACTAGCGAGGCAGCGAACAACACCTGTTGCTCGCTGCCTCGCTAGTTATCCTATTCCTACTTAAGCTACGATTCCCGAAGAACACGTCTATATTTGTTTGTATATAATTATATTAAATGTAACAATAACACTTAGGATTCAAGTTATTTGTGTTGGCTTAAGGAATAAGTTGAATAATACATATACTTATGACCTCCACAATTTGTAATGTTTGGGGAGACGGCGCTTCAACCTCTCTCCTCTGTTCACCACATGCAAGCACCAACCCACCCACACCAACACTAACACAGGATACAAAACACACACACACACTCACACCCAATAACAAAAAAAGCACATCACACACATGATCACATACAACGTAATGGGCACAAATCACTCACACATGATAACATAAAACACACACACACACACACCCACACTGGTCCAGGCAAACTAGAAAAGGTATTAGCATTATTGAGGAAATGCTGCTGTCTTCAGTGCGTGCCATGGCCATCCTGAGCCTTACGACGTATACAGACTAATAACACACATAGCAAATCCAATACAACAACTTCGTCTCTCTCCAACACCCCTTCTCCCCTCTCTACACTCTTCAGAAAATAGGAAAAGTAGAAAGTAGCTACGAGGTGCAGTTGTAAAGGCTTATCCTTGAATACCTTCACCTGACCTGACCCCATCCGGGGTTTAGCTGGTCCACAAGGGTGTGTGACATGAACCCAATAGAGAATTTGTGGGCCATCATGTCATGGAGTGTCCACCTGGGGAGGGAGACATAAGCTCTACAGCTTCACCCTACATCCTCAACAAGAAGAATGTTATGGAGTGGAATGTGGTCCAGGTTAGGATTGGAAATGGCGGGAGGAGTGGGATCGGGGGGCAGGTGGGGGGGGGGGGGGGGGAGATCCGTCGGCGCCCTAATATAAGTTGGATAATGTTTAAATCAGCTCCAACGAGAATACAGGAGGTAGTTGATGCGGCTTGTGGGTGGAGATCATATTGATTGAATAAATATAAATTGTAAATGTTTACATTTAAGAACCCTTTATATATATTATGTAATGTGTATGTGTTTCCAATGTTCACCGTAACATAATGATGGTGAAATAATACATATTAAATTAAATTCAAGGTAACATACACAGAGCTATAGTATACTTTTAATTTTGTTTGGAGGATAATTTAAACAATTCGAAGTTAAAATATAAAAGCCTAAACAATATATATCAACTTTAAAACAACAAAACCAGATTGCTTGGATTATCGTTAATTGTTCAATTCGATTACTTCCTTTATAGTAAATCATTACAATGGGTAGCGCCGAACTGTTTACTGATAATGGGAAGCCACAGTAATTAAGCTAGTAATTAAGAATCCACTGAGAAAAGTATAATGCAATAATCATAGCGTGTCATATTACATGTTAAGGTAGATTATGAATTGGTCAACCACAGTGCTGTGAATAGTGGTATGAAAGAATACAAGATTGACTCTAATATCAAAATTTGTTTTTATTACAAAGAAACACGTTGCGGCTCATCTAAAGTGTTTTCTCTAACTGGGCCGATATTATCTTGTCTTTATGATATATATATTTGGTTATAATTTGGTCCAAGCTAGATTACAATGTGATCCAACTTGTCTTGATGCATGGATTATAACATCCCGTTACATCCATCAATTACTTATATATTTATACAATTGTTCACACTAACCAGGACGCCAAGGTTGGCAACTTTGAGTGTTTTGCAACGGAGCATATCTATTTATTTTCTATAACACATTGTATAAGGTAAAGAATAGAATACGAGTTATTAATTGAGAATCAGTACAGGTAAAAAGAACAATATTATTAAAACACCAAAGTAATTTTTATGGACAGCTTTGAACACGATGATGAGGAAAATTATATATTCGGTTAGGAGAGAGAAGCGGGACAGACAAAGAGAGAAGTGGGGAGATAGGGGAAGGCAGCAGACAGAAGGGGAGGAAGGGGGAATGGAAAGTTCGAAGGATAGAAACTTGATTGTCTGTATATTAAATTCCATAACTAACGCAACACCTGATGTGTGTTACTTATTTGTGATCCAGCATGAGCTAATCTAATAATATAGCCTGTGTGTTATGTTAACATAAACTTATTCTGCGTGCTGTTCTAGAACACACACACACACTCACACACGTTTGACTCCTCCTCCTTCCATCCTCTATATTAACCCCGCCCCATTTTATTAGATGCGATTAAAGGGCCATCTATTAAAAGATAAGTGAACTAACACATCCCTGATACTACTCTCCTTGACGCGGTTGGGGGGCTTCAGTGACTAATTTTGAGTAGTTTTTCATTCCTCATTCTATGATTTTCCCCTTCTATTTTTACTCTGTCCCATCTAAACGCCTGTGCAGTAATCTGGAGACATAACTCCAAGCAAACTGAAAATTTAAACAATAAGAAGAAGAAGAAGAACACATTGCCTCAGGCCATGACAACAAGTTCTGTCGTAGACTGTACATGTGGTAGAAATATGAAAGCCATAGGTGCAGTTGTTTCGCTGCTACAATTTTGTTTCGGCGAGTCCGTATATATACGGACCTGGCACTGGGCGTGACAAGACCCTAGTCTGTTATTTAACTGTCTTCGTGGTGCGATGTATAAGGTGTTGATTTTCGGTGTGAGCATCCTGGGTTCGAATCCACGGACTGCCACATGTGTTTGTAAATTTCATTAATCGATTTTAGGAGTATGGTTGGTTGTTGGAAGGAACATAATAATATATACGGACCTGGCACTCAGGGGGATATAATGCTGGTTTGCTATTGCTTGCCAGGAAGATATCTATACATGGATGTGGATAAACGTCTTAAACCGGTTGGCTGAATGGGGCTGAATGGATACAAACCAGAGAAAGAGAGAAAAGGAGAGAAAGAGACAAAAACAGGTGAACCCCCCACGAGAGGTGCATAGAAAAAAGGGTTGACAGGTTCACTATAGGCCTAATATTTTTGTTTTACCCACCTCGCCGACGGTACTCTTTGGCCTCAGCAGGTGTGTCTTGAGCATTCCGCGACGTCGCAAGGCCCTTCGCATGCCTCGTGCGGAGCATACCCCAGGCGGGTATACTCTCAGCTAGTAGTTGTGCGCATGTCGACGACTAATCGACGAGGAAATTGCCGATGGCTCTTGTGCATCGTCGATGTTCTCAGACCATCTGAGAGCATCGGCGAGCTGCCATGCAGCGTTGCAAAGTTTTTTTTGTGAGAAACCCTCCGCGATGTCTCGCCGATGTCGTCGATGATCCCCGAGGGCCTCTCGGATCATTCTGCAATGTTTGACGATGCTTGCGAGGGCAATGAACCCTCGTGAGTCCTCGTCCCAAATTTTGAACAAACCGAACATTTGCGACGACCCGCGAGGGTCCACGCGAGGCCGGTCGAAGCATATGATTATTATGCGAGGGTATACGTTTGTTGTCCGACATGTCACGAATATGGGTGTCGCCGGTGAAAATTGTAAGAAATCACACATGTGGGAAAGGAGCATTAGCAACCCTGACTAACTCAACCCCAGTGACCCAACAACAACAGGCAACAACTACAACCACAGAACCAACCCTTGCTTCAAGCTTGGCAAAAGAAAACAAAAGCCAAATGGATTCCCAAAGAAAAAATTTATTACTTCCATCAGGTCGGTGATCAACTTTATACAGAGTCCGGACACATCGCAGTCGACCCCCGCACCGCCTAGGATATCATGATAATTATCGATGAAGGCAACGGGATACATTTAGGTCAAACCGAAATGCAAAAAACGTTCCAACAAATGTATTGGACCACCAACCCGTCGACCATCGCCAAGAGTGTCACCGAAGCCTGCAAACCCTGTACGTTAGGCAAGGATAGAAGTAAAACTCCTGGACCAATCGGAAAAATTTCAGCCAACAAACCATGACAAACATTATCCCTCGACGTAATGGGACCTTTTCCCGCATCAATGGGAAACGTTTTATAGTCACATTCGTAGACGTATATTTGAAATTCCTCATAGCCTGCCCCATAAAAGATCAAAACGCCATCACCGTTGCAGAAGTCCTCGCCCCTGAAATCTTTCCAAACTTTGGGTTACCCATTACTCTCCTATCAGACAACGCCCCAGAGTTCTCAGGGCATGTCTGGAAAGCCTTCGCCCAGAAATGCGGTATCAAATTCGCCCATTCCTCACCATACTGGCCGCAGGATAATTCCATCTGCGAACGCAGCCACCGCACCATTAATAATCAGCTACGAACACGCCTCATAGCCTTCAACACCACCGACTGGCCCTCACAGATTAAAATGATACAAGGATGGCATTACCCCCCACGAACGCTTGTACGGCGTTGCCCCCCTACTACTGCATGATATTTAGCAATAAGAGTGATGAGCCAACTCAAAGCATCGACCTTGCTGGTGATAGGCTGCAGGTAGTGAAAAGTTACAAGTAACCTTGGCCATATGATTAACTTCAATTTTAAAGACAATAATGCTGTAAAATTTAGAGTTAACAATTTGTATGCCTCATTTAATAGTGTTTTTAGGAATTTTAAATAAGTAGATAAACCAAACTCTACTATTTTTTTGTTAACTCTTATTGTTTGCCTGACTTAATTTATGGACTCTTGATATGACTTTTAATTCTCAAATCTGTAAATCTTTTGAAACAGCTTTTTAGCAAGGCACTAAAACGAATGTGTGAAGTACCATCAATTGCTAGCCCTCACATCACAGCTCCTCGGTGTAATCAGTTGCTCCTTAAGCACCGAGTAGCCCTAGTACAAGCTAGATATTGTAAGAGCGTTTTTAGATCACGTAACCCTTTGATAAAGTGTAATATTCCTTTTATTAAGGACGGACTATTTATGCAACACACTATCAAGCGCTTTGGAAGTACTTATAATGTTAGTATATTGGAAGAAAGTCTGGATATTATAACAGCTAGAATACAATGGGTTCAAAGGCATGAGGACAGACTTGGGCCATGTATATATTATGGTTATTAGCTCTCACCAGTCAGATTTGTTTTGTTTAAAGCCAATGTTTTATTATGTTTTTGGTATGCCCTTTTTATATAAATCTTGAGTTAATATTTGTATTACATTTTTATCTTTGCATTTCTAAAGTCTTTCATTTGATTTACACATTGATGAGCTTCATGTTTCTTACATATATATTTGGGGGCATAAGTTTTTTTCAGCTTCACCTTTCCCGTATGTTATTTTATCATTAAGTAGTTTAGCTTTATATTCAAGTTGTTTTTTAATTGCCTCCATAGCCTTCATTAGGATTATACTGTATAGTATATATGATTAATATTAATATTAATAATTACATGTAAATTAAGTGTGAAACAGATGGAAGACCATTTTAAGCATTTCATTCTGTATATAAGAGTTCATTTACTATAAACTAATCAGGCTTATGCTTGTATTATCTTAATTGAATAATTTTAAATAGATAGCCTTCTTTTGTAATGATGTAACTCATGTATATGTACAATGTATATGTTTTACGAAATAAAGAAGAATTGAATTGAAATTGAATTGAACTACTTCCATTTCACCACCTCGCCCAAACACCCACCTCCGAAATCAACCTCGACCCCCTACAACACCTCAAAAACACCTTGCACACGGCACAAGTGTGTCAAGACATCCAACCCGACGCCACCACACCTAACAATCCTTACGCCAAAGGCGACACCGTGATGGTAGCCAAGTTACCAGTGGTCAACAAACTAGGTCCCAGACACGTAGGACCCTACAAGATGTTAAAAGTCCCCAATCCTTACCAAATTATCGTAGACTATCACGGAGAGACTAGGACATACCGAAAGCGCTTCGTGAGGATCTACCGTCCTTTGGTTATTGATGAGGACGGCCACCAGTAGCCTCCTACAACACCTAGCCAGACACCTGATACCCCACCAGCTACTGTTCAGAAACCCAACGTAATCACCCCAACAACCGCCAAGACAACCACAGTTTTTCCAAACGCCAACCACACCGACCAAAGCTCTCAACCTCCAACCTCATCACCCCCACCATCAATCTCATCCCACTCAACCCCTTCTACCCACCAAACCAAAACAAACACGCATCCAAACCGCACTTTCATACACACTACAAGCTCCGCCAACCTGTCTCCATCAATCACTAATGTTACAGGGTTAAATAATGCTAGACTAGGGATCAGGTACCTTGCTGTTGGTGTTTTCACTGTGTGTAGGCTACTTTTGAGCTGCACGACACTACGGATTCTGTGGGTTACCTGGGTGGATCTTTTGTCTGTGTACCTTGGAGTTTAGACTGTGTAGTGTGTGAGGGCTGCTTGCCTAATCCACCCAACACTGTTCTAACTCTATTTGCTTTTACTTTTGAGGGTCGCCAGGAGGATACTCGATACTTGTGATCAAGAATCCTCAAGAGAGCACCCCTTCATATTAACGTAATCAGGCCGCACAGACCCAAGGTCCACACTAGGCTAGGAGCTGCCTGGCTCCACCAGAATTCTGTACCTTTGCGCATCCCAGCTAGACTTTATTAACCCGGGTAGACATTAGCTGGATTAGATCATATACTCTTTTATGCATACCCATTATTTCTACACAAGCATTTTGAGGTCTAGGTTGCTGTAAAGAGACACAGCCAGCATAGACCGGTTTTGTTAATAGGAGTACTACTTGTTCGTGGCGAGCATTATTACTGTTGCACCGCTTATAATATTCTTGTGTCCAATAACATTATATGTCCAGCCTTTTTGTGTATTTAGCCTACCCGTGCATTGTGCTGCCTCCTGCTATTTTGTGGTTCCATTTCCGATACGTTCTTCTTAGTAGCATCCGACATTATTCAGAAGATTCCTTGTTCGGTGGTTGAGGACTTTACAACACTTTCTTTCATAAAGGAGTGACAGATATTATTGATTAAAGTAACGTTAAGTACACCTTCTTCTTGTTTGCATTAGATCACTCTTGTGATTTAATTAAGTTCATTATCTTTTCCTTGTGTACCATAACTAAGCAACCATATGTTATAGGTAACAGGCTGTTTCAGAGAACATCAGCCTATAGTAGAAGCACATAGATACTGAGAGTTAAGATACCCCGCTATCGCAGATATAACTCTGGAGGGTATATGTGTTCTTTGTTCGACGGGATTATATATCATGGGTTGGATCTAGCGTTTCCGTTGTTGCATTTATGCCAGTCTAGTCCAATGTATAAGAGCCACTGATTTATACGAGACCCGATCGTAACAAATGGCGACCTAGCTCAGGATTTGGTGAACTGACATATAATTGCAGGTTATTGTGCAGATTTTTCTCACAGTTTAGGCAGTGAACATTTGTTGATTTTGTGGAATATTTTTTGTGGACATGCAAGAATTATTTTTTTAGCAAAGTAATATAGCACTTAAGCTGTCTCCGAGAATTTTTTATTGTGAATATTGTGGTATAAGAGTTTGGGGTACTTCTTTTTTGTGTATCAAAGTGAAAAATCTTCAGTGAGCATCATGTCTTATAGCGGATCAGTGCAGGATGAAGACACAGTACGTGATGTAGAAGCTGAGGAGCAGCAGCATGGGCAGGTTGTTAACTTGGTGAACAGTGAGGAGGATGCAAGGAATTGTTTACAATGGCCTGTTACTTCCGACCGGTTGGTGGGTATGAATCGGTACGGTCTCCAGTGCTTAGCCGCAGCTATCGGTCATGTATGTACTA
Source organism: Paralithodes platypus (assembly GCA_032716605.1). Taxonomy (NCBI): domain Eukaryota; kingdom Metazoa; phylum Arthropoda; class Malacostraca; order Decapoda; family Lithodidae; genus Paralithodes; species Paralithodes platypus. The sequence continues at coordinate 26,327,636 of CM064543.1, read as the reverse complement.
GTGGCATGACCAATGATGACCTGATAACATGTGTGCTGGGTGGGGTGACTGGCGTACGAGGTAGGGTGAGTGCTCAGAGCCCTTTGGCCGAGCCTCCCCTTCACTCGACTCCCAATCCTCCTATTGGAGTACCGACCCTGAGCACGCTTCCGCAGGTGGGTAGTGACTGGCAGGGTGGTTTGCCCCTGGGGGGATCACCGGGTATTTCTAACATCATTGCATCTCCTCCTCCTCCTCAAGGTTTGACCCTGGAGATGCTCTTTCGGCTCGAGATGGCAAAACATCAGAGTCAACAGCAGACAGAGCTAGCTAAGATAGAAGAGAGAAAAGAGCTAGCTAAGATAGAAGAGATAAAAGAGCTAGCTAAGATAGAAGAGAGAAAAGAGCTGGCTAGAATGCAGCAACAGACGAGGGAAGCTGAGCTTAGGACTGAACTAGAATCTAGAAGATACTGTGCCGACATGGATTTAGAGAAGTCTTGTGTTGAGACGACGGGACAGCGACTCGGTACTGGAAACCGTGCGCATGATCAGTCTCTGTCGCACCTTCTCAAACTGGTCCCTGTATTTGACGAGTCTGGTGTCACAGAGTTTTTCAATAGATTTGAGAAGAAGTGCCGGGAGCATCAGTGGCCTGAAGTTAAGTGAGCGGCCCTTGTGTCATCTAGACTCGTAGGTAAGGGACTCGAGGCTTACGATGCACTGCCTTTGGAGTCCTGCGTTGTTTATGAGGAGCTCAAGGAGGCTGTCCTGCGGGCATACGAGCTACAACCCGAGACATATAGGTTAAAGTTCCGGGGTGTGACTAAGGGGCGAGACAGTACCTTCTTGGAGCACGCCCGGGACCTGTCCGACGCTATGGGAAACTGGCCCAGATCAGAGAAGACAACAATGTTTGATGAGATTAAACAGTTGATGCTTCTAGAGCAGTTTTATAAGTGTACGGGCGGCGACTTGACTTTAAACCTTAAAGAGAAGAACCCAAGAACTCTCGTAGAAGCAGCAGAGATGGCTGATCTTCGGTTGTCACTAATTCGGGGGTGCGGCTCTGCACAGAGAAACGATGTAGGCGTTAAGGAGCGTTATCCTCCCCCTCCCCGGAATATGGACACACATAAATTTAAAAGCAATGACACCAAGACTGATCACAAACCTAGCACCGCCCCGTTTAAGAAGGGTCAGGGGACTTTTACACCTCAGTATAAGTCCAAGGGGAAATTTGAGTGTTATCACTGTCCCAAAGAGGGGCACATGGCAAACGCTTGTCCGAGCAGACCTCCCTCGGCGGCTGTGTCATTGGCTCGCAGCATTGGGGTGTTCCAGAAGTCTTCTGTGTTTGCTGGAGGCATAAGATCAGAGGACGGAGCACCGCCAGTGAAGAAGGATCCAGAAGGCTCGAACCCTGTCCGCGATGCCATTTGCGACCATAGAGGGCATGGCTGCGTGAAGTGGGGGGGCAAGAAGCACGGGGTACAGCTTTTGCATGACACAGGTGCCTCTCAGACACTCTTGAAGAATTTCACTGGTAGACCCATAAACACGGCACGGGTAGTTGTGGTACAGGGAGTTAATGCAACTAGGTCATACCCGCTTGTTAGAATGGAGCTTGAAGTTGACGGTGTGACTCGCGAACTGGATGTGGGAATCGTGGAGAAATTGCCTGTTGGGGGCGTCGGCCTCCTTCTCGGCAATGACTTTGCGGTGCCTGCTTCTAAGGTTTCACCCTTAGTCGTTGCCGAGGAGCCGGCCGACGTGAGTAGGGAGGAACAGGAGTGGATTGAGAAGTGTCAGGTGCAACCAATGGCGTGTGTTGTAACCAGATCTCTCGCATCCAGGGAGTCACAGCCTAACCAACAGTCTTCAAATAAGCGGAGGAACGGTCACGAGAAGGTGCTGAAAGCTGATACGGTGGAGAGTCTAGTACCAGCAGCGCTTCTCGGGGACTCAGTATTAGCACCGTTATTAGAGTCTGGAGAAGCACCACCACCTGTCACTGAGAGTGTAGAGGCAGGGCTTAAAGAGACTCAGAGGCAGCAATGGTATACACAGAGAGAGCAACGGGATGCAAAGTTCGATGTTGGGGGAGGGCATGAGTTGTTTCGCAAACACTTAGACAGGCTAGCTCCCTCAGATATTCGCAAATTGCAGCTAGAAGACCCGGAGGTTCTAATGTGTAGTGACGGTGCTGTCGAACTTGAGAGTAGAGAACGAATGTTGCGTAGTCTGGAGTTGGCTGGCCGCAAACTGGTAGGCTCTCAGGCCCTCATGAAGGACAGGTACGACCACAAGGTGAATCTCAGGGAGTTTCACGTGGGTCAGGAGGTGTTGATACTACTCCCTCTTGTAGGTCACCCCTTATCCGCAAAGTACGCTGGTCCTTATAGGGTAGCAGAGAAGCTCTCGGACTTAGATTACCTGGTGGCCACTCCAGACAGGCGTAAGAGGAATCAGTTATGTCATGTCAACCTGATGAAGGAGTATGTGAGGCGCCCACCTGAGCCTCTCACTGTCCCCGTGATGACTCAGCAGTCAAGGTGGAGAAGGAGAACGGGACAGTCATGCGCAGGTGGATGACAACTGGGATTATCATGTTTCTGCAGATCAGTGGGCGGGAAACACGAGACAGGCGGCTCATGAGGCTTTGCAACACCTACCTGAGCAACAGCGTGTGGCTGTCGAGCGCCTATTCTGTTTATACCCTACTGTATTTGCGGAACACCCAGGCCTCACTACTCATGAGGTGCACGACGTTGACGTCGGAGACCACCGACCCTTCAAATCACTGCCCTATAGGGTGCCCCCTGTTAAACTTCCGGCCCTCCGGGCGGAGTTGGAGTATATGTTGCAACAGGGACTGATCAAGAAGGGGGCGGTAAAGTGGACATCTCCCGTAACGCTGCAACCTAAGCCGGATGGCAAGGTGCGCTTCTGTGTTGATTACCACAGGCTAAACGGCTTGACTCCCACCAATCCATATCCTCTTCCCCGGGTCGATGACTGTGTAGACAAGATTGGCAGGGCCAAGTTCTTGACCAAGGTGGACCTGGTAAAAGGTTACTGGCAGGTGCCTTTGTCTGAACGGGCGAAAGAGGTGTGTGGTTTTGTGGTGGATGGTGCTACATATCGTTGTAATGTCATGCCGTACGGTCTAAAGAACGCACCAGCGACCTTCCAAAGCTTGATGAACGAGTTAGTGGCTGACATTCCGAACTGTACCGTGTATCTGGACGACGTCATTATCTACGATGACGATTTCAAGAGCCACTGTGAACATGTAGAATCCCTATTTAAGAAATTAAGCGAGGCAAACTTGGTGGTCAACCTGGGAAAGTGTGATTTTGTGCGGGCTATCGTGCAGTATCTGGGGTTCATGGTGGGTTTGGGCCAGGTGTGCCCCCCACGGAACAAGATATTGGTTATTAACCACTTCCCCAGGCCGTCCACCAAGAAGCAGATCATGAGTTTTTGGGCATGATTGGTTACTACCGCCGCTTTATCAAGGGTTATTCTACTGTGCTGGCTCCTCTGACGGACCTATTGGCCAAAGATAGAAAGTTTAAGTGGGCGCCTGAGTGTGAGAGGGCTTTTTTGCTAGTAAAACACCTGTTGTGTACTCACCCAATCCTCAGGGCCCCGGACTTTAGCCGACCATTCCAGCTGGCAACTGATGCCAGTGGTGTGGGGGTTGGTGCCGTTCTGATGAAATCAGACGAAGATGGGCTGGAGCACCCAGTCAGTTTCTTCTCAAAAAAGTTCAACTCGGCGCAGAAGAACTATTCAGTAGTTGAGAAGGAACTGCTGGCGATTGTGCTAGCGCTCAGGCACTTTGAGGTGTATGTTCCAGCCTATGGACCAGTTGTGGTGATCTACACCGACCATCACCCCCTCAAGTTCCAGAATCAATTCCATAACCGGAATATGAGGCTGACCAGGTGGTCATTAATGTTGCAGGAATACAACCTAGACATACGCCATATTGCCGGTTCTGAGAATGTGATTGCAGATTGCTTATCGAGGGTGGAAGACCCGGGGTAGATCATCACAAGGGTAGCCTCCTACTTTGGTTTGATTAGTATGTTTACGTCTGGTGCTTGTTGGCTCGCGTGTGTAGCCCAGCGTATTGGGTCGTAAAGTAGGAGTTGCTGTGTTGGTATAGAAGAAAAAACTAGGCTTGCCCCTGTAGTGCAACCGCCATAAACATATTAAAAATATAAAAATCCTATAAAAAACTCTTTCTTTGATAGTTAAATTTTTGTTAAGTATGTTATAGCAGAAATTCTGAGTTGTACTCCTCTCAGAAGGCTGGGCTAGTGAAGCTCGCTCTTATGAGCATAACTATGTAATTTAATCTATTGTGTTGGGAAGGGTTGTTCATTTTTATAATGTGTTATTTTGAAGAGAACTGTGCTTTACATTTCATTGTCGCTGGGTGGCTAGGAGTGGCGAATTTTGTATGGGTTCTGCGTGTCAGATTTAGAGCTCATAGTTGGAGCCTCTTAAAAATCTTGGGTGGGGTGTGACGCTCACCGCTTCCCCCAGAACTGCATGGCTTACTCGCTAGGACTCGCCAGGGCAGAGAATGTAGCTACAGTCTACCTATCATTGTGTACTTTCCTTCTTGAGAAAGCTTGTGTTGCAGACAGTTCAGAACTGTTCTTTATTTTCGTGTGTCACAATCCTTTCTATTTTATTTAGTCAATTGAAAGTATTGTGTTAAGTAGTTGAATGATGGGAAGGCGAGCGGGAGAGAGAGAGAGAGAGAGACCAGGTGGTGTGACTTGGTGGTGAGTGTGGCGCGTGGCTGGCCCCCTTACATAGGCCTCGCGGGATTCGTTGCCTCCTGCCTAACACTGCCTACTAGGCGGCTGCTTACTGGGCGACTGTCGCGCGCCCTTGTGCCATTCCTGCGAACTGGGACTCCAACGAGGCGGTCCCTGGGAATATCCTTGTCAGAACCGTCCCAGACAGCATACTCTAAGCATCTCCCATGAACTGTTCCACACTCTTGTCTTAGAATCTTTCTCTCCTACTGCCTCTATCATTTCCACTACTTCCTCACCTTTTATTAATATCAATCCCCCTCTGGTTCCCTGCATCCACACCTTGAATTGGTGGCCAGACTGTATTATATGCTGGATCTCACATTTCTTATGTACTAGGCTAAGGTTGAAGATAGTCATTGTCTTTTTGGGAGATTGTATTGCTCGGACTGTCTCCATCAATCACTAATGTTTCTACAGGGTTAAATAATGCTAGACTAGGGATCAGGTACCTTGCTGTTGGTGTTTTCACTGTGTGTAGGCTACTTTTGAGCTGCATGACACTACGGATTCTGTGGGTTACCTGGGTGGATCTTTTGTCTGTGTACCTTGGAGTTTAGACTGTGTAGTGCGTGAGGGCTGCTTGCCTAATCCACCCAACACTGTTCTAACTCTATTTGCTTTTACTTTTGAGGGTCGCCAGGAGGATACTCGATACTTGTGATCGAGAATCCTCAAGAGAGCACCCTTTCATATTAACGTAATCAGGCCGCACAGACCCAAGGTCCACACTAGGCTAGGAGCTGCCTGGCTCCACCAGAATTCTGTACCTTTGCGCATCCCAGCTAGACTTTCTTAACCCGGGTAGACATTAGCTGGATTAGATCATATACTCTTTTATGCATACCCATTATTTCTACACAAGCATTTTGAGGTCTAGGTTGCTGTAGAGAGACACAGCCAGCATAGACCGGTTTTGTTAATAGGAGTACTACTTTTTTGTGGCGAGCATTATTACTGTTGCACCGCTTATAATATTCTTGTGTCCAATAACATTATATGTCCAGCCTTTTTGTGTATTTAGCCTACCCGTGCATTGTCCTGCCTCCTGCTATTTTGTGGTTCCATTTCCGATACGTTCTTCTTAGTAGCATCCGACATTATTCAGAAGATTCCTTGTTCGGTGCTTGAGGACTTTACAACACTTTCTTTCATAAAGGAGTGACAGATATTATTGATTAAAGTAACGTTAAGTAAACCTTCTTCTTGTTTGCATTAGATCACTCTTGTGATTTAATTAAGTTCATTATCTTTTCCTTGTGTACCATAACTAAGCAACCATATGTTATAGGTAATAGGCTGTTTCAGAGAACATCAGCCTATAGTAGAAGCCCATAGATACTGAGAGTTAAGATACCCCGCTATCGCAGATATAACTCTGGAGGGTATATGTGTTCTTTGTTCGACGGGATTATATAACATGGGTTGGATCTAGCGTTTCCGTTGTTGCATTTATGCCAGTCTAGTCCAATGTATAAGGGCCACTGATTTATACGAGACCCGATCGTAACACCACATAACATGCACAACCACTCCTACAACACTCAGAATATCATCTACAACAAACACAAATTCAGCCTTCCCACATACATATTTTGACAGCTCCATATTCCCCAGTACTTTTGCGTCTGCAAGAGGCAATAAAACCCCTCAGGTCAATGACCAGGTCACCAGTTACCCTCACACCACCACCAGAGCAACAACTACCACCTCTACCAACCGCCACGCTCACCAGCCACTCGCCACCATGACTACCTCCACGCCTTACGTCAACAAAGTGAAATGGTCCACCGGCCAGGAGAAATTCTTCAGGATACATTATGTCGACGAAGCTCAGACAGCAGCCATAATCGGGGATGAACCCTCATTCCTGACAATAACAACCATTCCTCAGCGTGCTCCTGATCAACGATCTATCGACTGGTGGACATAACTTAACACCCTTCCGACTTTTACCCACCATGGAAACACCTTTTGTTTCCGGCTGGAGTCACAAGGTCGTGACTATAATTACCAATGGGGAAGTAAAATAACCAAATTAACAAAGACCCCACCACAAACAAAAGGAAAACGACTGAAGACTGGGAAACTGATAACAAACTAGTCCCGAAACAAAATCAACAGAGAAAACAAACTAAGAGAGAAGAGGAAGGAGGAACTAAAGCAGAACCAATAACGCCAAAGGCGGGAACAGCAAGAAACAAAATAAGCACGATGCCCCGCACACCAAAATTACCCCACATCACTCACAGAAGAAATGAGAACAAGAATACTAAACCAGAGTCACACACCAAGAAGATAAGCACATCAGCAGCACCAAAAGACACACAAATAGTGAAACCACGTGTACGAGGTAACCAACAATACCTGCATCTATAAGCAAGTTATCACATCTCACACGCTCTCTACGATCACCGGACGAGACGCCAGAATTGCCACCATAACACCAGAGCTTCCAAGAACACCGGGCAAGATTATCACTAAAATACCACAACACCACAAGGCTCCCAAGAGGAAAATAATATTCAGTCAAGGACAGAAGGATCAACATCACAATAAGAAGAGAAGTCACTCTCGCCCATCTTCTGCCCAAAAGCCGAATCACCTGCCCGCGAACTTCTGTGGGTCCCACCTAATCCTCCTAGATCTGCCCCTACTGGACTTATGACCTTTGACCCCCACACACCTGCCCTGGGACATCTCAGCCAAAGTCGTCACTACTCCGACGAAACCTGAACAAGGCAAGCAATTCTAGGGCTTCATAACACTGGCATACTAGTGGTGTAGTCCTAAAATTTCCCTTCCATTCAAATAGTTGATTGAAGTCATGACGAATATCTCTACAGCTCTGAGGAAATTGTTATTGCATAGTATGCATACCATGGTACAGGGAATAACATTAAGATCCCCAATAGTCTGCACTTTTAATACTAGAAGTATAAACTCGCAGACATGTCCCCACCTTACTTCTTTTATTAAATCCACACTCTACAAACTATCGAGAGATACTTGTCATGGCAAGGTCATTCGACTAGTTTAGGGCTTTGTGAGAAACCGTCAACCGGCACTCAGCATACTTAGTGCATCTGTCCAACACCATGGTAGCGGACACATGCAATTAAAAGGTTTAAACACCGCCCCAAGTTCTTTGAACCTCTTATAACGGTCAGTGACAGATCGAGTGAAAATAGTAATGGTCATGACCTTATTATCTCCTCGCATTAGCCCGATACATTGTCCCTGTGTCATGACATCACAGACATCATATTAAAGACCCCAAGTCAAGAATACCGAAACGGAACTTAATCACCGATTAGCATAACGATCAGGATAGTCGAGTAACCCTAGCTACAGGACATGTCCAGCTAAACATACTCGCATTCATCTGATGAAAGTGCCCAGTGTCATGACATTAAGGAACTTCATTTAAGATCCAAAGCCAGCTAATCCATCTGTATCCCAAACAACTTATCCACACGGCAGGCCAACCTGGACGGCCCAACGGAGAATCAGAAGACCCCCCAGCTGTTACCTCAACTCATCATCACTCCAGTTTCAAGTGTTAGCTCAGGAGTAAATATTGAAAACCAACTAATAAGTCGATACCCAGAAATAAGGTATAAAGTTAGAGTCCCCAATTATTGACTCTGCCTAAATTCTCACCAGTGCGAAGGTGTCTAAATAAGTTAGAGTCCACAAGTATTGACTCTGTTCCGGTAGGTTTGACCCTACCATGTTTGCCTGCCCTGAGGTTCATGTCTGCCAATTCTGCCAGCTCTGTGAAGATTTGGCAGCTAAACTGGATGAAGCTAACATCAGGATTAACGCCCTCACCAAGAAGCTGGAAACACTCCAAGAATTTGCAACGCTTAACGTAGGAGTATCATCAAATGAAGCAATTTCTACCACTGCAGCATCTTCCAACAGCCCTACTCCTGATATAGCGGTACCAGCTTCAGCACCACATCAGGAAAATTCAAGTAATGACTCTGCTCTCCCTCAGGACAGCTTTCACGTTGTGAGAAACAACGTTCGCCCCATCGTAAGGAAGATCATCACCGAAACCATGTGCCAGAACCGTTACCAGATTCTTACGGACTTAGACGAAGAAGAAGAAATAAAAGAAATTCGGCTCGTAGGAGATTCCATGGTTCGTGGACAACTTACCGAGTTCTGCGCCATGGCAACCAGGACCAGAAAGCGCTTCTGTATCCCTGGTGGCGGTGTGGACGACGTTGCAGCTGCAGTCAACGAAGTTTCGAAATCAGCCCCCTCACGCAAAATGTATGTCATTTATGTTGGATCTAATTACGTGCAGCGGACTCAATCAGTGGACCTCAGGCTCAAGTACCGGAAGCTGATTCAGACGTACAAGGAACAGTCACGTACAGTCATCATATCAGGGATCGTTCCCAGGATCGGTATGAAGAACAGATTCTTCAACATGGCCACTAGCGTAAATCGTCGACTGGCTAAACTCTGCAGGGAGGAAAACATTGGATTCATCAATACCTGGGATGGCTTATACTGTGAAGATCATCTGTTTGTAGCGGATGGAGTTCCTCTAAACCAGGTGAGAGCAGCAAGATTTGGCCGCCTGCTTCACGACGGAGTAAAGGATTTTCGAAAAAGAAGCAGAGCCAACCAAGGACCACCAGGGACGAGGATCGAGGCCCAAGGACCACCATGGACGAGGATCGAGGATCGTGGACCACTAGCGACAATGATTGAGGACCACCAGAGACGATGAGCGAGGACAGCGAGGACCGAGGACCACCAGGGACGATGATCGAGAACAGCAAGGACCGAGGACAACCAGGGACGAGGATCGAGGACAGCGAGGACCGAGGACAGACAGGTACATAAATGTAGATCCGACCAGAACCAAGAATTTTATTAAAGAACGTTCCCTGAATACTAAATCCACAACATTAAAGGTTTTCTATGCAAACGCTCGTAGCATACGCAATACATTTTCAGATTTAGAGGAACTAGTGTTTACAGAAAATTACGATGTTATTGGCATAACAGAATCTTGGCTCAATACGGAAGACAGAGACTTTTTAGCAGAGTATTCACTTCCCGGTTATGTAATGTTTGAGAAAAGCAGAATAAATAAAAATGGAGGTGGCGTTTTACTTTATATCAAAGAAAGTCTTAACTCGACCCTCATGTCAAAACCTCATATTGTGAACGCCGACACATCCTTTGTGCTAATAAAGAATAATAAAGGTACAACTATAATACTTGCATTAATATACAGACCTCCAGCTCAATCAGTACAAACTGACCGAGAAATTTATGAGCAAATTGCAGACGTAAGTAACTCGCAATATACCGTATTTTTTGGCGACTTCAATTTACCTGTGACCAAGTGGGGAGATTGTATTACTTCACACTCTGGACAAGACCTGTATGCAAACTTGCAAGAAAGTTCGCTATATCAATTTGTTAGATCTCCAACCCGTGGAAATAACGTCCTTGACCTTGTACTTTCATCAAAAGAAGAATTGATAGAGAATTTGAATGTCGGTGATGAATTTAGTAACAGCTACCATCGTACGATAACTTTCAGTTTAAATTTTACTAACAACGAACCAAATAGCAGCATCGAGAAAGTCCCTAATTTCAATAAAGCAAACTTTCCTAGACTTAGAGAAATGTTTAAAAAAACTGACTGGACCTTTCTAATTAACAATAACGACATAAATACATCTTGGGAATTATTTGAAACCACTTACCTAAAAGCAGTGCAAGACTGCATACCATCGATAATACGGCGTACAGGCCATAATAATACGCCCAAATGGTGGAATAAAGATATTTCAAACTGTCTGCTTGCTAAAAAGTTTGCTAATGATAGATTAAAATCCTCACAAAATTACGAAGAACGGGTGACATTTGTAGAGCTACGACGCAAAGCCAAAAAGTTAATTAAGCAAAGTAAAAAGTCCCTGGAGTTACATGTTGCAAATCCAAGTAAAACAAACCCGAAAGAATTCTATATTTATATCAGAAAGAAAAAAGTAGTTACTTCAACTGTTGGACGGTTAGTCGATGAAAATGGAGAATACACCAAAGACGAAGTACAAATGAGTAATGCCCTCAATACCTTCTTTGCATCAGTTTTTTACAACAGAAGACCTCAGTGATATCCCTCCAACGCCGATTCAGATTGATAATTCAGATGTTCTAAGCAATATCACCGTTACAGAGAGAGAAGTATTGAATTGTTTAGATAAACTCAAGATAAATAAAATGCCTGGACCTGATACAATCTCACCTAGAGTTCTAAAGGAAGCTAAGGATGAGCTCTCCAAACCACTGACATTGCTATTCAATAAATCCTTGCCGTCTAGAACTATGCCTGATCAGTGGAAGCTAGCCAACGTAACGCTGATATTAAAAAAAGGCAGCAAATCCCTACCCAGTAACTATCGTCCAATTAGCTTAACTTCAGTTGCATGTAAAATGCTAGAAACATTCATAAGAGACAGACTCGTAAATCAGTTAGAGGAAAATAACATACTTATAGATACTCAACACGGCTTTCGTAAAAAAGGTTCCTGTTTAACAAACCTCGTAGACTTCTTCCACGATATCCTCAACCTCTACGATGAGAGTAAAGCTGTATATATTATGTACCTTGATTTTCAAAAGGCTTTTGACAAAGTTCCCCGCAAACATTTACTGATAAAACTAAAAGCGCATGGAATACAAGACGGTGTGTTGAAAAGGATAGAAAATTTGCTCAGTGACAGAAAGCAAAGAGTAGTCATAAACGGTAAGGCATCTAAATGGACCAATGTAAGTAGCGGGGTACCCCAGGGATCGGTACTAGGACCAATTCTCTAATTTACATCAACGACATAGATGATGGTCTCACCTGTACAATCTCAAAATTTGTTGATGATACAAAAATTGCAAATAGCGTACTCTCAAAAGAACAAGTTGACGATATGCAACACAATCTAGATAAGTTTGTCATGTTGGGCCCAAATTTGGCATATGAGTTTCAATGCGGATAAATGTAAACTACTTCATATCGGATATCAAAATGAGAAACCAAACTATTCGATGAATGGCACTCAGCTTAAGAATGTAAACAGAGAAACCGATCTGGGAGTAACAATATCGAGTATCCTAAAACCGAGTCAACAATGTTCAGAGGTTGTTAAGAGGGCAAACAAAATAATTGGCTTTATAGGCAGGTCATTTGAGCATAAATCCAAAGAAGTTATCCTAACCCTTTACAATTCCTTAGTCTGCCCTCTTCTGGAATACTGCGTTCAATCCTGGTGCCCTTATTACCAAATAGTTATAGACAAGCTAGAACGATTTCAACGTAGAGTTACCAAAATGATACCTAGCTTAAAGAACAAACCATACGTCTTAGAGAATTAAATCTATTTCCATTAACCCAGCTCAGATTAAGAGGCGACTTAATTCAAGTGTTCAAAATCATCAAAGGCATCCACAATATGAACTGTAGTTAGTACTTCACTATCGACCAATCTAGTTACACGCGGGGAATCGGTTGCAAAATTATTGGTGAATCTTTTAACTCACACGAATCTAAGAATTTCTTCTTCAATCGAGTTGTCAACTTGTGGAATGGTCTTCCCAGAGACGTTTTTGACTGCAGCACCGTTGATTCATTTAAACTTTGCCTAAACAAATATCTCGCGACTGACTGCGTTTGTAAATTAATAACTTTATTTTATCACCCCCTCAGTTACTAACCCATCTGTCCCCTACTAACTTCCTAATCCTGCCACGGATATTAGTTCCAGGGCAGTAGTTCCCTTTCCAATGTTCCCTTACCCACTCTAAACCACTGTTTGGACACTTGATCCGTAGTGTTTTGGAGGACAAGCAGCCTAGAAGGGTCACTAGACCTGTTGTTGCTTGATTTCCTTTGTACTCCTTTCTACTCTGCCTAAATTCTCACCAGTGCGAAGGTGCATCCACCAAATGGTGGAAATATTAGCTCAATTATTCAAGTCGTTTTTTAGTTACAGAAGTTATAGGTCATGATTTATCGCCTATTTACAGCAAATAGACTATATTTATAGTATTTCTACCATTTTGGATGGGTCAGCCAGGGAGTAGGTGTACAAACTTACAGCCCATTTGCTTTAGCCCTTTTTGAGTTATTGAGCTTAGGGTTCACGATTTCGGGCCTACCTATAAGGATATAGCACCTTTGAACTGTACAAATGTTATATAAGGTCCTATGTATTCTAAAAAAGGTGATTGTATTTTTGTCTTGCGGGTGATTGAAGAAATGATTACCATATAATATGATAGAATTAACTGCATTTTAAGGGGAGATTTTTTATATATTTGTTTATATATTTATTATCAATATTATTATTTTTGTTTCAGTATCCTACCTAGACCTCCATCAATGTTAACATAATAGACCCCCCCCCCCCCCTCTCCCCTTCGAGATAAATGTATTAATTTTCGGTAGAAGAATGTCCAGGCTGAAGGCCGGTTGCTCCTAAATTGCAAGCTGGCTAAAACTTGCCAAGAAAAAATCGACACCAAAATGGCACGAAAGGTCATAAAATCGTCAAACCAATGGGGCGAATAACTTACAATCTCATAACTGATGGGGTTAATCATTAGGGACAAGGGGGGTCCAGAAACACTCATCCCCCCTCACCCTTACGATACCTGTATGTATAAGATAAACGAAACTCAGTAAGTGTTTTCCTTATGTGACCCAGAACATTTCATGAACTCACAGTGGAAGATAGAATACATTAAACAAGGAATGTTACTTGTAAGATAATTCTGTACGAGAACATAACACTTGAATACATTTAGATTAGTGTACAATGCATGTTTAATTCAATTATATATGATATAAATACATTATTTAATTCCAATACTAGAGGAATGTATTCTATTGTGGAAGGACCTCCGTGAACCAAATGTTACGAACGAGCTCATACAACTGTTTTGCTCCCACAGATTCTTCCTTACTTAAAAACATTGTAATAATAGTCAGAATTTACATGCAAAAAAAAAAATAAAAAATAAATAAAAACAATTACCTCCACTAAAGTTGTTGTATAAGGCTGTACACGCAAGAGATGTGCAATACGTTTTAGCCATAGCAAAATATCAAAATAGCCAGTTTTGCGAAATTGGGACACGTGAAATGCGTATGAAAAATGCTTGGAAATGTGTACTGCCATGGAGGTAACAATTGCGACATTAAAATATATATTATGTGTATATATGCGTTTCGTTTTATAGCCTAGGTTCAAACTTAAAATACAATGCTTGTAAATGGCACAAACATTCCTCAATAATATAAAACCAAAATCATCATGACCCCCAAAACGTCGCACCAACGAGTATTAAAAGTGTTATTTGTTTCTGTCTTTAGCTTAATAGAAATGTTGTCCCCGATACACCTTAAAAGCCCTTCTATTCACCCATTCATAGGCAATAATCTTAAAAAGTATCGCCATATATTTAATACATATTTAATCCTGTGTAAAGAAGTTGCGTCACATTTGATCTTTGATTCTACGAGTTAAACTACTATATTCTATCGCTTTCCCTTGATATTTAAACTTGTTTCGATATATAAACACACACACACACACACACACACAGGAGCTGGAGTTCTCGCAGAAAGGCTCCAGTCCTGACGTTACTCTTGAGTTACAGTGTGCGGGCTTAATAATCCAATAGGGTTGATTGCTTCTGAAGTCCTATTTTAACACACACACACACACACATACACACACACACGCAAACGGACATACCCACCCACACGTAGAATACAGTATATATCATTTAGGCCACCCAAGGCGGTATTATATATATATATATATATATATTTTTTTTTGTTCTTTTTTTCTTTAATACATACGAGGTTGAAAGAAATGGCAATTTCTGCGTTGGAAATTTTATTATTCAAAGTTTCCAGGTCTCTGATGAGTTTTCGCGGGGTGGCCGGAAGTAGATGAAGGAGATGAGCAAAATTCATGGTGGTACAGGGTTACATAAATGTAAATGATGATACAGGATATACGACGCGTTTCACTGGACAACCAGCATTATCAAGTAAGGATGGAATGATATAAAAGGTAAACAGGAAGGGTATATATAGAGGGTGGAGGATCAGAGGAGGCGGAAAACAAGGGGCAAAAATCTACTATACGTGGATGACATCTTCGTGCAAATCAAGGACCTCCACGAACTTCAGGAACTCCAGCGTCGCTTCATGACCTCCTCCGGACTTAACTTCACCTTTGAAAAATCTAACAATGGACAACTCCCCTTCCTCGACATCCTAGTAGCTCTGAACGACCATGGGTTCAAAACCACCGTCTACATTAAACCAACTAACACAGGACAATGCCTCAACGGCGATAGTGAATGCCCCTGCCGTTATCTTCTATCCTCCATCTCCGCCTATGTTAGGAGAGCCCTCACGCACTGCTCTACCTGGGCCGACACCCACCAGGAACTAGAAAGACTATCCCAAGTTTTAGTAAATAACGGATACTCCAACTCCGACATCTCCAGCACCATCAACCACCATCTTGAAAAATGGTACACCCAAAGCCCTCCTAACATTGACCCCCCCCAATGAAATTAAGATCTTCTACCGCAATTACATGTCCTCTGAACACAAAAATGACGAGGCCGTCTTAAAAGAAATAATCTCCAAGCATGTCCACCCAACCAACCCGGAAAACAAAATCAAATTAATAATTTACTACAAATCCCCCAAGACCTCCAACCTCGTTCTCCGCAACAAACCTGCCTCCATCAAGATAAAGAGCCCGATGACCGACGATCACGTCATTTACCAACATACCTGTAATTATGAGGACTGTGGACCTCATTCCTATATTGGTATGACGCAGACTCGTCTTTCACGTCGGCTAACTCTTCACCTTCAGGCTGGAGCCATCAAAGACCACTATCTCACCCCTAACCACCCTCACCTCACACGCAACGAGTTAGAGAAACACACCACCATACTCGATAAATAAAGTGACCCAAGGAGATTACCTATACTCGAAGCTTTATATATCCAAGCCTTACATCCCAACATCAACAACCAAACTCTGGACCTTCAGATCCTTCCTTCTGCCAAAAGGCGCTTTCCGACAGGACCTAACACCCCCCCCTCGCCCCCCGGTGCCCTTGATGCAGCCCCCCGCGCTACCTCCTTCAGCTTCGTCTTCCGCAGACGCCACACAAATTTGGCCACGCCCCTCGACACGCAGCCAATCAGCTTCGACCCCACCAACCAACCACCATCCCTCATCCAGTGCGCATGCGTGAAGCGGTTCCCCCTTTCTCTTTTCCAGAACCCCCTCCACCTATAGTAGATTTTTGCCCCTTGTTTTCCGCCTCCTCTGATCCTCCACCCTCTATATATACCCTTCCTGTTTACCTTTTATATCATTCCATCCTTACTTGATAATGCTGGTTGTCCAGTGAAACGCGTTGTATATCCTGTATCATCATTTACATTTATGTAACCCTGTACCACCATGATTTTTGCTCATCTCCTTCATCTACTTCCTGCCACCCAGCGAAAACTCATCAGAGACCTGGAAACTTTGAATAATAAAATTTCCAACGCAGAAATTGCCATTTCTTTCAACCTCGTATGTATTAAAGAAAACTTATTACCTGGCTTTACTAACATATATATATATATATATATATATATATATATATATATATATATATATATATATATATATATATATATATGAGAGAGAGAGCCTAGAAGTGAGAAAGAGAGTACTAAAAATAATTTATGTAATAACAATTTAATAATAATTTACAAGTTCACCGTAAAATGCACCCATTCGGCCTAGATGGAAGAGAGGAAGTTATTGTTGTTTCTGGAGCCCATTCTCCTTCATGTTTATCCGTATTTATTTCGAGATTTAAAGACGTTCGCCCAATTTGTTTGGCGATTTTAAGACCTATCGTGAAATTAAGGTGTCCATATTTACCTGGAGAGTGATAGCAAACCTACAATTAACCGGGATCTTGGTCTTGGGGGTATTAATTTAATGTTGATGGAGGTTAAGGAAGGAAACTAAATAAATAATAAATTAATAAATTAATATAAACTTCCCTTGCCAGTTTAGTTCACTTTTACATTGGTCGCTGTTTTGGAGCTCTAGTTTAGGCTCCAGGATTTTTTTTTTTTTTTTTTTAAATTCAATTACTTTTGGATGAAAGTGTTGCAATATCCTGTAAGTAATTTGATATTTGTACTCTGCCAGCCATTTATATATATATATACAGTATATATATATATATACTGTATATATACTGTATGTATATTTGCTTTTTGTTTAATTTTTTGTCTTACCTGCCTGGCCAGTGAATTCTATTGTTTCCGTTTTTTTAATTGAAATATGAATGCAATAAATTCGCGAGCATTTGTATCTTCATTGCGTGACATGTTTCAGAATATTGCCGATGACCACAACAAGAACAACAACAATAACAACTACAACAACGACGACAGCAATAACAACAACGACAACAACAACAACAACAACAACAACAATGACAACAACAACGATAACAACAACAACGACAACAACAACAACAACGACGACAACAACAACAACAACAACGACGACAACAACAACAACAACAACGACAACAACAACAACAACAATGACAACAACAACAACGATAACAACACACATGGTTGGGATACGAGTTTCTACCATTTTCTATGTCATAGATTTATACATTCTGATATCTATATTACATACTATCATTATCAAAACAGAATTTCTCTCACAATTAACACGATCTGCATGGTCTTATATTTGTTGGGTTATTAGGATATTTTGTTTGATAATTATTGAAGGTTTTGCTGGTTTTTGCCATTTTCGAGCAGTGTATATTAATTTCTGCCCTAGACTATCTTAAAGGCTTTTCAAAACTTCCCAAGCTTCCTTCAAGCAAAAAGGTAGAATGACTACTCAGACCTGCTTCATGCAAAATTTGTATATTTTTCAATAACAAAAATTACCTGGCCGAAGGTTCTCTATCGCACGCCCAGAAGAAAATCGACACCTGAATGAGGAGAATCGTCTTAATGTCACCAAACTATTGAGGTGAATCGTCTTTATATCTCCAAACTAATGAAGTAAAACAGAGGAGGTCCAAAAAGACCTCCCTCGAACCAAATAGGGTTAAAGGTAAGCGCACGATATTATATGCAGTTGCTAATATGTCTTTAATGAAAGTCACTATTGTTTAACGTACGCTAATTATATTTGTATAAATATATTGTTACTTGATTACTTTTTGAGAGTGATGTTGAAGGATGTGTATCGCACAGGTTTTGAGAGTGATGTTGAAGGATGTGTATCGCACAGGTTTTGAGAGTGATGTTGAAGGATGTGTATCGCACAGGTTTTGAGAGTGATGTTGAAGGATGTGTATCGCACAGGTTTTGAGAGTGATGTTGAAGGATGTGTATCGCACAGGTTTGACAGGGCTTAATATAACATATAGTCGGTATTATTCCAGCTGACGGCAAATTGAATCCCTTGGCAACTAATATATCGATAAATAATGGAAAAATATGAAACTAATATGAGTCATAATTATATGTTTTCATAATTAACATAATTTTTCAGCAAACAGATCTTGGCAATAGCTGAATAATCAAGACAGGGACATGGCAATTCACCGGCAGATGAAATAGAACAGAGTATAGAATACATTAACGGTGTTGGTTCTGAACTGGTCCTTCCCTTCCTACGGTGCGTATTATAGTATATTCATTCTACTTACATGCCAAGGTAATTTGAACAGGAGCATATTCACCCCTTGAGGATTATGGCGCATATTGACACTATCCGGGCCATCATTAAACAATTTTATACAGATTAGGAAGGATTTGTGTGAATTCAAAGGGTAAAGACTATTTCAATCAACCCTCTGACTTCGATATACCCTTCTTAATCTGAATAAAATCGTCTAATAATAGACAGAAAACTGAAGAGAAGTGCGTCATGGATCCTCAGAGGGTTAACGATTTTCACAACTAAATTATCTCTCGTTGAACCTGACTAACATTTGCAAGAATAACATTAAAAAGGCGTCGTCGGTACACATGGGGTTAATGAGAAGACGACGATTGTATTTTATTATTGCCACTACCACATTATTTTGGCAACTTATCGGGGAGGTATTTGTTTTTTTCTGGACTCTCTTCTCCCTCATGTTGAGCCCCATTAATTTTGAGATTTTCAGACGTTTGCTCCATTAGTTTTGCGATTGTAAGACCTTTGTGCCATTTAGATGTCGATATTGTCCTGGCGAGCGATAACGAGCCTCTAACTTTAGGAGGAACCGGCCTTTGGCCGGAAATTTTTTCTACCGAAAAATATACAAATTTATCATGAAACGGGGTCTAAACAATGTTTTTGTTAAGCTTTATGGAGGTCTATCGAGGTAACTAAATAATAATTATACAAATATATATATATATACCAAAAAATTACCCCTACCTCCTTAATCCTATCTGTATTCGAGGACACGTTTTTCCTTTTATCCTGGCTATCATTAGACGATGTCTTATAGTTCAGAGAGGTTTCTTGCCAGGGGAAGGGTTACTTGAGACACTGTGTAGCCGTTTGATTCCTGCAAATCCTTCCTAAGCTGAACAATATCGTTTAATGAGAGCCGTATTATAATGAGGGAAGGCGTCACCGTATACTGAAGGGGTTAAGAATGTAGTTTAGTAATCATATGGCTATACACTGTTCCAAATATGTGTGCCAAAACTCTTGAACATTATCATCTATAACTCACAAACGACTTCAGTAATCGTACTAATAGTTCTACCATTTGGGACGGGTCAGCCATGGAATAGGTACAAAGGAGTACAAAGGAGTACAAAGGGAATCAAGCAACAACAGATCTAGTGACCCTTCTAGGTTGCTTGTCCTCCAAAACACTGAGGATCAAGTGTCCAAACAGTGGTTTAGAGTGGGTAAGGGAACATTGGAAAGGGAATTACTGCCCTGGAACTAATGTCCGTGGCAGGATTAGGAAGTTAGTAGAGGACAGATGGGTTAGTAACTGAGGGGGGGATAAAATAAAGTTATTAATTTACAAACGCAGTCAGTCGCGGGTTTGATGCGAGATATTTGTCTAGGCGGAGTTTAAATGAATCAACGGTGATGCAGTCTATAACGTTTCGGGGAAGCCCATTCCACAAGTTGACAACTCGATTGAAGAAGAAGTTCTTAGATTAGTGCGAGTTAAAAGATTTACCAATAATTTTGCAACCGTTTCCCCGCGTGTAATTAGATTGGTCGATAGTGAAGTACTTACTACAGTTCATATTGTCGATGCCTTTGATGATTTTGAACACTTGAATTAAGTCACCTCTTAATCTGCGCTGGGTTAAAGGAAATAGATTTAATTCTCTAAGACGCTCTTCGTATGGTTGGTTCTTTAGGCTAGGTATAATTTTGGTAACTCTACGTTGAACTCGTTCTAGCTTGTTTATATCTTTTTGGTAATTAGGGCACCAGGATTGAACGCAGTATTCCAGAAGAGGGCGGACTAAGGAATTGTAAAGGGTTAGGAAAAGTTCTTTGGATTTATGCTCAAATGACCTGCCTATAAAGCCAATTATTTTGTTTGCCTTCATAACAACTTCTGCACATTGTTGACTCGATTTTAGGTTACTCGATATTGTTACTCCCAGATCGGTTTCTCTGTTTACATTCTTAAGCTGAGTGCCATTCATCGAATAGTTTGCTTTCTCATTTAGGTATCCGATATGTAGTACTTTACATTTATCCGCATTGAAACTCATTTGCCAAATTTGGGCCCAACATGACAATTTATCTAGATTGTGTTGCATATCGTCAACTTGTTCTTTTGAGAGTACGCTATTTGCAATTTTTGTATCGTCAGCAAATTTTGAGATTGAACAGGTGAGACCCTCATCTATGTCGTTGATATAAATTAGAAAGATAATTGGTCCTAGTACCGATCCCCGGGGTACCCCGCTACTTACATTGGTCCATTTAGATGTCTTACCGTTTATGACTACTCTTTGCTTTCTGTTGCTGAGCCAATTTTCTATCCATTTCAACACACCGTCTTGTATTCCATGCGCTTTTAGTTTTAGCAGTAAACGTTTGTGGGGAACTTTGTCAAAGGCCTTTTGAAAATCAAGGTATATAATATCTACAGCTTTACTCTCATCGTAGAGGTTGAGGATATCGTGGAAGAAGTCTAAGAGGTTTGTTAAACAGGAACGTTTTTTACGAAAGCCGTGTTGAGTATCTTTAAGTATGTTATTTTCCTCTAAGTGATTTACGAGTCTGTCTGGTATGACCGTTTCTAGCATTTTACATACAACTGAGGTTAAGCTAATTGGACGATAGTTACTGGGTAGGGATTTGCTGCCTTTTTTTAATATCGGTGTTACGTTGGCTAGCTTCCACTGATCAAGCATAGTTCCAGACTGCAAGAATTTATTGAATAGTTATGTCAGTGGTTTGGAACGCTCATCCTTAGCTTCCTTTAGAACTCTAGGCGAGATTGTATCAGGTCCAGGCGTTTTATTTACCTTGGGTATATCTAAACAATTCAATACTTCTCTCTCTGTAACGGTGATATTGCTTAGAACATCTGAATTATCAATCTGAATCGGCGATGGTGTAGGGATATCACTGAGGTCTTCTGTTGTAAAAACTGATGCAAAGAAGGTATTGAGGGCATTACTCATTTGTACTTCGTCTTTGGTGTATTCTCCATTTTCATCGACTAACGGTCCAACAGTTGGAGTAACTACTTTTTTCTTTCTGATATAACTATAGAATTCTTTCGGGTTTGTTTTACTTTGATTCGCAATATGTAACTCTAAGGTCTTTTTACTTTGCTTAATTAACTTTTTGGCTTTGCGTCGTAGCTCTACAAATTTCACCCGTTCTTCGTCATTTTGTGAGGATTTTAATCTATCATTAGCAAATTTTTTAGCAAGCAGGCAGTTTGAAATATCTTTATTCCACCATTTGGGCTTATTATGGCCTGGACGCCGTATTTTCGATGGTATGCAGTCTTGCACTGCTTTTAGGTAAGTGGTTTCGAATAACTTCCAAGATGTATTTATGTCGTTATTGTTAATTAAAAAGCTCCAGTCAGTTTCTTTAAACATAGCTCTAAGTTTATGGAAGTTTGCTTTCTTGAAATTAGGGACTTTTTCGATGCTACTATTTGGTTCGTTACTAGTAAAGTTTAAAGTGAAAGTTATCGTACGATGGTCGCTGTTACTGAATTCATCACCAACATTCAAATTCTCTATCAATTCTTCTTATGTTGCAAGTACAATGTCAAGAACGTAATTACCACGCGTCGGCGTTCGAACAAATTGATAAAGCGAACACTCTTGCAAGTTCGTATACAAGTCATGTCCGGAGTGTGAAGTAAGAGTATCACCCCACTTGGTCACAGGTAAATTAAAGTCGCCAAAAATTACGGTATCTTGTGAGTTACTTACATCTGCAATTTGTTCGTAAATTTCTCGGTCAGTTTGCACTGATTGAGCTGGAGGTCTGTATATTAATGCAAGTAATTATTTTTGTACCTTTATTATTCTTTATTAGCACAAAAAGATTTGTCGACGTTCACAATTTGAGGTTTTGACAAGAGGGTAGGGTTAAGACTTTCTTTGATATAAAGTAAAACGCCACCTCCATTTCGATTTATTCGGCTTTTCTCAAACATTACATAACTGGGAAGTGAATACTCTGCTAAAAAGTCTCTATCTTCTGTATTGAGTCAAGATTCTGTTATGCCAATCACATCATAATTTTTCTGTAAACACTAGCTCCTCTAAATCTGAAAATTTATTGCGTATGCTACGAGCGTTTGCATAGAAAACCTTTAAATTTGTTATTTTAGAACTCACGGAACGCTCTTTAATAATTTGTTTGGTTCTTGTCGGATCTACAT
Source organism: Paralithodes platypus (assembly GCA_032716605.1). Lineage (NCBI taxonomy): Eukaryota > Metazoa > Arthropoda > Malacostraca > Decapoda > Lithodidae > Paralithodes > Paralithodes platypus. Next base: position 26,304,811 of record CM064543.1, on the reverse strand, counting down.
TTATGTTCATGGATGTCCCCTCGCTGTCTTCGGTCCTTATCGCTGGTGGTCCTCGGTTGCTTCTGTTTTTTGCTTGGCGTTGGATGATTTATGTCACTGCTGCTTCTTCTCGGATGGCGTTTTTTGATCCATGGCTGCGGACTGCTTCGTGTAGGAGACGACCCATGCGTGCTGGACCCACAGGGTTTAGATGAGTGCCATCCTTGCGGAACAGAGTAGGCTGGTTGTAGAAGTTGTCCCAGAGGTTGATGAATTCAACTTCTTCCCTCAGACACAAATATTTTAGTCGGCTATTTGTGCTGAAGGCCTTGTCGTAGAATTTGTCAGGTGCGTCGATCTTGGGGAGAATGCCTGAGATGATGATATTCCTTGACTTGTTTTTGTAGTGCTGGATCATCTTACGATATTTCTCCATCAACTCTTCGGATCTTGTGCGCATGACGTCATTTGAACCAGCATGGATGACAAAAAGGGTATTTTCATTTGCATCCTTTGTGGTATCTTTGAAGGCTTCCACAATGTCGTCCAGTCCAGCTCCTGGGATGCAAAATCTTTTTCGTCGATTTGGGACTCTGTCGCAGAACTCTTCGACCTGTCCTCGTAGGATGGAATCCCCCAACGAGCCTGGTCTCTTCTGGTTTGTCTTCCATCTCTACCAATATTTCAAATCTGTTTGACATTGTGACTGGTAGATGAGACCTTTTCTGCGTTGGCCGTGCACCGTTCCTCACTGGTGTAAATCCGGAAACCTGTGGTGGCGGGACTCTGCGTACAGGTCGGGGAGCGGAGTGGTTTGAACGGGGGCGAGGGGATGGTACTGTTCGTGCTAGCAGGCTTCTTGCACGAGGAGTGGGGGAGAGACTAAGGTGAACAGGGCAGCTGTCCTGGTTTGATGTCGGCTCAGGTTCGTCAGAAGATGCTGCAGTGGCTAATGCAGGTGTTGGATTGTTGGCAGATGACATTGGGGTGGTGGTGGATGTTAGAGTTGAAAGTTGAAGCAATTGGAGTTAGTGATACTCCAACGTTGAGTGTTACAAACTCTTGGAGTGATTCCAGTTTCCTGGTGAGGGCGTTGATCTTGTTGTGGGCTTCATCCAATTTTGCTGTCAAATCCTCTCGTTGCTGGCAGAGTCGGCAGACTTGTGGATCGGCAGGAGCAAACATGGAAGCACCAAACCTACCGGCGCAGTTCGTACAGGCACGAGGCATGGTGACGATCACTTTCTTCTGATCACTTCACTCACTTAAAAACACTTAACTCACTTTAAAAACACTAAACTCACTTTAAAAACACTTTTCTCACTTTAAAAACACTTCACTCCCTTCAGGTCGCTTCACTTACTTAAATAGGCCTAACCGAAAACAAAAATGTTGAAATACGCACAAATAGGTTATCAGCGGTGATAGCCTAACCGAAAATTAAAACAAAACAAAATTAAATTTGAATACGCAGTGATAGCCGAACTAAATTTGTTTTATTTTTATTTAAACAGAAATAGGCCACCAGGGGTTATAGCCTATCCTAACCGAAAACAAAAATTATGAAATATTGGTACGCAGAAATAGGCCACCAGGGATGATAGCCTAGACTAACCGAAAACAAAAATAACCGGAAAAAAAAAATTAAGAAATACCGGTATGCAGAAATAGGCCACCAGCAGTGATAGCCTAACTGAAAATTTAAACATTGAAGTACGCAGAAATAGGCCACCAGGGATGATAGCCTAAACTAACCGAAAACAAAAATAACCGAAAACAAAAATTATGAAATACCGGTACGCAGATATAGGCCACCAGCGGTGATAACCTAACTGGTGATGGGCTGGTCTATCAGAGTGAGAACTGAGCGATCTCTGCCATACCCATAGCTTACTCCGACTGTTCCTTTTACTTATGTATTTCCTAGATCTCAAGTGACGGCGTCTTTTCCGTGGATTGACCTCCCAATCTACCAAGATTGGAAGCCAAAGCGTCACATTTTTCCTTTGCCCCTCAACTTTCTCTTCATAATTGCTGAGGGGCACAGGGCCCTGGGTGGGACTTTGGTTTCCCGGGCGTTTCCGCACCCTCCTCAGCTCCCCGCCATGGAGTGGCTTCGGTCACCCAGGCTTTATTGTGGTAGGCAGAGAGGGTTCTGTGGGGGTGCTCAGTTATGGCCTTGGCCTTGCTCGGGGCCTTGGGGCTGTTCGGCCAGGCAGCTTGGGGAACAACAACAACAACAACAACCTAACTGAAAATTAAAAAATTGAAGTACGCAGAAATAGGCCACCAGGGATGATAGCCTAGACTAGCCGAAAACAAAAATAACCAAAACCAAAAAGTATGAAATATGCAGAAGTAGGCTACCAGGGGTGATAACCTACCTAAAAAAGCAAAACAAATATATATATATATATATATATATATATATATATATATATATATATATATAATAGTATATGTAACTAAATATACAATTCACCAAATAGAGATTATATAAGAATAAAGTTTAACTGCACACAAGGGGTTAATATACTGTATCAACAGATGGCGCTGGTGTCACTGTAGGCTAGTCAAGCAGGATTATATTTACAGTAGATAAACAAAGTTATCAGTCAAAGGTTACTACAAGATCATGCAAGCAACAACTAAAATTACAGATATATATAGCTACAGTAGGATACTGAATACGATAACTACTAGAGTTAATAAGAAAATATAAAACTAGGTCGATTAGAGGTGCGCGTGCGTCGTCTGCTACAAGCTAGGATAACAAATGTAAACAACAATGTTTATCAGTCAGAAAAGCAACAAAATAACATGCACGGCAACTACAGAACTATGTGGAGGTTAAACAAGCACTTAACTACTGTTCATGCAATGAATAAAGGGAATAGGGATATGAAATACTCAAATTAGGGTCGAGTTTTCTCAGTGGCGATGCGGAGCTGTTGGCGGTGCTAAAGCCGTCGGGAGAGTCCGTAAAGCCGTCGGGAGAGTCGACATTTGACATTTACAGCCTATGCCACTGCTACAGCCACTGCTTTGCGCAGTGGCAGTATCGTAACCAATAGGGTCTTGCTGAGTACCATGGAAATTGTAATGTCACTGCTATAAGCTCAAAACAGTGTGCAAAATTGGTTAAAGTTTTTGCACCACACACATCTGCCATCCTGTGTGTGGTCTTTCCACGCATCTTGGTTGGGCTACCCCCAAAGGGTAGCCAAGTCGATCCCCACCTGCCCGCGATGACCTTGCAGACACCACTTTCCCTTTTTTTTCTTTTCCATTTTAATTTTTTTCTATTGTGGTGGCACTGACGGGGACAGCGCTACCTGAGGTCTGTCCCAGGTAGTTATTTTCAAGTTTTTTTAAAACTAGGGTTTTCTCTTATTTTTAATCAGATACAAAATACAGGTGTTTTTGTTTTTAATTATTGGTTACTTCCACTGAAATAGCAGCAGGCAAGCAGAGTTGCAGTTGTGGGAAGGTTGTGGGCAAGGCCAAATCGCTGGGCTGCTACCTGTGTGGTACCTATTTTCACGTTAACTGTATAAATGTTGATGATGAGGACCTCAGAGTACTTGCAAGAAAGAAACCTGGATTTAAATGGCATTGCACTGTTTGCGATACCACCCCCATGGCTGCAAAGGACGCAGCAATTAGTCAGCAGACCTTGGATGACCTGACGGCTGCCCTAGTTGGTGAAGTGAAGACTGCCATTGTAAACGAAGTGAAGGGTGCCCTTGCTGCGGTGGCTGTGGAGATAGAGAGTATTGGTAACAGAATGGATATCCTTGAGACTAAAGTTGCTGCCCCCGACATTCCCTTGTTTGCCAAGATAGTTCAGCAAACATTTGAAGAGACCAAAAAGGAGCCGACCAAACGAACCACTGAGGTGGTAGATGGTGGAAAGAAAAAAACTGTCTGGGACCATCAGGTCCTGGTAGCGAAGCCAAAAGACCGATCCTCCGAGCCAGTAAGCCCACCAGATACAAAGGCAATCGAGACTGCTTTGGCTTCGGTTCCGGTTAACAAGTTAACTAGAACTGATTCAGGTGTACTGGTGGTACGACTTCCATCCAAGAAAGCCAAAGAAGATGCAGGAAGGGCCATCAATCAGTGTTTGGGGGTGGACAGTGCCTTCAGTGTCTCCGAACCAAAGAAGATGATGCCAAAAATGACTCTGGTAGGCATTGCTAATGACGCTGAAGATAATGAGATCATTCCCAGCATCCTCATCAAGAACCCAAGAATAAAGTCCCTGGTCGACGATGGCTTAGCTATGAATTTGCTATTCACCAAGCAAATGAATGATGCACACACAAAGACTGCGGTAGTAAAAATGTCACCTGAAATACGCTATTCCATTGTGGATGATGGCAATTCTGTGTATGTTGGACTTGTGAGATGTCATGCATACGATCGCTTCTGGGTAGCACAATGTTACCATTGCCAGGGCTTTGGCCATACCAGTGACAGGTGTTGTCGGAAAAATGAGGATGCAAAATGCAACTTCTGTGCCGGTACTCATAACTCAAAAGACTGCCCCAACAAGACTTTCCCCAAATGTATAAATTGTATGAGCTCCACATCAGTTACGGAGCCGCCAAATCATTTCGCCTCAAGTAGAAATTGTCCTCTAATGACAGCTCAGAGAAATAAAGTTATTGAAAACACCAATTTTGTAGGTTAAAAAAAATGAAAAATGCACACGGGAGCCGGTTGAAACTGGGTCTGTTGAATGTTCGTTCCTTGCGTAACAAAATGGATCATATTTGCGAGATCTTGGATGAACGTAACCTTGATGTATTATGTCTCACTGAGACCTGGTTGTTCGAGTCAGATCTGAATATAATCCAGGCGGCATTGCCTAAAACCCATTCCATAATAAATGTTCCTAGGCCTAGGGGAGATCATCCGGGTGGTGGAGTGGCAGTTGTCTACTCCACATCTCTGGTGAATATCTTGCAAATAAGCCATAACCCCGCCCCTCTTTATTATGAACTGTTGGAAGTGGAAATAAAACTCCATCAACAAATTCTAAGAATGGCAGTTGTCTATAGGCCTGGCCATCGTGGCACAGATAGGGGTTTTATGGAAGAGTTTGGGCAGTTTCTTGAGGAATTTTCTGCTAAAACCGGAAGACTATTGATATGTGGAGATTTTAATTACTGGGTTGACAGCCCTCATCTGAAGCCATTCTCTCCTGAGTTCCTTGAGTTGACTGATCAGAACAATTTTGTAAACCATGTGTCCCACCCAACTCATATCTTAAGACACACCCTTGACTTGGTTTTCTCTCCTGTGGGTTGTGGTGGTGTTCTGGATGTTGATGTTGAGAATGCTGACCCTAATACCTCTGATCATGCTTTGATTACTTTCAGCTTTGATTTCCCTAAGCCACTCACACATGGAAAAGTAATCAGATTTAGAAATTATAAAAATACAGATCAAAATTTGGCTAGCAGTGAAGTAAAACAGTACTTGGGAAGTATTGATACTTCCAACCTTACTTCAGATGAGCTGGTGGAGGTACATGGAAATGCACTTAAATTAGTCTTCGATCATCACTGTCCAGAAGTAGAGAAGAAAATCATAGTACGAGATGATTCACCCTGGTATAGCACTCGAGTTAAATTTCTTAGAAGAGCGCGTAGAAGAGCTGAACGTGAATGGCGGAAAAATAAAACAGACTCTACATGGTTGCAATATCTGTCAGCCAGAAGAGCCGTGGTCCACACAATCAAAGATGAAAAGAAAGTGTATTATCAGGGAAAAGTTGACTCATGTGGTAACGACCAGAGGAGGTTGGCTTCAATTGTAAACAGTTTACTTGGAAAAACAAGAGTCAGCTTAAGACCTTCTGTACCCGATGCCGAGTTGGCTGCCAACTTTGTGGCATTTTTTGCTGGCAAGATAACTCGCATAAGACAGGAACTGGATGATGCTTCTGTTGGTGAAGAACTTTCAGTTGTACTCCAACCCCGACACATTCCTAATAATGTCCTCTCATCCTTTCACTTAGTAGAGGTGGACATGATCTCGTCCTACATAAGAAACCTTAATAAAACATTTTGCCCGTTGGATCCCATAAATATGTTTCTAAGCTACCAAGAGGCTATGATCACACAGTTGAGTTTATTTCCAAAATAATTAATAAGTGCTTCTCTGAAGGTAGCTTCCCACATTCTGAAAAGCATGCACTACTCCAACCTACTCTAAAGAAACCTGGACTTGATGTAGAGAACATGTTGAACTATCGTCCTGTCTCCAACCTGTCCTTCATATCATAGATATTAGAGCGTGCAATACTTGACCAATTACAACCACTACTTCAGCAGAATGAAACTATCCCAATTTTTCAGTCTGCTTACCGACAGCATCATTCAACTGAAACAGCATTGATTAGAGTACATAATGATCTAGTTGAGAACATTTGCAATGGTGTGGCCTCACTATTGGTCTTGCTTGATCTCTCTGCGGCCTTTGACACAGTGGATCACGAGTTGTTATTGAGTGATCTTTATGATTGTGGTGTGCGTGATTCCGCTCTCTTGCTTCTTGGGTCGTACTTGTCAGGTAGATCCCAGAGTGTGATGGTAAATAAAATGGTCTCGGACTCGACACCCCTGCAGTATGGTGTTCCGCAGGGATCAGTTTTAGGTCCTATCCTATTTATAATTTATATCAGCAGTTTGTCTCTTCTGCTTCGTGCACATAATGTCACCTTTCACTTTTATGCAGATGACACCCAGATTTATGTGAGAATCACAAATATAGTTGATATACGGAGTAAGATGGAAATTGATGTCTGATATCAAGAAGTGGATGAGAGCGAGAAAACTTAAACTAAATGATGGTAAAACTGATATTCTCATCATCCGAGGAAATAGAAGAGCTGATGATATAGTAGGTGCCCTCTCCATCAATGTGGGTGGATCTCAGCTGCGACCAGCCAACTCTGTTCGAAATCTGGGTGTATATGTGAACTCCCGATTAGATTTCAAAGAGCATGTAAACCAGATAGTTAAAAGTTGTTACTTGCACATCAGAAATCTCTATTTGGTGAAGCCGTTTATAACCAGACGTTGCCTCCTGACGTTGGTTCACTCATTGGTCTTCTCTCGTGTTCATTATTGCAATGCCCTGTTGGTGGGTCTTCCAAATTATATTTTAAAGAAAGTTCAGTCTGTTCTTAACAGGGCCGCAGGACTCATTTTTTGGTGTTCCACCTAGAACTCCTACTACATCTCTTCACATAGAACTGCACTGGCTGCCAGTGAGAGCAAGAATAGTATTTGAGTTGTGTTTGGTGACTTTTAAGGTTCTCAAATTTGGTGAGCCTAGGTACCTTGTGGAGCTGCTCAGGCGCCCACCGGCACACCATGGTGTAGTTGTGCGTCATGACAATGACCCTTTTCGTCTTGATGAACCAAGGGCTTTCCAGCAGTCTTCTTTCTTTGAGAGGTCATTCTCCTACATGGCTCCGAGGTTGTATAACAGGTTGCCGCTGTCCATGAGACAACTGAGTTCTGTTGAATGCTTCAAGCATAGACTCCTCTACATAAGGACTGGCGTCGGCCATACTCGGGTCCCGGAACTTGGGTCCATTGTCAGGCCCACAAACTGAGGTCTTATTTTAGTTTTACTGGATATGGGACTTTGTGTTTTTACTCTACAACATCTTATTAACTAGAGCAACCAAGTAAAGGAAAATTAAACATTTGTTTTTGGTTGATTGACTCATAAGTCTCTTTCGTGATTGAACATAATAGGAAAATATACAGTTATAATGAGATAGATTATAAGAACATGTATTATACAAGCAAAGCATCATACCATGACTTACATTAATTAAATATTAGAAGAAATTAAAGTAAAACCTTTGCAAAATATTACTTTACACATAATTTTACATATATCAAAAGCCACGTAACACAATAATTAACTTAACACCTTACGAGCGGCCTATGCGGTTTATTTATATGTACCGCCCAGCGGGGTGTTTTTAGCCAAAATAGGGCTGTTTACGTGATCATTTTCATGCCTAAATAAGACCCAGAACGTAAAACAAGTACCTATCCCTGAAAGGGCATAAACAGAGCTTTCGAATGACACCATAACGATCCTTTTATGATGGCTAGTTTTCTTGCAATAACTGTGCAACGCGAGTGCAAAAAGCATGTAATTAGCCACTTTCCCGATATAATTCCTTATATAGCGAGTGAGAGAGGGAGGAGGGAGCTGGGATTCATGTCAGTATGTTCGCCGCGGTGGTCTGGAGCAGTCATACGCTCGCTACTCTCCTGCCACCACTTGTCTCTCTCTCTCAGCAACATTACGTGCTGAAATTGCCACTCGAGTTATGTCGAGCGCCGCCACATAGTCCAGCTTTATTTAACTCGACTTTTGTGGTGAGCCGCTAATTAAGGGTTAAACATTTGAAAGTTTCTCTTGTCGCCTTAAGCAGCCTAGTGTACACTCCCGATCGCTTGTATTAAATACAAAGGCCTTAAACAACACATTACACAATGTCTGGCATGCTCTTGAATGGCTAGCTAAAGGAGCATCTACATAAGACAAGCATTGTTTCAAGTAATTGCGACAACACTTTTTCGAGTCTTGAAGAGACATTTGAAGGGTGATGCCACTATGTACAAAGAAGACAGTAGCCAGTGTAGGCATACTCAGCCCACCTCGATAGATTGAGCGCAGTCAAAAACTCTGATAACAAGCATTCCCCAGAATCTACTTCCTGTTGTCCATGTTTATGAGCTAAAAATCCCCCAATGTAGACAATTTTATGTTTTAAAGTATCATCTGAATCTAGAAGTAGTTGAGTGTCTTGTAATGTCAGCTCTTCCAGAAGTTGTAAATCACCATCATCTATTGCTGCTGTACAAAATTCACAGCTTACTTCTTTGGCTCGGTCAGGAACGATGTCACGTTTCAACAGCTGATGCAACTGCTGTACTTTGGATGCTGCTTGAACATCCCCAATGTCAATGTAAACATTTCCTCCACTACGTTGTCTTGCTTGACCAAAAAACTTTTCTAGGGGATCTTGTGAAAAAACAGCAGGTAGGATGTAAGCAAAATCATGGGTTTCAAAAAGATATTGTGCTGCTTCTATGTTATACCTTGTTGTGATGACAAAGGCATCTGCTGTTTTGACTGTTTTGGCTGTTTTGAAAGGCATCTGACGTTGCAATGGTTTAGGAAATACTGATGAGCGTGTGAGTTTTGTCAGACGAAGTGGTGTCTTCTGATCTTCATTGTAAAGAGCTTTAACATCACTCCAACACGCCAAATATTCTGTACCGTCCTTGCTAAAATGTAATTCTTGACATTTCTCTGTGATCCAGTTGTTTGTCATATTCTTGAGGATGTGAACATAATCATAGACAAGGAAAACATTTATGCCATCTGGTGCTAATGTTACTTTTCCAGGACCCCCAAGCATTCTGTAAACACCTTGATTCAGTGGACAGTTGTCACAGACGAACGATACTGGATGGCCACCACTAGCTATAACAACATATACAGCCTCAAGTAATATTTCCTTCAGTTGAATAGCATTCAGTTTTGATACAGGATGAATTCGTATGATGTACCGTGGTCCTCCATAGTGACAAACAACTTCAATAGCAAGAGCAGATGTTGCTAGATTTTCTGGTCCGTTTGTTGCATAGCCTACTACATGCTCTCCTGTAAATCTAAGGGCCTGCTTAAGCTTGACTTCATCAAACAAAATGTTAACTAACCGGTGTTGTGGCTTCAACTGATCAAAAAGGATTGGGGGACACTTGTCAGCATAAGTGCGAGATAACAATTGGCGAATCTGTTTCTCACAAGGAAGACTAATTGCTTTGGAGTTTCTAAGCATTCTATATGCTGCGGGTGATATACAAAACAGTTCTGCTGCAAGAATTAACATATGCTTTGTATATCGGCGATTTTTAGGAGGAATATGAAGGAGTTGTAACTGTGCTTGAATGAACTGAAAACCTTCAATTTCATGAAATTCTGTGATAGAGCCAAGTTCTGAAATTATTCTTTTTAAGCGGTCAGTATTAGTCGCTTCATGAGTGTTCATAATTTTCACTATTTCTTCAATTTGAGACCACTTACTTACCAAGCTATTTTTTTGAAGATTCAGTTTACTTTTTGGTATCTCCAAGCCACTTTTCTCTGCTACTACCAGCTGCAGAAAACCAAAAGGAGACTGTACCTCTTTAAAATGAAGAAACTTATCAACTGCTCTACCATTACCATCTGTCTTAAACATTGTCAGTTCTCTACCATTTTGCATTATGTAAAACTCAGGGAAGTGTTTTCCAATCTCTCCTGCAAATTTGTCATAACTATGCATTTTGTCTTGTTCATTTTCAAATTCAGTTTGTTTTTTAAGTCTTGCTTCACTTGTCACTGTTTTAGTTAACCTAGGAGCTGACGTAAGTTGTTTGAGGCAAGACTTGGGTACACCTTTAAAAACTGTAGGAGGCCCAGCTGGTCGTTTTCCTCCCCGAACTGTGACCCAATCGCAGTCGAAGTGTGATGCACAAATCCATAGTTTCGACCTGTCTCTCAAACTTTCTGGGCTATTTGGCATAGCACTAATCCATGCATGTCGTTCTTGTTCTTCATTCGGGAAACACACCATAGGACTGTATGGCTCTCCCCTGTAGTTTCCACGACAATTGAATGCAGCACATCTTTTCGGCATTGTTCCTGTAAAGCAAAAAAACAAGAATAGTTGTAAAATGGTTATCAGTACATTTCAAAGCAACCCGTTGACATCAGCTCAATTCTAATATTTATCAGCTAAATAAGTTGTTAACACAGATCCTTTTGTGACTGGTAAGTATTTATAAGAAAATTACTTACAATAAGCTAAGAGATAACGAACAACAGAACAAAAATGTGTTGCCTCTAACGTGTCTCGTGGGTGACTGGCGTCTGGCATCGTCCTGGGCTGTTCGTTTTCTGGCGAGACATTATGTCACCAATATGGCGGGGATATGGACGATTGCGTGTGAAATTACATACATTTATATGTGAAGTTGTGTTTGTGTACATATTTTTGTGGAAAGTCGGAGAGACCACTGCTTTCATGATACTGCTTTTAAGCAATGGACCCAAGTTTCAAACTCCGAGAGTGCTCGTTTCCAGTCCTTATGTAAAGGGGTCTATGGCTTCAAGAGACAACTTAAGACTTTTCTCTTTGAGAGAAGCTATGGTCTTGAGAGAGGTGTCATGACAGATGGCTATAGAGTTTAGGCTGTTTTGCCACTGCTAGTGATTGTTAAATGTGTGTTGTATATAAGCCTTCTTTTGATGCATTGATTTTGTTCTTTTTTCTTTCTCTTTCCGAGCGCTAGTGAATTCTTCGGAAAAATTGGCGCTTATGAGAAATAAGTAACATGCTTATTATTATTATTATTATATGCTCTAGCACTTTTTGATATACAGAGGTTAGGGTTCACGAATAATTTATGAATTTTGATATAGTTTTTTATTTTAGTTTCCTCCCTAGACCTCCATTAACCCTTAATTAGCGGCGAGCAACATAAGTCGAGTTAAATAAAGCTGGACTATGTGGCGGCGCTCGACATAGGTCATGTGGCAATTTCAGCACATAATGTTGCTGAGAGAGAGAGACAAGTGGTGGCAGGAGAGTAGCGAGCGTATGACTGCTCCAGACCACCGCGGCGAACCTACTGACACGAATCCCACCTCCTCCCTCCCTCTCTCACTCGCTATATACGGAATTGTATGGGGAAAGTGCCTAATTACATGCTTTTTGCATTCGCGTTGCACGGTTATTGCAAGAAAACTAGCCATCATAAAAGGATCATTATGGTGTCATTCTAAAGCTCTGTTTATGCCCTTTCAGGGATAGATACTTGTTTTACGTTCTGGGTCTTATTTAGGCATGAAAATGATCACGTAAACAGCCCTATTTTGGCTAAAAACACCCCGCTGGGCGGTACATATAAATAAACCGCATAGGCCGCTCGTAAGGTGTTAAGCTTAAAAAAATACCCCCAAGACCCTCTTTAATTTATTTGTGGATTTTTCGGTATTAACACCTTATTAGCGGGCTAGGCGGTCTAGCGGACCGTAGCGCCCAGCGGGGTGTTTTTACCCTAAATAGGGTTGTTTACGTGATCATTTTCATGCCTAAGTAAGACCCAGAGCATAAAACAAGTATCTATCCCTGAAAGGGCGTAAACAGAGCTTTCCAATGACACCCGAACCATCCTTGTACGACCGCTGGTTCTCTTGCAACGATCGTGCAACACGAGTGCAAAAACCCTGTAATTAGGTAATTTCCCTACATAATTCCCTGTGTAGCGAGTGAGAGAAGGGAGGGAAGGGTGGGAGGCACCTCAGTTGGTCCACCGCGGTGTTCGTGAGCAGTCATAGGGTTGCTAGGCTCCTCACACCGCTCAGCTCTCTCTCTCAGCAACATTACGTGCTGAAAATGGCGCACGACATAAGTTGTGAAACGCCACTTAGTCCAAATTTATTTCACACGACATAAGTTGCGCGCCGCCAATTATGGGTTAATATGCCCCGGCCGATTCCTTCTAAATTGCAGGCTCGATATCGCTAGCCAGTAAATAATCGACACCTAAATGGCCCAAAACGTCTTAAACTTATACAGTTAAGGGTGGATGGTGGATTTGTCTTGCCCCCCTTCTCCCTCATGCTAAGCCCCATTGGATTTCATATTTTAAGACGTTCGACTTGTAGTTTGGCGATTTTAATTCTTTTTGACCCATTTCTTTGTCAATATTCAGACCTTTCGTTCTATTCAGGTGTCGATTTGTTTCTGGCGAACGATGGCCAGCCTGTATATGTACAAATTTATCTTGAAGGGGGTTCTTGGGGTGTTTATTTTAAGATTGATGGAGGTCTTGGGAGGAAACTAAAAAATAATAATAATAATAATAATAATAAAAACAAAAACAAGTAAGACAGTAATTACATAAGCAAATATATACGCTCATCCCCCCTTATAATTGTTCCTTTGTTTTTACGGTCACAGAACAGGCAGCAAAATTGCCAACATAATAACGAAAATTTAACAGACACAAACCGAAAGGGGGACTTCTCTGGACCCCCTTCTCCCTCATGTTTAGCCCCATTAGTTCGGCGATTTTAATAATATCGTCTGAAGGTAGCTAGACTAAAACGTAATAAGGGGTCGCCTGATTCAATGGGCTTACAATTAGTAGGGTAGCCAAAATTAGTCAACCAGATGAATGATTAGCTCTTCCTGTTGTGTACTAATTACCCTCGTGGTTAACCCCTTTACTATTATGACGTTCTTTCTTGCTACATTATAACTAACATTACACGATTTTGTTCTGCTTTGGAAGGCCCACTAGGAATGAAAGGGTTACTATTTATCCTGATTAACCTTTTCACTAATTTAAGATCCTTCCCAAACTGAATAGAATCGTTTAATGAAAGCCAGACTATGTAAATGAGTGTGTCCTGGAATACTGAAAAGGTTAATTAGTATATTTATATACAGGTGTGAGTGAGCTTGTTTATTCAACGTGTCTCCATTTAATTTGTTTTTTGTATGGGGATGACTATGTTGAAATGACAGCCAATGAACTGCTATATGTCACGGGTAAAGAGAGGGGACATACTCACACACACACATACATACACACACACACACAACAACATACATACACACACACGCACTCACTCATATACACACACAGACACATATACATACACACACTCAGTAAGTCACTCACTCACACACACACACACACACCAGACGAACTAGATATGCAACCAGAAAATGCAACTTGTATAATTAACCATGTCGCCTTGCTACTCTGCCTCCTCCTTAATTCGACTTAAAAAGGGGGTTGGTTTCCCACCTTCAGACAACTCACTAACACAATGAGGCCCAACCTCACCAAAACAGTCAGAGGTCAACATAAAAACACGGGGAGCTGCAGAGCGTCGATTGGCCCACACCCAACAAATCTCCATCACACCCAACCCATCTTGTCCATATGCCTATCTAATTTTATCTTAAAGCTCTCTATCGTTTTTTAATCCAATATAGCACTTGGTACCCTATACCACCTATCTACAACTATGTTACTAAACCAATATTTGCCTATATCTTTTCTGAAACGAAATTGATCTAGTTTGAAACCATTTGTTCGAGTTCTTTCGCTATCACTGAACTTTAGTACATCTTTCATGTCCCCTTTATTAATCCCACTAACCCACTTGTACACCTCTATCATATCCCCTCTAACTCTGCGTCTCTCTACCGAATATAAGCCAAATTTCTTCAACCTTTCTTCATATGGAAGATTTCTAATATTATGACAGCACCAACCTCCCTGCCTTCCTCCCATCCCCTTCCCACCCAGTAACTGTTCAAGAATATGAAGTGGCCCAAAAGCTTTCCAGTTTCAAATAAAAAAGATCAACAACCCCAGTAGACATACTCGTGAAGATATGCAAATAATTTGTGGTTGAATTTGCCACCCCCTTTGCTCAATAACTAATGCCTCCTTAAGGCAAAATATATGGCCTGCAGACTGGAAAACTTCATACGTCACTCCCATTCCCAAATCCCCCTCCCAACATTCTCTTAACCCTTAATTAGCGGCGAGCAACATAAGTCGAGTTAAATAAAGCTGGACTATGTGGCGGCGCTCGACATAGGTCGTGTGGCAATTTCAGCACGTAATGTTGCTGAGAGAGAGAGACAAGTGGTGGCAGGAGAGTAGCGAGCGTATGACTGCTCCAGACCACCGCGGCGAACCTACTGACACGAAACCCACCTCCTCCCTCCCTCTCTCACTCGCTATATACGGAATTGTATGGGGAAAGTGCCTAATTACATGCTTTTTGCACTCGCGTTGCACGGTTATTGCAAGAAAACTAGCCATCATAAAAGGATCGTTATGGTGTCATTCGAAAGCTCTGTTTATGCCCTTTCAGGGATAGATACTTGTTTTACGTTCTGGGTCTTATTTAGGCATGAAAATGATCACGTAAACAGCCCTATTTTGGCTAAAAACACCCCGCTGGGCGGTACATATAAATAAACCGCATAGGCCGCTCGTAAGGTGTTAACACCTTACGAGCGGCCTATGCGGTTTATTTATATGTACCGCCCAGCGGGGTGTTTTTAGCCAAAATAGGGCTGTTTACGTGATCATTTTCATGCCTAAATAAGACCCAGAACGTAAAACAAGTACCTATCCCTGAAAGGGCATAAACAGAGCTTTCGAATGACACCATAACGATCCTTGTATGATGGATAGTTTTCTTGCAATAACCGTGCAACGCGAGTGCAAAAAGCAGGTAATTCGGTACTTTCAGTACATAATTGAGTATGTAGCGAGTGAGAGAGGGAGGAGGGAGCTGAGATTTGTGTCAGTAGGTTCGCCGCGGTGGTCTGGAGCAGTCATACGCTCGCTAGTCTCCTGCCACCACTTGTCTCTCTCTCTCAGCCACATTACGTGCTGAAATTGCCACTCGAGTTATGTCGAGCGCCGCCACATAGTCCAGCTTTATTTAACTCGACTTATGTTGCTCGCCGCTAAATAAGGGTTAATGAACTTAGACCAGTTGCCATAACGCCGATCTCTAGTCTAATCTGTAAGGACTTTGTATTCACCCGGGCTTACTCACAATTCCTTCGTTTAATAGATCCCCAACAGTTTGGCAACATAGAAACCTCCTCCATCACTCACTGTCTTATTAGATTCCTAAATTATATTTACACAAATCTTGAGAAGAGAAAGACATCCCTCGCACTTGCGTTTATTGACTTCAGGAAAGCATTTGACCTTGTTGACCACACCCCATCATCATCAACAAGGCCATAAAGATGGGTCTATATCCTACCCTGGTTGCATGGTTAACCGACTTCCTCAGCAACAGACGTCAAGCAGTGCGCTACCAGAGCTCCGTCTCCACCTTCCAAGACCTTACATGTGGGGTACCACAGGACACAATATAGGGCCTCTATGCTTCCTCATCTTGATCCCCTAGAGGACACTCCATTCCACTGAAAGTACGTGGACGACTCGACAGTCGGCATTACTGTCGATAACACCTCCCCTAACTATGACCCCCTACAAGACATCTTCGACCATCTTCAAGCCTGGACCACAGAAAATCATGTGACCATCAAATGTGACAAGACAGTGATGACACACATTAGCACTTCCATGACTAAGGTTCCTCCACCCACTGTCACAATTGGTCCTCGTCCCCTTCAGCTTGTTGAGTCCACCAAACCTATCGGAATCACTGTGGGCAACAAGCTGAACTGGAAAAACATGTGACTACCAGTCAGGACCGCCACATCCAGACTGTTCACATTGAGGCGGCTGAGATCCTTGGGGGCACCGAAGAATGAACTGAAGAGTATATATAACATCTTCTTACTCCCTAAGCTCACCTATGCCTCTCCCGCCTGGTCTTCCTCTCTAACCCTGACACAGCAATGTAAATTGGAGAGAGTGCAGAGGAGGGCATGCAGGATCATCCTAGGTAAGAGGAAGCTCTCCCCACCCTTAGCCTACCTGTACTTTCAGCCCACCACTACATCACGCTCAAGCAGATCGCATCTAAGCTGCTTGTTCACCCACGACATAAAAACTTACTTCCACCAGATCAACACGTGTAGTTCGTTGCTATAATACACTCCAACAAATAAGGGCAAGAACTGACAGGCTTAAAAATAGTCCTGTCCCAACAATTATAAATATCACTAATAGTATGTAATAATTGCCTGTCATAACATAATTATATACGCACCCAACTTTAGCAATTACTGCATACGTTTTTGTGCGCGTATATTTGTGTACATATTTTTGTTCTTTTCTATGTGAGTGAGGGAGGCAAAAGGCAGAACTGCCTATAGCGAGTGCCTCCCCCATAGTTGAAAGAGTGACAGGGCCAAAATCAAGGGACGTTCGAGCCAAAATGCCTGGACACACAGAGTTTGAAGCAATTTAAGTCATAGGAAGAGGGAAAAACTGATTCTGGGAGAGAGTTCCAGAGCTCAGCTGTTGAATAGAAGCAAGTTTGAGAGTAACGTTTCACTCTTGGGTTGGAGAGTTGCACAGAGTAGGGGTGGGATTGTGTTGCAAGACAGGTACCACGTGCCCTATGTAAACGAGGTGGTATACACTGGGAAAGCTCTGAGGAACACTGATTATTATAGTAGCGATAGAATAGCTAGAGAGATGCAACATTGTGGCGGAGAGAGAGAGATTGCAGAGAGTTGGTGAGTGGACGGGAGTTAATGATACGAAAGGCCTTCCTTTCAAATTTGTCTAGGAGAGCGGTGTCAGATGAACCTCCCCTCGCATAGGGGAGGTGTGGTGGAGTGGTCTTGCCACTGGCCTGGTAATCCAAAGGTCCCGGGTTCAAATCCCGATGTATCAATGGGAAGATATTATTGGGATGGAATTTGTGCTGTACCTAGTATCAGTGCATTACCACAAAGCCCACCGAAACGTCAATAAAATACCCTCATTGTTCCCTGATTAAATAGCACTGTATGAATATTCCCATATTCAAAATATGCTATAGGGGTGCAATGCCTGGTGAGTTATCTTCTCAACAGGTGGCGTTGTGTGTGTGTAAGTGTGAGAGTCCGAGTGTAGGGGGTAAGACAGTGAAGCACGGGAACGAGCTGGCTTCAGAGATGGGGTTGTTTCGGGCCATGAGTGAGCACCGTGCCTCATGTGAAGGCAAGATGGCAGGTGCTCGTTGTACTCTACATGCTTCACATGTCTCACTCCCTAGACTGGAACAAGACCTCACGGGCTTCACTGTTCATTGTAAAGTGGTGAATGTTAAGGCTCTCAGCCTATGCCCGAGAGGAAGTAAGTTGGAATATAGAACAAAAATAAAAATAAAATAAAATAAAAAACATGCGAACATGTGTATGTGTATGTATATATATGTGTGTATGTATGTGTATATATGTATATGTATATGTGTATCTACTGAATATGTGTGTGTATATGTATTTGTGTATGTATATATGTGTACCCCACAAAATTACCTGGACCTCGGCCTGTTACTCTTTCTATTGATTTCTGCAACATTCGCAGACTTTCCTCTAACTTTCACTCTGTTGAACACCATCTCTCCTCCTACAAACCTGATCTTCTCTTCCTCACCGAAACTCAGGTGTCGTCAGCAACATCCAGCAGCCCCTTCTCTGTATCCTCCTACTTTCTCTATCCTAGTTTCAAAACCAAAGGCGGATGTTGTGCATATGTGCACAACAAACTCACTTGCTCTCGTGTTCCCGATTTCGACTCCTCTGAATTCTCAACTTTATGGCTCAAACTTACCTGTCATTCTCTTACTAAATATTTCTATGCTGTCTATCTTTCCCCTAACTCTAAGAACTTTCTCAAATTCTTTGACT
The DNA here is from genome assembly GCA_032716605.1 of Paralithodes platypus. Classification (NCBI taxonomy): domain Eukaryota; kingdom Metazoa; phylum Arthropoda; class Malacostraca; order Decapoda; family Lithodidae; genus Paralithodes; species Paralithodes platypus. The sequence continues at coordinate 26,286,375 of CM064543.1, read as the reverse complement.
ATTTAAACTCTACAGTGGAACACATTCTATCCATTTCTCCTTTCTCAGAAATCTCCATTTTAGGAGATTTCAACGTTCACCACCGCCAATGGCTCTCCTCTCACACTACTGACCCAGCTGGTGAACAAGCCTACGTCTTTTCTATCCTAAATGACCTAGAGCAGTTAGTTCAGCAACCCACCCGTATCCCAGATTGCATCGGAGATCGGCCCAACATTCTTGACTTGTTTCTAACTTCTAACCCTTCTTCTTATACTGTTGATATTTTCTCTCCTTTGGGCTCCTCCGACCATAAACTTATCTCTGTCACATGTCCTATCTCTCCAGTACGGCCACCCGATCCTCCTAGCCGGCGGCGCTTGTGGCACTTCGGCGCTGCCAACTGGGAGGCTCTCCGGCAGTACTTCTTTGATTTCCTATGGAATGATTTCTGCTTCTGTGGCCGGGAACCCTCGGAGAATTCTGAACGCATTACCGAGGTAATCCTATCGGGCATGGAAGCATACATTCCATTCACTTTCTCTCAGACTAATGCTAAAAAATCTTGGTTTACTCACGCCTGTCCTACTGCTGTCCACTATAAGTAGGAAGCATTCAAACGGTACCGACGCCTTAAAACTCAAGACTCTCATTCTTCCTAAGTTTCTGCCCGGAATCAAGCCAAATCTGTTCTTCGACTTGCCAAACACTCTTTCATCAATAATAAATGCATTGAACTATCCAACTCTAGCTCTTCCCAAGCTTTCTGGCATCTAGCCAAAAACCTCTCCAACAATTTCTCTTCCTCGTCTTTCCCTCCCCTTTTCCACTCTGATGGCACAACCATCACTTCTTCCTCTGACAAAGCTAAACTCTTCGCTTAAACTTTTGCTAGAAACTCAACCTTGGATGATTCTGGTGCTATTCCTCCCTCTCCACCCTCCTCTCTCTTACTTATACCTAATATCCTGATCTCTTCTAAAGATGTACTTTCTACCCTCTCTGGCCTTAATACTAATAAGGCGTACGGTCCGGACGGTGTTCCTCCTGTTGTTCTCAAAAGCTGTGCTTCCGTGCTAACTCCCTGCCTATGCAACCTCTTTCGTCTCTGTCTATCCTCTAACGTCTTCCCTTCATGCTGGAAATTTGCTCACATTCAACCTGTCCCAAAGAAGGGTGACCGCTCTCAACCCTCTAAGTATCGTCCAATTGCTCTCATCTCTTGTCTTTCTAAAGTTTTTGAAACTATTCTTGCTTCCAAATTTCTTAAGCATTTCTCTTCTCATAATCTGCTCTCAGATCGCCAGTATGGCTTCCTTAAGGGTCGCTCTACTGGTGATCTTCTTTCATATCTTACTAACTCTTGGTCATCCTTCTTTCGGGAATTCGGTGAGACTTTTTCTATTGCACTAGACATATCGAAAGCCTTCAATAGAGTCTGGCACAAATCTTTAATTTCTAAACTACCCTCCTTCAGTTTCTATCTCTCCATCTGTGCCTTTGTCTCTAATTTCCTTTCCGGCCGTTCCATAGCCGCGGTTGTGAACGGCCATTGTTCACTTCCTCACCCTATAAACTCCGGTGTTCCTCTGGGCTCTGTCCTATCTCCTATTCTCTTTCTATTTTTTATAATTTATCTCCTTAACTGTACCTCAATTGCCATCCATTCATACGCAGACGACTCAACCTTACACTACTCTATTAGTTTTTCAGAACGCCCCAGCCAGCAATCCCTCAATGACAAACGTAATGAAGCCACAGAACTTTTAAATTCTGATCTAAATACTATCTCCAATTGGGGCAGAGAAAACCTTGTTACCTTTAATGCTTCCAAAACCCAATTTCTCCATCTATCTACCCGTCAGGATCTCCCAGCGGACTATCCCTTATTCTTCAACAATACAAAAATCAATCCTTCATCTGCTCTCAATATTCTTGGTGTCTCTTTTTCTTCTGCTCTCAGTTGGAAGGACCATAATACCAGTCTTGCTAAGGCAGCCTCCCAGAAGCTGGGTGTGCTCAACCACCTTAGGGGGTTCTTTTTCCCCTGCACAGCTTCTTGCTCTGTACAGAAGCATAGTGCGTCCTTGTATTGAGTATTGTTCACATGTGTGGGGAGGGTCCTCTCACACCGCTCTCCTAGACAAAGTTCAAAGGAAGGCCTTTTGTATCATTAACTCCCATCCACTCACTAACTCTCTGCAATCTCTCTCTGTCCACCGCAATGTTGCATCTCTCTCGCTATTCTATCGCTACTATAATAGTCAGTGTTCTTCAGACCTTTCTCAGTGTATACCACCTCCTTTACGTAGGGCACGTGGTACCCGTCTTGCAACTCAATCCCACCCCTACTCTGTGCAACTCTCCAACCCAAGAGTGAAACGTTACTCTCAAACTTTCTTCTACTCAACAGCTGAGCTCTGGAACTCTCTCCCAGAAGCAGTCTTTCCCTCTTCCTATGACTTAAATTGCTTCAAACTCAGTGTGTCCAGGCATTTTGGCTCGAATATCCCTTGATTTTGGCCCTGTCACTCTTTCAACTATGGGGGAGGCACTCGCTATCGGCAGTTCTGCCTTTTGCCTCCCTCAATCACATAGAACAAAAATATATATATAGTGCCAGTGGTTCGAGCCCGGCTGAGAGTATCAAATATATATATATACATATATGTGTGTAAATATATATTACTATATGTATATGTATGTGTGTGTATATGTACTGTCAATGGTTTGAGCCCGGCTGAGAGTATAAAATATATATTATGTATATATACGTGTATTTGTATTATTTTGTGTATATGTTGTTATGTTGTGGACGAGGTGAAATGACACAAACAATAGGCTAAACTTAAATTCAAGACTGATTTCATCCTTCACCTCAAAAAATCCAGGTTCAAGGAAACTAGAATAAATTAATGTTGGTTTAATTAAATTAAGTATTAGAATATACAAATAAAACCAAGACTCTTCAGGACGAGTTAAGATTATACTGTATAATGCACTAAGATTTGGCTTAACAGTAAAAGAGTAATTCACCAAAATATGCAAGTGAAAAATAAATAAGTATATGTAATGTCTTTACTGAAGCAAAACAATATTTGAAAGTTAAAACACAAGAATCACTATTTGCTCAAGATCACTGAAAATGGTTAATATATGTTTAATCACTTAAGAAAATGCACAAAATATATTAATATAAGCAATACAAGTAATTAATACAATTATTTAAATGAGAAATAAGCGCTAAAATATCACTGGAGAAAATATTCCGTCTGAAATTACAATAATATGATGTAACTAAATTAAAAGTGTTCAAATTTACAAACTTGGAAACTTATCACAAATTAATTCAATGCTTTACACTTATAGTAATAATAATAAAAGCAATCCAGAGGAAATAACGAAATAATATTAATTCACAGTCAACTTAATAACAATTAAGTGATCACTAGATTATGAATGATTTAGCAATTGGCCTACATATGAAATAGCACTGAAATATATGTAATATGATATAGGCTAACAATAATAATACTAAATACACGATTATATCCAATGTACTCAACACTCAGGAACACAGGTAATGATTGCAGGTTGCATAGCCTATATCTTTTGATGGTAGCCAGAGCACTATATCACAACACTAGGTATAAATTACTATGTACAAGCAGGAGAGAGAGGGGCAAACAAGATGCTAAGGTCAGCTGGTCAAGAGTCCCCGAATGAGAGGAGGGGCGAGCTTATATAGACCTCACAGTCGCCAGAACTTTCGACAAGCTCCGCAAGCACACCAGACATACTGCCGCCACGCGTCTAGAGATTCGGTACGAGATATGAACAAGTGAATGACATAATCTCCACTCACTCATACGTATCAAGTGACTTTCTCTACAATGCGTATAATTATTAACCATATCACTATTGTACTTATTTTATTTATATATTATTTTAGCTCACATTACATAACAATGTGTATGTACATATATATATAATTATATAAGAACGAGTAATTTGCTTACTAGTGCATTTATTGTTATCAATCTGTTATATTATTATTTTTCTTTTTTATCATTACTGATTATTAATATTATCACTATTGTTCGTGTAACATCATGCATGTGTTTCCACCCTTAACATACAGAATGTCCAGCTTTTCTACATTTCGCGTTTTTACACACACACACACACACACACACACAGCTATATAAAAGCATGTCCTATATACTATAATTCCCCCAGGCTTTTTCCACTTTTTTCCATCCCTCATTTTATCTCTCCCGAGGATTGACCTCCCATTATAAGAGTTACCTGACCCCACCTGCATAGCCACACAAGCCGTTTCCACTTTTATCCTTTTCATTCCCTCATTTGACCTCTCCTGAGGTTTGATCTTCCATTATAAGCTTTACCTGACCCCACCTGCACAGCCACACAAGCTGTATCAACTTTGACCCTTTTTGTATCTCTCCTTTGGATTGACCTCTCATTATAAGCCTTACCTGACCCCACCTGCACAGTATTGCATGTATGTATGCATGTATTTTTTCATATGTGAGCGTGTATGTTTTTTTTTTTGTTTTTTTTTTTTCTATGTGATTGAGGGAGGCAAAAGGCATAACTGCCTATAGCGAGTGCCTCCCCCATAGTTGAAAGAGTGACAGGGCCAAAATCAAGGGACGTTCGAGCCAAAATGCCTGGACACACGGAGTTTGAAGCAATTTAAGTCATAGGAAGAGGGAAAGACTGATTCTGGGAGAGAGTTCCAGAGCTCAGATGTTGAGTAGAAGAAAGTTTGAGAGTAACGTTTCACTCTTGGGTTGGAGAGTTGCTCAGAGTAGGGGTGGGATTGAGTTGCAAGACGGGTACCACGTGCCCTACGTAAAGGAGGTGGTATGCACTGGGATAGCTCTGAGGAACACTGATTATTATAGTAGCGATAGAATAGCGATAGAGATGCAACATTGCGGCGGAGAGAGAGAGATTGCAGAGAGTTGGAGAGTGGACGGGAGTTAATGATACGAAAGGCCTTCCTTTCAACTTTGTCTAGGAGAGCGGTGTGAGAGGAACCTTCCCACACATGTGAACAATACTCAATACAAGGGCGCACTATGCCCCTGTACAGAGCAAGAAGCTGTGCAGGGGAAAAGAACCCCCTAAGGAGGTTGAGCACACCCAGCTTCTGGGAGGCTGCCTTAGCAAGACTGGTAATATGGTCCTTCCAAATGAGAGCAGAAGAAAAAAAGACACCAAGAATATTGAGAGAAGATGAAGGGTTGATTTTTGTATTGTTGAAGAATAAGGGATAGTCCGCTGGGAGATCCTGACGGGTAGATAGATGGAGAAATTGGGTTTTGGAAGCATTAAAGTTAACAAGGTTTTCTCTGCCCCAATTGGAAATAGTATTTAGATCAGAATTTAAGAGTTCTATGGCTTCATTTCGTTTGTCGTTGAGAGATTGCTGGCTGGGGCGATCTGAAAAACTAATGGAGTAGTGTAAGGTTGAGTCGTCTGCGTATGAATGGATGGGAATTAAGGTACAGTTAAGGAGATCATTTAAAAAAAATTAGAAAGAGAATAGGAGATAGGACAGAGCCCTGAGGAACACCGGAGTTTATAGGGTGAGGAAGTGAACAATGGCCGTCCACAACCGCAGCTATGGAACGGCCAGAAAGGAAATTAGAGACAAAGGCACAGATGGAGGGATAGAAACCGAAGGAGGGTAGTTTAGAAATTAAAGATTTATGCCAGACTCTATCGAAGGCTTTCGATATGTCTAGTGCAATAGAAAAAGTCTCACTGAAGTCCCGAAAGGAGGATGACCAAGAGTTAGTAAGATATGAAAGAATATCACCAGTAGAGCGACCCTTAAGGAAGCCATACTGGCGATCTGAGAGCAGATTATGAGAAGAGAAATGCTTAAGAAATTTGGAAGCAAGAATAGTTTCAAAAACTTTAGAAAGACAAGAGATAAGAGCAATTGGACGATAGTTGGAGGGTTGAGAGCGGTCACCCTTCTTTGGGACAGGTTGAATGTGAGCAAACTTCCAGCATGAAGGGAAGACGTTAGAGGATAGAGAGAGACGAAAGAGTTTGCCTAGGCAGGGAGTCAGCACGGAAGCACAGTTTTTGAGAACAACAGGAGGAACACCGTCCGGACCGTACGCCTTATTAGTGTTAAGCCCAGAGAGGGTAGAAAGTACATCTTTAGAAGAGATCAGGATATTAGGCATAAGTAAGAGAGAGGAGGGCGGAGAGGGAGGAATAGCACCGGAATCATCCAAGGTGGAGTTTCTAGCAAAAGTTTGAGCGAGGAGTTTAGCTTTGTCAGAGGAAGAAGTGATGGTTGTGCCATCAGAGTGGGAAAGGGGAGGGAAAGACGAGGAAGAGAAATTGTTGGAGAGGTTTTTGGCTAGATGCCAGAAAGCTTGGGAAGAGCTAGAGTTGGATAGTTCAGTGCATTTATTATTGATGAAAGAGTGTTTGGGAAGTCGAAGAACAGATTTGGCTTGATTCCGGGCAGAAACATATGAAGAATGAGAGTCTTGAGTTTTAAGGCGTCGGTACCGTTTGAATGCTTCCTCCTTATTGCGGACAGCAGTAGAACAGGCGTGAGTAAACCAAGATTTTTTAGCATTAGTCTGAGAGACTAATGTGTGCATGTGTGCATATACTGTATCGATAAATACCAAAACACTTGTATGTGTGTTCAGACATTAGGTTAAGCATACACCATAATAATGTACTGATAGGTATGAGTTTGTGAGCATACAACATATTTATATCACTTACTATCTATCTATCTATTGCTTGACACCGTGATCCCTGAAGGGGTGGCCACGAACGAACGGCCCCCATGCACCTCTGTGCCCAGTCAGTCGACGCCCATCATCCCAACCAGCACCACCTTCATCCATATACTTCCTCACTCCATCCTTCCACCTCTCTTTCGGTTTACATTTCCCTCTCTGTCCTTCCACCTCGCTCTCGTACACCCTCTTAGTCATTCTCTCGCTTCCCATACGCTCCATGAGGCCGAACCATCTCAAGGTGTTCCTTTTCACATTTTCCAGCACATCTACCTCCACACCACACCTACTTCTTACTTCCTCATTCGGCTGTCTATCCCTCTATGTAACTCCGCACGCAGTTCTTAAGTAACTAATTTCCACCTCTCTCACTCTTGGTCTGAGTCTCTCCACCAACGTCCATGCTTCGCTTCACAAGTCAGTGTCGGGATTACCACATGTCATGTTGTTACTACTTTCAGCGTTCCTACAACCCTGTTCCCCTGTTGCACCCTCTTACACTCATGGTTAATTTCAGATCATTTGTACTTTACACTTGCAATCGTTATCTTTATTGTAATTATTTCAATTTATATAATACTCACACATTGTAAGTTGAGTTTAGCATTTTCATATCTATATTTCTCAAGTACATCCACTAAATTGTAAAATGTGTATTATTAGCTCATCGGGCTGCCATATTCTTTAACTCGGCAATGGCGCGCCATTGGTTTTCAATAGTGCCCGCCAAGCGAGCATATTATGGCTCATTCCCGCCTATAATCATCATTATCCGATAAATATTGTTATTACTTATTCATATGCGCCTATTTTACGTTTAACTCGTAAAGTGCTAAGCTCCTGTAGTATACACCATACCCCCAGGCGAAATTATTCTGAATCATTCTTCACTAAAATCGTTGCTTTACCATATATATAATTAATACTTATCCATATGCGCCTATTTTACATTTAATATGAACATATGAACATGGGAAAACAATAAAACAAGTGGTAACAGCAATTGGCTGGTGAAAATTGTATATTTTAGCCCCGCGGTCGTAATCTGGCCCACACCGGCGAGACGGGCACACCCTCCCTCTCCCGTGTCTTGCTTGGCACTGAGAGACTAGGGTTGGACTCAGACTGGCTTGGAGGGTTGGAGTTACACTCCTCCACCCTCCTCCGTCCCTCCCACTTGTCCTTCCACGAAAATACTTGATAAATATCGGGAATAATAGAGAAAATACTTGATAATTGAGAAGGGGGTAAAAAGGGGAGGAGGGGGGGGGGGGGCACATGTGTAGGAGTGGTAGCAAGTAATGGATGGAAATTATCCCACACAAATTGTTTTTTCTTTTAGTGCCACTGGGGTGTTTTACATTTTTTTGTTTAGGCCTAGGATCTGATGAGTCTTCCTGCAGCCGCCCAGTAGGACTTCTTAAGAGTCTTCCCGTAGGTGCCGGGTTAATATGAAGATATCAACATGTAACAGCAATAAAACAAGTGGGAATAGAATTTGGAGGGTGAAAAAGACAAATTATTCCCGACCCTCCAGTCATGTGGTGAGAGGCGCATGAGAGATACACCCTCCTAATTCAAGGACTGAAGCCAGACTGAAGTCTCTCTCTTGCCACAGTCTTTATATGCGTCCCAGATGACCTTGAAACTGGGTGGGAGACATTAGCGCGGTAAATAAACCGATAGACAAGGGAATAAGAGGAAAAATAGGTGATAATTGAAGGGAGGGGATGTGGGGGGATTGTGACACATGTGGAAGAATGATAGAATGTATGTAGAGGAATTATCTCACTTAATCACATATTCCTCTGTTTCAAGTGCCACTGTGATCTATTAAAAGGCTTTTCATAGGCTTTGGATCTCAAGAGCCCCGTCGCCTTCGCCCAGTAAAACCTCTTTAGAGTCTCCTAGCCGTTCCTGGGTTAAATAAACCGTTTATTATTATTATTATAATTTTCTTACACACGCACACACACACTCTCTCTCTCTATATATATATATATATACTGTATATGTCAGAACCTCGAATTCTGAACGTCAACACATCCTTTGTGCTAATAAAGAATAATAAAGGTCCAAAAATAATACTTGCACTAATATACAGACCTCCAGCTCAATCAGTACAATCTGACTGAGAAATTTATGAGCAAATTGCAGACTTAAGTAACTCGCAAGATACCGTAATTTTTGGCGACTTCAAGGACCAAGTGGGGAGATAGTATTACTTCACACTCTGGACAAGACCTTTATGCAAACTTGCAAGAGAGTTCGTTATATCAATATGTTAGATCTCCAACCCGTGGAAATAATGTCCTTTACCTTGTACATTCAACAAAAGAAGAATTGATAGAATATTTGAATGTCGGTGATGAATTCAGTAACAGCGACCATCGTATGATGACTTTCAGTTTAAAGTTTACTAGTAACGAACCAAATAGCAGCCTCGAGAAAATCCCTATTTTCAAGCAAGCAAACTTTCGTAAACTTAGAGCAATGTTTAAAGAAACTGACTGGACCTTTCCAATTAACAAGAACGACATAAATACATCATGGGAATAATTCGCAAACACTTACCTAAAAGCAGTGCAAGACTGCATACCATTGAAAATACGGCATACAGGCCATTATGATTAGCCCAAATGGTGGAATAAAGATATTTCAAAACTGCCTGATAGCTAAAAAGATTGCTAATGATAGATTAAAATCCTCACAAAATGACGAGAGAACGGGTGATATTTGTAAAACTACGACGCAAAGCCAAAAAGTTAATTAAGCAAAGTAAAAAGACCCTGGAGTTACATGTTGCGAATCAAAGTAAAACAAACCCAAAAGAATTCTATAGTTACATCAGAAAAAAGAGAGTAGTTACTTTAACTGTTGGAGCGTTAGTCGATGAAAATGGAGAGTATACCAAAGACGAAGTACAAATGAGTAATGCCCTCAATACCTTCTTTTCATCAGTTTTTACAACAGAAGACCTCATTGATATCCCTACAGCATCGCCGATTCAGATAGATAATTCTGATATTCTAAACAATATCACCATTACAGAGGGAGAAGTATTGAAATGTGCAGATAAACTCAAGGTAAATAAAACGCCCGGACCTGATACAATCTCACCTAGAGTTCTAAAAGAAGCTAAGGATGAGCTCTCCAAACCACTGACATTGCTATTCAATATATTCTTGCCGTCTGGAACTATGCCTGATCAGGTAAAGCTAGCTAACATAACACCGATATTTTAAAAAGGCAGCAAACCCTACCCAGTAACTATCGTCCAATTAGCTTAACCTCAGTTGTATGTAAAATGCTAGACATGCTCATAAGAGACAGACTCATAAATCACTTAGAGGAAAATAACATACTTAAAAATACTCAACACTGCTTTCGTAACAAACGTTCCTGCTTAACAAACCTCTTGGACATCTTCCACGATATCCTCAACCTCTATGATGAGAGAAAAACTGTAGATATTATATACCTTGATTTTCAAAAGGCCTTTGACAAAGTTCCTCACAAACGTTTACTGCTAAAACTAAAAGTGCATGGAATACAAGATAAAGAATTTGCTCCGCGACAGAAAGCAAAGAGTAGACGTAAACGGTAAGGCATCTAAATGGACCAATGTAAGTAGCGGGGTACCCCAGGGATCGGTACTAGGACCAATTCTCTTTCTAATTTACATCAACGACATAGGTGAGGGTCTCACCTGTACAATCTCAAAGTTTGCTGACGATACAAAAATTGCAAATAGCGTACTCTCAAAAGAACAAGTTGACGATATGCAACACAATCTAGATAAGTTGTTATGTTGGGCCCAAATTTGGCAAATGAGTTTCAATGCGGATAAATGTAAAGTACTACATAGTGGATACTAAAATGAGAGAGCAAATTATTCGATGAATGGCACTCAGCTTAAGACTGTAGACATTGAAACCGATCTGGGAGTAACAATATCGAGTAACCTAAAACCGAGTGAACAATGTTCAGAAGTCGTTATGAAGGCAAACATAATAATTGGCTTTATAGGCAGGTCATTTCAGCATAAATCTAAAGAAGTTATCCTAACTCTTTACAATTTCTTACTCCACCCTCTTTTGGAATACTGCGTTCAATCCTGGTGCCCTTATTACGAAAAAGATATAGACAAGCTAGAATGAGTTCAACGAAGAGTTACCAAAATTATACCTAGCCTAAAGAACAAATCATACGAGGTGCGTCTTAGATAATTAAATCTATTTCCTTTAACCCAGCGCAGATTAAGAGGCGGCTTATTTCAAGTGTTCAAAATCATTTAAGGCATCGACAGTATGAACTGTAGTAAGTACTTCACTATCGACCAATCTAATTACATGCGGGGAAACGGTTTCAAAATTATTGTTAAATATTACAACTCACACGAATCTAAGAATTTCTTCTTCAATCGAGTTGTCAACTTGTGGAATGGGCTTCCCTGAGATGTTATTGACTGCAGCACCGTTGATTCTTATAAACTTCGCTTAAACAAATATCTTGCATCAAATCCATGACTGACTGCGTTTGTAAATGAATAACTTTATTTTATTTCCCCCTTCAGATTTACCAATGATTAATGCGTGTATAATTATATTACTAAGACGTTATTCTCTTTTTCCCAGATATACGAAAGATCACTTATAACTGTTATGTTACTAATTCATCTGTCCCCTACTAACTTCCAAATCCTGCCAAGGACATTAGTTCCAAGGCAGTAGTTCCCTTTCCAATTTTCCCTTACCACTCTAAACCACTGTTTGGACACTTGATCCTCAGTGTTTTGGAGGACAACCAGCCCAGAAGGTTCACTAGACCTGTTGTTGCTTGATTTCCTTTGTACTTCTCTCTTTCTCTCTCTCTCTATATATATATATATATATATACTGTAATTATATATATATATATATATATATATATATATATATATATATATATATATGGATGTGTGTGTGTGTGTGTGTGTGTGCGTGTGTGTGAGTGTGTGTGTGGGTGTACGTACACCGTACAGTATATATTACGTACACACACACACACATAATTATTGAGATGACGGTGTGACGCCTGCCAGCGTTGGCAGAATCGCCTCCCGGTAGCCACTAGCGCTCGCCAGGGCAGTGAAATGGGCTAAAGTCTATCTACAATGTTGTACTTTCTTTCTTGTGAATCGTCATGTCACAGGCAGTATAGAAGTGGTCTTTATTTTCGCCTGTGACAATGCATTATATTTTATATCATGAGTTGAATATAAGATGCATTGTTGTGTAGAGTTGAGAGGAAGAGCGAGCGAGCAGCGTGGGGGTAGTGAGTGTTGCTTTCCCGCCTCCTTCCTCCCTCCCGGAGGAGGCCCTCGCCCGCGTGGTCTTTCTCTCGGTTTTGATTGGCTGGTGGTTCCTGGCGCCTTCTGCAGGCCTGCTGCCTGGTGACGTAGCGGCCTGTGATTGGCCGACCACCATGCCTTTTTGTGATCCTGAGGGTCCCGAGGAGCTACCTTCCTCAGAGCTTGCCTGACCAGCATACCCTTCACACCTCCCTTGCTACCTGTCCCCGACTTCTACCTATAGAACACTTTCTCTCTCTCTCAACTTCTTACCTCTCATTCTTCCAATCTATTTAACATCATAACTCCCCTTTGGTTCTGCACGATTTCATACATCGGCCATCGTATTATATGCTGAAGCTCTCAGATATTCCATGTTTAGTTAGACATTTTTGAGGGGTTAACATTTTGTCTGTAGAGGTTCGACACACTCGTGGTGTCTCCCTACCTATTTCTTGGTTGTCTGCTGGGCTATTTAATGCTAGACTGGGGTAAGGCTACTGGTGTTGTGATTTCCGATGTGTACCAGGTTTTGTTGAACTTGTACAATCGCAACGGAAACGTGGGAAGCCTAGGTTGTCTTTCTGACTGTGTACCTTGTGAGTTTAGCACTGTGTTGCGAGTGAGGGTTTTTGCCTCTGCCACCCAACACTGTGATAACTCGTTTTGCTTTGACTTTGAGAGGGTCGCCAGGAGAGAACCAGATACTAGCGATCTGGATCTCTGAAGAGAGCACCCCGTCATTTAACGTAATTTGGCCGTACAGTCTTAAGGATCTCGCTAGGCTACGAGCTGCTTGCTCAGCCATTGTTTCCTAGCCTACGACATCCCAGCTAGACTTTATTCGCCTAGCAGACACCCGATTAGAATTATGAACTCTTATGTTATGTATGCAGCATTTTTATTCACGTTGATTGTAAGCCTTGGTTGTTGTTGAGTTGCACTACCCGAGCAGGCTTTTGCGTTGCCTAAGGAAGTATTTCTTTTGTTTGTTGGAGATAATACTATTGCGCATTTATTGTTAGTCCCGTGCCATTTAACACTGTATGTCCATACACTTGTCATATCTTGTTTTTGCTTTATATAACAGTTCAAAATCCGATTCGATCATCTTAAGCAGCATCAGACTTTCTTCAGAGGATTTCTGTTCGATGCTTTAGGACTTTCATTCACTTTCTTTAATATAGGAGTGACAGTTTATTATTGTTTAGAGTAACTTTAATTATACCTTCTTCTTGTTTGCATTAAATCATTCCAGTGATTTAATAAAGCTCTCTATCTTTTTCCTTGTATACATTATTAACGTAATTGTATGTTGTTGTGATCAGGCTGTATCAGAGATCATCAGCCTGTAGTAGTAGTGCATTTATACCGAGTTATAGGATACCCCGCTATCGCAGATTTAACTCTGGAGGGTATAGGTGTTTTTGTGCGCCGGCATTATAAGTTCGAGGGTTGGATCTAGTGTTACCGTTGTGGCTGTCTGCCTTTCTAGTCCAATGATTAAGAGCCCTTGTTTTATACGAGTCCCGGTCGTAACAAATGGCGACCTTGCTTAGGATTTTGTGAACTTAGAGAAATATTGCAGGAGTGTTGTGGTCATTTGTTTTTTTGTTTAAAGGAATATAGTGGACACGGATTTTGTTTGGCAAGTAGTATAACACTTAAGAGTCTTCAAGTATTTTTGAGTGAATAGTGCTACATGAGAGTTAGGTACATTTTTTTTTTTTATAAACGTTGAGAATTTTCGGTGGACACTATGTCAGACGACGGATCAGTGTACAGTGAGGACACAGTACGGGAAGCAGGCTCTGAGGTGCAGCAGCGGGGTTTGTTAGAAGGTATTAGAGTAATAACTAGTGAGGAGGATGCAAGGAAGTTTCTGGAGATACCTATTACTGTTAACCGGGTGGCGGGGATTGATCGGTATGGTCTCCAGTGTTTGGCTACGGTCATGGGGCATGTTAGCACTAGCAGCATGACGAGAAGTGACCTGGTGGCATGCGTGCTGGGTGGGGTGCGTGGATAACAGGGTGGAGCGGGTGCTTTGACACCTTCGGCCAAGCCCCCCCTCCGTTCTACTCCCACCGTGCTCTCTAGAACACCGGATCCGACGTTCCCGCAGGCCGATAGTCACTGGCAGCGTGGTTTGCCCCCGGGTGGATCACAGGGGGGGTCTCTAATTGTTGCATCTCCTCCTCCTCAAGGTTTAACTGCAGATATGATCTTCCAGCTTGAGATGGCTAAGATTCAGCAATGGCAGCGAGAGATTCAGGCTGAGGAGAGAAAGGCTGAGCTTCAGGTTGAGGCTACGAAGTACTGTGCAGACATAGATCTTGAGAAGTCGCGGGTGGAGTCGACAGGGCAGCGTCTCGGTTCTGGGAATCGAGGTCTTGATCAGTCTTTATCGCACCTTCTTCAGTTAGTCTGTGTATTTGATGAGTCAGGTGTCACCGAATTTTTCATGCGTTTTGAGAAGAAGTGCCGGGAGCACCAATGGCCCGAGGTTAAGTGGGCTTGTTAAGTGGGTTGTTTCCTCTAGGTTGGTTGGCAAAGGACTCAAGGCATATGATGCGTTGCCCTTGGAGTCTTGCGTAGATTATGAGGTATTGAAGGAGGCTGTCCTGCGGGCATATGAGTTACAACTAGAGACGTACAGATTGAAGTTCCGGGGTGTAACGAAGGGTCGTGAGTGCACCTTTCTTGAGCATGCCCGGGATCTGTCCGATGCATTTGGGAATTGGCTGAGATCGGAGAAGGCAACGACGTTTGATGAGATAAAACAGTTGATGCTTCTCGAGCAGTTCTTTAAGTGTACGGGCAGCGATCTGACGTTGAATCTTAAAGAAAAGAACCCGAAAACTCTTCAGGAGGCAGCTGAGATGGCTGACCGTAGGCTATCGCTGATTCGTGGGTGCGGGTCTGCACAACGGAACGATGCAGGTAACAAGGGGCGCAACACTCCACCCCCCCGAGTCAGTGATACAGCATATAACAATAACTACAAAAGCAATGATATTAATTCTGACCATAAACCTAATACCATCCCGTTTAAGAATGGTCAGGGCCCTTCCCCACCTCAAGGGAAGCCCAAGGGGGAGTTAGAGTGTTTTCATTGTCATGAGAAGGGGCATTTTGAAAGAGCCTGTCCAAGCAAGCTACCTAATGCAGTTGTGTCTTTGGCTCGCAACATTGGGGTGTCCCCGAAGTCGTCTGAGTTTGCCCGGGGTATAACGTCAGAGGCTGGGACACAGCCAGTGGAGAAGAATCCGGAAGGCTCGAACCCTGTCCGCGATGTCTTTTGCGACCATCGAGGGCGTGGCTGCGTGAAGTGGGCTGGTAAGAAGCATGGAGTTGAGCTGTTGCGAGACACGGGTGCCTCTCAGACTTTGATGAAGAACTTTACTGGTAGACCAATAAACGCGGCACGGGTGGTTGTGGTGCAAGGTATCAATGCTATCATGTCATACCCGTTGGTCAGGATGGAACTGGAGGTAGATTGGGTGACACGAGAGTTGGATGTTGGAATTGTGGAGAACTTGCCTGTTGGGGGCGTCGACCTCCTTCTTGGCAACGACTTTGCGGTGCCTACTTCTGAGGTTTCACCCTTAGTCGTTGCCGAGAAGCCGGCCGACGTGAGTAGGGAGGAACAGGAGTGGGTAGAGAAGTGTCATGTACAACCTATGGCTTGCGTTGTTACAAGATCTCTTGCATCCAAAGTGTCACAGCCTATTCCTCAGTCTTCTGATCAACGGAGGAACGGTTGGAAGAAGACGGCTAATGTTGGTAAGAGTTTGGAGAATTTAGTACCAGCAGCTCTTCTTGGCGACTCAGTATTGGCACCATTGTTGGAGTCTGGAGAAGCCCCAGGACCTGTCACAGCTAGTGAGGAGGTAGGGCAGGAAGAGACTCCGAGGCAGCAACGTTACACATAGAGAGAAAAAAGGGTTGCTCAGTTTGATATTGGGGGATGACTTGGGTTGCTTCGGAAGCATTTAGACAGGTTGGTTCCCTCAGATATTTGTAAACTGCAGTTGGAGGATCCGGAAGTTCAGAAGTGTGGTAATGGTGCTGTCGAGATCAAACACGATGACGGGGAAATATGTCATGTGAACCTGTTGGAGGAATTTGTGAGGCAACCACCTGAGCAGCCTACTGTCCCTGCGTTGGTCTGCAGCGGCCAAGGTGGAGAAGGAGAGGGGGGCAGTAGGCACAGGTGGAGGAGAGTAGGGATTGTCATGTCTCGGCGGAGCAGTGGGTGGGGGACACGAGTCTGGTGGCTGTGGAAGCGCTAGAGCACCTGCCTGAGCAGCAGTGTGCAGCGCTCCAGCACCAGCTCGGTTCATACCCCCTGGTCATGCCGAGCACCCGAGCCTCACAACTCAGGCGGTGCAAGATGTTCCGCGGGCAGGTCACGTGAATGTTGGGAGACCGTTAGCCTCGTTGTTTCGGTGGTTCAAGGTGGGCGAAGAGGCTTGGACATGGTTGTCAGGTCAGGGTCGACCCATGGCTGCCAAGGGTGGTGGTCAGAAGGAGGACATTGAGCAGATTGGTGAGGTTGGCTGTGGAGTGGATGTGCCCGGGCGTCGCATAGCTTCCCAATGCTGCTCTAGTCGAATGCAACAGCCCTACCATAGACCGACTGTATCTGGCCATGTCGCTAAAAGCGATGATGCTGCGCAGGCAAATGTAGTTGCAAGGAATGCGGGGGTGCGCATGTATGGTATCGGCGGGGAAGCCTTAGCAATAATGAACTATGGGAGTGACTGCACAGGTGGTACTGATTGTCCCTCTCATGACCTGGCTGTTCTAAGCACGAAGGTCGAGAAGGAGGGAGACTACAGGTTAGAAGCTGCAGTCTCGGCTGGGTTGTGGGAGGGCACTAGGCCTGTTGTTCTGCGAGATAAGTTGTTTACTTGGCTGTGGCAGTGCATCCGCATGTTTGTTGCTTCTCCAGGCCTGATGTACGGGGTAGAATCCGACATGGAGGCTGGAGACAGTGCAAGGTTTAAGTTAATTCCCTCCCGTATAAATCCTGCTAAAAAGCCTGTCGTGAAAACAGAGCTAGACGACATGTGGAAAAAGGGTCTGAGGGATAAAGAATGTTGTGAGTGGTCGTTGCCAGTGAGTTTGCAACCTGAGTTGAGTGGCAAGATCAGTGTGTGTGTTGATTGCAAGAGTGGGTGTGAATTATCCCTGACAGACGCCTACACCTTATCGAGAGTTGACGACACCATAGACCGAATCGGGGCTGCATCGCTAATCACGAAGGTAGAACTAGTGAAAGGTTATTGGCAGGCCGTTGCCGGAAAGAGCGAAGAGAAGTGCTAGTCTTGTGATAAACTGGGCAGTTTATCAGTGTCAGGTGTTGTTGTGCTGCCGGAACACAAGTTGGATGTGTGGCATGCTAAGGGCACTGATAATGTTTTGGCTGATTGTTTGTCACAGGAGCGTTTGTTTGCAGGAGAACCCTCGCCGTTCAGTCAGTGTGTGTTGAAAGTGGAGAAAAATCAGCCTTGCCCCTGTAGAGCATCCGCCAAAAACAACATTAAAATTTAATCAAAAATCACTTAAAAACTCTTTCTTTTGATAGTTAATTGTAAGTTGCCTATGTTATAGCTAAAGTCCTAAGTTGAACCTGTCTTTCACTTAGGAGGCTGGGCTCTGTGAAGCTCGCTCAGGGAGAATAGTAGGCTAAATTATACTATTATGTTTGGGAGGGGTTATAAGATTTTCTTTATGTTGATATGTTGTTTTATGTAAGACTTGAGCTTTGCATTTCATTTCTGGTGGAGTGGCTATGTGTGAAGGGTCTTGTCGGCATTCTGCCTTGTCAGATATCGTGCTCGCCTAATGTTGAGCATCCTATATCTTGGGCGGGTTGTGACGCCTGCAAGCGTTGGCAGAATCGCCTCCCGGTAGCCACTAGCGCTCGCCAGGGCAGTGAAATGGGCTACAGTCTATCTACAATGTTGTACTTTCTTTCTTGTGAATCGTCATGCCACATGCAGTATAGAAGTGGTATTTATTTTTGCCTGTGACAATGTATTATATTTTATATCATGAGTTGAATATAAGATGCATTGTTGTGTAGAGTTGAGAGGAAGAGCGAGCGAGCAGCGTGGGGGTAGTGAGTGTTGCTTTCCCTCCTCCTTCCTCCCTCCCGGAGGAGTCCCTCGCCCGCGTGGTCTTTCTCTCGGTTTTGATTGGCTGGTGGTTCCTGGCGCCTTCTGCAGGCCTGCTGCCTGGTGATGTAGCGGCCTGTGATTGGCCGACCACCATGTCTTTGCGTGATCCTGAGGGTCCCGAGGAGCTACCTTCCTCAGAGCTTGCCTGACCAGCATACCCTTCACACATCCCTTGCTACCTGTCCCCGACTTCTACCTATAGAACACTTTCTCTCTCTCTCAACTTCTTACCTCTCATTCTTCCAATCTATTTAACATCATAACTCCCCTTTGGTTCTGCACGATTTCATACATCGGCCATCGTATTATATGCTGAAGCTCTCAGATATTCCATGTTTAGTTAGACATTTTGGAAAGGTTAACATTTTGTCTGTAGAGGTTCGACACACTCGTGGTGTCTCCCTACCTATTTCTTGGTTGTCTGCTGGGCTATTTAACACTAGATTAGCGGGCTAGCGGTTTATTTATATGTACCGCCCAGCGGGGTGTTTTTAGCCAAAATAGGGCTGTTTATGTGATCATTTTCATGCCTAAATAAGACCCAGAGCGTAAAACAAGTATCTATCCCTGAAAGGGCATACTCAGAGCTTTCCAATGACACCATAACGATCCTTTTATGATGGCAAGTTTTCTTGCAACAACCGCGCAACGCGAGTGCAAAAAGCATTTAATTCGGCACTTTCCCCATACAATTCCGTATGTAGCGAGTGAGAGAGGGAGGGAGGAGGTGGGATTCGTGTCAGTAGGTTCGCCGCGGTGGTCTGGAGCAGTCATACGCTCGCTACTCTCCTGCCACCACTTGTCTCTCTCTCCCAGCAACATTACGTGCTGAAATTGCCACACGACCTATGTCGAGCGCCGCCAGATAGTCCAGATTTATTATACTCGACTTATGTTGCGCGCCGACACTTAGGGGTTAATGCTAGACTGGGGTAAGGCTACTGGTGTTGTGATTTCCGATGTGTACCAGGTTTTGTTGAACTTGTACAATCGCAACGGATATGTGGAATATGTTCTGACTGTGTACCTTGTGAGTTTAGCACTGTGTTGCGAGTGAGGGCTTTTGCCTCTGCCACCCAACACTGTGCTAACTCATTATGCTTTGACTTTGATAGGGTCGCCAGGAGAGAACCAAATACTAGCGATCTGGATCTCTCAAGAGAGCACTCCGTCATTTAACGTAATTTGGCTGTACAGCCTTAAGGATCTCGCTAGGCTACGAGCCGCTTGCTCAGCCATTGTTTCCTAGCCTACGACATCCCAGCTAGACTTTATTCGCCTAGCAGACACCCGATTAGAATTATAAACTCTTATGTTATGTATGAAGCATTTTTATTCACGTTGATTGTAAGCCTTGGTTGTTGTTGAGTTGCACAACCTGAGCAGGCTTTTGCGTTGCCTGAGGAAGTACTTCTTTTGTTGATGGAGATAATACTATTGCGCATTTATTGTTAGTCCCGTGCCAGTTAACACTGTATGTCCATACACTTGTCATATCTTGTTTTTGCTTTATATAACAGTTCAAAACCGATTCGATCATCTTAAGCAGCATCAGAATTTCTTCAGAAGATTCCTGTTCGATGCTTTAGGACTTTCATTCACTTTCTTTAATATAGGAGTGACAGTTTATTATTGTTTAGAGTAACTTTAATTATACCTTCTTTTTGTTTGCATTAAATCATTCCAGTGATTTAATTAAGCTCTCTATCTTTTTCCTTGTATACATTATTAACGTAATTGTATGTTGTTGTGATCAGGCTGTATCAGAGATCATCAGCCTGTAGTAGTATTGCATTTATACCGAGTTATAGGATACCCCGCTATCGCAGATTTAACTCTGGAGGGTATAGGTGTTTTTGTGCGCCGGCATTATAAGTTCGAGGGTTGGATCTAGTGTTACCGTTGTGGCTGTGTGCCTTTCTAGTCCAATGATTAAGAGCCCTTGTTTTATACGAGTCCCGGTCGTAACAACGGGCCTGGACAATATTATGCGAATAACTCAGTCACCCATATCACAGCTCCAGGGAAAACGCGTGGTTTCTATACGCTTAATATACGTATGGTAAGATATCCACCACAGTTTGTTGGTATGTGCCCTCTTGTGCCAGGTAAGCAATGGCCGATTACACCTGGCTCGGACCTAGAATACGAGGAGGAAGATTTTATGCAAATGAGACATCAACCTCTCCAGTTAACCTTGCGGTTCCACTCATCACTACCACCGCTAGGTGAGATAATATTTGCAATCCAGCTAAACAAGAGGACAAACAGACCGCTCTATCCAAGCCTCTAAATAGAGAGAGGCCTCCAATACTGTAAATAATGTATACTATGTACACCTAGGCATTAAGCTATTCACTTTTATTATTAATAAATAAAATATAACATTCCCCACATAAACAGGTATGCATTGTATTTTTAAGGCTTTAGACAACCACACAATAAATCAGAAACTATATATTTCCCATGCCTCTTATGTTCCGGAAACACCCGACTTGTCACTCTCCGTAAAATCATATACTACCTGGCCGAGAAAGCAGGGGAAAGTTAGGCAAGTCGAGGCACTGTGTCCCATGGGTAACCTGTGGGGGAGTATACATGAACAACTCGACCGACTAGCACCATTAGCACCATCCGTAGTAACTTGCCAAAATCCTCTTAGATCGTGCCCTTCAAGCAGAGAGGGTGTCGGGACGAGAGAGTGTGTGGGCTGTACCAGAAGAGACCTACGCTAGTGCTACCTGTGCGAGGGTATTCCCAGGCCTCCCCCTTGGCAACCAGGCCAAGACGGACCACGCACTCAGTCGCCCCCACGTGTGTCAGATCTCTACAAGGCTACTCTCTACTATACTTCGACTCAAAATTAAGTGCTTCTTGTTTACTTATTGTGTGTCGTGATTATTGCAAAGGTTGTGTAGGATATATTATTATGTGTTCAAGTTAACGTAAATACCTGAGATATTTTATTCTCACCTTAGTCCTTTTGGTACTCATGTCGTGAGTACATACAAACACTATCCTGGGGTTGATTTACATATATACTGCGTAATATATATTCATGTATTGCCACTAAGTTTATATACAGTATATATTAATTCGGCCCGATTACCCGCACACTACACGTAAATATTGTGAACACCCCTGACACATCTGATACTAAGTTAATAGAATTATCAGGGTGCTTAAATCATGTATAGATGTTCACAGAGAGTGTTATCTATCGTGTATAGATGTTCACAGAGAGTGTTATCTATTGTGTCTCTTAGTTAGACTAATTTTTATTGATGTTTCCTGGCTTCACAACCAGTTAAAACATTTAACTTAAATTCATAGTAATTCTATTTTACGCATATCTCGTTAATATTTCAATGTGGAGGGCTTTGTCTTTTCCATAAGACCTATCTTTATTTGATCAGTTCCCTGAATTATGATTACCAAATCTAACTGTATAGTTAGTAGAGAATTAAAACCTCTCTCTTTATTTATAACTCATTAGTTATTTGCCATTCAGCTGATATTTTTATTTTATCATTCTATTAAACTGAGACATTGTGACCTCAGTATTGTTGACCTTACCCCTCGTCACGTTCTACCACGCGTTAACCTTGACCTTTAGGATATCAGCTATTCTTTGAGACTAACTGCTCTGTTAGATTTATGCTATAGTTATATATTCATCATATGTTTATTCAACTGTGATTTATCAATTATTAATATAAACTAATTTATATATCATCCATTCTTTAAGAATGTTATTATTCATTCTTGAAGTAGGTTCGAGAGTATTTCCATATAAATACGACTCAACCAAGTACCTATTTATTATCCATGCCAGTGCCCTGATATAAAGTGAAATAAAAACTTGTGAAACCCAGCCGTGTATCCTGTATCATTGGTAGAGATTGAGGAGATTTGTAATTGTATATCTGGAGTCAGCTGTGTTCTTGCTGAATGTTATATTTCTTAAAAGCTTTCCTAGAGTGGAAAGAGAGAACTGACTTACGCAGGCAATTATTATTGCCCGACATAACACTGGTGGCCACTGTCTCAACACGGCATAGCGACTCTGATTTTAATTTATCTCAAACTACCCTAATGTGAGAATCATCATGGCTGGTATATCACTCGAAATTGTCTCTTTTGAACCAGAAAATTACGACATCACTATTTATCTTGAAGTGGTGAAAAAGAGTCCTAGATATTACGTTCAAGGACGATGATACGGCAAAAATCCATGCTGTTGTAATAAAATTAGGCCAGCATTCATCCCTCGTGTCGGGGTATGTGCGTGACAATCCAACATTGACCTGGGCTCAATTTCAAAGCTATATACCAAGGCAGACATTAACCTTTCTCTTGCCAGGGAAATAAGTGCTAAGGAACAGTTTCACAGTGTGAAGTTCACTGGGAATTTGGACCACACTATCAACCAGTTAAATGAACTGGTAGTTGCAGCATTTCCCATTGACAGTGCTATAAAAAAAGAGGAAAATGTGTTTAACCCTTCCAGCCCGGGTGTCCTTTTATAAGGACACCGCGGCAGATGGGCCGTTACCCGGGTGTCCTTTTAACAGACAGTAAGCTTGAAAGCCCATTCAGCGTAGTTTGAACGCCGTGCGTCCGACGCATGTAAACAAAGCCGTTCATTGCGTCACCGCACCTCCAAAAACAAGAAGGAGACGTCGGATCAATATTGTTGTTGTATGATATGACGAAATTAGTGTCTGAAAATCTCCGATATTGTCAACATCGCGGCTAAATTTGCTCCACGGAAATCGTCATCACAACTGAACCAGTTGACTTAGAGAGCTCTATTCAACGCCAGTCTACAGATTGGAAACCGCACTACGTTTAGGGATGCGTGGGAAATTTCTAGCAGTTAAAATAACAAAGGTACGGTAGCCTAGGCCTAGACGTTATTCGGCCAGATCGCCCGGATACGACCTCCTAGGAAGGGTTAATGCGCTGTTGGAAATACTACCCACGTCAGTACAGGATTACTTCACGGTAAGAGAGCCCAAGGGTTATTACAAGGATTTGCCTATTGTCTGGCGGATCTTGGCTTTACTGAAAAGCCAAAAGAACGACAGTATCCAGAAAGACTCATGCATCACTCAAGGTAACCCGGATATTTTAATCCGCCCCCGCCCACCTATTGCCAAACGGTGGGGGCTAGTGAGGAGACAGACACAGATAAACCCCTCATTTATCATCACCTAACAGTTCAAGGGGTGAAGTCCAGATTATTTATTGTCACGGGTTCATCCCATTCATGTCTTTTCTCCGCTTACTATAACAAAAACCGGGCCACTTTTGGGTCTCTTCAACCACCCCTTATTGTTTCCGTTGACCTTGATTATGCTCAAATTCCTAATTTCAGTCAGACAGCTTCCCTCTATATAGCCACTACCCTTCCAAATCACGGCCACCACCACCCATGCATGACTTATCCAGCTGATGAGACCGATTGTGACGGTATCTTAGGAATAGATCTACTAGATGCCTTACATACTTCCATACACTGCGGCAACTGAACACTAACGTTCGAACCCGAGCCATCTAAAATTACTTTCCCCAGCAAGCCTAAATTCATCCAACAAGTTCACCCCAACAAACCTTCTCAAACTAAGTCAAGAACAAAAGTAACTATAGTCAAACTCCATTACCATAATCTTGACAAAGAACTATCAGCTTACCATGATGAAAATATGACCATTCTTACTCACTCTGTTAATGCTACTTCATGCCTTACAAATGATAACGAAACCATAAGTGCAACAGAATCATTACCTTCCCCAAGTCCCCCCACACCTCTTCTCATTCTACCATCAACCACCTCTCACCCCACTTCATCTATCTCTTCCAACTCTTCAGAAGTTGAGATTCCCATGTCTTCTCTCTCAACCATTCACATCCAACAACTTATTCGCTCTCACCAAACTACCACCTATACCTCACCTAAACTTCCCTCCACTTCTAACAGCCCAGCTACTCTTCCTACTCCCTTAAAAACCCTTCCACCCTTAAATTCCTCTTTTCCCCCTCTCTCAACATCACCACGAACATCTGACTCAGTCCGCGCGACCTCACACGCCCCTACACCACTACCTCCACCGCTACCTCAACCATCGCCCCGGGGCCTCCACCAATTTTGAACTTCCCACATTATCCCCATCAACCCCCTCTCAAACCACTTTCTCTTCACTTTCCCTCACTCCAACTAAAACTGAATCTTTTCCTAATCTTCTCCCTCAGAAACTTCCATCACGTCTACCACAACACCTTCGGAAATCTGCTACCTCTAACTGCCATAACTTTCATTCAACCCCTTCCACAACCAAATCTGCTCTCTCTTCTCCAGTAAAACTCTCTGTAACTGAACCTCAATTCGCGCACAAAACTTCCAATCCTAACTCCACTACAACGTCTGCTTTCTCTACCAACCTCGCCTCTGTTGATTCACCAACTACTCTACCTAAGAAAAACCTTCCCTCACACCTACCAAAGCCAAACATAAAATCCTCTATCCTTCCCTTTATCCTTGTCTCTTTCCCCTCCAAACTCCCCGCCATTTCCTCTTCCTTAAACACTCCAACAACTCTCCCTCTCCCTTCCTCACACATGCCAAAACCATTCCTAAAATCCTCTATCCTTACCACTCTCTCTTCCCCGCCCCCTGTCCAACCTTCCACCACTTCCTGTTCCCTTCCACTTCTTCCCACTCCCACCCACTTCCCACCTAAAGTATCTAAAAACAAACTTCCCCCCCACCTACCAAAGCCATTCATAAAATCCTCGATCCCTACCCCTCTCTCTTTCCCGCCCCCTGTCCAACCTTCCACCACTTTCCCTTTTTTCCACTTCTCCCTACTGCTACTCACTCCCCACCTAAACTACCGAAAAACTACCTTCTCCCACGCCTACCGAAGCCAGTCATAAAACCCTGTATTCCCTCCCCTATCTCTGCCCTTTTTCTCTTCCAAAACCCCAACCACTTCCTCCTCCCCACCCACTCCACCAACCCTTCCTTCCCCTCCCTCACGCATACCCAAGCCAGTCCTAAAATCCTCTCTCCCTACCTCCATACCTCCCTCACAACCCTCTACCACTGAACCGCAACCCATGCCCCATCCTTTCACTGATAACTTAACCACAACTTCTATTTTCTCTACCAGCCCCACCTCCGCTGATTTCCCCACTACTCTACCTAAGAAACACTTTCCTACCCCACTCCCACAACCAATCCTAACTCCCTCTATCCCTCCTTCACAATTCCCTAAACCTCCCTCTCCATTCAAACCCCTTCCCCCCTCTCTCCCTCCTCCACCAATTTTCCCTCCTCAGCCGCCAGGCACTGGCCCGGCCACGCTCCTATTCCCACTCCACCTAAGGTCAGCCCCCACCACAACAACATCCACCACCGTGCTCGCTCGCACGCAATGCTGAACTGTTCACCCATTCTCTTCCCCACCACTCTCCAACCCCTTTCTCTTCACTCATCCGCCTTACAAACATAACTGCAAATTTCCATAATCTTCCCTCACGACTACCTGAAACCGTCATTCAAACACCTGCACTCACCACTAACCCTATGTCGCCAAACCCCAAACCTTCACCCACCATCATTCACCAAACCTCCACCTACACCATCAACTCAACCTCTCCACCTTTACCATTTTCAACCAAACTTCTATCACCTTCTAAATCACAAAACCCTCTCATAACCCCAATTTCACATGCTCCACAAACAAAGCTAAGCTTTTCCATCTCATTTAACTCCATCTACTGTTACAGCCACAACTATCCGAGATCTGGCCACTGCATCCCCACCAAAGCGCGGCTTAAGGCACCGCCCCACTACACCTGCCCCACCCAGCCCCTTCAGGAACACCTGTGGCAACCACCACCACCACCGCCAACCACGCCCTCACACCTACCCACGACCGGCACTCACCTTGTCCACCCACCTGATCGACCTAGTAACCTACCTCCTCCCATCTCTACCGGAGGGCACGGAAATTCCGGATGGGCCTCTCACCATCCATCCAAACTAACAACTAAAAGACTTACCTTATTTTCACACTCGAGGATGAGTCTTCTATGGACGACGATGGTGAGATGATGGGCCTGGGAAAATATTATGCAAATACCTCAGTCACCCGTATCACAGCTACAGAGACAACGCGCGGTTTCCGATACGCTTAATATACGTATGGTAAGACATCCGCCACAATTTGTTGGTATGTGCCCTCAGACACCAAGTAAGCAATGGCCACCTACACCTGGCCCGGACCAAGACTACGAGTAGGAAGATTTTATGCAAATGAGACATCAACCTCCTTCGTTCCTCTCCAGTTACCATGGCGGTTCCACTCATCACTACCACCGCTAGGCGAGACAATGTTTGCAATCCAGTTAAACAAGAGGACAAACATACCGCTCTATACAAGCCTCTAAATAGAGAGAGGCCTCCAATACTGTAAATAATGTATACTATGTACACCTAGGCTTTATGCTATTCACTTTTATTATTGATAAATAAAACATACCATTCCCCACATAAACATGTATGCATTGTATGTTTAAGGCTTTAGACAACCACGCAATAAATCAGAAACGATGTTTCCCATTCTTCTTATGTTCCGGAAACCCCTGACTTGTCACTCTCCGTAATATCAAATACTACCTGGCCGAAAACAGGGTAAAGTTAGGCAAGTCGAGGCACTGAGTCCCATGGGTAACCTGTGGGGGGTTATACGTGAACAACTCGACCGGATAGCACCATCCGTAGAGGCTAGCCAAAATCCTCTTCGATCGTGCCCTTTAAGCAGAGACAGTGTCGGGACGAGAGAGTGTGTGTAGGCTGTACCGGAAGTGACCTACGCTAGTGCTACCTGTGCGAGGGTATTCCCGGGCCTCCCCCTTTGTAACCAGGCCAAGACGGACCACACACTCAGTCGCCCCCACGTGTGTCAGATCTCTAAACTGCTACTCTCTACTATACTCCGACTTAGAATTAAGTGCTTCTTGTTTACTTACTGTGTTTCGTGATTATTGCAAAGGTTGTGTAGGATATGTTATGTGTTCAAAGTAACATAAATACCTGAGATCTTTTTTTCTCACCTTAGTCCTTTTGGTACTCATGTCGTGAGTACATACAAACACTATCCTGGGATTGATAAATTTATATATATACTGCGTAATATATATTCATGTATTGCCACTAAGTTTATATATATATCCATTCGGCCCGATTACCCACACACTACACGTATATATTGTGAACACACCTGACAGATCTGATACTAAGTTAATAGGATTATCAGGGTGCTTAAATCGTGTATAAATGTTCACAGAGAGTGTTATCTATTGTGTCTCTTAGTTAGACTCATTTGTATTGATGTTTCCTGGCTTCACAACCAGTTTAAACATTTAACTTGAATTCATAGTAATTCTATTCTGCCCACATCGTGTTAATATTTCAATGTCGAGGGCTTTGTCTTTTCCATAAGACTAATCTTTATTTGATCAGTTCCCTGAACTACGATTATTAAATCTATCTGTATATGTTAGTAGAGAATTAAAACCTCTCTCTTTATTTATAACTCATTATTTATTTGCCATTCAGCTGATATACTTATTTTATTATTCTATTTAACTCAGACATTGTGACCTCAGTATTATTGACCCTACCCCACGTCATGTTATACCACGCGTTAACCTTGACCTTCAGGATATCAGCTATTCTTTGAGACTAACCGCTCTGTTAGCATTTATGCTATATTCTTTGAGACTAACCGCTCTGTTAGCATTTATGCTATGTTAATATATTCATCATATGTTTATTCAACTGTGATTTATCAATTATTATTATAAACTGATTTATATATCATCTATGCTATAAAAATATTATTATTCATTCTTGAAGTAGGTTCGAGAGTATTTCCATATAAATACGACTCAACCAAGTACCTATTTATTATCCATGGCAGTGCCCTGATAGAAAGTGAAATAGTAACTTGTGAAACCCAACCGTGTATCCTGTATCATTGGCAGAGATTGAGGAGATTTGTAATTGCATATCTGGAGTCAGCTGTGTTCCTGCTGAGTGTTATAGTTCTTAAAAGCTTTCCTAGAGTGGAAAGAGAGAACTGACTTACGCAGGCAAATATTATTGCCCGACATAACAATAATATTAATCAAATTCAAAACGAAAGCACAGCAAATACACAAACCCTATATTATATGTATTAATGTACCTGGCTGAAAATGTAATCCCCAAGCAACTCGTACTTCTATCCTTACCCTAATGGAAACACTGGAACTACTGTATCTCTGCTATATTAATGGAAACACTGGAACTACTGTATCTCTGCTATATTAATGGAAACACTGGAACTACTGTATCTCTGCTATATTAATGGAAACACTGGAACTACTGTATCTCTGCTATATTAATGGAAACACTGGAACTACTGTATCTCTGCTATATTAATGGAAACACTGGAACTACTGTATCTCTGCTATATTAATGGAAACACTGGAACTACTGTATCTCTGCTATATTAATTATTTCAATGCGGGTGACGTCTTTTCTACTTTATTCTAGCTATATTTAGTCGATTGTATGCAGCTTAGGAAGGATCTGTAGTAGCTATACGGTTAATTTAGATAGTTTGTAGCCTGTTTATCTCTAGAGGTCCTTCATAAACTAAGCAGAATAGTCAAATAGTAGCCAGAATAAGATGAAAAGAACATCACCCGTACTGAAAGGGTTAAAGGCAAGCGTTCATAATTAACAATATATTCGCTGCAAGACGTTCGTAATAGCTGAGTGGTGAAGATGGTGACATGATAATTCACCGTCAGTTGTCACACATACTGTAGTTACACTCTCATCAACACACACACACAAACACACCCTCACACACACAATCACTCGTCGACGTTCATACATACGATGGCTGGTAAATAAACGTAATTGCAGCTGTATAAATACACACACACACACACACACCTACCTCCTAATTTCCTCTTTCTTTTTCCTCGACCTGACACCCCACTCTCACTGGCTCCCTCTCTCCCCCCCCCCCCCCTCCTCTCTCTCTCTCTCTCTCCAACTATCACTGTTTCCTCTATTGCATTCCTTTCTCTCTCTCCTCCCTTTCTACTCTCAACCTCTCTCTTCCCCCCTTTCTTTCATTTCTTCTTTTTACTCTATTTTCTCTCTAACAATATTCGTTCTATATATTTCTCCTTATCCCTACGTTTACTTCATCATACTTCCAACCTTTCTTTCAGATTATATATATATATATATATATATACTGTACACAAAGAAGTACTATGCCCCTTCGAGCACAACCAACACAATTCCTAGCTGTGCATATTATAACTTATCTGGTGTTCTATCTTATCAATTATTGAAGTTACCATGATCATTATATAAAACCTTTTCATGCTGGTTAACAACACATTATTTAATTCAGATTATTAACGAATCTAACAATTTAGATGTTAAAATATTTCTTTTTTGGTTAACCTTTAATTTTAACATAATTAGCTTAGGACACCAGTAGCAGAACTTTAATCATTTAAAATGTAAAACTTGCAAACCAAACAAACTAAAACTGGGACAAGGACAATATAAAGTCAAATTAAATTATCAAAATCGCTATGTGGAAACAACGCTTACTAAAATGAAAATTATTAAATAAAAGAACACAATCCACCACATAGGGTGTACATTACTACATGAGCAAGTTAATCTGTTTCCCAAGCAAACTAATCGCACATATAACAACGCACTATCGTCACGTTAAAGGAATTAGTCAAGTTTGGGAAGTCCGGGACGTTCTGGTCAATTTTTTACTAAACTCTGCATGAATAAAGAAACTACATGTTAAATGTCAATTTTTTTTTTTTAAATCAAATTTGCAACATGACAAGACATTAACAATAGTACAAAATACAAATATTGATAAGATATCTATACTATTACAAAATAATATATAAAATACAGTACAGCACTCACTAACGATAGTGCTATCGGGTAGGTACCTGTAAGCCAATTCCCATGCATTCATACGCAGACGACTCAACCTTACACTACTCCATTACTTTTTCAGAACGCCCCAGCCTGCAATCCCTCAACTACAAACGTAATGAAGCCATACAACTTTTAAATTCTGATCTAAATACTGTTTCCAATTGGGGCAGAGAAAACCTTGTTAACTTTAATGCTTCCAAAACCCAATTTCTCCATCTATCTACCCGTCAGGATCTCCCAGCGGACTATCCCTTATTCTTCAACAATACAAAAATCAACCTTTCATCTTCTCTCAATATTCTTGGTGTCTCTTTTTCTTCTGCTCTCATTTGGAAGGACCATATTACCAGTCTTGCTAAGGCAGCCTCCCAGAAGCTGGGTGTGCTCAACCGCCTTAGGGGGTTCTTTTCCCCTGCACAGCTTCTTGCTCTGTACAGGGGCATAGTGCACCCTTGTATTGAGTATTGTTCACATGTGTGGGGAGGTTCCTCTCACACCGCTCTCCTAGACAAGGTTGAAAGGAAGGCCTTTCGTATCATTAACTACCGTCCACTCACCAACTCTCTGCAATCTCTCTCTCTCCGCCGCAATGTTGCATCTCTCTCGCTATTCTATCGCTACTATAATAATCAGTGTTCCTCAGAGCTATCCCAGTGCATACCACCTCCTTTACATAGGGCACGTGGTACCCGTCTTGCAACTCAATCCCACCCCTACTCTGTGCAACTCTCCAACCCAAGAGTGAAACGTTACTCTCAAACTTTCTTCTACTCAACAGCTGAGCTCTGGAACTCTCTCCCAGAATCAGTTTTTCCCACTTCCTATGACTTAAATTACTTCAAACTCCGTGTGTCCAGGCATTTTGGCTCGAACGTCCCTTGATTTGTCACTCTTTCAACTATGGGGGAGGCACTCGCTATAGGCAGTTATGCCTTTTGCCTCCCTCAATCACATAGAAAAAAAAAAAAAAAAAAAAAGCATAGCATGCCTCAAGTGAAATAATTATTTCAAGATTCCTCTTTTGCATAATGCTCCCTATACCCTGTTCATTATAGGTAGGCCAAAAATCTTGACATCTATTACTCAAAAAGGACTAGAGGAATCGAGATAACATTTCTACCGTTTGGGAAGTGTGAGGGAATTGGTGTGGAAATTTACAGCCCATTTGCTCTATCGCTGTTTGAGTATCTTTACTATCAAATGGATATAGATAAACTTGAAAGAGTACAGATGCATGCAACCCCTTAGCTTGACTCAGCGTAGCTTATGAGGGGATAGCGTTCCTCGTGTTGTACTGAAAAACTTTGCTTCCGTGCTGACTCCCTGCCTAGGCAAACTGTACCGTCTCTGTCTCTCCTCTAACGTCTTCTATTCTTGCTGGAAGTTTGCTCTCATTCAACCTGTCCCAAAGGAAGGTGACCACTCTCAGCCTAATTCCAACTATCGTTCAATTGGTCTCATTTCTTGCATCGTCAAAGTTTTTGAAACTATATTCCTGCTTCAAATTTTCTTAACCCTTCCCGCCCGGGCTCGCCTTCCTAATGACAGCATTGAGATCCGGGCGATCTGGCCGAAAGACGTCTTTAATAGGCTACCCATATCTTTGTTATTTTAACAGCTAGAGAATTCCCACGAATCTCTAAACGTAGGTGTATTTCGAATCTGTAGACTGGCATTGAGTGGAGCTCTCTAGGTCAACTGGTTCAGTTGAGATGACAATTTCCATGGAGAGAGTTTCGATGTAATGTTAGCAATATCAAACACTTTTCAACACTAACAAAGTCCGACTCTTCTTCTTGTTTTTGGAGGAGCAGTGGCGCAAAGACAGGCTTTGTTTACATATGTCGGACACACGGCTTTGAAAACACGCTTAATAGGCTTTCAAGCTTACGGATTTTAAAATGACACCTGGGCTCCTGCCCATCTGCTGCGGTGTCATTTTAACACCTTACGAGCGGCCTATGCGGTTTATTTATGTGTACCGCCCAGCGGGGTGTTTTTAGCCAAAATAGGGCTGTTTACGTGATCATTTTCATGCCTAAATAAGACCCAGAACGTAAAACAAGTATCTATCCCTGAAAGGGCATAAACAGAGCTTTCGAATGACACCATAACGATCCTTGTATGATGGATAGTTTTCTTGCAATAACCGTGCAACGCGAGTGCAAAAAGCAGGTAATTCGGTACTTTCGGTACATAATTGAGTATGTAGCGAGTGAGAGAGGGAGGAGGGAGCTGAGATTTGTGTCAGTAGGTTCGCCGCGGTGGTCTGGAGCAGTCATACGCTCGCTAGTCTCCTGCCACCACTTGTCTCTCTCTCTCAGCCACATTACGTGCTGAAATTGCCACTCGAGTTATGTCGAGCGCCGCCACATAGTCCAGCTTTATTTAACTCGACTTAAGTGGTGAGCCGCTTTTTAAGGGTTAAAATGCTGCCCGGGCGGGAAGGGTTAAACATTTCTCTTACCATAATCTACTGCCAGATCGCCAGTATGGATTCCTTAGGGGTCGCCCTACTGATGACCTTCTTTCATATCTTACTAATTCTTGGTAATCCTCGTTTCGGGACTTCGATGAAACCTTTTCTATTGCGCTAGGCATATCAAAGGCCTTTAATAGAGTCTGGCACAAATCTCTAATTTCTAAACTACCCTCCTTCGGTGTCAATCCCTCTATCTGTGCCTTTATCTCAAATTTCCTTTCTGGCCATTCCATAGTTGTGGTTGTGGACGGCCTTCATACAATTCTTCATCCTATCAACTCCGGTGTTCCTAAGAGTTCTGTCCTATCTCCACTTCTCTTTGTAGTATTCATTAATGATCTTCTCAACTGTACCTCCAGTCCTATCCATTCATATGCTGATGACTCTACCTTACACTATTCAACTAGTTTTTCAGAACCCCCCAACAAGCAATCACTCAAACATTCATGTGATGATGCCATAGAACACTTATCTTCTAACCTATGAACCATTTTCATTTGGAGCAGAGCAAATCTTATTGCATTTAATGCTTCCAACACCCAATTTCCTCCATTTATATACCCGCAAAGAACTCCCATAGGTTAATCCCTTATACTTCAACAATACACAAATCAACCCTTCATCTTCTCTCAGTATTCTCTGTTTCTCCTTTTCTTCTGGTCTCACTTGGAAAGACCATATTACCAACCTTGCTAAAACACCTTCCCAGAACCTGGATGTGCTGAACCACCTCTGGGGATTTTTTCTTTACCATTGCACAGCTTCTTTATCTGTACAGGGGAACAGTGCGTCCATGTATTGAGTTTGTTCGCATGTGTGGAGATGATCCTCTGACACAGCACTTCTTGACGAAGTAGAAAAGAAAGCCTCTTGTCTCATTAACTCACGTCCACTCACCGACTCTTTGCAATCTCTCTCTCTCTTCACCGCAATGTTGCATCTCTCTTGCTATTCTACCCCTATTACAATAATCAGTGTTCCTCAGAGCTAGCTCAGAGTAGAGTCATGTAGAGTACATAGCACCCATCTTGCAACACAATCCCACCCCTACTCTATGCAACTCTGCAACCCAAGAGTGAAACGATATACCCACTCTTTCTTATATTCAACAGCTGAGCTCTGGAACTCTCTCCCTGAATCCGTCTTTCCCTCATTCTATGACTTAAATTGCTTCAAACTCTGTGTATCCAGGCATTTTGGCTCGAACATTCCTTGATTTTGGCCATGTCAGTCTTTCAAATCTTGGGAGGCACTCGTTATACAGGCAGTTCTGCCTTTTGTCTTCCTCAACCACATAGACAAAAAATAGTATTTAAGATAATTATAGGTATCGAAAATATGGATGCAAACAAAAACTTCACATTCGATCATTCAAATTACACATGAGGGAAAGGCTGTAAAATCATCCATAAGCCCTTTCAGTCCCATGAAGCAAAGCATTTCTGTTTCAACCGGGTAGTAAACTTATGGAATGACCTGCCTAGCAATATTATAGACTGCAGCATTGTTGAAACATTCAAAAATCGCTTTGACAAATTATAGGTTTAAGTCCCAAAGGGTAGAAGGAAAACTTGATATTTAGTAGTGGTCCCAGAATCATTGACGATATGCCTTAAACAGTAATGGCACTCTTTGAATCCCAGAGTCAGCTGTTCAAATCACCTGCCCCGGAGCTCAAGAGACCAATCGTCGTAAGCGCACGCTCATAATTACTTACGGACTCGTCCTTATGATGCGGATTCCACTACGAATAAACTAAAATAAAAAATAAACAAAGAAAGAGATTAGAATTCTTATCTGCTTTATGCTTCTCATAGTGCGGATGTTGATAGCGTGGGTTTGCAGCAAGACGCTGACGCATCATTCTTCCTTAACTGACATATCAAGATAACCTAGAAACATCAGAACGAATGGGAAGGGGATGGTAGGGAGGGCTGGAATCGTCAATGATTCCAGTGCCACTAATAAATATTAGGGTATTCCTTCTTCCCTTCGGGACTCAAACCTATAATTTATCAGCGGCCCCTCCATCATTGACGATATGCCTGATATCACAAGTCTGGAGGGGAACATTCGCGATATATTTTAACACCACAACCAAAATAAAAATAGGATAAGAATAAACCCATTGATTAGAGCTTTCTGCCTTCTGCATGTCGTAAGAGGCGACTAAAGAGGTTGGGTCGGTGGGCATGCGACCCCCACCCGGAAAAAATATCTAAGCAAAGAAAAACGAACGAACAGCCTCGGATGCGGACGGAACCTACGTTGACGAACCACGACCGACTAAGGACATACCTTCGGACATTCTGAGAATGGTTACGTGGAATGTTAGTGGCATGAATGTAGGCACAAAAGAGAGAGAGGTTCTGGAAGTGTTAGTGAATGCCAGACTGGGTGTATGTGGAATGACAGAGACCAAATGGAAAGGTTCAGATGTGAGAGAGTGGGAGTGTGGAATGGGTGTGTGTGCTGGAGTGAGTGAAGGAACAGCGAGAGAAAGTGCATGTTTGTTTGTAAGTAGCAAATGGAAGGAATGTGTAAGAGAGTATGGGTCTGTGGGTTCAAGGATTGTGTGGGTGAGAATTAAAGTAGGAATACAAACGTGGGTGATTGTATGCGTGTATGCCCCAACAGAGGATATACTTGAAAGAAAGAAAGAGGAGTTCTGGATGAATGTGGAGGCGTGCCTGGAAAAGTTTGACAAGAACGAAAGAATATTTCTGATTGGGGTTATGAATGGTAAGGTGGGTGATAGGAAAGTTGAGGGAGTGGTGGGAGGGTGGGAGGGTACCACCAGAGGTGAATGGGAATGGTAGTGCACTTGTGGACGTATGTGTGGGGAGGAGGCTGTGGATAGCCAACACCTTCTTCCGACACAGAATAATCCACAGGTACACGTGGAAACGGATGTTGACGATGAAGGATAAGACAGTGGTGGAACGAAAGTCATTGATTGATTATGTATGTGTGGATGAACGAATGAAGAAATCTGTGATGGATGCTAGGGTGTATAGGGGTATTGGAGGGGGTCTGTCTGATCATAATGTAGTGGTAGCTAAGGTTAGGATACAAAAGAAGTGGGTGAGGAGAGCTGGAGGGAGGCGAGAGGAGGGTGGAATGGTGAGGAGGGTGGAGAGGTTGCAGGAGGAGGAAGTCAGGGAGGAGTACAGGAGAGCAGTGGAAAGACGACTAGGGGGGTTCAACCTGGAAGTTATGGAGGAAGTGGAGGAGATGAGCAAGGTATTTAAGGATGAGATCTGTGCAGCATGTGAGGAGGTGTGTGGAGTGAGGAGAAGAGGGAGGGGAATGAAAGGTACAACATGGTGGACAGAAGAGGTAAGAATAGCTGTGGGAGAAAAGAAGAAAGCATATAGGGAGTGGTTGGGTAGTAGAGGGAATGAAGATTTCGAGAGACAGAAACGAGCGAGGTACGTGGAGAGTAAGTGGGTGGTGAAGAGAGTAGTGAAGGAAAGTAAGAGAAGAGTAGATGAGGAATTTGGAAGGAATCTGAGTGTAAAATGGAGGGAGAGTAAGAAACTGTTCTGGAAAGAAGTCAAGAAAGTTAGGGAAGGTAGCAAGGGAAACAGTAAGGGTGTGAAAGACAAGAATGGGAGAATGCTAGCCGAGAAGCAAGAGAGAGTTGAAAGATGGAGGGAGTACTTCAGTGAGTTGCTAAATGTAAGGAATGAAGAGCCAGCAAACATAGCTGGATATGGTATGGGAGGGAGAAGAAGAGAAGTAGTGGAGGAGGAGGTGGGGATCAGGAGGTCAGAAGTGTGGGAAGCCATGAAAAGAGTGAAGTTGGGGAAAGCACCAGCAACAGATGGAGTGTGTGGGGAAATGTTGAGGTATGGTGGTGAGATAGTGATCGAATGGGTATGGAAAATGTGCAAACTAGCATGGGAGAAGGGGAGTGCACCCGGTGACTGGATGACTGGCATAATAGTCCCCCTATATAAGGGCAAAGGGGAAAGAGGAGTGTGTGGTAACCATCGAGGAATATGTCTTCTAAGCGTAGTAGGGAAGGTATACAGTAGGGTAGTGATTTAGAGAGTGAGAGTGAGAACGGAGAAATGGATAGGCGACGAGCAGGGAGGTTTTTAGGAAGGGAAGAGGAAGTGTAGATCAGATTTTTACCCTGAATTGTGTTGTGGAGAACTATCTGGAGAAGAAACAAAAGGTGTATGCTGCCTATATGGACTTGGAGAAGGCCTATGACAGAGTGGATAGAGAAGGTTTGTGGAAAGAACTTAGAATATACGGAGTAGAGGGCAAGTTGCTGAAAGCAGTGAAGAGCATGTATGAGGGTGCAAAGGCGGCAGTACGTGTGGAGAGTGAGCAGAGCGAGTTCTTTGACCTGAATGTTGGATTGAAACAGGGGTGTGTGATGTCCCTGTGGTTGTTTACTGTATATATGGATGGAGTCATGAAAGAAATACTATCAAGAGCAGTGGATGTTGGTGTATTGCTGAAAAGGGTGGGAATTGAGTGGAAGCTACCTATACTGCTGTTTGCGGATGGTACAGTTCTGATGAGTGATAATGAATGGGAGTTGCAGGGTCTGGTAAATGAGTTTGGAACAGTGTGCGAAAAACGTAATTTGAAGGTAAATGCGGGGAAGAGCAAGGTTATGGTCTTCAATAGGGGTTAAGTCACAGACTGTGAGGTGAAGCTGAACGGTCAGGCTATGGAGATCGTCAACTCTTTAAAGTATCTGGGCAGTGTGTTGAGTAAAGATGGGACTATGGATGAAGAAGTGCGGGAGAGGGTACAACAGGGGAAGAGGGTTGTAGGAATGCTAAAAGCAGTAACAAGAAATAGGGTGGTCAGTATGGAAGTGAAGAAGTCCTTGCATGACAGTGTGGTAATCCCGACACTGACTTACGGAAGCGAAGCATGGACGTTGGTCGAGAGACTCAGACCAAGAGTGAGAGCAGTGGAAATGAATCACTTAAGGAGTGCATACGGAGTTACATGGGGGGATAGACAGACTAATGAGGAAGTAAGAAGGAGGTGTGGTGTGGAGGTAGATGTGCTGGAAAGTGTGAAAAGGAACAACTTGAGATGGTTCGGCCATATGGAACGTATGGAAAGCGAGAGAATGACTAAGAGGGTGTACGAGAGCGAGGTGGAGGGACAGAGAGGGAGAGGTAGACCGAATGAGAGGTGGAAGGATGGAGTGAGAAAGTACATAAATGAAGGCGGTGTTGGATGTGGGTAGGGGCGTCGACTGACTGGGGACAGAGGTGCATGGGGGCGGTTCGTTCGTGGCCACCCCTTCGGGGATCACGGCGTCAGGCAATAGATAGATTAGAGCTTTTTCTTTATTTTTGTGACAAAAATACAGTAAAAACTTTGAAAGAGGTACAGGTAACGTACTTAAAGATATACCTGTGTACAAAACTTTTTTAAATCTAGGATAGAGATTGCATAAAAATTGCACTTCATATAAACTCATTGATTATATGTACAAACAGATTACTTACATGCATACAACATATGTAACTGTTATAAAAAATAAAACATTTGTCTATGCATATTCTATTATATAAAATACAAACTATTTTTAACTCTTGACTGTCTTTCGAGTCCTCGAGTAACCTTAGGATAAGGAGCATCACAGTGCACACGCACTAACCATGTCCGGCGGGGCTGAGGGTCTTCGCTATAAAGTACCCCCCCACCCCCTCTTCTTCTTAAAACTAGAAAATAATAAAAAGCACCGAACCCTTTAGACCCGCTGTCTCAATGCGACACAGGTCATTCGTGATTTATCTAAAGTAACAGACAGGTAACGTGTCAAGGTGTGATTGGACGCCCACAAAATCGTTTGCTGAATATCATTTACTGAGTAATTCTTTAACCCCTATATGTCGGCACGCAACATAAGTCGAGTATAATAAATCTGGACTATCTGGCGGCGCGCGACATAGGTCGTGTGGCAATTTCAGCACGTAATGTTGCTGAGAGAGAGAGACAAGTGGTGGCAGGAGAGAGCGAGCGTATGACTGCTCCAGACCACCGCGGCGAACCTACTGACATGAATCCCACCTCCTCCCTCCCTCTCTCACTCGCTACATACTGAATTGTATGGGGAAAGTACCGAATTACATGCTTTTTGCACTCGTGTTGCGCGGTTGATGCAAGAAAACTAGCCGTCATAAAAGGATCGTTATGGTGTCATTGGAAAGCTCTGTTTATGCCCTTTCAGGGATAGATACTTGTTTTACGCTCTGGGTCTTATTTAGGCATGAAAATGATCACGTAAACAGCCCTATTTTGGCTAAAAACACCCCGCTGGGCGGTACATATAAATAAACCGCTAGCCCGCTAATAAGGTGTTAAAAAGCGAAGTGAAACTGCCCACTTCCTTATATCATGAGCTCGCCCAACGGCTCCCGGATTACTTTCCCTAATCACATCTACTAACAGAGCTGCCAAGTGCCGCTTTTTAAGAGGTTTACCTGTCTGATTAACCCAAAGAGCTCCCAGTTGGTTAGGCCGGGACACTCCTTTATAGGATATTAATGACTTCACCGAGCTTGTGGTGAGTGTCTCCGTGTTTGAGCGCCGGAACCTCAAATTCAGTAAACACATGTTCATTGTGTTCATTTTTGGCTATAAAAGTGGGCGACGGCGCAATCTGAACACTTTCATTACGCCGTGCGAACCTAAGACAATTGGGTTCATTGACAAGGGTTTGTCAAGTGACCAGGTAGGTATGAGCTGGCGTGGTGGTGGGCGAAGCTTGAAGCATGCTAGCATGAATGCCTTCTCCTCCGCCTGCGGCACTGAGAGTCCTGTTAAATAACAAAATGAAACTCTGATAACCATCATGTGATTCTTTAGCATGACTACTGACAAGCCTTTACGTTCAAATAGGTAGCCTAGGTAATTGAAAATTAAGGACACCGAGGCCACGGTTTGGTCAGTTTCCACGATCCAAGCAGTAAAAGCTTTCCAGTGAGATTGGTACTGACGCCGAGTAGAGAGAGTATATTGATTGATCAATTTATTGGTAACACTTTCCCCATAGTGGGCTAACCATTTGGCCTTTTTAATATCCACAAGGCAAAAGTCAGCGAGGTCTTTAGGTTTCCAATCATGGCAGGTGTAGCAGAGTGGTTTTGCCACTGGACTGGTAATCCAATGAACCCAGGTTCGAATCCCAATATGTCAATGGGAAGATATTATTGGGATGGAATTTGTGCTGTACCTGGTTTCAGTGCATTACCACACCACACCGAAAAGCCAAAAAAGACCCTCATTGTTCCCTGATTAAATAGCACTGTATGAATATTCCCATATTCAAAATATGCTACAGGGGGGCAATGCCAAGTGAGTTAATTGCTCAATAGGTGGCGTTCTGAGAGTGAGGGTCCAAGTCTGCCCACACGTTGGCTACGCCCGGCAGATATGATGCGTGAAGATAAACGTTTAGCTTTTCCGCCAACACAAAGACCTTTTCCGCAACTCTAGCAACATTCGAGACCTCGTTGACCCCTGCTTCTGAATACATGTGACTGCATTCAGATTGTCCATTCGTAAGGCTATTGATTTTCCCACTAGAGTCGAACCGTGGGCCTGAAAGAAAAACAGGGGAACTAGTGATTCTTTTGCATTGATATGAAACTACTTGAACTGGGACCAAAGGCCCTGACCTTGGTGTCCGAGGTTTGACTAATACCCCTAACCCAGGGTACCTAAAGCATCAGTGTCTACCCACACCGTAGGCGGAGGAGATGTCCATGTCATAATTTAATGCAATGTTTCAGGCCTTGCCCAGACCGCTAGTAAATTGTGGATTAATTTCGGGATATGCCACGACTTGTCCGCCGGCAAAAGCGGAAAATGTCTGTTTCCCTCCAAGATTACCCTCTTTACTTTCAACTGGCCCAACTGTACCGTTAGTTGAATCCAGTTGAGAGAGCTGACAAGGGACTCCCACACCTTCCTCGTGGTAGTCAGACTGTGGAGAAAGCGAAACAGCTTCCTGCAAAACCTGTTGCGATTGTCCACACTCTGACTGAGAGATAGGTGTGCTGTGTCCCACAGCAGCCCTACCCGCTGAATTACCCTTGTCGGGACAAGATTCGACTTTACCAAATTGATATTGAACCCGAGGGATTTTACATGAGGCAGAATGATATTGATATGTTGGAAGCATTTTATCTCGGATTCCGCTACCACCAGCCAGTCGTCTAAGTACCACATGATCGTGATCTCTTAATTGCTGTAATAGTGGTAACAGAGCTTGTCGGACTAATTTGGTGAATACTTGAGGTGCCAGGTTCAGACCGAAAGGCATTCTTTGAAAAACATAAGTCTGATGCCTGATCCTCAGTGCGAGGAATT
The DNA here is from genome assembly GCA_032716605.1 of Paralithodes platypus. NCBI lineage: Eukaryota > Metazoa > Arthropoda > Malacostraca > Decapoda > Lithodidae > Paralithodes > Paralithodes platypus. The sequence goes on along the minus strand of CM064543.1, from coordinate 26,245,181 downwards.
TTTGGAACCTTTTGTTTACCGGGACATGCCAATAGGCTTCTGTCAGGTATAACGAGCACAACCTACCTTGAGGCGGAAGAGTTAGCCTGATCTGATTCACAGTGAGCATCTTGAAAGATGGGATGTGAATATGGCGATTCAGTTGAGACGAGTCTACAACCGGCCTCATCTGAGCGCTGTCCCTCTTTGGCACAAGAAAAAGTCTGGACGTGTAAACAGGGAGAGTTGGATTGACCGGGACAATGATATGCTTGGTTATCATTTCTTGGACTAGTGACTCTACCTCTAAAGAAACATTCGTTGAATTCTTAAGGTTGACGTAAGCGAGGTCGCCGGAGCCACCGCCAAGTGATACCCTAGCGTACCACTTTCCGGATTTCTCCAGTCATGCAACTGGGCTTGTCCGGCAGAGCAACACTCATATCCAACTCGCCCTTCAGGGGCCCTGGGAGTGAGAGAGCTTTGTGATGAACTAGTTTTTTGACTGGGATGTGGATGGCTGAGAAGGCTGGCTGGGGGTAGGGGGCCGTTAATCCTGACCTGACATACCATTTGACTGACCTTTGTACCACTTCCCCTGGCCTTTACCCTGGGGCATACCTCTGTTGGAGCCACTGCTTCCCGGCTTGGAAGGAGTTTCAAAGGACGGAGAAAACTTAGCCCCATTTGTGTGACTCTGAGGACTAAATTTTGGCTAATGAAATTTAGTTGACTCCTTCCTAGTCGTGGAGGCAGTCGTTCTCGTCGAGCCTAGGAGGCTAAATACCGTTCTCCATGTATCAGGTGAAACTAGAGTTGTAGTGAGAACAGGTGATAGTACAAACCTACGCCCTATATCCTCCGGAAACTTCTTAACCAAAAACACTCTCAAATCTTGCCTTGCCCGGACTGCTTCCAAGAAAGCAACCCGGATGTCGCACAAAAGTTTGAACTGAGTTTTGCAAAAGAAGCCGGCGAGTAAGAGACATGGCCTTAGTAGCTTGTGTGTCAACTACTACTTCAGTAGTCCGCACAAGGGACTCAGCCAGCTGGCGACTGACCAGAAATTGAGACAAGAGCCTCCAAGCTTTCTGCCTTAATTTATAATCCTAATCAAGCTGCGCGGGAGTGGGACTAGAAAAAGTCATTGATGTCACAAAGAGATAATTTAGGTGCGTTTATAAAATCTAACACAGCCTTAAGTACTCCCCCGGCAATGGCTACAGGCAGTGAAAACCAACTATGCTGTTCTTGGGGAATCTGATGCGTTGATTTACTGGTGATTGTGCTCGCAAAATTCTGTACTTCTGCTTCCCAGTCTAGCCAAGGCCCCGTGACAACCGTTCCAATCTGTAAGACTGGATTGCCGGACTGGTCCCTAATCGGCTGGGCGTCTAACTCTGGTGTCAGACTAAAATGGGATTTAATATATTTAAATCCATCCAGCTTGGACCAGTCCGCATACAGTCTTACCTATGAAGCCGGTGGCAGTGTGGGCGAAGGTGCATATACGAAATAATCAGGAGTGTATAAATTAGGGATAGCCTTAACCGAAACATCCAACACCTCACCTGACATGTTCTTCGCCCTAAGTTTCTTACTTTCGCTAACCTGTATATACCAATGTTCAGGGAACGCAGGTTCCCCAGACACCGTCGGTTCCGCGACTTGAGGGTTCAGAGCAACTAAGTCCGTCCAGGACCTATCCGGCCCAAACAAAATAGGCATAGGACCTTTTTTTAGAGGAGTTTTCTCCAAAGTGGGTGGAATGACATCAGTGACTACTCGAACATTAGCAGTCATCAAGATTGATATTATATTCGACAAACTAGATGTAACAAGGGAGGGAATAAATGGTTGTTTAGCTGAAACTTGAACAGAACCCAGAGGTCGAGCGACATGCGGTGGTGTGGGAGAACCTGGCATAAATCTATCCTCACCCTATTTACTCATAAATTTATCAAAAAAGTTTTGAAGATCCCCCTTAGTTACAAACTCCCTAGTGTTATCTGTGGACACAGTTGATTCAATATCTGAGTGACTAAAAGACGCCACCTTTTGCCCCGATTCAAGATGCTCGGAAATGTCGTCTCTAATAAAATGACATTCCATCGACTCTACTGACTGAGCCTCCTGTGACCGGGCTGAGAGGGATCGAACTTCTGCAGACCAGATGGCAGGTTCTAGTATATCTCCTCAAAATCTTCCCACTCCAAATTCGGAATCGAAGACTGCATAGGAACGTCACTAGTTTCTTGTGGGTAGCCTCGATATTATTTCGCAAGCACTTGAGTTGGTACATGACACTGAGGCTCGTTACTTTGGGGAATCACGTACGGTCGTTGCCTCACTGACAGAGAAACATGACCGATAGATTGGCTAAACAGTTCACTTGGCACTTTGTCCCTGGGCGGTGTCTCCGCAACCCTGGTGACCGTCCCTGACTGGCCGGATTTGACCTTCGGCTCAGTCAAGGTTGGCTTAGTAGGTGCGGGCACCGGCGAAGGCGATGGCCTAGGCCTGACACTCGAGACCGCCGTGCGGAATTGTGATGTCCTTACACTAGAAGCAGACACTGCCCCTTCCAGTGTAACTTTTCTCTTCTTCGCCGCCTGCTGGACCGGCAGATGAGAGATGGATTTGCGGAGGGAAGACCTCGATCGCGTCCGACGCCTCTCCTGTTGCTGGTGGGACGAATCCAGCGCAGGCCGCTTCACCGACCGGTGGGGAGGACTAGCTTTCTTAGGTGTGTCATCATCAGTGGAATCCTCGGAACTTATTGTTGCTTTCGAAATTATCTTAGATGCTTTCTTTTTCACAGTTCCTGAACGAGTGCTCGTTTTCTGAGGGTTAACAATTTGTGATTTACTTATGACCATCTCCCAAAGATATTGGTCATCACACTGGAGTGCCTTATGGGCAAAGTCTTTGGTATAATTATTGTAACATAACTTAATAGCTGAAGGAGCAACTTGACACCCAGACTCCTCATGGTTTATTAGTCCATTACAGAGTTTCGTGCACACACTACACTTTTTTGTTAGCCACTGGCCGCGAGACCGATCTAAGCACGCAACACAACTGACACATAGTTTGTGTCCTGTGACAGGATATTACATAATGGCAATGCACAGAAAGCTATTAGTTCCATAATGAAGTCCACCCCCCGCCGGGATTGGTCACGGTCCAGAGTTTACCGCAGAGGAGACGTGCATCTGGAAAAGAAATTTAAAGACTCAATGCTCATAAGGACAACCTGAGATATTTACACACAACCGTTACCTTTTAAATACCCAAGAAAAATACATACAGTATAGCGATCACCACTACTCTAAAGCCTCTGTCACACTATGCCGATTTAAGTGCCGACGCTCCACGACGTAAGGGTCGGAAGCAGGTCTTTGCCTACATCGCCGCGCGACGTGGGTGGGCACCTACTCAAGAGAGCCGTCGGGAGAGGTCGTCAGGGGCCTCAGGAATAGTTTGACATGCACAACTCTCATGAGTTGAGTCGGCGGCTAGTAAATTGACGGCACGGGGACGGTAGGCTGGCGGCGTCGGGTGTCGTCCGGTATGCGTCATACGTTACAAGGGCACCAGCCTGTCTGCGTCAGATGCCGCTTATAAAGTAGGTCACCTTCAGGCAGCGACCCGGTAACGCCCAGGCATCGTCATAGGGGGAGGGCATACCGTGAGTCCGCGACCTGGCAACGTTGCACGGGACATCGTTGATAGATGTTTTTTTTTTTTTTTTTTTTTTAACCTTGATGGAGGTCTAGCGAGGAAACTAAAAAATAAATTAATATATAAATAAATAGACCCCAAAAATCACCACTGTCCCCTTAATCCGATCCCATTAACGAGTGACTATCTATAAGCCCTTTCAATAGCGGTGGCGTCTGTTTTGCCATAGTTCTGCTATACTTAGACGATTTTATGCAGCTTAAGAACGGTCTGTGGGAGTTAAGAGAGATAAATGAGAGGAATGGACGGCTTGTGATTGCTACAGGCCCTTTGTAAGCATAATACAATAACCTAATAGTTGCCAGACTATAACGAAAAAGACGTCACCGGTACTGAAAGGGTTAACTATAGATGACCTTGTTTTACCAATTACTAAAAAAAAATAACACTTAATTAAGGTGAGATGGGCACATTTGTTTGCTCATTTATGGATAATTTTGTTATGTTTTTAGTTTCCTCCCTAGATCTCAAGCTTAACTCACCCCCCCCCCCCCCCCCCCCCCACACACACACACAAACGTCGCCTCCGACGGACTGGTTTGCCTCGGTCGGGATCAAGTGTGACGCAGTAGGGTCCAGTGTGACAGGGTGGCTGTCTATCGCCGCCGTAGTATCTATCGGCGCCGCCCTACCTCCTATAGGCGCCGCTTGTCAGGAGCATTGTCGCCAACCAGTTTGCGTGCTCCGGCGCATGACGCCGCCCCAGCGGCGTCATTTATCTTCCTTAGGTCTTGCATGGTTGCCTCTCGACCCCTTCCAGTTGCCGTTAGGCAGCATGCCCGTCCATACTGCCCACCGTGGGCGTCCCGCCCCTCTATCACCCACGATACTCGGCAGTAGTCTCCCCCTTGTATCGCCACTCCTTAAGTCGTGGATCGTCGGCACTTAAATCGGCATAGTGTGACAGAGGCTTAAATCTCCTGTGTATCGTTATGAAAAAACCCAACCGTGGTTCTCTCCGTGAAGGAATTAAGACTACTTACTGTATATATGATAGTGATTATCACTGACCTATACTCGTGCTGTCTAGAAAAGTTTCTAGTAAGCGACCATACCACCGTGGACGGAAAGGGGTTAGCAATGACTCTTCCGCCGCGATGACAGATTAGTAGTCTTCCCGCTGAGCAAGGAATTATTAAGTGATTGTATAGGTGAGTCGTTCTGGCTGAGCCGGATTCCCTGTGAAAGCCTTCCTCTTCCGCCGAGAGTTCGTTCTAGTTCAAGACAACGAACTGATTATTTGGATCTTGTGCAACACTAGAACGCCACCAGTGGGGCGTCCAGCGAGGTAGAAACGCGGTTGTGATCCTAACCATTGTTTTTCTAACCTGTCTGCAACAAGTTAGCAAAAACCCACATATATATGAATAGTCAGGACATCTCCCAACACCCTCAACTACTGAGACTATCTTATCATCAAGGAGAAGAGGGTCACACTTTATGGCACAACATTAATGTAATAATAAATTAAAATTACATCCGAGTTATACACAACACCTACACAGAGGCTGGCTCTCTACTAAGTAAAGCAACCCTTAAACTCAAGGTTCTGCTGACGAAAACACAAAACACGCTTAACCCACCAGAAAGGTGGCCGAAAAGCGTTGCCCTAGTGGAAAAATAAAGCCTCTAAACCTAAACTCTAGGCTAAAGTAAAGGAAAAGAAAAAATACAATAACAATGGCGGCCTCGTTCATGCGGACCCGAAGTAGCGCCAACACCTAAGCACCTTAAAAACACACTCCTTGGGGTCATGCCAATCAACACGCATGACTTATCTAATCTAAACCTATTCTAAAACATCTCAGAATAGTACAAATGAGCAAAAGACTCACTATCCAGAGAGAAGAATGAAGAATGAAGAGAGGTCGGGATACACGTCCGCTCGGCGTGAACCCCCGGAGCGAGAAGGAAGAATGACGCATCAGCGTCTTGCTGCAAACCTACGCTATCAACATCTGCACTATGGGAAGCATAAATCAGATAAGAGTTCTAATATTTTTCTTTTATTATTTGTTATTTTAGTTTTTTCGTAGTGGCATCAGCATCAGAAGGACGAGTCCGTAAGTAATTATGAGCGTACGCTTACGATGATTGGTCTCTTGTGCTCCGGGGCGGGTGATTTGAACGGTTCCATGTCAATTCAACCTATGGACAACTCAACCCAAGACAACTCAACCCAGGACAACTCAACCCAGGATAACTCAACCCTGGACAACTCAACCCAGACCAACTCAACCCATTACTAACTCAACCCATTACTAACTCAACCGAGGACAACTCAACCCCGGACAACTCAACCCTGACCAACTCAACCCAGGACAACTCAACCCGGGACAACTCAACCCAGACCAACTCAACCCAGACCAACTCAACCCAGGACAACTCAACCCCGACCAACCCAACCCAGGACAACTCAACCCAAGACAACTCAACCCAGGTCAACTCAACCTAGTCCAAGTTGTCCTGGGTTGAGTTTGTCAAGGTTGAGTTTGTCTGGGTTGAGTTTTCTTGGGTTGAGTTGGTCTGGGTTGAGTTGGTCTGGGTTGAGTTGGTTTGGGTTGAGTTGTCCTGGGTTGAGTTGGTCTGGGTTGAGTTGGTCTGGGTTGAGTTGTCCTGGGTTGAGTTTGTCTGGGTTGAGTTGTCCTGGGTTGAGTTGTCCTGGGTTGAGTTGTCCTGGGTTGAGTTGTCCTGGGTTGAGTTGTCCTGGGTTGAGTTGGTCTGGGTTGAGTTAGTCTAGGGTTGAGTTGACCAAGGGTTGAATTGGACTAGGTTGAGTTGACGTGGGTTGAGTTGTCTTGGGTTGAGTTGTCCTGGGTTGGGTTGTCCAGGGTTGAGTTGACCATGGGTTGAATTGACCGGTCACCCTCTCGGTTGTCATGTTCCCATCTCTCTCTCTGTTATCATGTTCCCATCTCTCTCTATTATCATATTCCCATCTCTCTCTAGCATCATGTTTCCCATCTCTCTCTATTATCATGTGTCCCATCTCTCTCTATTTTCATGTTCCCATCTCTCTCTATTGTCATGTTCCCATCTCTCTCTATTGTCATGTTCCCATCTCTCTCTATTGTCATGTTCCCATCTCTCTCTATTGTCAGTGTATTCGGTGTAACATTAACTACTAACTTGAGCTGGACACATTATGTTAGAAGCATTGCTAAGAATGCCTCTAAAAAACTGGGACTCCTGTACAGAGTTCGAGAATTCTTCACTGACGAGCAGTTGGCCGTAATATATAAAAGTCATGTGCGCTCTCAGATGGATTACTGTTCACCTCTGTGGGGTGGAAGTGGAGTGGTTGCATTGAGGCAGTTGGACAAAATTCAAAATAAAGCTATTAGATTAATCAATAACCCTGCAATCACACAGGACCTTCCTACATTAGCCATACGAAGAAACGTTGCATCCCTTGCATTATTCTACAGATATTTTCACAGCAATTGTTCCGAGGAACTTGCTTCAATTGTGCCGCCTCTCCACATCTTTCCCCGTAGAACTAGGGCAGCTGAGAGCGCCCATGAATTTACACTTTCTCCTCCACAATGTAGAACTTCTGCTTATCAGAATTCATTTATCCCCAGAGCTACTACTCTTTGGAATTCACTTCCCTCGAATTGCTTTCCACAAACTTACAATCAACAAATGTTTAAATCCAGTTGTTACAAACATTTTATGAATGGAGGATGCCTTTAGGCACATGGACCTTTTTGTTTTATCTGTGTTTTTCCTTCCTCCGTTCATTGTCTCTTAAAAAAAAAAAAAAAAAAAATGTTCCCATCTCACTTGATTGTCATGTTCCCATCTCTCTCTGTTATCATGTTCCCATCTCTCTCTATTATCATGTGTCCCATGTCTCACTATTGTCATGTTCCCATCTCTCTCTATTGTCATGTTCCCATCTCTCTCTCTGTTGTCATGTTCCCATCTGTCTCTATTGTCATGTTCCCATCTCTCTCTATTGTCATGTTCCCATCTCTATCTCTGTTGTCATGTTCCCATCTCTCTCTATTGTCATGTTCCCATCTCTCTCTATTGTCATGTTCCCATCTCTCTCTCTGTTGTCATGTTCCCATCTCTCTCTATTGTCATGTTCCCATCTCTCTCGATTGTCATGTTCCCATCTCTCTCCGTTATCATGTTCCCATCTCTCTCTATTATCATGTGTCCCATCTCTCTCTATTGTCATGTTCCCATCTCTCTCTATTATCATGTTCCCATCTCTCTCTATTGTCATGTTCCCATCTCTCTCTATTGTCATGTACCCATCTCTCTCTCTGTTATCATGTTCCCATCTCTCTCTATTGGCATGTTCCCATCTCTCTCGATTGTCATGCTCCCATCTCTCTCTGTTATCATGTTCCCATCTCTCTCTATTATCATGTGTCCCATCTCTCTCTATTGTCATGTTCCCATCTCTCGCTATTGTCATGTTCCCATATCTCTCTCTGTTATCATGTTCCCATCTCTCTCTATTGTCATGTTCCCATCTCTTTCTCTGTTATCATGTGTCCCATCTCTCTCTATTGTCATGTTCCCATCTCTCTCTATTATCATATTCCCATCTCTCTCTAGTATCATGTTTCCCATCTCTCTCTATTATCATGTGTCCCATCTCTCTCTAATGTCATGTTCCCATCTCTCTCTATTGTCATGTTCCCATCTCTCTCTCTGTTGTCATGTTCCCATCGTTCTCTGTTCTCATATTTTTTCCATCTCTCATTTTTATTATCTATTTCCCATCTATTTATATTTGTATGCTCTCCATCTATCTCTATTATCATATTTTCCCATCTCTCTATTATTATTTATTTATTCTATCTATCTCTATTTTCATTTTTTCCAAATATCTCTATATCTCCATCTGTTTGCCATGTCTTTCTATTTGTATCTATTTCTTCCATATCTCTCTCTATTTTCATATTTTGTTTCCATCTCTCTCGGTATTTACGTATTTTTGTTCCTTCTCTCTATATTCTCATCTGTTCCCATCTTTCGTTCCATTTTATTTTTTTTCTTCCGTCTATCACTCTATTTTCACATTTTCATCCATCTTTCTCTCTCTATTTTCATCCTTTTTTCCCACCTCTCTCTATTCTCTTTTTGTGTTCTATCTCTCTATTCTCATATTTGTCCATATCTCTTTGTTCTTATATTTAACTTCTCTCTATATTCTTATTTTTTACCATCTCTCTCTATTCTCGTTCTTCCCACCTCTCTCTAGTATCATATTTATTTTCCAGCTCTCTCTATTCCCGTTTTGTACCTTCTCTCTCTAATCCGATATCTATTCCAAGCTCTCTCTATTCTCATCTCTCTCTCTCTCTCTCTCTTTCTCTCCTTGCAGTCTTGTCCTAACCCCCAATTCCCTTATGTTTCCTTATATCTCTCTATCACTGTCCATCCTCCGTCTCTTGTCCACCCTCTCTCCCTCTGATCGGTATTCCCCACTCCCTCCCCCGACTCGTGATCTCCCTCCTGAGAGAGTCAAGGACGTTGTTTAACACCTTCTACACCATGATGCCTTTTAACCTTTTTTCTGGCTAAAATTAGATGATTGTATGTAGTTAAAGAGGACCTATGTTACTAAGAGGGTTTATTGAGATTGTTTTTACCCATTTGAGTCGTATAGGTTGGTTACAAACTAAAAGATAATCGTCTAATGGTAGCAAGAGCCCGGGGTGATTTAATTGCTGGAAGTGACCAGGGGCTCGTTCAGTACACCCAAACATTCAAACGTGATAACCTCTGATTCGACCAATCACGTTTGCGATTGTTTGCAATTAGATGGCGATCACGCTATCACTCCGTGATAGCAGTAGGCCTAAATCTCACCTCGACATTATATTTATATTATCATAATTAAGCTTAATTTGCTTTCTTGCATGTTATTAATGTGTCACAATCTCAATTATAAAGTGGCACACCTATACAAATCATAGTTATCATGACTATGTTGCTTTATGTTGCGTAAATCAAGCAACTTGGAGTGCATCTCTTATATCTACTTTGTACACTGCGGCAGGCATATCCTAACCGGTAACGACTTCGCATTTATATCAGTAAGCCTACTTCGCAAGGGTTCGAGGTCCGATGAGTTAATCTTTTTTATGCATTTTTATTATGTTTGTATAGTTATTTATTGGTAATGTTACTATTCCAATGACATATTTAACGTATTATACTTGCTGTATAGGTTTTTGTGCGCTTGTCTATATTATTTATCGATTATTATATTTAACCCGCAGAACCCCAACGATGCACGTGATGCGTCGGCAATGTATGTAACGGTAATCCCCAGCGCCGCAGCACCTGCATCAGCAATTTCGACCTTATATACTCTTGTCCTATGGTAGCTAGAGGCTTGAGGATGGTATGGGATATACCTTATGATGTTGCCAAACAGTGGTGGTACTCGGCAACCCGCTAGTCCAGCCGCGCAGGTGGATACAGGCGGATGGAGAAGTTTACCCACTTATCTTACTGCCACTTTCGATCTTATTTATTCTTGTCCTATGCTAGCTAGAGGGTTCAAATTTGTATGGGATATATCTTATAATGTTGCCCAACAGTGGCAATACTTGGTAATACCCAAGTCCAGCCATGGTGGGGAGTGGGAAGAGAGAGCGCGGGAGGAGGGAGGAAGTGGAGGACTGGGCCACCAGGCTCGCCAGTTGTCTTGTGTAGTTAATGGGTGTTGGACGTACCTCGTCGCCTTGTGATGTGTATCGCTCTCCTATTGCTCCCTAATGCCCCATAACATAGTTGACTCCCCAATAAGTGAGGAAGAGGAGGAGGAGGATGACCTCTAAATTCCGCCAGGCCATTGTAGAGGTCAGAAGAGAGGAGAGAGAGAGAGAGAGAGGAGAGGAGAGAGCTTAGGAGAGGTTATCATGTTGCTATGTACAAGGTCTTCCCCCACACCCACACTCTCCCAACCTCCCACACTCTCCCCACTAGAAATACAATGTCAACACTCATATTTGTAAGTAAAAAGTGCCCAAAACAATGTGTAAAACTCATATTCTAACTATAAAACATACGGTAAAGTATAAAATCAATAAACAGTGCATGAGGGAGGCATTGAATGAAAGGGAAAGTTATGGGCGAATGAGATGTCTGTCAGCTGGCCTTGTGTGTACGTGCTGAGTCCATGACCAAGATGGCCGCCAGCCCACCAGTCGCCATGGTAACCGGGACGCCCGCGGGATTTGCCACTACCTCAGCACTTATAAAACTTGAATCTATGCACTTATCATACTGTAACTTCACTTACAATGACATTATGTGATACATGTTGCTAATATATGAACTATGGAGGTACACATGATGCTCGGGTGGTGTAAATAACCATCACTCGAAAACTGGACGCATCGTACATCTGCCATGCTACCTAGCTCAGCTGTGGTGGTGCGGGCGGGAAGTTTGAAGACTGCCCTGCATCAGCTGATTGTTGAAGCTCCACCCATAGGACCCCCAAATGACCAAGGTGAGTGGGTTTTTTTTTGTGCTATTTATCATTTCTCACCTATTTCAGCTATTTAAACAAATACAAACATTTGATTAAATTGGCTGGTCTCACAGCGTAATTTTATTATTAATTAGCTGGTGCTCAGTGGGTTCATTACTTTATTTTAACATTTCTTTAAAACAAATTCTGAGGCATGATTGCATTGAAGTAGGCCTGTATGTTAGGTCAGTTAAGTCTACTACGGTACCCACGCTATAGTTAAATTTTCAAATGTAATCTAATGTTTAACCCGTACAATCCCAGCGACGGCAGAGAGCCGTCAGTAGATAAATCACTCCCAAGTCCCAGCTATTATGATCCTTGTAACTGCCAGTATCAGGCAGTGCCTGGTACCACGTTCGAGCACTGCTCTAAGACCTTGGGAACATTTCTCAGCTTATATCCAATCCACCACAGGCTAGGAGAGGCAGTATTCCTCCATCTTTCGAGGTGGGAGGTTGTTATATCTTGCCTCTGAAGCCATTTTGGCCACATTGCTTGGACTGGAGGGTACATTTATGGTAGTACCGTATGGTACAGTAGGGGTTAAAAACTAATAGTAATGAACCTTCCATAAATATAGGCCTACAAATAGCCTATACAAATACATTGCCAGGAAAAGAAAATATGCCTACATCACCAGGAAACGATAATATACAGTATATACTATTTAATTCAGCCTCTACATACATCACCGGGAAAAGAACACTATATATATAAACTATATAATTCATCTTATTCGAACATCGCCAGGAAAATATAACATATTACATGTTAATTCCCCAATGTCCAATCCGCTGCATGTCTGCCTGCCGAGATCGGAACCTCTCCGGGTGGTCGGGGGCCGGGGGAGTGCTGGAGCGACCTTGGTGACCCTGGTCTCTGGGTCTTCTCCTGGGTGACCTGGATGTGTGTGAGTTTGTGCTTTTTATCTGTGTTTATTTGTTGTTTTATGTTGTTTTTGTGTTTTCCCTATTCTTGCTCTGTCTTGAGTCGGCTACCCCCAAAATGGGGATTGGGCCTGAACATATAGATAGATAGATAGAATTCCCCAATAGACTAACAGTAAATTGTTTTAAACTTACACAGGAAATAAAGAGCTAATTTTGCCTGATAAGAACCGTATTAACTTTGACAACATTTTCTATTCAAAATTAAAGGTGAAACCTGTATTACAGGATTATAATAGCATGATGGTAGCCTACACGACCTACCCGAGTCCGTCTGTCTTGAGCTTGAACAAGGATGCTCACTGTAGTTTACCGCATGACTACCTTAGCCAATAGTCTATATTGATGGATTTTATTAATTAAAATTAATTGACCGAAAAGCACATGTGACAGGGCCTAAAACCTTTGTGGACATCCCCGAGTTTTTTTTAATTTAGCGCTCACAGCCACTGACCAATCAGCGACGAGAAGCAATGTTTGGCTATCATATCGTTCACCCTGCTCAATCATAAACATGATTGCTCAAACGGAAACATTATTGCCTTGATAGGGTGTGCTGAACGCACCCCAGGTGTTTGGTTGTTATTATTAGAAAGAATATACTTTGAGCTACCAGAAAAGTTATTCCTTAAGTATACCCAGTGGTGGACAAGGTCATGAGGTCAGGTCAGTCAAAGGTCAAAGAAACACAAAATATATTTTATGATGATATTATTCTAATGAAAACTGCTCCCTTATAAACAAAGATATCGAAATTGGGTTTGTTGCATTTAAGAGCATGATGATATGTCTTTCTTTGATACTGATATACGTAAAATACCTAGGAGGAGCTTTTCATTTCGAAAAATTTATAGAATGTCAAAGATAGTCAATATTGTTATGTTCATAAAGATGTAAATGACTGCATTTTGTTAGTTTTCAACATATATATATATGTAATTTTGTTAGTTTTTAGAGAATATATTTGGCTACATATTGATTCTTTCAGATATGGGATCACATGAGTTGTTTGTGTGTGACAGCGCAAATGGTGAGGAAGTGTGTGGTGCGCAGTTAGAGACTGCCAGGCAAACTAGCTCAGATACTGTGTCACTGCAGTGAACCACAACAAGTTATGTTTATTAATGGAAGTTAATTAATATATTATCTAAATGCCACATTAACATAACTAACTACATTTTCTAAAGAAAATGTTATTTGTAATTAAATACATACATTCACTTGTGACTTATACATAATTATACAAACTACATGTATTCTAAACCATGTCTTTTAAATCAATATTTATAGATTACAATCACTTGAAACTTATTAGTGTTTGCTAATTGTTGACAGAAAATTATAATAGTTTTCAGTATAAATATCTTCTTCATCAGATGAAGCACTGACCTTTTCATCATCCTCATCTTCATCATCATAAAGTGTTATTTGCTAATATATCACTAAGTTTCCTAGGATACTGTGAGCCTTCAAACCAAACAATCTCCATTTTCTGTCATCTGTGGTTGTGTGCTGGGTTTCCAACTGGACTGGGATTCCTTGCATTTCTCCACACATGTGCAACATAGTTTGTCCTCCTGATCTTTTGCTGAATAACATCTTTATAGGGTAGTATACACGTACCAGGATCACTAAATTTCATCGTTTATTGTCTACCTACTTGATTATTTACTTCTCGTTTCTTTCTCTTTCTCTCAATATTTCTTTTTCGCCCTAATTTCTCTTTCTTCCGCTCTCCTCACTTATCTCTATACAGTATAAATATTTGTTCAACTTCCATCATCTTATTCATTGGAAATTCTTCAACTTGAGGGGAGTAAAGTCTTGAAAATAATGAATCTAGCATTCTTCACGTTTGTTTCATTATGGACTCCATATACAGTATACCACAAAAACATTCCTCTGGGACTGCAGAGACCTTAGGCTTCACTGTTTCACTCGTTCCTAGTTCAGTAAATGCTGCTGTATATTGAGCACTCTTAAGCATGATATTATAGGGCCTTATTTTGGCTTTATGACGAAATGAAGCGGTGCAGTCACTCCTAGTGAATGCATGGAATCCTGGGAGAGCAGAACATACTGCTGGTGTCAGTGCTGAAATGTTGATCAATCGTCTTGTGTTGTTTGAGTTTGTGCCAGTATCCAAGCAGATAGTAACATATAAACTGCTCATATGATGAAGCAGTAGTACAAAGACATCTGTATAACAACTATGTATAAATAGTCAGTGGATTGTCATTAATTTGCTTTCCAATATAATCAGCATGGAAGATTACTCTGGTGTCTGCTTCCTCATGCTCACTTATCAGGGCCTTCACCTCCTGCATTGCTGTAGCACCATCTCGAGTTCTGCACAAATAACAAGTGTTGTCAAGAGCGAAATAAACTGTATGACCTTCTAAAACATTGATGTAGCTCAAACATCTCATAGAAAATTAAGAAGTGCAGTCTTGAATGAAGATGTACCTTGCATCATTGTTTCCTCTCTCCTCTTTGATTGATGGTCTTTCATTATAGGTGTCCCAGACAATATGGATGACTTTAGAAAAGAAACAAGCATGCTGAAGTGTCACTCTGGGAATGCCGCCAAAAGTTGGAGCTAGCTCGGGTAGAGTGCAGAGAAAGAACATGGCCTAAAAAATGCAGACATCAGTAATGTCACGGTGTGTATCGGCAGTCACCTCTGCTTCTAGCTTCTTCATTAATCTTGATTTGTCAGTCTTAATTATTGCCCCAGATTGGTAATGGAACTTGAGTGAGAAGAAATGACAAAACATTAGCCAGGTTCAAGTTCTTTGTTCCTGCAAGGAATAACAATCTAGCAAAGATATCAAGTGTGCACTTAATTTCTAATTTCTTTTGATCTTTGGAAGAAAGTTTGTCTTTAATGCATCATCCGCAAATTATTTTTATCTTGCAGTGCTTGATCATCCTTGCACTCTGTTACATACTCTAAATACCATTTACTCCCAATATTTATGACTTCAGTAAGATCATCCTGTACATCACTTGATGTTGCTAGGCCATTGGTGAGACAGTAAAGGGCAGACAATTGTTTATGAAATGGATTTAAGATTTCCTCCAAGCTTTGCATGGCTGATTTTAACTCTAACCCTTGCAATTCTAGATGGCTTGAGTTCTTGTGAAACTATGTCAGTAAGAGTAAAGCCAGCCACTTTAGAGAGAGAGCCTACAACAGCAGCCCTGACAGATCTAGTGTTTATCATGTCCTAGCCTTGACACAAAGTGAGAATGCTGCAATACTACCTTGTCTTGATGCTGCATATGTATTAAAAGTTTGTTCGAGTGTTAAGCCTACTGCAGTGCAAGAGAAACAGTTTGGTGTGCGACAAATGGAGAGAATAGCACAATCAAATGTAGAGCCTGAATACCTTCGTGAGTGCTCTCAATGCTCAACATATTCAGGTGATATCTTGTCATCCATCTGGCATAATTAGGCCGATGAGTTGCAAAAAAGATGGGGCACATCTTTCCAAAGGCATGGAAGTACAGATCTTTATTAAATTGTCCGACAAGCACGTTCAAGTAGCAAGTACACATGCACCAGATCAACATAAGTTATCCAGAGTATAGCAGTTTTCCCACGCTCACCACGTCTTATACTATCAGTGAATTGGTTATAGTCTTCTAGTAAATTGTTACATGCCTCAGACTGAAAGGTTCTTGACAAAGATTCCTGTGATGAGTTTTCAGCAAAGGAATTCACTGTGATCTTTGCTGCATCAGACATTACCCTATGTATTTCAGCAAACTGATGGAAGTGCAAAATCTACAAAGCTGTCGCAGAAAGGCGGTGCAGCCTTTTACAGCGATAAAAATACTTTCCACGCAATTTTTGTTGCACAGAACGAGAGACTAGTACACTAGCATTGCACAAAACTTCAGGACACCCAGATGATTCAGGAGGTAACCCAATGAACCAAAATATGCCATTGAAATATGGAATGTCCCAAAGCAGATAAAGACTTTGTCATACTTAGTAGATTCTTGTGCTTGAATCTGGAGGGCATGGCATATCTGTCATCACATTCTTGTGCCATATTTTGTGCTATAGAAAGTGTTTCTTGGATAACATGCAGTCTAGTTGGTGGAAAGTCTATATATATGCAATATAACCTATATCCTGTTGTGGAAGGTGGTCCTGGTGAACAAGGGAAATCCAACCTCTTCACATGGGTGTGTGATTTCATAAGAAAAGGACAGCGTCTAAACCTGATTCATTTTTGTAATGATCCTGAGGTTATTGGATGAACATTGTTATACATATCATAGCTGAATTATTTTATAGATGGCTTCTTTTTGTATAGCTCTATATTCCTACTTGGTGGGTCATATTACCTCCTTCTTCGTTTGGATGAGTTCCACGACATTTCTTTGTAGTTGCCTCTTCTTTTGGAGTTTGTCACTGTTGCTAGAGTTAATCTGATATGCCTGCAACGACTGTGATTGTTCTGATAGCAGATATCAACAGTGTCGTGTAGAGTGTCCTTCTCAGAGAGAGTTTTGATCATGTTGTCATAATTGTCCAATGCAGTTCCAGTACAAAGACCTCGTTCTTGAATGAACATATCAGGCATCATCCTTTCTTTATCTGTGATTGAAGATGCTATTTCTGTGTCAATGCCTTCTGCCACATTTTAACTTTTTGAATTTCCAAACCTATTCAAAATATCAAGTATCCTCTTATTTCCTGTCAAATTTTAATTCCCAATCCATGACAGAAATGTTTTGCAGTTCAAATTCTATCATTTGTAGCACAGTAAAGGGCATCCTGTACCGAAGATGCTGCCTCTCTTTTCCCCTTTTCTGAACAATTATTCTCAGAGCCACATATCATGATTGCAAAAGGAACGTACCCAAAGATCAAGAGGCTGAGCTTGCCCTAATTTAAAATTATCTAAGGACAAGGAGGATGGAAGTTTAGGCCCCAAGATAAATCATGAACCGAAGGAGTCACACAGGGACCTAGCAGAAAATTAATCTTCATGCATCTACTCCATTGCAATATCATCGTACTCTGTACAGATGGATAAAACATTAATATTACTTGTAGTTATATATGATAGCGGGAGCACATTCTATGATAATATGAATATTTAGAAAAATAAGATGCATTAAAAGGGTTATAGGTCTACAAAATTGCACCTATGCTATTGCTGGCGACTCAAAACCGCCCAGCACACGCAACCGCGCACCACACGCTTTCACACTATTTGCGCTGTCACACGCACAAAGCTTAAGTGATCCCATTTCTGAAAAAAGCAGTATGTAGCCAAATACATGTTCTATAAACTGACAAAAATTACATACTTATATGTTGGAACATTACAAAAATAACAGTCAATTACATCTTTACGAACATAAACATATTGACTATCTTTGACATTCATATCAATTTTTCGAAATGAAATACTCTTCCTTGGTATTTTACGTATGGAGTATAAAAAAACAGAAATATCATCATGGTCTAAAATGCAACAAACCCCATTTCGATATCTTTATCTATAAGGGAGCAGTTTTTAATTATAATAATATTACTATGATAACATACTTATATGATTATTTGACCTTTGACCTGACCTCATGACCTTGTACACTGCTGAGTATACTTAAGGAATAACTTTTCTGGTAGCCCAATGTATACACTTTCTAAAAATAACGAATAAACACCTGGTCACTTCCAGCAATTAAATCACCCCGGGTTCTTGGTCTATAACCAGAATATGATGAAATATACGTAATGGTGGTGAAGGGGTAAATGACTAAATGGGTTTGACAACATAAATTATAATATAATGTTTACGCTCCGTTGGAATACAACACGCACCCATGGCTGGAAGTTGGATCTAAATAGATTTAGCATTAGTATATCTGCAAACTTTTTCAAATGTAAGATATACAGTAGTATTATCTGAGAGCAACCTGCTTAAATGTAAGATATACAGTAGTATTATCTGAGAGCAACCTGCTTAAATGTAAGATATACAGTAGTATTATCTGAGAGCAACCTGCTTAAATGTAAGATATACAGTAGTATTATCTGAGAGCAACCTGCTTAAATGTAAGATATACAGTAGTATTATCTGAGAGCAACCTGCTTAAATGTAAGATATACAGTAGTATTATCTGAGAGCAACCTGCTTAAATGTAAGATATACAGTAGTATTATCTGAGAGCAACCTGCTTAAATGTAAGATATACAGTAGTATTATCTGAGAGCAACCTGCTTAAATGTAAGATATACAGTAGTATTATCTGAGAGCAACCTGCTTAAATGTAAGATATACAGTAGTATTATCTGAGAGCAACCTGCTTAAATGTAAGATATACAGTAGTATTATCTGAGAGCAACCTGCTTAAATGTAAGATATACAGTAGTATTATCTGAGAGCAACCTGCTTAAATGTAAGATATACAGTAGTATTATCTGAGAGCAACCTGCTTAAATGTAAGATATACAGTAGTATTATCTGAGAGCAACCTGCTTAACAAAGCTGTTAATTGATCTTCAGTGTAACAGGGTTAAGTAGAGATTTTGTTTCCTCCCTACACCTACAACAAGCTTTACAAAATACCCACAAGACCCCCCTTCGAGATAAATTTGTGCTTTTTCTGGTATAAAAATGCCCCGGTCGAAGGCCACTTCCTCCTAAATTACATGCTCGCTATCGCTGGCCAGGAAAAAAATAGACACCTATACGGCACGAAAGGTTTAAAAATCGTGAAACAAATGGGACGAATGTCTTACAATCTCAAAACTAAAGTGGTTAAGCATGAGAGAGAAGCAGGCCCAGAAAACCCCCCATAAGAGAAGAATAAGTAGTTTTCTGTATGCTTTACAATGACAATACTATACTACACAACCTCTTGTTTGACACATAGCGCATCTCCATGGAATGGCCTGCAAGGTTTTTCAGATGTTATTATTTGTAACTCCCTGTAATTCCCCATCTCCACCTCCCTCCCTCTCCCCCATTCCTTCATATCTCACTCCCTACCTCCCTCCCTCTACCAATCCCACTATTTTCCCCTCCCTCGATCCCTCATAACCTTCCCTCCCTCATTTCATTCCTCCCTCTCTCCCTCCCTCCCTCTTCCCCATTCCTTCATATCTCACTCCCTACCTCTGTCCCTCTATCCATCCCACTACTTTCCCCTCCCACCTACTCTCAATCATTGCCTTCCTTCCTCACTGTCTTCCTCTCTCTTTCCCTCCCTCCTTTCCTTCCTTCCTTCCTTCCTTCCTTCCTTCCTTCCTTCTTTCCATCTTCTTTCCATTCCTTCCTTCCTTCCTTCCATCTTATTTTCCTTCCTTCCTTTCTTTCGTTTTGATATCTTCTTTCCTTGCTTCCTCTTTCCATTCCCTTCCTTCCATACTTCCTTCCTTCCTCGTTTCCTCCCTCTCATCCTTCCTTCCTTCTCCCTCTTTCCTTCCCTCCCTCATTACCACCACAATTTCCTCTCTCCTCATTTCTCTCTCCTCATTAACTTGTCATGTAAATCTTCTCTCTCTCTCTCTCTCTCTCTCTCTCTCTCTCTCTCTCTCTATTATTGTTATATATATATACGTATCCATTCCCTTTTAGCGTTCTTGTGTGTTTTCACAAGTGTAGGGATGTAAAGCCAGTAGTTCTAATTCCCAGCTGTCTCCAATATTTTCGACCTCACGTGTTTTTGGCCACAGGTAATTTCGCCTATGAGTTATTTTGATCACAGGTATGTTTGTCCTATACAAATAACCATACAATTTTGATATATTTTTTGTTTTCTCCAAGTAGTTTTCATCCATATTAAAGACGACTTTTGCACACTCTGAAAACTGTTTGGCTAACTTAATTAAGGGGTGGGAGTGGGGGAAGAGGGGGATGTTTAGTTTGCTCCCTGGATCTATGACAATCTTTAAACAAAATATAAATAAAAACAAAAAATCCTTCGAGATAAATTTGTATATAATATATTGGTAGCAAAATGTTCCGGACAAAAAGCCGCTTCTTCCTAATAATTGCAGGCTCGCTATCGCTAGCCAGGAAAAGAACGTCATCTACATGATACATAAGGTCGTGAAGAAATGGGCGAAAAGTCTTAAAATCTTCAAATCTGATAGGACGAATGTCTTATAATCTCAAAACTAGTGGGACTAAACATGAGTGAGAAGGGGTCCAGACAAAAACGAAAAACCTCCCCTTAAGGTTGTTTGGCCGGATTAGTTAGGTTAGATTAAGCTAGTTTAAAATGGTTTGGTGTTGGATAGTGTAGGTTATCAAAGATTAACCCATCAAAATATAGCAAGAATATAATGGAAAACACGTCGCTGGTACAGAAGGGGTTAATGCTGATATTGATTATAGCCCATTTATTTTCGGTAGGCCGGAAATCGTGACCTCTAGCCTCTGTAACTAAAAAACGACAAGGGTGATCGAGCTAATATATTAATTTATTTTGTTTTTCATTTGCAAAGGGTCAGCCAGGGAATTGGTGTGGACAGTTATAATCCATGTAATGTTTTTTTTTTTTTTTTTTTTTAATTTACAGAGGTTCGGGGTTGCGATTTCCGTCCTACTTATAATGCATGGACGATTACGTTGGGTTAGGATATAATAATAAAACAGAATGAAAACAGAGGGAGGAGAGAAATGAATAATAATATAAGAAACTGGAAAAAACAAGAGAGTAAAATGGGAGAGAGATACGGAAACTTTAGATAAATTAGACCATTAGAAGGCAGGAAAACGAAAAGAGAAGATGCAAAAAGAAAAAGGACAACAAGAGAAGGGATAAAATTATAATTCTGATAACGAAAGAAGAAAGAAGCGACGAAGAAAGGAAAAACAGATTAGCAAAAAAGGTGGAAGCCATGTAACCTGATGAGAATAAAGGAATAAGAGAGAAATTATGCATAAAGAGGAAGAACAATGAAGAGAGAAACCATATGCATAAAGATAAAATAAAGAAAGGAGAGAAATGAAACACAATGCCAGTTGGGGGCAGAGAGATTAGGGGATAGAGCAGGAGGGAGAAGAATTGGAGAGACACTAAGTGAAAGATAAAAAGAGAGAATACAGAGAGAGTGAGAGTGAGTGGAAACGAGTAAGATAGAAATAGTTATATAGATTACCAAAAAAATGAACAAGCAAATGCATATTAAGCAAATGTGTCGATAAAGGTAAATACATACATACATACATACATACATACATACATACATACATACAAACTTACATACATAGAGAGAGTGAGGGAGAGAAATGTATATATATATATATTTTTCCCCAACATTCGGCCGCTCCAAGATTTACATTATATTTGCATTTATTTCCTCAGAATTCTTTGCTCTCTCTCTCTCTCTCTCTCTCTCTCTCTCTCTCTCTCTTTCTCTCTCTTCATATATAATTCGAAACTGCATAACAAATCGTAGGCTTGTCCACCATTCTGTAACTGTCTTCGTAGCGCAATGGATAAATGCACTGAATTTCGGTGTGAGCATCCTAGGTTCGAATCCCTGGACTGCCACATGTATTTGTTGATTTCATTAATTGAGTTTAGGAGTAAAGTCGGTTGGTGGAGGGAACATAATAATAAAACAAAAATTGATGGATTCAAGTCAGTACAGCATAGAGCCACAAAGTTAATACCATCACTAAGCGGCTCGCTTGGTGTAGTGGCTAGCGTTTCGGACTTCCACCCAGAAGGCCCGGGTTCGCGCCCACGCTCGGCGCATTAAAGATTTTTCACAAGCACTGAGTCGTTACCATCCCTCATGAGCAAAGGGATGGGGTAGTAGTACAGGACCCCAATGGAAATACGCCTAATCGGCCTTATTGAGCTATCCTTAGCTAGCTTAGCATGCGCTAGCTTTAAGAACTATTATTATTATTATTATTAAGAAATAAATCAGTGCATGAAAGATTAAAAAAAAACAAAAAAAATCTCACTTAGGAAAAAAGGATTGAGAGGTCAATTAATCGAGTGTTTCAAGATAATATAGGGCTTTGATAAAATTGATGTTGAGTCATTATTCACAATCAATAATAGGTCATCAACTCGAGAAATGGGATGACATTAATTAAAAACCAGGAGGGCCAAACTATATGTCACAAATAATTTCCTCACCTAGAGTGTAGTGAACAAGTGGAACAAATTGCCGGGGAAAGTGGTACAATTCAAAAGGAATATAGACATTCATTTCGAGGAGGTTGGGCTAATATAACTTACAACAAAAAGTAGGTTAAGTATCAGTAGTAAACATAATTGAAATTAGGTCTTTACTATTAGTTTACCGGCAGAAATATTCTCATTCTACTGGGGGACTTTTTCCCAGCTTTATTTCATGTTGACGGAGGGAGTGGTTGGTAAGGAGAGATACTCCTGTTTTGCTTGCCTTACCTTCCACTTAGTAACAAATGTTGTTATACTTAAGTCCGGACTGCCTAGTAAGGTCTGTGCAGTCTGTGTATATATATAACTCTATGTAACACACACTCACTCTCTCTCTGATCAGCTTACTGTAGTTCACCTTAGTAATTAATTAACGAGTATTAATGAGAAGTTGATCCAGAGAGAGAGAGGGAGAGAGAAAGAGAGAGGAGAGGGGGAGGCACATGTACAGGCGTAGACAGGAATTCTTGGAAACCACCTCATGATTAACACAAGGCTGTGAGCACTATTTAGTAAAAGTCAATGATTTGATCTAGGTGGCTTATTTATATATTCAATATACTTCATCTCTGTATTAAATATTTGTATCCATACCTGTCTACAATGGTTCATACTTTCATACTGATGAGTGAGATCTTCAGGATTTCCGGACAGTAGAACCCCAAGACTATGGGACACCGTGGGTGAAATCCACAATCCAGTACTCCCAACATCGACAGTAAATTATATACTAGTGGCCTATTATGCAGAGAATGACCAAACCCCCTTCCATAACAGCTGAAACCAAGATGAATATCAGGGACAGTTCAGGTCCCACCAACATCTTCAGAAATAGAGGTCCTCAAAAGGTACTACAAGGAGGTAGATGATGTAATAGATTATGACAAGGAGGAAGAAGGGCACAGAGCCTCTCCAGCTCCTGTACCCCTAATGAACCTAAGGCTTGAGCCACCGTCACACTTGATTGGCTAGCCGAGACGTCCCCCAACCCAACCGATAGGGATGCAACGCTCGACACACTCCCCACCTCTGGCGGGATCCCTACACTCCCAACCCAGCACTGCCGGACCATGAAAGCTTGCTAATTGATTAGGAACAAAACACAAGTTGAAAACATCGCCCATATCGGTGATTGGACCAGCCCGGTCCAAGAAGAAAAGTACTTTATCCAGGACAAGGCTATACAAAGCCCAGACCCATCCTCGAAGTGACCCTAGAACTGAACCAAGCTTTTTTGCTGTGCAGCCCACACCCTCCCCTCCCGCACCTTATACATGAACAGCTATCCCTCAAGAGCAAAAGGGCTTCAGTGGTTAAGAACGATTCGGTGGATGGCACTGGCGACATACAAGAATATCCCCCAAAAGAGAAACAAGGCACACCCAGGGCTGACAACCCTAATTCTGGGGAATAAAATAAAACTACCTTTAGTCTGCCGCAGCCACAGATGGCTTCAACTCTGTTATCCGAATGCCCCAAGCTAGAGGAGCTACTAACGTTGTTCTGAGAAGACAACAGTGAAGAGGACTATTTCGAGCAACTTAGTCGGGAGTGGAAGGAAGAGCTCCTACACACTTTCAAAGCCATGGGGGAAGACTTGCTAATGATGAAACTAGTTTCTGAAGAATCATCCCCCTCCCCCTCCCAAATGTAGACTAAATACAAGCTCCCTGCCTCTCCAACTAAACCCCCTTGTTCCTGAAATAACAGTGCACCCCCTTGTTTTCCTGAAGTGACCAGTTCCTGAAGTAGCAGTGCCCTTCCCCATGTTCCTGTAATTGCAGTATTCCCCACCTTGTTCCTGAAGAAAACTACAGATGAGCTCCCTGCCTCTTTAGCCAAACTCATTGTTCTCGAAGCAGCAGTTTCTCCCTTGTGTTCCTGAAATGGCGAATTTCTGGAGTAACAGCACCCTCTCCTTTTTTTTTTCTTGAAGCCACAGTAATCCCCTTTGTTCCTGCAGAAGACTAGTGTAAACCCAGACCCTCCACATGGACTAGGACACTATTCACACTACTCATTGCCCAACGCTACCTGTCCTATTAATCTCCTGGGCCCAAATACACAGTATTTATCCCACACCAGCCTGCCATCCCCCCAAACCAGCCGACCCTCTCCCGTGCCATCTGAATCCCTCGGGACCAGTGTGAGTAACGGTATTCGCACACAGCCACCTCGAAACTATAGATTGTGTTGTATATGATTATCTTTGTATTTGTCTCTTGTGTTGGAAGTTTTGCCAAATGTTCCAAGTATTATATGTGCATATATTGTGTTGGGAGTTGTACGAAGGCTTGCTGGTATTGCATATTCAAATATTGTGTCGGGAGGCTTGCCAAGGCTTCCTAGTATTACATGTTCATATATTGTGTTTGGAGTTTTGCCAAGGCTTCCTATTCATTGCATGTTCATATAATTATCGATTTGGAAGTTGTGCCCAGACTGCCTATTGTTGTAGGCTCATATATTGAGTTGATGGTTGTGCCCCACTACCCATTTCTGTAGGTTTGCATATTGCATTGGGAGCTGTGCCTATACTACACATTAATGCATGCTCATATATTGTGTTGGGAGTGGAGCTTAGGCTACTCACTATTACGTTAATAGATTGAATAGTTGAGAGATGTGCCCAGACTGCCCAGTATCAAGTTCATGCACTACATCGGAAGTTGTACCGAAATTCTTACATTGTGTTGAGGGAATCTTAACGAGATTACCTGCTTATTATGCTTATGTAATTGTATTAGTAAATTGTGATCGTTAATTTTGCATCAATTATCTGTAACTTATGTTCATTAATTGTCTGTGTAAATATACTATACTGTATTTGGTGTACATTGTGTATATACACATATATATATATATATATATATATATATATATATATATATATATATATATATATATATATATATATATATATATATATATATATATATATATATATTATATATAATATATATATATATATATATATATATATATATATATATATATACACATATATATATATATATATATATATATATATATATGCCTCACTTTGCTCCACAATTCATGAATGGGCTGCTCCATGTTTATTCACGATTTTGACCAGAAAAATTATATTCTCAGGTTACTATCTTCATAGTAAATGTAAAATAGGCGCATATGAATAAGTAATAACGATATCTATCGAAAAATGACGTTTATAGGGAGGATTGGAGCCTAATATTGCCGCCCAGAACTGTGGTTTTCACTACACACAGCTTGCTTTTTATAGGTTAATAAGTTCGAAACTTCAAAATCGATCAGAATTAATTATCACTACTCTACATTGTCATTACAGTGTAATAAGAGGAGATTAATTGAAATAATTGTAATTACCACTAACTGATGTAATACAGAAATCAATCATACCCAATATTTTTAATCTTTGAATCTTTATACAGAGTGGTAAAACATTTTCAGAATTTCATTCAAGATAGGAATGATCAGCCCCCAATAAATCTATGAATCAAGAACTTTGCTTCATAAACAAATGCATTACCTAAAACTACGCTTGGATACTCGACCCAGACTTGGGCATCAGCATTATAGCCTGTGACCAAAGTTGCAAATGTTACATATTTTGTTTACGCTAATCAGTTTCAAATAATTAGTATTTTTCTGCTAACTACCTAATATCATCACCATATTCTAAGATACTTTGATTTCGTAATTTCAAATGTTTTAATAGGTAAACCTATACTTTCCCTTTAGTTAAGTCCATAGTAAATATGTCATCATGCGACTGTGTCAAGAGCATTGCAACGTCCCAAAGCTGCTTGTCAGTACAGCTATTTCTTTAGTAATATAAGGGGACTTCACTCTAACATCAATTCTGTACACCAATTTCTTCAAGCAGAATCCCCTACTCTCCTTTTTTTGACAGAGACTCAAGTAACATCCACATCTGACACATCTAGATTTAATTTTCCAGGTTATCAACTGCTCCAAAATTTCAGACCTAAAGGTGGTGTATGTTGCTTCGCAAAATCTGAAATTGCCCTGGAGGAGGTTACTAGTTTCAATTGTCCCTATTTTGATTATTCTATATACAAATTAATTTCTGCTGGTAAATTTAAATACATATGTTGCATCTACCGTTCCCCAAATACTCCTCCAGAGCAAAGTCTTTTTGATTCTCTGTCCTCACAACTCAGTGTCCTCAACTAAAATGCTTCTTCTGAAATCACTGTGTTGGGTGATTTTAATGTCCATAATGTTGAATGGCTCACTCACTCAGCCAGGACTGATGATGCTGGTCTTGAATGTGAGCTATTTGCAGACTCATTTAATCTCATTCAACTAGTCAACCAACCCACCCGTGTACCAGATAATCCTAATCATAATTCCCACCTACTGGACTTATTTTTAACAACCAATTCAGAAAATTATGATGTTACAGTGAGGTCCCCACTTGGATCTTCTGATCACTGTCTGATACAGGCCACCTGTCTATCACCTACCACACCTTCCCACTCTGAACCTGTTTTGGTGACTAAATGGCATTACGATAGGGCAGACTGGGAGGGTCTTCAAGGTTTCTTTATTGATATTCCCTGGACCTCTTTCTTTTCTAATGATGCACACTCCACCTTGAGCCACATACAAGATTTTGTAAAAATTGGAATGGAAACTTTTATTCCTCATCAAAAGTACAGTAAAAGATCTAATTCACCTAAATGGTTTGACCATAATTGTGCTAGAGTAACTGAACAAAAAGCAATAGCCTACAATGCATACACAAGATCAAAAACACATGAAGCCTTTAATTACTTTAGAAACATCAGAAATCATGCCAAAACTGTATTAAACCTAACTAAATCAAACTTTCTCCATAAGCAGGCAAATAAACTTCTAAATAATCCAAATGATAACAAAATATTTTGGTCTACTCTTAACTCATTCAAATCCAACTTCACTACTGCTTCATCCATTCCACCATTAAAATCTCCGACTGGCAATCTTGTAAGTGACCCACGAGGTAAAGCTAACCTTCTTGCAGATATTTTCTCCACCAACTCAACCTTAGATGAAATAAATCAAGATGTCCCTGTACTTAATTTTAATTCACCTGAAATTCCCTCACTTAAGATCCACACCAGACATGTCAAAACTATTTTGCAGAATCTCTCAGTAGATAAGGCTCCTGGTCCAGATGAAATTCCTCCAATAGTACTTAAGAATTGCTCCTTGGTGCTCGCTCCTGTATTGGCAAAAATGTTCCGTCTGTGTACTCATACCTCATGCTTCCCAGTACCCTGGAAAGAAGCAAACATCCATCCAGTTCCTAAAAAAGGTGCCTCTTCAGATCCATCAAACTACAGACCAATAGCTATAACTTCCACTCTTGGCAAAGTTTTTGAAATTATATTAAATAATCACATAATTAAGCATCTGGAGAATAATAAATTAATCAGTGATAGGCAATATGGTTTTAGACGATGTCGATCAACTGCAGACATTCTTTGCCTTCTTACGCATCAAATCAACCAAGCTACAGACCAACATGGTGAAACACATACAATAGCACTGGATATATCAAAGGCATTTGATAGAGTCTGGCACCAATCCTTATTGTCGAAGATGTCACACTACGGCCTTGCATCATTAGTTCCACTAATTTCTTCTTATCTTCATAACAGAAAAATACGTGTAATGGTAGATGGCCTTTATTCTCAATTTCACTCAATAAATGCTGGTGTTCCCCAGGGATCAGTTTTGGCCCCAACTCTGTTCCTCATTCATATCAATGATCTCATATCTACCACTCATAATCCAATACATTCCTACGCAGATGACTCAACACTCCACAGTTCCTTCACATTTACCAATTCTTTCACCCAACCCGATCTTATAAATTCAAAAATAAACACTGCAATTTCTCTGAACCAGGACCTTTCTAGAATTAATGAATGGGGACAAGAGAATCTAGTTTCCTTTAATGCACAGAAAACCAAGTACATTCAATTTTCTAACCGACTGAATCTCACTGACTCCCATATATTTTTTAATGATGTAAATATTCCCACTTCCCCTAGTATTGACATTCTCGGTGTAACATTAACTACTAACTTGAGCTGGACACATTATGTTAGAAGCATTGCTAAGAATGCCTCTAAAAAACTGGGACTCCTGTACAGAGTTCGAGAATTCTTCACTGACGAGCAGTTGGCCGTAATATATAAAAGTCATGTGCGCTCTCAGATGGATTACTGTTCACCTCTGTGGGGTGGAAGTGGAGTGGTTGCATTGAGGCAGTTGGACAAAATTCAAAATAAAGCTATTAGATTAATCAATAACCCTGCAATCACACAGGACCTTCCTACATTAGCCATACGAAGAAACGTTGCATCCCTTGCATTATTCTACAGATATTTTCACAGCAATTGTTCCGAGGAACTTGCTTCAATTGTGCCGCCTCTCCACATCTTTCCCCGTAGAACTAGGGCAGCTGAGAGCGCCCATGAATTTACACTTTCTCCTCCACAATGCAGAACTTCTGCTTATCAGAATTCATTTATCCCCAGAGCTACTACTCTTTGGAATTCACTTCCCTCGAATTGCTTTCCACAAACTTACAATCAACAAATGTTTAAATCCAGTTGTTACAAACATTTTATGAATGGAGGATGCCTTTAGGCACATGGACCTTTTTGTTTTATCTGTGTTTTTCCTTCCTCCGTTCATTGTCTCTTAAAAAAAAAAAAAAAAAAAAAATGTTAATCATGTATTCAATTATTTAGTGCTTTACTTGTAACCCTGTTTTGCTAGATTTCTAAATAAGCATATATCTCATTAATAAAACTTTTTTGGGGAAAATGTGATACAACAATATATGTTCGTTTTCCATTTTACAATGTGTTCGTCATAGTCTGTAACAGTTATTTCAATACACCCTCTACATATATATATATATATATATATATAGCGCCCATGTATCGAGTATGATTCACATGCGCGGAGAGGTTCAACCTATACCACACTTCTCGAAAGGGTAGTCATAAGCATTTCGTCTCATCAACTCACTTCCTCTCACTAATTCCCTACACATATATATGTATTTATACATATATATATTATACAGTATATATATATATATATAGAGAGAGAGAGAGAGAGAGAGAGAGAGATAGAGAGAGAGAGGGGAAGAGAGAGAGAGAGAGATATTTATATATGTAATATTATACAATGTTTATGCTTGATAGGTGTTGGTATCTTTTATAAATCCTGATATACATCACACTACTTTAACAAGTCACGGGAATAGACGCAGAACAAGAAAGTTAAGCCTTTGTCTAAGAACAACAAACCTAATATGATAAATTAAGTTTATTATGTTTATAAATACAATCGAAGACACGCTCATACTAAAGGAGTTAATTAATGTAATCTTTGGTATAGTGAACAAATTCGTCTAATAGTAAAATATACTGTATGTGATGTTACTGGATGGGTTAATTAATATACTGTATGTGATGTTACTGGATGGGTTAATTAATATACTGTATGTGATGTTACTGGATGGGTTAATTAATATACTGTATGTGATGTTACTGGATGGGTTAATTATATACTGTATGTGATGTTACTGGATGGGTTAATTAATATACTGTATGTGATGTTACTGGATGGGTTAATTAATATACTGTATGTGATGTTACTGGATGGGTTAATTAATATACTGTATGTGATGTTACTGGATGGGTTAATTAATATACTGTATGTGATGTTACTGGATGGGTTAATTAATATACTGTATGTGATGTTACTGGAGGGTTAATTAATATACTGTATGTGATGTTACTGGATGGGTTAATTAATATACTGTATGTGATGTTACTGGATGGGTTAATTAATATACTGTATGTGATGTTACTGGATGGGTTAATTAATATACTGTATGTGATGTTACTGGATGGGTTAATTATATACTGTATGTGATGTTACTGGGTGGTATGTGATGTTACTGTGGGTTAATTAATATACTGTATGTGATGTTACTGGATTGGTTAATTAATATACTGTATGTGATGTTACTGGATGGGTTAATTAATATACTGTATGTGATGTTACTGGATGGGTTAATAGTAAAATATACTGTATGTGATGTTACTGGATGGGTTAAT
The DNA here is from genome assembly GCA_032716605.1 of Paralithodes platypus. Classification (NCBI taxonomy): domain Eukaryota; kingdom Metazoa; phylum Arthropoda; class Malacostraca; order Decapoda; family Lithodidae; genus Paralithodes; species Paralithodes platypus. Next base: position 26,214,669 of record CM064543.1, on the reverse strand, counting down.
TAATATACTGTATGTGATGTTACTGGATGGGTTAATTAATATACTGTATGTGATGTTACTGGATGGGTTAATAGTAAAATATACTGTATGTGATGTTACTGGATGGGTTAATTAATATACTGTATGTGATGTTACTGGATGGGTTAATAGTAAAATATACTGTATGTGATGTTACTGGATGGGTTAATTAATATACTTTATGTGATGTTACTGGATGGGTTAATAGTAAAATATACTGTATGTGATGTTACTGGATGGGTTAATTAATATACTGTATGTGATGTTACTGGATGGGTTAATAGTAAAATATACTGTATGTGATGTTACTGGATGGGTTAATTAATATACTGTATGTGATGTTACTGGATGGGTTAATAGTAAAATATACTGTATGTGATGTTACTGGATGGGTTAATTAATATACTGTATGTGATGTTACTGGATGGGTTAATTAATATACTGTATGTGATGTTACTGGATGGGTTAATTAATATACTGTATGTGATGTTACTGGATGGGTTAATAGTAAAATATACTGTATGTGATGTTACTGGATGGGTTAATTAATATACTGTATGTGATGTTACTGGATGGGTTAATAGTAAAATATACTGTATGTGATGTTACTGGATTGGTTAATTAATATACTGTATGTGATGTTACTGGATGGGTTAATAGTAAAATATACTGTATGTGATGTTACTGGATGGGTTAATTAATATACTGTATGTGATGTTACTGGATGGGTTAATTAATATACTGTATGTGATGTTACTGGGTGGGTTAATTAATATACTGTATGTGATGTGATGTTACTGGATGGGTTAATTAATATAATGTATGTGATGTTACTGGATGGGTTAATTAATATACTGTATGTGATGTTACTGGATGGGTTAATTAATATACTGTATGTGATGTTACTGGGTGGGTTAATTAATATACTGTATGTGATGTTACTGGATGGGTTAATTAATATAATGTATGTGATGTTACTGGATGGGTTAATTAATATACTGTATGTGATGTTACTGGATGGGTTAATTAATCAGGAATATACACAATAGGGATCCTGTTGTAATATTATTGTTATTAATCTCACCACCACACCCCCAGTGAAATTAATTAAGAGAGAGTGCCATCTTTTTCTCTGGACTCCAATTTAGCGCCTTCATTATCAAAGAACGAGGTTATATATGATTATGATCGCTATAGCATGTATATCCAAAGACAAATTGATATATCCTATAGCAATAATCTCGAATGTTTATTATGGGTATGGGGGTATTTAAGTATACAAATATGAAAATATCACCAGTGGCAACAAGATGGCGGAGGTTGGCCCATCTGTTACTATAGGGTCTCTAATACACATAAAGCATTTGCCCATCATTGGCCAGCTCATGACTCCACCATTAATTACTGTAATGTCAGTACAAACGACTCATATAAATAATCCTGTGGTTGATATGTTAGTCAGTTATAAAGGTACATCCACACGAGCAATTTCTTTTGCCAATATGTTTTAGCAATTTTTGTGTGTCACCTTATAAGCGACCTTGTGTTTTGAACCATTAGTCTAGTTTTCGATACCAATACAAAAGTTGCTCAATATGTTGCTAGCCAAAAATTGTCGTAAAAATCTCTCGTGTGGCAGCGGATATATAAAGGCGGATTTACACCAGCGACTTTTCCGACATGCTGTTCGGCAATTCAGTCTGACAGCTGTTGACTTAAATTTAGAATCCAAACACCTAAGCTAGATGACTTCAAATAAGTCGCCGATAGTGGGAATCCAATCAACTGAGCTAATTTACATTCTCTCAAGTCACCAGTAAATATTTCAAAATATTCCTTCAATGTTGCTGGAATATAGTTATCAATTAACCCTTTCAATATACGATGAAGCACATAACCATTTTATCCCAGCTATTATTAGACGATTTAGTATGATAAGTATCGTATAAATACGATAGGGTATGACTCTTTTGTGATCCCTTATGTCTCTGTGACGTCACGGTCGTTCCCGCTGCACGGCGTAGGACGAGTTGATCGTATATTGTAAGATTGTAAGTAAGTTAAGATTGTAAAGGCCTAATATGCTATTAAGCAATATTGGCATGGTCTTATGTAGTATATATGAATTTATCATATATATTAATATAATTTATCGTATTGAGCAACCTAGATGCGGTACGATAATTTGTGCTCCTGGCGTTTGCCAAGGCAGCAAGGTGTGCCTCTGAGGAAGACAGCTCAGAGCCTCCACTAACACCAACCAGTTAACATCTAATTTCCGCCTTCAGTTGATCGAGCTTTTGTGCCTCTAATCACAATACACTGACAGCAATAAATACAGCTACACCATCACGACGCTCTCATCGACGCCATGACTGACTGACAGATAAGCATAGTATTCATGTCCCTTCCCATATAGTCATTTGTTCCCTTTCACTTGACTCGAGCCAAGCATAGTATTCATGTCCCTTCCCATATAGTCATTTGTTCCCTTTCACTTGACTCGAGCCAAGCATAGTATTCATGTCCCTTCCCATAAAGTCATTTGTTCCCTTTCACTTGACTCGAGCCTCAGGGCCGGGCCGGTGTCTTGCCTCCCTATTGTCCGCCATATTGGGTAAAACGTTCTTCTTTGCCTCATTGCCATGTGGAACTATTGGTGAGTTCATTCCTGGAATAATATTATCCCTTATAACCTTACCCTATATATCATTTATTATGTGAGACATTTGGATATAAATTAGCGTGTTTCAGATCCAATTCAATTTAGATATGGAGTAATTCGATTTAGATTGATTTTATTTGGATTATAGCTTATAGATATTTAACTTCCATTGATAGTATACCACATTCATGCCCAGACCTGGGAATTAGCTACCAGTAAGGGATTTTTTAAGGCTATGAGCAAGGGGACATATAACAGGATGCAGGAACAACTCTATGATAAACTGGTAAGGCTAGCCAAGCGATGGTTAGAGCCGGAATGCAGGGTGATATCATTGCGCCTGCCTAAGTCCTGCATCCCACCCATCATCTTCCCCCAATAATTTTCTCTTTCATTTCAGACTTCCTGTGACATATGACCTGACCTAACATTTTTTCTTGTTCAATATGACCCTTTACTAGGTATTGCTATTTTGTGTACTATTTTTTCTCCATAACATAGAAGTCCGCCGGTCGGCGTCTCTTAACTAGACTACTATTTTGCCCTTGTATTTGTAACATTTTAGATAAATAACCTACAGGCTTACATGCAAAATGAATAAACAGGAAGAGACACCGTCTAGTGGGGTGCTGAGCAAAGCCCCTAAAAATCAGTGGGCGGGACTTCGGGGAGTATTAAATAGGCTAATTGTAGATGTCAACACTTTCATCACTACTGCTGGCCTCGAGGAACTAGAAGCTAGATTAGACAATGTCCAGGCTACCCACGGTCGAATTATGGCTCTGAGTGAGGTGATTGTGGCAGGCATGACAGAGGAGGAAGAGATAATTGCAGAGTGTGATAATCGCACCCTCTATGATGAACCTGTCTTTAGAGCGAAACACCTATTACAGCGCGCTGTCGCAAATAAGAAGGGAGGTGAGAACGAGGCCCATAGAAGGGTTGACCCGAAACACACTGTGCACCTCCCAAAGCTCAATCTTCCTTCAATTGAGGGCAAATTGACTGAGTGGTTAGATTTTTGGGATGTATTTCGGTCTACAGTACATGAATCCTCTTTGGATAATGTCCGTAAGTTTCACTACCTGAAAGGACAAATGGAAGGAGAGGCCTTACATTTGATAGTGGGTTTTGCGGTAGTAGGTGATAGCTATCTGGAGGCAGTACAATTATTAAAGTCCACATACGGGGATCAAGAGCAGTTGAAGATGGCCCATGTCGTTGCCTTGTTAAAGCTCGCAGAACCACAGTATAAGGTTGAGGAATTTGCAAATTTTAGGGCAAATAGGGAGTGCCATACTCGATCGCTAGACACCCTAGGGTTCACCACACAGGAAATGATAGTCATTATCTTACGTCAGAAGCTTCCTATGGCAATACTTGACAAGGTTAGATCATTTGATCTGGGGGAGTTCAAAACTCAGTTCAGTAGAGAAATCAGTAATCTACAGTTGAACAATGGGAGAATGTATGTGTCGGGAGGGAGTAAGAATGTGGAGATGAAGGGAACTGTAAGCATGACGGTGGGGACTAAAGAAAAGAAAGAGGGTACATATAAGAAACCTGCTCAGATTCTATGTAAGCTATGTAATAACAAACATAAATGGAGTTTCTGTGTAAAATACCCAACAAATGAGACAAAACTATCACAGGCAAAGAAGTTGAAGCTATGTGTAGGTTGTCTAAGTAAGGAACATGGTAAGCAGGGACAATGTACTGCTACATACTTAAGGCCCTGTCACCAATGCAAAGGACATCACTTTGACAAGTTGTGTCCTACAGCAGATAAAGTCAAAGATGTCAAACCAGAGGGTACTACAACTTAGACACTAGGTAGCACGCAAGACACCACTATATTGCCCACAATACAGATTCCCATGGAAGGTAATGACATTAACAAGGTTTGTCGGGTACTTCTTGATCAGGGGTCTCAACGATCCTTTATAAAAAGGTCCGTATTAATGGGACTTAAGCACCGAATCGTAGGGGCTGAGACTCTTCGATTGCAGGGCTTCACAGGGGTTATTGACAAACAAGTCTATGAGATAGCGCGGAGATTTCATATTTCTACCGTAAAAAATCAGATACTTTATGACATGTATCGTAGTAGACACCCTACCAGAATATGTATCTGTAGGAGTGAAGAAGGTGGAACATGCATTACGTAGCAAAGGGGTTAACTTGTCAGATCCCATGGGAGATCAGAGTGAGGTGCATGTTCTACTTGGAGTTGATCATTATTATGATGTAGTATACCCTGGATTTAAAAGAATGTGTGGTGTAATTTTAATCCCCACTAAATTTGGTTATTGCATGAGCGGAAAGGTGCATACTACACAGTCAAATGTCCTGGTCGACACGGTCTCGATATTAAGAGTGAATGTAACCGCGGCAGAGGAGTTGGGAAGGGAGGATTCCCAACCTAGTGACCCTAAAATGACTGCCGAGTTCGACTTTGAGCGACTGTGGAGCTTGGATCACATAGGCATTAATCCTATGGAGACCGATTATGACTCGCAAATTGCGCTGAAGAAGTTTGAAGAGTCTGTGAGCTACTGTGCCTCAGACAAGCAAATTAAGGTTAGTTTTCCCTGGAAGAACAGTGAGATAAGCCTGCCAACCAACTATGGATTGGCATTAGGTCGCTTGCGCGCATTACGGCATAGATTGACGAATGAACCAAACACGCGCCAGGTGTATGACGATGTTTTTCGGAGTTATGAAGATAGGGGCTTCATTGAGAGAGTCGATGTAAAAGAACCGATTAAGAAGGGAAGGGTTCACTATCTGGCCCATCATGGGGTGAGAAAAGACAGCGTCACTACACCAATACGGGTGGTGTATGACTGCTCTGCCCACCAAGGTCAACAACCCAGTCTAAATGACTGCCTGCTGACAGGTCCGTCCCTGGTGTCGGACCTGTCCCAACATCTATTGCGGTTTAGGCTGGGGCAGTACGCATTTGCTAGTGACATCGAGAAAGCATTCTTGATGGTTAAACTAAAAGAGGAAGATAGAGATGTTACCCGCTTTCTTTGGTTCAACGACATTAGCTACTCTGAAAATCCGGTCATAATCTACCGTTTTCGGGTTGTACTCTTTGGGGCTACATGTTCACAGTTTTTGTTAAATGCCACAATAAAAAAACATCTATCAGATACTCTTGACGACACAAGTAAACTATCTCGCGGGTTGTATATAGACAATTTGCAGGGTTCTAGCGATAGTCAGGATGATTTGTTACATACATACTGGCAAGCACGCAGATTGTATATAGAAGCACATTTATTTCTCCGCGAGTGGGTTACTAATAGTGAAGATCTTCAGAGTTTGATACAGATGGACGGTACGGCATCTCATAACCAGGAATAGTCCAGAAATTTGGGGATGATCTGGCAACCTAAACATGACATACTAACTTTTCAAACAAGGTCTTTTGCTCAGCAGATAGGAGCGCACACAAAAAGAGTCTGTTGAGCAAAGTTGCGCAATTTGTTTATCCTTTGGGTCTAGCATTACCCGTTACCATAAGAGCTAGGATTCTAATGCAGGAAGTTTGGAGACGTAAAATAGGATGGGATGACAGTGTGCCCGCGGATTTGAATGACCAAGGGACATTGTTGTTGAATGAGTATGACATCCTATGTACTAAACCTTTACCTCATAAAGTGGCGGCGTTCGGTGACGTTACGTTACACACGTTTTGCGGTGCTAGCGCCACGGCATACGGGGTAGCCATATATGTCGTTACTTCATTTGGGGCACATTTAGTTACCGCCCGGGCTAAAGTAGCCCCGGTTAAATAGGTAACTATCCGTAAAATGGAATTGACTGCCATGCTGCTATTAGCATGTCTGGTGCAACATGTACGCGCAGCATACGAGAGCGAATTAAATATTGAAATCGTTCACGTTTGGTGCGATAGTCAGGTCGCACTCAACTGGATACATAGCAATAGAAGTCTCTGCCAGTTTATGTGCGGAATAGGGTAGATGAGATTAGAGCCCTTTTGCCAGACGTTGCTTATCATTATGTAAATACAAAAGACAACCCTAGTGATCTCATAACTAGGGGTATAACGGCTAGCCAGTTAGTGAAGTCCGAATTGTGGTGGCATGGTCCAAAGTGGCTGCTCCATGAAAATGAATGGACAATTTGGCATGCTGTTGGTGAGGGACTTCTGCCACTGGAAACAGTGGCAGTTACAGCCCAACCAAATGAGCCACCGGCTCTAGTAATGGAATGGGCAAGATTTGGTAACTATAAATAATAAACTAGTCAGAGTTGTCGCTTGGGTGTTGAGATATATATCCAATTTCAAGCTTAAAGTAACGGGCCAGCTCTGCAACAAGGGTCACAACATTGATGCTCGTGAATATAAAGCAGCTGAAGTAACTTTGATCAAGTGGGTTCAAGCAGAAACCTTTTCCAATGAATTAGAATCTTTGCAAAGCTCGAATAAGACATTAATGCCTAATTTAGTGCATCAACTAAGGTTGCACCTAGATTATGACCTCATCAGGTGTCAGGGTCGCCTGAAATGGTCGGGTGTAACGGACGGCACAAACCGTCCTATACTTATGCCAACAAGACATCACGTTACTGATCTATTGATCATACGTGCACATAGGGAAGTTAAACAGTACTGGGTATGTCATATTATATCAAATTTGCGTCTCACATGGTGGATACCCAGAGTTTGACAAGTAGCTCGACGCGTAGTAAGAAAGTGTGTAATATGCCAGAGACTAAAGGGTACACCATATGCAACCGGACCAGCTCCACCTCTACCTGAATGCCGTGTAAATCACATAGAGCCTTTCCAAGCTGTAGGGTTAGATTACACAGGGGCATTGAAGACGAGAGAGCATGAGAAGGTTTATATATCATTGTTTACCTGTACAACGTCTCGAGCAGTACACCTAGAACTATGTGATAATATGTCTAGCGAAGAATTTATGCTGGCGTTTAGACAGTTTTGTGCCCATCGTTCATTCCCTCAACTCATTCTTAGCGACAATGCTCCCACTTATGTTCAGGCATCAAAATATCTAAAGTATATGAGCAGTGATCCTACAATCATCACTTTTTTGGGAGAGAGGATGTGTGAATGGAGGTTCATCCCAGTTAAGGCACCTTGGTTTGGTGGAGTGTGGGAACGGTGTGTCGGCATAGTAAAGTCAGGACTCAGAGCGGTAGTAGCACGTGCTCTATTAAAGAAGAGTGAGTTGACGACAGTCCTCACAGAGATAGAGGCAGTCGTGAATGATCGCCCGCTCACATATGTGTACACCGACCTGCAAGAACCACTACCATTAACGCCAGCTCACTTGATGTACGGTAAACCATTGACTGCGTTTCCATCTGATTTCCAATCCATAGTAGAGTTGGAGGATCCCTCGTTGTACTCTGCGGCAGCGGTGTCTAAGAGGCACCAGTATATATCGAGGGTAATCGAAGATTTTAGAAACCGGTGGATTAATGAATATCTGCTAGCATTGAGGGAAAGGAGTGTAACACCCTCTGGTACACTGACGGCACCTACTGTTGGTGTAGTAGTTTTAATTAAAGATGATAGTCCTCGTTTATATTGGAAATTGGGCCGCGTGTTGGAGGTATACAAGGGGGAAGACTCTGTAGAGCGGGTGGCACTATTGAGGACGGCCACTAGAACTACTGTTCGTCCTATCGCACGTTTTACGCCTTGGAGCTCGATTCCACTTTACAATCGGAGACTCCACCTGTTATTGCTGGGTCCGAAGATTCTCAAAGTAACGACTCACCTCTTACTGATGGTGATCAATCTCAGACCGGGACGCGTCCCAGACGCGCTGCTGCTGGCGCCGTCGACATGTGGCATCAGAAGATAGCCTCTGGGCAACTTTAAGTTTAAGGTGGGGTTCAGGTATTTTTTTGTGGGGGGAGTGTATCGTATAAATACGATAGGGTATGACTCTTTTGTGATCCCTTATGTCTCTGTGACGTCACGGTCATTCCCGCTGCACGGCGTAGGACGAGTAGATCGTATATTATAAGATTGTAAGTAAGTTAAGATTGTAAAGGCCTAATATGCTATTAAGCATTATTGACATGGTCTTATGTAGTATATATGAATTTATCATATATATTAATATAATTTATCGTATTGAGCAACCTAGATGCGGTACGATAATTTGGGCTCCTAGCGTTTGCCAAGGCAGCAAGGTGTGCCTCTGAGGAAGACAGCTCAGAGCCTCCACTAACACCAACCAGTTAACATCTAATTTCCGCCTTCAGTTGATCGAGCTTTTGTGCCTCTAATCACAATACACTGACAGCAATAAATACAGCTACACCATCACAACGCTCTCATCGACGCCATGACTGACTGACAGATAAGCATAGTATTCATGTCCATTCCCATATAATCACTTGTTCCCTTTCACTTGACATGAGCCTCAGGGCCGGGCCGGTGCCTTGCCTCCCCATTGTCCGCCATATTGGGTAAAACATTCTCCTTTGCCTCATTGCCATGTGGAACTATTGGTGAGTTAATTCCTGGAATAATATTAACCTTTATAACCTTACCCTATATATAATTTATTATGTGAGACATTTGGATATAAATTAGCTTGTTTCAGATCCAATTCAATTTAGATATGGAGTAATTCGATTTAGATTGATTTTATTTGGATTATAGCTTATAGATATTTAACTTCCATTGATAGTATACCACAATAAGCAAGAATGTGTGGGTGTTAGAGGGTTAATTGAGATAGACTTTACCCCTTTGATTCCTAAAGGGCTTTCCAAGCCTGAGTAAAATCGTCTATTGTTAGCCAATATATACTGCTAAAACGCGTCATAACCCTCAAAGGGTTAAAGGGACTGACCCGCTTTTTTTTCTTTCAGGGTAGTAGCCATTCGACACCATTCAGCTTACTGTTTTAAGACGTTTATCCTCATCCAGGTGTCGATTTACACCTGGCGAGCGATAGCGAGCCTTCATATTTTATATTGTGTTTTAGACAGCTGACTTAGTTTGTACATTTTTCGGTAGAAAACTGTCTCCGTCGAAGCCAGATTATTCCATACAATGATGGCTCGCTTTCGCTCGCCAGGAAAAAAATTGATACTTGAATGGTGAGAAACGACTTAACCCTTAAACCCCGGGTGGTACACGTGTGTACCATTATTTTTGCCCCCAGGAACCCGGGTGGTACAACATTGTACTATTGCTTGAAAGCCTGTGAGCTTCGTGTGCGAGGCGTCGGTCCGACGCATGTAAACAACAGCCGGCTGGACCGACGCCCCGCATCTCCGGCCACAAGAAGGAGAGCGTCGCTTGTTCGTGTGTGCCTGTATGTTGTTGTTAAGTATCGAAAAGTAGTGTAAAGTGGCTGTTTTGGCCATAAAGTTATCTCCAATGAAATCATCATCACAAATCAAGCACTTGACTTAGAGAGCTCTACTTAACGCCATTCTACAGGTAAATAACACAGCTACGCTTGGGGATGCGCGGGAATGCGGGAAGCAGTCAGCATAACAATGATACGGTAGCCTAGCCTAGAAGTTTTTCGGGCAAAACACCCGGATTTCGGGGAATATTTATGTAATGCGTAGCCGGGGTGGGAGGGTTAAATAGTAGGCTGAATGGGGCCGAATGGATAAAACCCAGAGAGAAAAAGCAGGTCGGTCCCCTTAAATGTATCCGGACAATGTGCTCTTGTGGAATGTCCTGTATACAAAACCACTGACCATTCTCTCGTCAATATTATAGACAGATGGATGTCGTTTACAGGTCATGCTTGGGAATCCTTCGATGTTTATTTAGGGGTGTAGTCGGTTCAATTAGGGTTGTAGTGTGTTTATTTATTGTTTTAGTGAGTTTATTTATGGCTGTAGTGTGTTTATTTATGGCATGGTTATAGTGTGTTTATTTATGGCTGTAGTGTGTTTATTTATGGTTATAGTGTGTTTATTTATGGCTGTAGTGTGTTTATTTATGGCATGGTTATAGTGTGTTTATTTATGGCTGTAGTGTGTTTATTTATGGTTATAGTGTGTTTATTTATGGCTGTAGTGTGTTTATTTATGGCATGGTTATAGTGTGTTTATTTATGGCTGTAGTGTGTTTATTTATGGTTATAGTGTGTTTATTTATGGCTGTAGTGTGTTTATTTATGGCATGGTTATAGTGTGTTTATTTATGGCTGTAGTGTGTTTATTTATGGTTATAGTGTGTTTATTTATGGCTGTAGTGTGTTTATTTATGGCATGGTTATAGTGTGTTTATTTATGGCTGTAGTGTGTTTATTTATGGTTATAGTGTGTTTATTTATGGCTGTAGTGTGTTTATTTATGGCATGGTTATAGTGTGTTTATTTATGGCTGTAGTGTGTTTATTTATGGTTATAGTGTGTTTATTTATGGCTGTAGTGTGTTTATTTATGGCATGGTTATAGTGTGTTTATTTATGGCTGTAGTGTGTTTATTTATGGTTATAGTGTGTTTATGTATGGCTGTAGTGTGTTTATTTATGGTTATAGTGTGTTTATTTATGGTTATAGTGTGTTTATTTATGGTTGTAGTGTGTTTATTTATGGTTATAGTGTGTTTATTTATGGTTGTATTGTGTTTATTTATGGTTATAGTGTGTTTATTTATGGTTATAGTGTGTTTATTTATTGTTATAGTGTGTTTATTTATGATTATAGTGTGTTTATTTATGGCTGTAGTGTGTTTATTTATGGTTATAGTGTGTTTATTTATGGTTATAGTGTGTTTATTTATGGTTATAGTGTGTTTATTTATGGTTATCGGGTGTTTATTTATAGTTATACTGTAGTGTGTTTATTTATGGTTATAGAGTGTTTATTTATGGTTATAGTATGTTTATTTATGGTTGTAGTGTGTTTATTTATGGTTGTAGTGTGTTTATTTATAGTTATACTGTAGTGTGTTTATTTATGGTTATAGTGTGTTTATTTATGGCTGTAGTGTGTTTATTTATGGTTATAGTGTGTTTATTTATGGTTATAGTGTGTTTATTTATGGTTATAGTGTGTTTATTTATGGTTATAGTGTGTTTATTTATAGTTATACTGTAGTGTGTTCATTTATGGTTGTAGTGTGTTTATTTATAGTTATACTGTAGTGTGTTTATTTATGGTTATAGTATGTTTATTTATGGTTGTAGTGTGTTTATTTATGGTTGTAGTGTGTTTATTTATAGTTATACTGTAGTGTGTTTATTTATGGTTATAGTGTGTTTATTTATGGCTGTAGTGTGTTTATTTATGGTTATAGTGTGTTTATTTGTGGTTATAGTGTGTTTATTTATGGTTATAGTGTGTTTATTTATGGTTATAGTGTGTTTATTTATGGTTGTAGTGTGTTTATTTATAGTTATACTGTAGTGTGTTTATTTATGGTTATAGTATGTTTATTTATGGTTGTAGTGTGTTTATTTATGGTTGTAGTGTGTTTATTTATAGTTATACTGTAGTGTGTTTATTTATGGTTATACAGTATTTTGCACTATAGGTAGACAGATATTAGGAATACAAAAACAGCGGTCACCATTAATATCACAGTCCTGACCTATACCACTACAGCAATAAAGTTTGACATTCACGCAAATAAGTTTAACAACCTAGTTTGCCATTCAGACGAAATAGTTTGACATAGTTGCAGGCTAAATAACACCAAAGCTACAAAATACATTGACATGGAGCTAAATCAAAGACAATAGAAGACATGATAATCACAATTGTATATTTTATTTTATCAATCCAATATACAGGGATAAACATGATTAAACCATTTAATATTTACAACGCAAGATACCAATCTATCTAGAATTACTAGCATACACTTGTATGCAGTGTTAAATGCAAAGACAAAATAGTTAAATTGATAAGTTTTATACCAAGTATTACGTGCACGTCTGATTAGTAGCAGTACAGTCTTTTCAAACCGTATAATGTTTGTAACGTAAGATACCAATCTATTTAAAATTACTTGCATACACTTGTATGCAGTGTTAAGTGCAAAGAACAAAATAGTTAAATTGATAAGTTTTGTACCAAAATATTACGTGCACGTCTCATTACAGTAACAGTACAGTCTATGCTGGATACCATTAATCCCATACATCTTCCTTGTGTAGGCATTTCATCAGATAACTGTTACTATGCACATAATTTGCTTGCGTTAGTTGTGGTGTTATCACAACTAAAGCCTCCTCCATCGCCCCACGTAGTTTTTCCTCGCGGTAAGCCCTGAGAGTCTGGCCCACTCTTCTGGCTGCAGCAGCATCACAACCTCCTGCAATGTTATTGAGGTGACGCTTCAGGGTAGCTTTGAGGACCCCAAAGCAGTTCTCTATGGGGTTAAGAAAAGGTGAATATGGTGGGAGATACTTTACTACATGGTTCGTCATGGACTGTGCAGCATGACGATGGCATGGAGCGTTATCCATGACGACAACAGCGTCTTCGCCTTCAAGAATAACCTCAATGTTAGTTAGAAAATCGTGAAAGATATCCTGGGTAACACTCCGGACATGTATTTCGTGGTAGAGTAATCCCACAGCATCAGAGATAGCGGCTATCAGCGTTATGTTTCCACCTCGCTGTCCCCCAACGGTTCGCACGACACGCTCACCTCGTGCCGCACGACCATACACGTGCGCTTTGTGTACATATTGTATCCAGTCTCATCCACATAGACACGGTGCTTTTGAAGTCCTGTCTCATACATATAATGTGCATATTCCACTCTAGCATCCTTATTTGCAGGTGAATTTCTGTCCTGGGGAACGTTGTCACATTTCTTGAGAGTTATTAAGGCACCATCCAATGCTCTTGCAACTGTGCTATCGCATACCGCCTGCTTTCCTGGCCAGGTATTCCGCAGTGTTTCATTTAACTCCTTTATGGTGATTGTCGGAACAGCCTCAATCATCAACACCAGGAAGTCCAGCGACTCGTCATCAAGTTTGTGCTGTCTACCTGCAAGGAAATGTATACAGAGTAAGTAAGTGGACCTTAGATGTAAAGTAGCGTACAATATCTTAAACGCAACATATTAATTCACATTCCACACATCGGGTACAGTCGTCGGAATCCATTGCCTTCCCTTTCCTAGTTAGTACCACTGCAACAGGGGAGACTCCTCCCCTCCCCTTCCTCCTCTTATAGCACCATGCTCTTAAAATGTGGGAGTATCCTACAGGCATATAAGGACGGAAGAGGGAGGGGAGGTGTCTAACCCGTCCAGTGTTCCTAACAGCTTTGGCCGGGAAAGGGGAATTTCAACGACTGTACTGCACAACACCTCACACAGCTATATCGCACCATGCCACGGAACCCATGTCACCTCACAAACCACGCCCAACCATGTAACGCCACACCACATCGTAACATTCCACATCAACACATAACATCACGCCATTCACACCACTCCGCACCACACCACACCACACCGCCCATTTCTAGCCACTTTTCTGGCTGGGTACTCTGATACTGTAGATTATATAGCCTACAATTTAACCCTTTCACGATCCTAGGACGCCCTTCGTTGTTTTCTTCTGCCAATTAGTAGACGATTATATTCAGATTTGGAAGGGTATATGGAAGTCAGGGGGTGAATGGTAATACCTTTTACCATTTAAGTCCCTCAGATCCTTTCTAAACTGTATAAAAACGTATAATGATAACCACAAGAAACCGTCAAGAGGTGTCAAGATCCTGAAAGGGTTAACTGCACATAGTGCACAGTACACCATAGCACGGTGACGGTTGTCATGCACGTGGCCCGTGTTTTGGTACTGTCGAATGATGCCATAAGCTGTTGGCCTCTTAATGCCTAGATCAGCTGCGGTGATGAGGAAGTCTTCGTTTGCCTCGTATTTTGCAATTTTCCGTAGTTTATCCTCTTCCGAAATGCGGGCGTTGCGACGACGACGAGGCATTGTTCCGCAAGGGAAGCTGTACATATACTGTTCTGAAGGCAGAGACAGGCCTTACAAGGTAAACATGCCATAGGGGAGGGGGATGTAGAGTGTGCGGGAGGGAAGGCATAGATTCGAGGCTTCAGATTCGTTTGTTGCTATGGAATTTAATTTTCTTTAATTGTCAAAGTAATAGTATTTGTTGTTGTTACATTTGTTGCATTGACACATTATTCCTGTGGCAATGTCGTTAGAATTGACATTTGTCCGACTATTTTGTCCTTTGTCTGACAAACTGCTGTACTGATGTAATGTTTTATGCATTAGTTTCGAACAGTTTCCAATTGTTTCAGAACTTTGAGCTTTGTCATTAACCACCGATTAAATGTCTGACTATAACGCAAACTACTGGTAGTGTGTTTATTTATGGTTATAGTGTGTTTGTTTATGGTTATAGTGTGTTTATTTATGGTTATAGTGTGTTTATTTATGGTTATAGTGTGTTTATTTATGGTTATAGTGTGTTTATTTATGGTTATCGGGTGTTTATTTATGGTTATAGTGTGTTTATTTATGGTTATAGTGTTTATTTATGGTTGTAGTGTGTTTATTTATGGTTGTAGTGTGTTTATTTATGGTTATAGTGTGTTTATTTATGGTTGTAGTGTGTTTATTTATGGTTATAGTGTGTTTATTTATGGTTATAGTGTGTTTATTTATGGTTATAGTGTGTTTATATATGGTTATAGTGTGTTTATTTATGGTTATAGTGTGTTTATTTATGGTTATAGTGTGTTTATTTATGGTTATAGTGTGTTTATTTATGGTTATAGTATGTTTATTTATGGTTATCGGGTGTATATTTATGGTTGTAGTGTGTTTATTTATGGTTATAGTGTGTTTATTTATGGTTATCGGGTGTTTATTTATGGTTGTAGTGTGTTTATTTATGGTTATCGGGTGTTTATTTATGGTTATCGGGTGTATATTTATGGTTATAGTGTGTTTATTTATGGTTATAGTGTGTTTATTTATGGTTATAGTATGTTTATTTATGGTTATCGGGTGTATATTTATGGTTGTAGTGTGTTTATTTATGGTTATAGTGTGTTTATTTATGGTTATCGGGTGTTTATTTATGGTTATAGTGTGTTTATTTATGGTTGTAGTGTGTTTATTTATGGTTATAGTGTGTTTATTTATGGTTGTAGTGTGTTTATTTATGGTTATAGTGTGTTTATTTATGGTTATAGTGTGTTTATTTTTGGTTATCGGGTGTTTATTTATGGTTATAGTGTGTTTATTTATGGTTATAGTGTGTTTATTTATGGTTATAGTGTGTTTGTTTATGGTTATAGTGTGTTTATTTATGGTTATCGGGTGTTTATTTATGGTTGTAGTGTGTTTATTTATGGTTGTAGTGTGTTTATTTATGGTTATAGTGTGTTTGTTTATGGTTATAGTGTGTTTATTTATGGTTATAGTGTGTTTATTTATGGTTATCGGGTGTTTATTTATGGTTATAGTGTGTTTGTTTATGGTTATAGTGTGTTTATTTATGGTTATAGTGTGTTTGTTTATGGTTATAGTGTGTTTATTTATGGTTATAGTGTGTTTATTTATGGTTATAGTGTGTTTATTTATGGTTATAGTGTGTTTATTTATGGTTATAGTATGTTTATTTATGGTTATAGTGTGTTTATTTATGGTTATAGTGTCTTTATTTATGGTTATAGTGTGTTTATTTATGGTTGTAGTGTGTTTATTTATGGTTATAGTGTGTTTATTTATGGTTATAGTGTGTTTATTTATGGTTGTAGTGTGTTTATTTAGTGGTTTAGTAATGTGTTTATTTATGGTTATAGTGTGTTTATTTATGGTTGTAGTGTGTTTATTTATGGTTGTAGTGTGTTTATTTATGGTTGTAGTGTGTTTATTTATGGTTATAGTGTGTTTGTTTATGGTAATAGTATGTTTATTTATGGTTATAGTGTGTTTATTTATGGTTATAGTGTGTTTATTTATGGTTATAGTATGTTTATTTATGGTTATCGGGTGTATATTTATGGTTGTAGTGTGTTTATTTATGGTTATAGTGTGTTTATTTATGGTTATCGTGTGTTTATTTATGGTTGTAGTGTGTTTATTTATGGTTATCGGGTGTTTATTTATGGTTATCGGGTGTATATTTATGGTTATAGGGTGTTTATTTATGGTTATAGTATGTTTATTTATGGTATCGGGTGTATATTTATGGTTGTAGTGTGTTTATTTATGGTTATCGGGTGTTTATTTATGGTTGTAGTGTGTTTATTTATGGTTATAGTATGTTTATTTATGGTTATCGGGTGTATATTTATGGTTGTAGTGTGTTTATTTATGGTTATAGTGTGTTTATTTATGGTTGTAGTGTGTTTATTTATGGTTATAGTGTGTTTGTTTATGGTAATAGTATGTTTATTTATGGTTATAGTGTGTTTATTTATGGTTATAGTGTGTTTATTTATGGTTATAGTATGTTTATTTATGGTTATCGGGTGTATATTTATGGTTATAGTGTGTTTATTTATGGTTATAGTATGTTTATTTATGGTATCGGGTGTATATTTATGGTTGTAGTGTGTTTATTTATGGTTATCGGGTGTTTATTTATGGTTTTCGGGTGTTTATTTATGGTTGTAGTGTGTTTATTTATGGTTATAGTATGTTTATTTATGGTTATCGGGTGTATATTTATGGTTGTAGTGTGTTTATTAATGGTTATCGGGTGTTTATTTATGGTTGTAGTGTGTTTATTTATGGTTATAGTATGTTTATTTATGGTTATCGGGTGTATATTTATGGTTATCGGGTGTTTATTTATGGTTGTAGTGTGTTTATTTATGGTTATCGGGTGTATATTTATGGTTATCGGGTGTTTATTTATGGTTGTAGTGTGTTTATTTATGGTTATCGGGTGTATATTTATGGTTATCGGGTGTTTATTTATGGTTATCGGGTGTTTATATATTAGTTTCATATTTTTGCATTAAATATCGATAATTTAGCTGCTGAGTGATTCAATTTACCGTCAACTGGGAAAAAATAGACTATAATCAGTCTCCTCTTGCCCCTCTATTTAATTGTTTCAAAATAATAATGATTAAATATTGAACGAATGTGGTACTTTGCTGTATATTTTGCTGTGATCCAAGAAATTGAATATGTATGAACCTAAAGTCAGTATAGTTTAACATTAGAAATTGATGTTATCCCTTTATTTAATTTTATGTTTGTAGGCTTCAATTTATTGGGTCCACTGGCTATTCGGCCCAATATCATGATCCGAAATGGATCATAGTCAATACCTTCGCCAACGATATTTGAGGAGATTATGTTTCTGCCTCCGTATGTTTGCCTACTTGTTTGTTTGCTTGTTTACAAGATATCTCAAACCTTTATGAACCGATATTCACGAAAGTTGGTGGGTAAACAGGATATGCGCCAAGAAAGTTATTAAATTTAGAAGGTGATCAGTAGAGCGCATACCATACCTCCACCAGTGCAGACAGCTCACAAAGTTTAAGGTACTTCACACATACACGAGAACCGTCATGCGAAGGCACGAATAAGCGATCGCGACAAAATCGTCTAGGCAATCGTGGTACTCGCAGTGGGATCGTGTGCGAAGATAGCGGCATCGCAATGGCATCTGCGCACGTCGTCTATAGAAAAATAAGGGTATCGGGTACGTCACACTAACACGAAAACCGTCGTGCGGAGGCACGATTAAGCAATCGCATCGCAATCGTCTAGGCAATCGTGATACTTGCAGTGGGATTGAGCGCGAGGCTAGAGGCATCATAGTGGCATATGCGCACGTCGTCTACCGGCCAGAAAATGTCAAATCTGGCAAAATTTGAGCGCGACGTCCGTGGGCAAAAAAACGTCTCTATGTCATCGCAGCACCATAGCATTGCATTCGCATTCTATGTTGCAATGCAATTGCATCGCCATCGCTATGATTCAAGTCCTGATGAGAAACAAGGCTGGCAGTACGGCACGGTATTATTTCCATTTTTCGTACCCGTCAAAAATGTATGTATGTATGTATATACACTGGCACTTACCCCAGTTTTCCCAGTTTTCACAGGCCCATTTGGGGTCCCCAGCAAAAGATTCCTAGGTCCCAGATCCCCCGGAAAGGCTCCAATTTCCTCAGGCAGACCCGCAGCGAAGCTTTACCACCACAAGCCTGCCCAAAATACCGTACCGTAATTCCATACCGTACCCCAATTTATAATTCTGTACCGTACAGTACGGTAAAAATATTGTACCGCAATTCCGTACCTTTTCCGTACTATTAAAGAAATAGGCTATTTTACAAAAACTGAGCCAATAAAATTGGTATACCTCCTTTTCATTTTGTATGTAAATGAAAACAAGATTAGTTTGCTACTTATAGAAATGTTAAATATATATAATAGTTGTAGAAATAACTCCTTCAATTGAACTTCCTTATATGAACAACGAAAGCAATTGATTGATTCCTTTGCCAGCATATCACACACAAAAAGACTAACATTAATTTATTGCCAAATGCAATTTATATTTGATTCATAATAATGGCATCAATCCCTGAGTATAGTGTAAATAATGATAACTAATTTGATGGACAAGTTTGGTTGCATAGTCCAAAACTGATATATAATAAGTGTCTTGGCACACACACACACACACACACACACACACACACACACACACACACACACACACACACACACACACACACACACACACACACACACACTTATCCACTAACAATACAGGGTACAGGGAAATAAGGTGGGAAAGTAGATATCCTCGATCAATATGTCTTGACATCTTGTACGTCTGTAGGCTACCAATTTAATCATTATGTTCTCTCCACCAAACAACTTTACTCCTAAACTCAATTAATGAAATTAACAATCACATGTGGCAGTCCGGAGATTCGAACCCAGGATGCTCACACCGAAAATCAACACACTTATACAGAATTATGGCTAATGTTTACAATCCAGAATTCGAAAATGGATATTAATCGTGATCGTGTACTTAACATTTAACTGTGTTGGTGGTGTAATTAGATGCTTATGTTCTGGGTGTGGTGTCCCGAGTTCGAATCCTGGGAGGATCATATGCTTTCATTAGTTTATTCCAGTGCATTGGGGTTTGTAATGGAGAATTAATGTTAAGAATGGGGTGTTCCTTAACACTCAAGGAGCGGCTAGGTCGGTAACTTCTACTACCTGCCAAGCGGGTAGTTTTGCCCTAAACGAGCTTATTTCCATGCTCTTTTTCATGCATAAACAAGAGCCAGAGCGTAATACAATTATGTATCCGTGAAAGGGCGATAAATGAGCTTTCCAATGACACCAGAACCATCCTTCTACGATCTCGCGTTGTCTTGCAACGATCGTGCAACACGAAGGAAAAATCGCTAAAATACGGTAATTTCCTTACATAATTCCCTGTGTAGCGAGGCAATGGGTGTGGATGTGTGTGGAGGGGAGGGCAGTCGCGGCGTGGGAGCCGTGCCGAACAGTCAGAGCCAACCTACGCCCCTCCCACCGCTCGTCTCTCTCTCAGAGCCAATTAAGTGCTCAAAATTGCTACCGACTTAAGGCGGGCCCCGCCACATAGTCCTTGATTCTCTAGACCGCCTTAAGTCGGGCCCCGCCAAAGAGGGGTTAATGTTTATAGGTTCAGGAACTAATGTCTAGCGAGGCCGGTCCTAGTGAGCTTGGCCATATTCACATTGTTCTTTCCTCACACTAAAACATTATGTTCTTCACAATGCAGTTGGGTCTAAGTACATCATTAGATTAATATCCATAATTCGAAAATGGATATTAATCGTATTCGTGTACTTCACCTTTAACTTTGTTGGTGGTGTAATGGATTAGATGCTTATGTTCTGGGTGTGGTGTCCCGAGTTCGAATCCCAGGAGGATCATATGCTTTCATTAGTTTATTCTAGTGCATTGGGGTTTGTAATAGAGGATTAATGTTAAGAACGGGGTGTTCCATATCTATATAGGACATAATCATTAAGGGGAGATGGTTGTTTTTTTCTGGTCCCTCTTCTCCTTCATGCTTAGCCCCATTAATGTTCAGATATTAAGACGTTCAGCCCATTAGTTTGGTGGTTTTAAGACCTTTCGCACCATTTCTTTGTCAATATTATGACCTTCAGCCTTTAGGTGTCAGTTTTTCCTGGCGAGCGATAACGTGCCTGTAATTTAGGAGGAACCTGCCTTCGGCCAGGACATTTTTCTAGCGAAAAATGTACAAATATATTTTGAAGGGGGATCTTGTGGATCTTTTGTTTTAAGTTTGATGGAGGTCTAGGGAGCAAACTTTAAAAAAAACTATACATACATACATTCTTTTGATTCCCTCTTACTTATTAACCTTTTCAGGACCAGGACGCCTTATTACCTTTGATTCTAGCTAAAATTAGATGGTTTTATGTAATTTAAGAAGGACCTATGTTTCTAAGAAGGCTTATTGAGATCGTATTTACCCATTTGAGTCGTATAGGTATATTATAAACAAGAGGAAATCATCTAATGGTATCCAGAATACGATATCAATTATGTAATGGTGGTGAAGTGGTTAACCTTTTCAATCAGATGACACCTGTGTTGTATTTTATTATAGCCACCCCTAAATACTGTTATACAACTTAGCAAGGGTCCGTCAGAGTTGGAAAGTTAATTGAGATGATCTTCTAACTCGATATCCATTACGGTCCTTCCTAAGTTGAGTATAAGTAATTGCCAGTTGCATTATTAAGGAACATAGTCGTCATCTTATTGAATTGGAAAAGGGGAGATTTTTAGTGTGCTCCATAGACCTCCATCAAAATTAAAGAGAATACCCTCAACACCCCCCTTCAAGATAACTGTTTACATGTTTTCGATACAATAATGTCCAGGCCGAAGGCCGGTTCCTCCTAAATTACAGATTCACTATCGCCTGCTAGGAAATCGACATCTAAAGGTCTTAAAATGGACAGGCATGGGATGAAAGGTCTTATAACCGCCAAACTTATAGGACGAACGTATTGCAACTTCAAAAGAAATAGGATTAAACATGAAGGAGAAGGAAGTCCAGATAATACACTTTTAGTGAAAATCTCTCCTTAACAGCACCCTTTACATCAACTTGTACTCCAGTCTGTCTGACTACCCTTTCATCAGTCCCTATATACACCTGTGTTGTCCCTGGAAGCGCTCTGTAGGTACCGTACACTCTCAAAAATCAAGAGTATATAAAGGATATGTAAAATCATTGGGTATACTAATAGTGATGAACTTTCTATTTTGACATCAAATGGGCCTATTGCTACCAATATACCATTATAAGGGAATTTTATAACACCCACTTAAAATTACCCTTTTTCATACCTTAATTAAGGGCAGGATTTATTTGGTCCAAAAACCTTTATCAAGCTTAAAACAAAAACCCCAAAACCCCCCTTCGAAATAAATTTGTAATTTGTTTGGTAGAATAATGTCTGGGTCAGGATTTGGGTTTCCCTGTTCTGCTTTAAATTCGTTTGGGGTCCCCTGCGAGCCTTCAGGAGAGATCAGCATTCCTTTCCCTCCTGTAAAAACTAAGAAGAATAAACACAAGAAAAAGATGAAGAGAAAGAAGAAGAAGTACAGAACCCAGTCCCTCTCGAGGACAGATAGAGAGAAGAGAACACCTGAGGAGATCTCTGATACACCTGAGAAAGACACTCGCCGCCGTGACCCTTGATTTACAATTCTGATGTATCCATTCTGCTTTGAGAGTACCTGTTTGCATAATATATAACATCCCTAAACACGAATATATATCTTTTAAAAATAAATGCAGATTTGTTTATATCCTAAGATATTGACGTCTCTGTTAATAACCTCTGTTTATCTTTGATTCTGTTGATCATTAACTTTTATTGACATTATTCTCGGTCTGATCGATATGATATACCTTATACATACACTGCATAATAAATCGGATGTTAATCATTCTCTAAATTGTCTAATTTACATATTAAAGATCTGTTGCTTAAAGACTTCCTTCGATCTCCATTTTACCGGTATACATATATTTAGAATGCTTTGTTTCATATACCCATGTAATCTTGCCTTCAATATCAAGTGCACTCCGTTAGTACCCAAGTTAATCTATATATATATATATATATATATATATATATATATATATATATATATATATATATATATATATATATATATATATTTACCGGTATATATATATATATATATATATATATATATATATATATATATATATATATATATATATATTATTATAATCACCATTTTTCTATTTTAAATAAATCTTGTACACAGAAGCTCATGTTCATGTTCTAATCTTAGTCTCCCAGCTCAGTTAAAGACTCTGGCTCATTTGGATAAGTAATACAAACTTGGGGACCTTTGGTGTCTAGGCGTATAATGTCTTGATAATGGCAAAGCAAGAGGGTAAAAGGTCTTAGAATCGCCAAACTAATGGGGCGAATGTTTTACGATTTTAAAACTAATGGGGTTTTACATGATGGAGAAGGGGGTTCACAAAACCTCCCCTTAAACCCATAGTTTTTGACCGTGTACTCTCCTGGTCGACCATTAAGCCTTTCAAGCACCATGCCGCGTGTAATTTGCTTCCATGTCAAGGCTGCCATTACCCTACCGTACTGACATGCAGGGGTCATTTGTAAACACTTTTTCTTTTAATATTTATAACTTACGATTGCGCTATTTTTTCGTTTATGCTGAATACCATTAGACGATTACATGCATATTTTAAAGGATCTGTTTGAGTCAAAAGGTTAACTTAGATAAATATTAATTAACCCTCTGATAATAATTCCTAGAGCGCCTTTATCATTTAGTAAAAATGTCTTGAGATTTCTAGAATAAATTGGATATAGTATCAGAGTACTGACAAGGTTGATATTTACCCACACTAGTTTGTAACTCGGCATTTTGTTAATATGGAAACTTAGTGAACTTCTGCATTGGCTAATTTGATTGTTAACTAAAGTCTAGGAAATATGTTGGTGACTAAACTGGAAATAGATTTACTAAGAAATGCCTGTGGAGTACAAAGAATTGCCAGAGTAAGAAGAGTGAACACAAAGGAGGCATATTGAGTTAGAAAATCTGTTGATGAAAAGGCAGAAAAGAGCGTTCTCAGATGTTATCGCCACATGACTAAAATGACTGAAGAAATAGTAGCAAAAAGGATAATGTCAGTGAAGTGGAAGGAAGAAGAAGACGTGGAAGGCCGAGAAGAAAATGGTATGGTATGGTGTCTCAATGTGTGTCAATGCGTGAACAGGGAATGAATAAAGCAAAAGAAATAGCAAATGATTGGAATGAATGAGGGAAGTTTGTTAGGGAGAGCACATAAAAGTATCTGTACCCTATTATTGGCAAGCCTGGAAGGTATTCATCCAAGATGTTGATGTTTTTTTGTGTTTCTCTGTGAATGAAGGAGACACAAGGCAAAACTGCCTGTAACAAGTGTTTCCGCCAAAATTAAAAGAGTGACAGAGCCAAAATCAAGGTATGCTAGAGTCAATATGTCTGGACACACAGAGCTTGAAGCAGTTAAGTCATAGGATGAGGGAAAGACAGATTGATGGAGAGAGTTCCAAAGCTTACTTGTTGAGTAGAAGAAAATCGGTTTAACCTTGGGTTTAATGTGAAGCGACTGTGTTGTGGAAAATGTATAGCAACCGATGTGAAGCCAATGATTATGGGCGTAGGTGAATTAATTGTGTTCCTAATGGTAGAGTGCTTGCTTTTAGTTGGCGTCTATTATATTTATTCTTTCCTTGTCACATCTGTTCCTTTCCCAATGCTTCTTGTTAATCCTCCCTACCCCTATAAGGGAGTGCAGGTTTGGCTACTGATGACTAAATTTATAATAAATTATTGCAATAAAATGGTGTTCAACGTGAAAGCTACACGTAACATAACAACGTAACAAATTTAGGGAAGTTAGAAAATTAGATTCGTTAGTGTTGGCTATATTAGGTAATTATGACTTAGACTAGGTGAAGATAAGCTATGCTTAATTTGGCTAGTTCTCTGTTTGCTAGAATAGGATAGGTTATATTATATTTGGCTCGGTTAGGTTAGATTAGGTTTGATTAGAGTAAGTTATAATATGTTAGAACTTGTAAGGGCAGGATATGTTATGTTTAAATAGATTAGGTATATGTTGTGTTAGGGTTAATAGCACCTATGGGCAGATTATGGGAGGTTTGGATAGATTAAGTTTAATTATGTTCGTTTATGTTATACTAGGTTTGGTTATTCAACCTGTCCCCAAGAAGGGTGACCCTCCAACTATCGTCCAATTGCTCTCATTTCTTGCATCTCTAAAGTTTTTAAAACTATTCTTAACTCAACATTTCTTAAGCATTTATCTTCCCATAATCTACTTTCAGATCGCCAGTATGGTTTAAGGGCTGCTCTACTGGTGAACTTCTGGCATATCTTATTAACTCTTGATCATCCTCCTTCTGGGACTTCGGTGACACTTTTTCTATTGGCTAGACATTTGGAAAGCCTTCAATAGAGTCTGGCACAAATCTCTAAATTCCAAACTACCCTCCTTCGGTTTCTATCCCTCTATCTGTGCCTTTATCTTTTATTTCCTTTCAGACCGCTCCATAGCTGCAGTTGCGGATGGCCATCGCTCACTTCCTCAACCATTCAATTCCGGTGTTCCTCAGGGTTCCGTCCTGTCTCCAATTATCTTTCTGATATTTATTAATGTACTCAACTGTACCTCTAGTCCTATCAACTCATATGCTGATGACTCTACCCTACATTATTCAAATATTTGTTGACATCAACCCAGCATGCAATCACTCCAAAACTCACATAAAAGGGCCATAGAGTGCCTATCTTCTGATCTATCAATCATTTCTGATTGGGGTAGACAAAATCTTGCTACTTTTAATGCCTCCAAGACCTAATTTCTCCCCCTATCTCTCATCGCAATCTTTCACAAGACTATCAATTACTCTTCAACGATACACAAATCAATCTTTTATCGTCTCTCAATATTTTAAGTGTATCTTTTTCACCTGACCTTTCTTGGAAAGATCATATTTCCACTCTTGCTAAAACAGCTTCCCAAAAGTTAGGTGTGCTAAACCGTCTCTGTGAGTTATTCACCCCCACACAGCTTCCTGCTCTGTATTGGGGCACATTGCGCCCCTGTATTGAGTATTGTTCGCATGTGTGAGGAGGCTCCACTCATACCACACTTCTCGAAAGAGTAGAATCCAAAGCATTTTGTCTGATCAACTCACATCCTCTTACTAGTTCCCTACAATATCTTTCTACACGCTGCAATGATGGATCTCTTTCACTCTACTATCGCTATTACAACAATCAATGTTCTTCAGAGCTCTCTCAGTGTATAACCTTGCAGCGAGTGCCAGGCACCCGCCTTTCAACGCGGTCTTACTCTTATTCTGTCAAGCTCACCAACCCAAGAATTGGCACATTTTCTCAGTCTTTCTTCTAGTCAACAAGTGAACTCTCCCTCAATCAATTATTTCTTTATCCTATGACTTAAACTGCTATATACTTCGTGTGTCCAGGCATTTTGACCCCAACTTCTCTTGAATTTGGCCCAATCACTCTTTGGGTTTGGGGGAGACACTCGTTACAGACAACCTGCCCTTCGTCTCATTCATACACATATAACAAAAGCTATGCTGTGAAAGGTGTTGGTAGGTTATCGTAGGTTTAAATAGGCCAGGTTAGATTTGATTAGGTTAGATAAGGTTCGATTAGGTTATATCAGGTTTGGTTATGTTAGGTTAAGATATGTTAGATGATCTTAGTTTAACTTACGTCAGAATAGGATAATCTATATTAGGTTGGTTAGGTGAAATTATCTTCGTATCTTCTGAAGTCTGTTTGAGAAGAACATTATAGCTTATTCTAAGTCTCTTTTGTTGGCATTTACAACTAAATATAAACGTATCAAAGATCTGTCTCAAGTATGCAGTATATATTTTTCTATGAGTGTGATTTGGTCCATTACAGATTAATATTGAAACTAGATGTTGCCAATATATATCTTATTTTGGTTACCCCAAGCCTATTCTCTTCAACTTTCGAAGCATTTGTCACACTTAGTGTTAATTGACATTGAGGTTGCTATTGGTATTGTCCTAAGCTGAGTGAAATCATTCTTGCTGAAGCATTAACAAATTATAAACATTGTTGTGTAAAGGGGTTGAGAAGTTATAATAAGAATCACAACAATATCCAGGCACTGTAAATAGAGACTGAAATTAGATGCTAGAGGGTTTTAATTATTTTTCCGAAATAGACAATGCCGAGGGGAAAGGCTTAGTTATTTACATCAAACAAATACTTAACATAACTAGAAGCACACAGACATAATAATAGAATTAAGGGTTCAGCTTAATTTCAGATGTATAGATTAAAGTTCAGCTATTAACTATGTTGATAAAGAGTTAGTAATATCTTTGTATTTTATTTGAAGATTATTTGGGCTTTGGTAGTTATAAAATGCAAAATATTGACGAAGAGTATTATAGAAGAGACGAGAAAGTATTGAACATAGTTTTTAAAGTTATACAATTATGTTCTGTCACAAATAACTTAAAATTCGATTGACGTAATATTTAATTCCCTAATTTCTTTCAAAATTCGATGTGGTACAATTTTGAGCATTATGCACACATTTGAATCCGTATTGATGCAAATGAAGCCATACAATGTTTTATTATAGCCCACATGCTTGATAACTTAGCTTTAACGATTCATTGTTCAAATGAGTGTAACATTATTAATAATCACGACACTACAATATTATTAGTAAATACGTATATGATAGGCATTATATATTCAATGCTTCCAGGGGTTTCCCACATGCTCGATTTTGGGCGTCGACACGACCCGACATCCTCTATTCGGCCATTGTATCGTCATGTTGTGTAAAATTCTTGCATGATCGTCTGATGTCCCTGATTGGTTGCTGGAGTTCTGGTGAGTCTTGAATTGGATCGTGAGAATCGTGCTGGTTTTTGGAAAATTACAACAAAAAACCCGACTGTCGGTTATGTGCAGGTCGAGCAATGTAGGCCATGTGTCCACGAGGAAACGGCGACTAGTCGAGTACATTCTGATGAGTCCGCGATGGGGTCTCAAGAAAATAATCCTTACGAACATGCAAAACCCCGCCCGACTATTTGCCGACGCACTGCGATTGCACACAACTTATCTCAAGATCAATCGGCGAAATGACAAGATAGGTCTTGTATGTATTGCAGACAACATATGCGACCATGGCAAAATGCGAGTATGTTCTACTCGACAGTGTTGGCGACATGAAGGAACGGTCGCGGACACAGTTGTACATGTTGGCGACACAACTCGACATGATTGCCAACAAAGCTCGTTTTCCGGGAAACACGTATTCTTCTTTGCGTTCAGAGTAGCATCCGTACGTCTGGCAAAGATAAGGTCGGTGCCCCATATAAGGAGGTGGTCAGGTCAGGCAGGTTAATACTCTACCTTTTTTTTTTTTTTTTTTCTATGTGAGTGAGGGAGACAAAAGGCAGAACTGCCTGTAGCGAGTGCCTCCCCCAGAGTTGAAAAGGTCACAGGGCCAAAATAAAGGGACATTCGAACCAAAATGCTGGACACACAGAGTTTGAAGTAATTTAAGTCATAGGAAGAGGGAAAGACTGATTCTGGGAGAGAGTTCCAGAGCTCAGCTGTTGAGTAGAAGAAAGACAGAATAACATTTCACTCTTGGGTTGGCGAGTTGCACAGATTTGGGGTGGGATTTTGTTGCAAGATGGATGCTACGTGCTCTACGAAGAGGGGGTGGTATACACTGAGAGAGCTCTGAGAAACACTGATTATTGTAATAGTGGTAGAATAGTGAGAGAGATGCAACATTGCGGCAAAGAGAGAGAGAGACTGCAGATAATTAGTGAGTGGACGTGAGTTAACCCAAAAACGGCGACCGTCCTCAATAAAGGTTTTTCTAGTGCACTGCGACCATCCTCAATCGATCCAGAGCATAAAGTACCCTTAGAAAACACCCCAGTGGCACTCGAAACAAAGCAATTTGTGATTAGGTGAGATACTTCCCCTCCCTTACTTGCTACCACTCCTACAATGTGCCCCTGTACAGAGCAAGAAGCTGCCCAGGGGTAAAGAACCCCCGGAGGCGGTTGAGCACACCCAGCTTTTGGGAAGCTGTTTTAGCTAGAGTGGTAATATAATCTTTCCAAGAGAGATCAGAAGAAATAGAGACACCAAGAATATTAAGAGAAGATGAAGGGTTACTTTTATATGTTGTTGAAGAGTAGGTCATAGTTTTCTGGAAGGGGGCGACAAGTAGACAGATGGAGAAATTGAGTTTTGGAAGCATTGAAAGTAACAAGTTTTTCTCTGCCCTAATTATAGATAGTAGAGAGATCAGAAGATAGCTGTTTTATGGCCTCTTTACGTGAGTTTTGGAGCTTCTGTGACGAAGTCAACAACTCCTCAGTCAGCCAGCCAGCCTACCACCTCTATTCTACCATGCCCCCCCAAGAATGTAAAGACGATGCTGGCACAGTAGGCCAAACACCAATGGACACCGAGCCCAGTTCCACCGACACCAGTACTGGAACCGAGCCCTGTTCTGGAGGAAGAGGATCCAATGGAAGAGGAAGAAGTGGTGTGAAAGGCCTCCCCCCAATTCTCCCTCGACATGTTCACAACGGAGGCGGATGAGATTTTGAGTGACCACAGCACCCAGGAGCCTGTAGTAGGGCGATCCACCCAGGAAGACCCTCATCGGGAGAAAGACATTTTTCACCTCACTCCCGAAATGGAGGCCGACATTGGAGAATGGATTCATTAAAACCCTTGCCTGTACAGCAAACAGTACCCAATGCAATGCAACTACATTCACAAGGACAGCGATGCCAAAGATAGCAGCAAATGAAAGTTTATATAACTTCCAATTTCAAAGAGAAAACAGAATCCAAATATAATAAAGCATTTTATCAATTGTATAAATCTAAGGTAAAGGAAACAGTAGGGCCCCTTAACCCTTCCTGCCCGGTTGTCATTTTAAAATGGCACCGCGGCAGATGGGCAGGAGCCCGGGTGTCATCTTAACCCACTGAACCCCAGCGACGACAACGTGTCGTCGGCAATGTATGTAACGCTAAACCCCAGCGACGACGTGTCGTCACTGGTACTCTGGTCCCAATTACTCCGGTCCTATGGCACCTAGAGGGCTCAGATTTGTATGGTAACTGTGTAGGTATCCCGCGCAACCATGCCTATGGTTGAAAACTCTCAAAGTCCAACCGCGTGCGCATGAGCGCGCAAAAACATGTTTTTTGGGTGTTTTTGCCTTAAATTTTTTACTCTTCTAAAATCGACTTTCGGGGGCTCCGTAGGACCCCTTTTTGACCTTTACAATAGTTTTTTTGTGGTTTTTCCTTCATTCCTAACCCATTCGCTATTGTTTCTGGAAAAAAAAAATCAAACCCTTAGGTCCCTGGTGGTACATTTATTTATAGCTAGCTGGGGCTCAGTGGGTTAAAATCTGTAAGCTTGAAAGCCTATTAACCCTTAAAGATCGGGGTCGGACTTAAGTCCGGTTCCAATTTGCAGCAAGTTAGAAGCATTATTAAGGCTTTTAAAGGGTTAAATAGAGTGCAAATGGCCGGGAGCGCAGCAGGCCAGACAGCCGACTCCCAGGGCTTACCGCCGCCCATTAACTCATGTTCCCTGTGTTCTCGAGAGGCCGGCAGTGTAGCCAGTAGTGAGCATAGCTGGGAAAAATATGCCGCTAAACTCCCATGTTACTGGTATCACTGTATGAGAACCACGAGTGCTACGTAGCTCGTTCAGGTCTCATTTTGAAAGTTTTAGCGCCTAGTTTTTTGCTAAATAATGTTTTTTTCATGCAGATACTTGATTTATCAAGCAGGAGTGCCTGAATATGCCCAAATAAGCCCAAAACCCCCTGCTAGACAAGGGTTAAACGTGTTTTGAAAGCCGTGCGTCCGACGCATGTAAACAAAGCCTGTCTTTGTGACACCGCACCTCCGAAAACAAGAAGGAGACGTCGGATCAATGTTGTTGTTGTATGCTATGACGAAATTAGTTTCTGCAAATGTCCGATATTGCTAACATCGCATCGAATCTCTCTCCATGGAAATCGTCATCACAACTGAACCAGTTGACCTAGAGAGCTCTACTGAACGCCAGTATACAGATATGAAATAGGACTATGTTTTGAGATGTATGCAAATTCTCTAGCAGTAAAATAACAAGGATATGGCTTGCCTATTACGACGTTCTTCGGCCAGATTGCCTGGATCTCAATAATGTCCATAGGATGGCGAGCCCGGGCAAGAAGGGTTAAGAATGTGATAGGTGAGATTACAGATGATGAATTAGAAATGTGCAAAATTCTAAATAGTAATTTACTTTCTGTTTTTATAAAACGAAAATTTAGATCAAGTTCCAGTAGTCAAATAAGTTTTGGGCGGTACATACATAACATTTTAAGACTGAGTGTTCCACACATACGAGCAGTTTCAGTTTCTTGTCCTAATAGCGGCGTTCCAGGCAACCCTGTTAAGGGCTGCTTCACTTGTCAAGTTCCTGGATTTGAGATCGGCACGTATAGTCCGATCCCAGGTCTTCCTCGGTCCACCCTTTGGTGCAGCTCCCTCCACAATCACAGACCTACATTTTTTCACCCAATTTTGTTCATCCATACTCTCCACATGTCTATACCATCCCAGTCTACTTGTACGCATCACCTCGCTAATATTCTTTATACCTAAACGTCTCCTCAACTCAACATTTGTTATTCTATCCTGTAGCCTGGCCCCACACATCCATCTCACCATTCTCATCTCAGTACGCTCCATTCTGTTGACATCCTCTACTTTAACGGCCCATGTTTCTGAGGCATACGTCATTGCACTTCTAACACATGAGGCATACACCTTTCCCTTCAGGGGGAGAGGCATTCTTCTCATGGTCAGGATTGGCATCAGCTCTCTGAATTTCCCCCAGCCACACCTAATTCTAGCAACAGTGGCAGCCTCAGCCCCACCACCGGCAGAGATGGTATCTCTTAGGTAACAAAACATGTTCACCAGCTCCAAAGACTCATTTCCAAAATTCACAGCCACAGGATCATCACTTAACACATGCTCGCCTTTTCACACTACGCACTCAAATTTCTCTATTTCTTACTTATCCTTCGGCAGGGGTCCCTTTATTCTACTACAGCACTTACTACCATGGTGTACCCAATATCGACTGATGCTACATTGAATTGAGTTAACGCCCACTCCCTTTCCACACACTGTACATGGGCATGCACCGCTCTTTTCCACATTGCCTCGTCTCAATCTACAATGCATAACATTGGTTTTGTTAATAATGACTCTTAAACCCTTGCTCGCCATGCCCTCTCTCCACTCTCTGAATTTGGCCTCATCATCTTGCATACTGTCAGCTATTAGGACTAAATCGTCTGCATAAAACAGTTCCAACAGGAGTCCGCCTCTAAAAACTCTAGACAGTGCCTCCAAGACCATAATAAAGAGGAGGGGGCTTAACACTGAACCCTGATGGACTCCAACATGGACTGCGAACTCATCACTCAGTACACCCTTCACCCTCACCACACTTCGCGAAGCCTCATACATCTTCATTATCACACGCACCAGCCACTCTGCCACACCAGGTTTCCTCATAGCCCACTGTACAACATCTCTAGGCACTCTATCAAAGGCCTTCTCCAGGTCTACAAATACAAAGTAAAGATCCCTGCCTTTTAGTAAGTATCTTTCCTGTATCTGCCCGACTATGAAGATAGTCTCGTCCTGGCATAACACCAAACTGCATATCATCAATAGAGATGCTTTGCCTTATCAAACCCTCAAGGACTCTCTCACAGACCTTCATGATTTGGTCAAGCATTTTCAGGCCCCTACAATTTCCTCTATCTAGCGCATCCCCTTTTCCTTTGTATATATTTACTATTACACTTTTGAGCCAATCCTCTGGGATTTTCTCATCTTTAATAATGGTGTTTATCAACTCAGTGACTAAGTTTACACCAGTCTCCTCTGAGGCTTTTATCATCTCAGCGACAATGTCAGAGCAACCTGGAGCTTTACCGTCCTTCATTTTATTGATTGCGTCGCTCACTACAGCTGGTGCTATCAAAGGAGGGGGCCCAGATATTGGTTTTCGATACTAAGTTGTTCCTTATCCCATTCAAACTCTACATATAGCAATCGTTCATGGTGTGCCTTTCATGCTTCTCTGATTTCATTTTCTGCATTATTATTATACACAATCTTCCCATTATCATTTCTAACACACTGTTCACCTATAATATCCCTACTGTCATTTTTAACTCGCCTAGCTAGGTTGAAGATCCCATTGGGATTGTCAGTGTTACACACTTGTTCGAGGACCAGGTCCTTCATGCGATGTTTAGCATTGTAAATAACTCTTTTAGCAGTTCGTTTAGCTGCCTGGTATTCCTCCCTGCTGCCTCCTTTCTTCCATGCTTTGAAGCATATCTTTTTCTCTTTCACAGCATGTTCTACCTCATCGTTCCACCACCAGGAGGTCTTATTCCTGTGATGACCCTTTGTTTTCCCACAGACTTTGTCAGTTTCAGCGATAAGGCTATGCTTAAGAAAGTTCCATTGACTATTTACATCGTTAGGCCTAGCTTCCTTATTTCTATTAATTTCCTCCAGTTCATCATGAAACCTATCCCTAACTTCCTTATTCTTCAGCACCCACACTTTCTTTTTGGGTATGTATACCTTCTTGCGATTAGAATCTCTGTATAAACTCATATCGCACACAAGTAGCTTATGATGGGGTATACATTCTTCGCTCGGGATGACCTTTACATCTCAAACTAGTTTCCAGTCTTTCGTGTTAACCAAGAAGTAATTTTTCTGGCTACTGGAGACCCAAGATTTATATGTGATCAGGTGGCTCTGTCTTTTCTTGAACTTTGTGTTACACACAATCATGTTGAGTGCAACACAGGACTCCAATATATATTCGCCTTCCAGATTTCTCCTTCCATAACCATTTCCTCCATGTACCCCCTCGTATCCATCTGCAGATGCTCCCACGTGACCATTGAGGTCCCCCCCCCCCCCACGATTGTTATTTCATTCCCCAAGAGGCCTTAAATGACACTGACGGTGTCATTCCAGAAGTCCTCTTTTATCTCTTTCTGTAGACCAGCCTGTGGGGCATATGCAGATATCACATTCAGAATTCTTTCACCAACTTTCAACTTCAGAACAATCAGCTTTTCGCTAACTCTCGTAATCTGAAGCACACTTTCCGCCAGCTCTTCAGCCACCATAACACCCACTCCTCATTTCGCTTTATCAGTCTCCACTCCCATCCAGTATATCCTATATCTTTTCTTTTTTTCCGACAATCCACTGTACCCCATGCCTCTTCCAGAGTGTTTCCTGGGTACAGCAGACGTCCAATAGCCTCCTCTCACACATCTCAGCCACTTCATTTGCCCGCAGATTCAAACTACCAACATTCACACTAGCAAGTCTGAGATTGTTTTGGGCTGTAGTATAGACGACATATAAAGCACAGTTCAGGTCACTAGTGACGAAGTAATTAAGGAAATAGATACTCTAAAACCTTAGAAATCTCCAGGTCCAGATGAGGTGTATGCTAGGGTATTAAAAGAATGCAAGGACGAATTAAGTTACGCATTAACTCACCTATTTAATAATTCACTAGATTTAGGCTTAGTTCCTGATTCATGGAAGCTTGCAAATGTAAATCCGATATTTAAAAAAAGGTGCTAACATCAAATTACCGTCCCATTAGTCTCACATCAATTATAGGGAAATTTCTAGAATCAACTATTGCCAGGAAAATTATAAATCACATAGACATTTTCAAGTTAATTAAACCCTCTCAACATGGATTCACTCCAGGACGTTCCTGCCTAACAAATGTATTCAGTGTTTTCTCCCAGGTATATGAAGCGGTAGATAACGACAAGTCATATTATATAGTTTACTTAGATTTCAGTAAGGCCTTTGATAGAGTTCCACATGAAAGGCTGTTAAGGAAGATAGAAGGACATGGTATTTGGGGGGGATGCTACTCAAGTGGATTAGGTCATGGCTGATTGGTAAGAAGTAGAGAGTTAGTATCTATGGTGTAAAATCGGACTGGGGATTAGTTAAAAGTGGGGTCCCCCAAGGGTCGGTTTTGGGGCCCCTTCTGTTCATTATCTACATAAATAATATTGGCACAGGCATAAAGAGTACGATCAGTAAATTTGCTGATGATACTAAAATGGGTAGGATAATAGAGTCAGCTAACGACAGGGAATGTCTTCAAAAGAATCTCGATCATTTGCACGAGTGGTCCATAAATTGGCAGATGAGTTTCAATGATACAGAATGGATATCGACCCTTTAGAGGCAGTCAAAAAAAGAATGTCGAAAATGATACATAATATTTGAAACTTATCGTATGATGAGAGGTTGAAAGCCTTAGGCTTGCACTCACTAGAAAGACGAAGATGTAGGGGAGACATGATAGAGGTATTTAAATGGATAAAAGGTATAAATTAGGGCGGTATAGATGAGGTATTAAAGCTAAAGAACGGCGAAATAACGCGCTCAAATGATTTCAAGTTAGATAAGTTTAGATTTAGGAGAGATATAGGAAAACACTGGTTTGGGAATAGAGTTTTCAACAAGCGGAATGGACTGCCCAGAGCAGTGATTAGCTCAGGAACAGTTGAAAGCTTTAAGCGTAAGTTGGATTCCCATTTGGATGATATGGGCTGGGTGTGAATGGGAGCTGCCTCGTGTGGGCCGCATGGCCTTATGCAGTTTTCCTGGATCTTATGTTCTTATGTTCTAATAAGTACATGATTTATAAAGGATAATAATTATGATCGTTGGGTGGAAAGAACGATTTGGAAAGACACAGCTTGAAAAATGACAAACATGTACATTACTAAATCATAAGAAATATTAAAAACTGCGTCTATTCTGATACATATCTCAATTTAGCTAGACATATTTTATTATAATAAATGCACGTTTAGTTCACTAAGAATGACTTCCTTTGTCAACCAATTACACTATAGCTAATAGAAAATGACAACTAAAAGCTGTAACATACACACTAACATACATAATTATAGTGATTGTTTTTTGCAGTATATAAACAATAATTGAAAGCATACAGTAATCGCATTTGATAATATAATAATTTGGCATACGATCTGAGATATTCAAAAGAATGCAACTATGAATGATTGTGTCTTTGTTCGTATGTGGGCGATCAATATGCATAGATAAATTGATAGATATCTTTACTGACCTAGACAAAATTATAGTTATTTATATGGACATACTTTGAATTAAATTTGCTTGAGTCAGTAATACATTTTATGTTCCCAAATTGAAGGATGTTTGACCCAAGCAGAAAGTTTTCAAAGTAGATTTGTTACA
The DNA here is from genome assembly GCA_032716605.1 of Paralithodes platypus. Classification (NCBI taxonomy): domain Eukaryota; kingdom Metazoa; phylum Arthropoda; class Malacostraca; order Decapoda; family Lithodidae; genus Paralithodes; species Paralithodes platypus. Next base: position 26,178,432 of record CM064543.1, on the reverse strand, counting down.
AAAGTGTACCAACGCACCTATATACTGTATATGTAAAGAAAGGCACAATAGGGAAACACGGACATATTTCAACCATCATGCACAGAATGTTGAGAGATATATGTTGTGGTTAATTTAGATAATTATGGACTGTATTAATAAAGAATAACTCACATAAGATTAAATTTACCTTTTGTTTTACGAAAAGTCAGATGGTGATATTAAAGATGGCAGAAGGTAGCTAGGTGAACTTGAGTTGCTAGTGGGATAAGGAATAGGCTAAAGGAAGTGGCTAGACTAGGCTAATATAGATAGTATTTAGACTAGGCTAATATAGATAGTATTTGGGGAGGTGTGGTGGAGTGGTCTTGCCACTGGCCTGGTAATCCAAAGGTCCCGGGTTCAAATCCCGATGTATCAATGGGAAGATATTATTGGGATGGAATTTGTGCTGTACCTGGTATCAGTGCATTACCACAAGCCCACCGAAACGTCAATAAAATACCCTCATTGTTCCCTGATTAAATAGCACTGTATGAATATTCCCATATTCAAAATATGCTATAGGGGTGCAATGCCTGGTGAGTTATCTGCTCAACAGGTGGCGTTGTGTGTGTGTAAGTGTGAGAGTCCGAGTGTAGGGGGTGAGACAGTGAAGCACGGGAACGAGGTAGCTTCAGAGATGGGGTCGTTTCGGGCCATGAGTGAGCACCGTGCCTCATGTGAAGGCAAGATGGCAGGTGCTCGTTGTACTCTACGTGCTTCACATGTCTCACTCCCTAGACTGGAACAAGACCTCACAGGCTTCACTGTTCATTGTAAAGCGGTGAATGTTAAGGCTCTCAGCCTATGCCCGAGAGGAAGTAAGTTGGAATATAGAAAAAAAAAAAACAAAAAAAAAAAATTTACGTTAATTTAGTGATAACTAATTATGATGATCTGACAATGAATATGAGACGAAAGTGAAGCTAAAACACCTAAGAAATGAAACAACGAAAGATAAAGCACTTAGCTTGTGGCAGGGACGAAGGTTGGTTGGAGAGTAGGACGAGGGAGTCTTCTTAGAGTCCCTCGTGACGATCAGCCCACGCGCAAAGCATGCGGTAAATGTATCCCATTCTTACACAATGAGATACATGGGAACAATAATAATAAGTAACACCGTAATATATGGTAATTATAATCCTACAATACTTGGCCATATTTTGCTATAGAATAATATATTCTCCCGAAATATGTAACGTTCAACCTATACTAAGGTTACGGAAGCATTCAACTTAAGACTACAGAATAGACCAGGAGCCCGGGGGGGTGGGGGTGGGGGGGGGGGGGGGGTGTTTGGTTAGCTGGAACGGTAACCAATTTTCTTTCCCACCAATGTATCACCTATCAATGCTAATGTATGGAACTGAACGACTGGCAGGCTTGCTGTGGTGGATGTGGCCAGGAGAGTGGATTTAATCCACTCCAAAAATGATCTAGATCAGCTTTGCACAGTAACCCATCCTAAATAACTGTAATAGTCATTCCATACCCCAATGTATGAAACATGGTTGATGATAGCAATTTTCATTGGTGGGTTGCCCCTGCCAGCCCCATTAATTAGCCCCTCAAAGCTGTTCTAGATCAGCTATTGAGGTAACATTTTGTTTGGACCTTTTTGTTTTATCTGTGTTTTTCCTTCCTCCGTTCATTGTCTCTTTAAAAAAAAACAAAAAAAAAAACACTTCATATCACTTGCAAAATCTTCTGCAGGGTCCCAGATATCATGAATGGCCACTGCCAGTAAATTCTAGTGGAGGGGTACCCCCGCCAGCCATGCCCTAAAATGGCAAAACCCCAGAACTGAGTTAGCTCAGCTCATGAGGTAACCACTTCAAATCACTTGCAAAATCTTTTGAAGGGTCCCAGATATTATGAATGGCCACTTCCAGTAATTTCCAGTAGTGGGGTACCCCCGCCAGCCACCATTAATTAGCCCCTTAAAGCTGACCTAGATCAGCTCATGAGGTAACCACTTCAAATAACTTGCAAACTCTTCTGCAGGGTCCCAGATATCATGAATGGCCACTTCCAGTAAATTCCAGTGGTGGGGTATCCCCGCCAGCCATGCCCAAAAATGGCAAAACCCCAGAACTTACCTAGATTAACTCATGAAATAACTACTTCAAGTCACTTGCAAACTTTTCTGCAGGGTCCCAGATATCGTGAATGGCCACTTCCAGTGGTGGGGTACCTGTCAACCACGGCCAAATTGCAAAGCCCTAGAACGGACCTTGGTAGCTCACAAGGTAACCACCTGAAATTAAGTGCAGCTTATTGTGCAGGGTCCCAAATATATAATAGTGGGTTGGCAGGAACCTTTTGCTATAGATGTTCTACATTGATATTTCCCCTCAATTGACATGGAGATTTGCCGGAAATAGATAATTTAGACTGTTTACATAAATTATATGAGCATAGATCTATTTTATCATGTAGTGAGGTCTAAGGTTTATCTCCGATGTTTTTCATCTCTTTATTTGTAGAGCAATAAACGGAAGTGTACTTAGGGTACCTGTGCAGGTCATGTTGCTTGTATACCGGTACCTAATCATTGTAAGACAAGAGCAAATTATTGTCTTCCAGTTGAGCGGACTAAAATAATTTACACTAATTCGCTGATCTTGAATCTTTGCAGGTGCTGCTTGTATGTGATTATGAGATAGTTTGTGTAAACAAGGACTTTTATAGATCACTTATGATGGATCAAGGTGATTTGCATATAACTCTGCTGGGGAACCAAGAGATGGATATAACCGAGGAGTACAAAGGAGTACAAAGGAAATCAAGCAACAACAGATCTAGTGACCCTTCTAGGTTGCTTGTCCTCCAAAACACTGAGGATCAAGTGTCCAAACAGTGGTTTAGAGTGGGTAAGGGAACATTGGAAAGGGAATTACTGCCCTGGAACTAATGTCCGTGGCAGGATTAGGAAGTTAGTAGGGGACAGATGGGTTAGTAACTGAGGGGGGGATAAAATAAAGTTATTCATTTACAAACGCAGTCAGTCGCGGGTTTGATGCGAGATATTTGTCTAGGCGGAGTTTAAATGAATCAACGGTGATGCAGTCTATAACGTTTCGGGGAAGCCCATTCCACAAGTTGACAACTCGATTGAAGAAGAAATTCTTAGATTCGTGTGAGTTAAAAGATTTACCAATAATTTTGCAACCGTTTCCCCGCGTGTAATTAGATTGGTCAATAGTGAAGTACTTACTACAGTTCATATTGTCGATGCCTTTGATGATTTTGAACACTTGAATTAAGTCACCTCTTAATCTGCGCTGGGTTAAAGGAAATAGATTTAATTTTCTAAGACGCTCTTCGTATGGTTTGTTCTTTAGGCTAGGTATCATTTTGGTAACTCTACGTTGAACTCGTTCTAGCTTGTTTATATCTTTTTGGTAATAAGGGCACCAGGATTGAACGCAGTATTCCAGAAGAGGGCGGACTAATGAATTGTAAAGGGTTAGGATAACTTCTTTGGATTTATGCTCAAATGACCTGCCTATAAAGCCAATTATTTTGTTTGCCTTCTTAACAACTTCTGAACATTGTTGACTCGGTTTTAGGTTACTCGATATTGTTACTCCCAGATCGGTTTCTCTGTTTACATTCTTAAGCTGAGTGCCATTCATCGAATAGTTTGCTTTCTCATTTAGGTATCCGATATGTAGTACTTTACATTTATCCGCATTGAAACTCATTTGCCAAATTTGGGCCCAACATGACAATTTATCTAGATTGTGTTGCATATCGTCAACTTGTTCTTTTGAGAGTACGCTATTTGCAATTTTTGTATCGTCAGCAAATTTTGAGATTGTACAGGTGAGACCCTCATCTATGTCGTTGATGTAAATTAGAAAGAGAATTGGTCCTAGTACCGATCCTGGGGTACCCCGCTACTTACATTGGTCCATTTTGATGCCTTACCGTTTATGACTACTCTTTGCTTTCTGTCGCTGAGCCAATTTTCTATCCATTTCAACACACCGTCTTGTATTCCATGCGCTTTTAGTTTTAGCAGTAAACGTTTGTGGGGAACTTTGTCAAAGGCCTTTTGAAAATCAAGGTATATAATATCTACAGCTTTACTCTCATCGTAGAGGTTGAGGATATCGTGGAAGAAGTCTAAGAGGTTTGTTAAACAGGAACGTTTTTTACGAAAGCCGTGTTGAGTATCTTTAAGTATGTTATTTTCCTCTAAGTGATTTACGAGTCTGTCTCGTATGACCGTTTCTAGCATTTTACATACAACTGAGGTTAAGCTAATTGGACGATAGTTACTGGGTAGGGATTTGCTGCCTTTTTGAATATCGGTGTTACGTTGGCTAGCTTCCACTGATCGGGCATAGTTCCAGACTGCAAGGATTTATTGAATAGTAATGTCAGTGGTTTAGAGAGCTCATCCTTAGCTTCCTTTAGAACTCTAGGCGAGATTGTATCAGGTCCAGGCGTTTTATTTACCTTGAGTTTATCTAAACAATAATGGAGGAGAATGGTACAAGGCCAATGCAGGAGAACCTCTTCAGTCTTCCTTGCCACCTCTCTTTTTCCAGCTCTTGCCACAGAATATTCAATAGATCCTGTTGGTCAAACTTGGGAATATTACTGTCACTCCTGGTTTCGATGCAAGCTTTCTTAATTGACGGGGATTCTCTTGATGGGGTTCCCTTTTGGCGTTTGACGGCAGTATATTTTTTACGACATGAAGGGTGATATTGTAGATTTGATTCCAAGGTGCCCTTCTTACTAACCCTGCATGTGGCTTCAGCATATTTGTCTGTTACCAGATTTTGGCCCAAATCAGCTTTATTATAACGTGTTTCCCAAATTTTGTCATTAAATATTTCGGCGTGGCTGGCAGGGGTACCCCACCACTGGAAATTACTGGAAGTGGCCATTCATGATATCTGGGACCCTGCAGAAAAGTTTATAAGTTGTTGTTGTTGTTGTTGTCGTTCCCTAAGGTGCCTGGCCGAACATCCCCAAGTCCCTAAGGAAGGCCATGGCCGATCGGGCTTTCCCACAGAGCTCTCAAGGAGTGTAGATTATGCTGTTGGCATAAGTGATTGTGTAGTATGGGGTGCCATGTTGCATCCTGGGCAGGTGTCGACGATGGAGATATCCAGTCTCTTCTGATAGCTCAGAAGAGGTAAGAGGTGGATGGTGCCCACATCTCAGCCTGGCCAGGTGGATTCACGAGGAAGGGAGGATTCAGAAAGATGGATTTCGGGAGGTCGTGCCTGCAACTGCGTGTTGTCTATGAGTGATTGGATGGAACAGCGAGAGATATGAGTGTGGATGTGATTCTGGAAGCTGGTTTGGGGTGGGCAGGGAGGGAGAGATGACAGTATTTGTGTGTGATACCATGTGATGGGTGTTGTTTTTATATGCCTTGGTGTCTGTGGGTGTGCTGCCATGTAGTGTAGTGGATGGTGTTGGTTTGTGGAGGCTGCAGCCAAGAATTGAGTGCCTCCCATGTCCAGGTGGTCTTTGACTTTGAGAACTTTGGTTTCTTGATGTAGGTGATCTGTAGCTGTAGTGGCTGTGCAACCTGTGTTGATTTTTAGGGCTTTGCTTTGAATAGTCTGCAAGGTCTTGTGGTGTTTTTCAGTTAGGTTAGAATCCCAGGCAGGGCTAGCATTTTTCATCACTAATCTTATGTATTGTTTGTATACTGTGGTGGTAGTTTCTTTGTTGTGTCCAAATATTGTGTGGGTAAGTGACCTGAGGGTGTTAAGTCTGGGTGTCAGTTTACTCATGTTTGTGATATGTTGTTTGAATGTCATTAGAGTATCATATGTTACTCCTAGGGTTTTGTGCGTGTGTGTGTGTGTGTGTGTTAGAGGAGTGTTCTTTATGGTGTGGTGCTGGGTGTTTTTATATTCGGTTGTCCAGCTTGTGAGGAGGGTTGCAGTGGATTTGGCTGGTGCTAATTTGAGTCTGTTTGTATTGCACCAGTCATGTAGTGTGTTGAGATAGGGTTGAAGGAGAAGTGTTGCTTTGTCTGGGTCTTGGTGTGTGTTTCTAAGTAGGAAGCTATATTTATTTGGGATGCATGGGGTGTAGGTATATCCTGCATGTATAGATTGCAGAGTGCGGGCGACAGGACGGATCCTTGCAGGACTCCGTTTGTGAAGTTTCTGATATTAGATGACTGACCGGCAAATGATACGTGTGCACATCTGCCTGCTAGGTAGTATTGTAGGTATTATTGTGCATGTTTGCGTTGTAGATTTTGTTTGTTAGGTTGTGGCGGGGGATGGTATCGAAGGCTTTACTAAAGTCGAGTGGGGCAAGTAGTGATCAGTGTGGTGGTCTGGCTGAGTTGATGCCGTCAAAAGCTCTTTGTGTAAGGTCTGAAAGAAGGGTATTTGTGGATTGCAGTGCCCTGAAGCCATATTGTGGTGGAGCTATGGGTAGAGTGTGTGTGGTCAGTTGTAGTACGAGGCGTTCTCAGACTTTGGAGGGGGTGCAAGGGAGTGTGATGGGGCAATGTGAGGATGGCAGCTTGGGTTCTTTGTTATGTTTGGGGAATGTAATGATGACACCATGCTTCCAGATGTCTGGTAGTGTGGTGTATGAATAACTGTAGTTTGATATGTTGGTGAGTGCTTGTATGCCCTGTGGTCCTAGGTGGCTAAGGTTTATGTTGCTTATGTTGTCTGGACCACAAGCAGGTGAGTGCTTGAGATGGTATATGATGTGCTTTGTCTGGTTGTTGGCGAAGGGTGCATAACCAGGGTCTTACATCGGATGACACGTCGGTCGTCTTGATGGGGGCTTATGTGGCTGATATGAGGGAAGTGATTAATGAGATTGTTTGCTTTTTGTTTATATGAAGGAATAAAGTCTGTTGTTGTGATTACGGCATGTGATTTTGTTGTGTTGCTGTTGGAAAGTGTGATGCTGTTTAGTGCTTTGTAGGCCAATAGATTTGGGGTTCTGTTTTGTGATTAAGTGTTTGGTTGTAGTTATTCCAATTTAGTGTTTGTTATTATAGTATTGTGTTGCTAATCTGTGTGTTAAGTGCTTGGATTTATTGTGTGATGTCCTATGTGTGGGTTGCTAGTAAGTGTTTCAGTGTGTTGTGTTGTCTGATGAGGTCTTGAATTTCTGGTGTGAAGTAGGGGTTGTGTCTTTTTCTGTTACCTCGTGGAATTTGTTTCTTGTAAGAGTTTTGGATAGTTGTGTTGAATGTGTGAACAGCATTGTTGATGTAAGTGATGGGTGTGCTATTTATTGTTTATTTGCAAGTGATTTGAAGTGGTTTTCTCATGAGCTGATCTAGGTAAGTTCTGGGGTTTTTCAATTTTGGGGTGTGGCTGGCAGGAGTACCCCACCACTGAAAATTGCTAGAAGTGTCCATTCATGATATCTGGGACCCTGCAGAAGATTTTGCAATTTATTTGAAGTGGTTACCTCATGAGCTGATCTAGGTCAGCTTGAAGGGGCTAATTAATGGTGGCTGGCGGGGGTACCCCACTACTGGAAATTTCTGGAAGTGGCCATTCATAACATCTGGGACCCTTCAAAAGATTTTGCAAGTGATTTGAAGTGGTTACCTCATGAGCTGAGCTAACTCAGTTCTGGGGTTTTGCCATTTTTGGGCATGGCTGGCGGGGGTACCCCACCACTGGAATTTACTGGCAGTGGCTATTCATGATATCTGGGACCCTGCAGAAGATTGTGCAAGTGATTTGAAGTGGTTACCTCAATAGCTGATCTAGATCAGCTTTGATGGGCTAATTAATGGGGCTGGCAGGGGCAACCCACCAATGAAAATTGTTGTTATCAACCATGTTTCATACTTTGGGGTATGGAATGCCTATTACAGTTATTTAAGATGGGTTACTGTGCAAAGCTGATCTAGATCATTTTTGGAGTGGATTAAATCCACTCTCCTGGCCACATCCACCACAGCAAGCCTGCCAGTCGTCCAGTTCCATACATTAGCATTGATAGGTGATACTTTGGTGGGAAAGAAAATTGGTTACCTTTCCAGCTAACCAGACCCCCCGGGCTCCTGCTCTGGAAGGATACGTAACACTACATTAACCCAAATTACGTAGCATTGATACTGTTCATACTCAATAGAGTATAATTATAGAGTATGGACATATATACTGTATATATATATATATATACTGTATATATATATATATATATATATATATATATATATATATATATATATATATATATATATATATATATATATATATATATATATATATATATATATATATATATATATATTTATATATATACCGGTATATATATATATATTTTGTTTTACCTAAATGGAACAGAAACCAAGAGTGGTCGTAGGTGGTAATCCTCCACCTACCCTCTACCCCAGTCAAACTCATTTTAGTTCTCCCCATCCTAATCGGGTTGAGCCGGATAATGCCAGGGATTAAACATTTGCTTCTAGTAAACATGTCACAAGACCCCCTACTCAAATCAGATTATATTACTCTCTCTACATATTACGCAGAGGTATATTAACAATATTAAATGTATGTACAGTATATATGTTTATATTGGTTTCTTTTTGTTCCATGACATTTTAAGCATGAGACATAACTTGAGCGAAGCAAACATATTACAACAAAAACATTTCTACTCTTGTTCCAATGCTGTTTCCTCAATAATCTAAAATATTTATGAACATAATCTGTTCATTGTCCTGATACACTTGTGAAAATATATAAGAACATAAAAACATAACAAAATGGGAGTCTTCAGAAAGCCGATTGGCCCACGCAAGGCAGATCTCTCTCACACCTATCCCAAATTATAAGCCCAACTCACTAACTCCGTTAGGACTGACCTCACCGAAACGGTCAGAGGTGAGAAAACGGGGTCTACAGAGCGCCGATTGGCCCACACCGGACAGATCCCCCTCACACCCAACCCCTCTCGTCCATATACCTATCTAATTTTATCTTAAAGCTCTCTATCTTTCTTGATCCCACTATAGCTCTTGGTTGCCTATTCCACCTATCTACAACTCTGTTACCAAACCAATATTTGCCTATGTCTTTTCTGAAACGAAATTTATCTAATTTGAAAGCATTTGTTCGAGTTCTTTCGCTATCACTGAGCTTTAGTACAGTTTTCATGTCCCCTTTATTGATCCCACTAACCCATTTGAACACCTCTATCATATCCCCTCTAACTCTGCGTCTCTCTAACGAATGTAAGCCTAATGTCTTCAACCTTTCTTCATGCAGAAGATTTCTAATATTATGGATCATGTTTGTCATTCTACGTTGACTGCTCCCCATTCTGACTTGATACCATTTATGCTGACTCTCTGCTTCCTACCAATTAGCCATGACCTAATCCATCCCAACAACGCCCCACCTATTCCATGCGCCTCGTTTTTCTCATCAATTTCGCATGAGGGAATCTGTCAAAAGCTTTACTGAAATCTAAATATATAATATCATATGACTTGTCATTTTCTACTGCTGCATATACCTCTGAAAAAAGCTAAGCAAATTAGTAAGGCAAGAATGTCCCTGAGTGAATCAATGCTGAGAAAAATTTATTAGGTTAAATGTTCCTAAGTGGTTTCAAATTTTCCAAGCAATAATTGACTTTAGTAGCTTTCCTATGATTGATTTGAGAGTAATGGGATGGTAATTGGATGCTATTGATTTATCACCTTTTTTGAAGATCGGAACTACATTTGCAAGCTTCCAAGCTTCTGGAGCTAAACCTGTTTCTAATGACTTGTTAAATAGAAATGTTAATGGGTATCTTAGTTACTTAACTCATCTCTGCATTCTTTTAATACTCTAGCATATACCTTATCAGGACCAGGCGATTTCTGAGGTTTCCGTCTGTCAATGTCCTTAAGCACATCATTTCTACTTATAGTAACTGTACCTAACCTATTTTCTATACTATCGCTATATACCTTACGGACTTCTGGAAACTGTACCAAATTTTCATTAGTTAAAACGGAAAGAAATTGACTATTTTATGTACTAAACATTTCTAAATAATTTACTTTCATTTCTCCTATCGAAGTTTTAATTAAGGGGACCAATTACATCTTTAACCTTGGATATATATAGTTGGTAAACAAAATTAGGATTATTTTTTGAGTCGTTTGCAACCCTGATTTCATAATTTCTGTTTTCTTTCCTAATATCCTTTTTTACCTGTCATGATAAATTCTGATAGTAAGCAAGTAGGTAAATTTCGCCTTTCTTGATTTTTCTATATATTCCTCTTTTTTTCCTAGAAGACCTAATAGTCTATTATTCATCCATTTTTGGTTGGTTCTGTGTTGATCTAAATTTTCTTTTGGGGTTATATTTATTTTGAGCATTGAATACTGAGTTAATATAATGTTCATATGTATCTACCAAGTTTGACGTCTCTTCCTAACTTAAGCTGACAGGTACCCGAGAAGGGGTACACTCATTTGAACACCTGGATCTACTTAATTGTTTGACCATAGTTTCCGCTAATAGGGCTCTTTTTAGCCCACCATAATCGGATTTTCTAAAGTCGGGTATTAATGTCGTATTCTCTCTGGTATTACCTTTCCATTGTATATTGAAATAAACAGAATTGTGGTCGCTATTTCCTAGGTGGTCCCCAATCTCTACTTTATTTATCGTATGTTCATTGTTACTGAAAACTAAATCGAGAATATTATTACCGCATCTTATTAGTCGGCGCATCTATGAATTGAAATAGAAAACTATCTTGTATACTACCTCAATAACTATCTTGTATACTACCTCAATAACTATCTTGTATACTACCTCAATAACTATCTTGTATACTACCTCAATAACTATCTTGTATACTACCTCAATAACTATCTTGTATACTACCTCAATAACTATCTTGTATACTACCTCAATAACTATCTTGTATACTACCTCAATAACTATCTTGTATACTACCTCAATAACTATCTTGTATACTACCTCAATAAATTCTTCAGAATCAGAGTCGCCTATTTGATGCTGCCAGTCTATATTCGGAAAATTATAATCCCCCATAATGCACACATTGCTAAACCCTGATGCCATTTTAATTTCCTCCCATAATGATGTACCGTCATTTCTACTCATATGTGGCGGTCTACACATAACTCCAATAACTATGGTCTCACTACCTTCGTTAACCTCTACCCAAATACTTTCATTTTCATTATTTAGTCTAATACCTGATTTAATACAGCTTTATAATGTACTCCTGACAAACACAGCTATACCACCGCCATATTGGTTTTTCAGATGCATTCCGTCCAACAATCATCTTGTCTTGCCAGTAAACACTGCCAGCTGGCGAATTATAGTACTGGCGAAGGTGGTCTCGCTGAGCCTTGGCCGTGTTCCCTGGGAGTGCCTCGATTGTGTCCAGCAAGTCCTGGGATGAGGCACCCCTCCTGACTTGTTCAGTTTCTTAATCCTCCTCCTCCACAATGCCCACTCTCTCAGTGGGGTTCCTGATCCATTGGATATTATGGAGGCACTAGCATGCGAGGACCGCAGACTCATCCCTCTTCAGATGCAATGGAATGGCGGTCAGCAGACACCGGTACCTGTGAGGTAGAAAAACAGATTATTGAACAAATCACATACATAGCACAATGCACGAAAATGTTTGCTGTTTCTTCGCCGTATTAGTCGACCACCTGAAGTTATTGGGAGTGATCAGGTAATAAGACATTGGTAGTAGATTTTTACACACCCAGAGGTCAATCGTAAAGTCATGAAAAGGTTGTGGAATATTAATAAAAATGGGGTGATACAATATGAAAAGATTAGCAGTGGAAGTCATTTCTCAGTTTGAGAGAAGGGATTACAAATGGATGGGGGGGGGGGGAGCCAGCTCTTCGTTATCGGAGAGAGAGAGAGAGAGAGAGAGAGAGAGAGAGAGAGATTAGAAAGGTCAGGTGGGCGTAGACAAACGGAAAAAGAAAGTGAGCGAGGGAGAAAGAGAGAGAGAGAGGAAAAGAGAGAAGGCGAGAGAGAGAGAGAGATGGAGAGTGAGAAAAGTCATCGTGAGACAGATTGTGATGGTGTGAGTGTGAATATTTTCATGTTAACTCACCTGCTGGCCATAATACCAAAAGCATTCTCCACAACTCTACGGGCCCGAGAAGTCTGTAGTTGAAGATGTGCTTCTCGTCAGTCAAGCCTCTGCCTGTGTACAGTTTCATCAACCAGGTGCATAGTGGGAATGCATCGTCACTGATTATGAAGTAGGCCCGTAGGGTATCGGTTGGTCGTCGTTTGACAACGGTTCAGGTTCTAGGAACACAAGAATATTCTTCTCCAAGAGGCGCAAGGGAGTGTGAAGGAACAAACCTCCATCTGACGATGATCCTTCATCACCCACGTCACAGTAGAGGAACTTGTAATCGGCATCAACCAGGGTGAGCAAGACAATGGATTGATAACCTTTGTAGTTGTAGTACAGCGAACCACCTTTGGGAGCCACATGATTGCCACATGTTTTCCGTTTAAAGAGCCGAGGGCATGTTGGAAATGTAATTTCTTGGCAAACAAGTCTGCCACTGACTTCCACTCTTCTGGTATGCTTGGACAATTAATCACCTCCTCCATGTACACTTGTACAATGGCCTCACTCACAAACTTCTGGCACAATTTTGGAGATAGTGTTGTGGGCAATTCTGAAAACGTAAGAGAGATTCATATAGCTGTCTCCAGTTGCAAGGCATCGCATCGTGACAGCCAAACATAATCCAGATGCATGGGCTTTCCTCCAATGTGTGTCCTTCTTGGCTATCAAAGATTCAACTTTCCCAAGGATCTCTTTGAAGAGGACTGGTTCCATTCTCATAAAGTTTCTGAAACTCACAAGGTCCTGTGCTTCCATTTCTTTAATCAGGTTTTCATAAACACCAAATTGGTCCTGTTATAGGAGCCATTCCTTTGTCCACACTGAACGTTTCTTCTTCTTCTTTTTTCTTCTCCCTCTCCTCCTTAACTTGCTCCTTACATAAAACAGCCAACAGACGCACCCCCACTGCCTCGGTAGCTCAATCTCCAGTCGCAGTAATTCAAACTGATGTCTTGCCTGCATCAACATTATAGAAACTGTATGAAAAGTACGTGCTAGTACGAATTTTGAAGTGAGTATAGTGTGTGAGCCTCCAGGAGGCTCTTTATATATTATCAGCAAAGTAGCGTGGAACCTAATTACGTGCTTAAAAATATAAAGCCTCAGATTACTGTCGTTGAGTGTCCACGATATCACCGCCATGTCACCAACAGTGCCTGCAACAATTTGCAGAAATATCGTTGAATGGTTGCATGTAGTCGTCCTCTGTCGGAGTGCCTGACATTCAAATTTGATTGGTGTCTTATGTCTGCCTATTTTGCAGAGGATATTGGCGACCGGTCGCATATGTTGCAGACGATTTCGCTGGCATTTCTCCGAATATCGCAAGACATGTTGCAGATTGCTCGGTGATAAGCTGTATGTTGTCTTCAAATAACGGTCACCACTCGACAATCTGGTAAATTCGGGAATGTGGGAGAGCCCCTCACCTCAGTAAAAATGAGTGAATAAATTAGTAGTGACAATTATATGTAACTAGCTGAGGTACCCAGCACTGCCTGGGGGAATATTGAAGTATAGGCTGTCTATCTTGGGGGGGGGGGGATCCCCCCCCCCCCCGCTTAAAATATATTCTGGTACACCCTTAGTATGCATACCAGGTATGGGCTCTACATTTTGAAAACTGAGGGAGTAGTTCATGAACAACTAACAGACAGACAGACTCACAGACAGACTCACAGAATGTGCCGTTTACATAGTAGATGACTCCACCAATAATGTCATAATTATGTTAAAAATGTATTGGTGTTATGTCCAAAACAATTACAATATGCCTCACATGCTTTCTGCATGTCGTAAAAGGCAACTAAATAAGTTTGGTGTTTAGGTTTGCGACCCTTTACCTGGAAAACATATCCAACAACAAAGACCGAAAGAAAAGCCTCGGAAATGTATGGACTAACTGTTGACGACCATCGACCGGACAAGAACTGTTTTTGGCTAGCGACCTGTAATATAAGAGGCGTGAATGATGGCACGATATAGACAGAGGTTCTGGGAGTACTAGTGAATGCTAAGTTTAATGTATGCGGACTGACTGAGACCAAATGGAAGGATACATGTGTTAAAGAATGGGAGTGTCACGGTGTGGAATGTGTGTGTGTGCTGGAGTGAATGGGAATGAGAGAGCAAAAGAAGGTGTGTGTTTGCTTGAGTAATAAGTGAAAGGAACGTGTAAAGTTCTGTTGGTTCAAGGATTGTGTGGGTAAGAATGAAAGTGGGAATACTTAGTGATGATTCTCGGCCGCGCTCCATCGCTTACACGACGCTGGGTGGTTATATGTGTGAATGTTCCAACAGAGGATAGAGCGGTAAGAGTGAAAGATGAATTTTGGGTAAATGTTGAGGCATGCCTGGATAAACTCGGTAAGATTGAACAAATATTTCTGATTGGTGGTATGAATGGGAAGGTGGGTGATAAGAAAGAAGATGGGGTGGTAGGAGGAATGGCAATGCACTTGTGGGCGTATGTGTGGGGGAGCAGACTGATGATGGGCAACACCTTCTTACAACACAGAATTATACACAGGTACACATGGAGAGTGGAGTGGAGGAGGAAGCGAGAGACGGTGGAACAAAAGGCACTGATTAACTATGTATTGATGGATGAACGAGTGAGGAAATAAGTTTTAGATGCTAGGATTATAGGGTAGGTAGTGGCTAAAGGAATGGCATAGAAGAAGTTAGTGAAGAAAGCTAGAGTAGGTCAGGAGAGAGGTGGATTAGTGAAGAGGGTGGAATGGGTACCGGAGGATAAATGAAGACCAGGGTTCAAGAGAGTCGTAAAAAGTCGACTAGGCAGGTTTGGCTTGTAGCAAATGGAGGAAGTGAAAGAGGTGAGGAAAGTGATTAAGGAAGAGATTTGTGAAGCATGTGAGGAGGTATGTGAGGTTGGGATAAAAGGGAGAGGAGTGAAATGAACAGCATGGTGTACTGAGGAGGTTAAACAAGCAGTAGAAGAGAAGAAGAAAGGATATAGAGAGTGTTTGGGTAGTAGAGGGAACTAAGATTTGGTGAGACCGAAAATGGAAAAGTGTATGGAGAAAAATAGAGTGGTAAAGAGAGTTTTCAGGGAAAGTAATAGAAGAGTAAGTGAGGAATTAGGAAGGAATTTAAATAGAAAGTATAGGGAGTGCAAAACATTGCTTTAGAAAGAGGTCAAGAAAGATACAGAAGGTGACAAAGGAAGTAATAATGGTATGAAAGATAAGCATGTGCGAATGCTATTGGAAAAGCAATAGAAAGTTGAGAGATGGAGGGAGCACTTTATTGAATTGTTGAATGTAGGTAATTAAATGTCGGCAAAATAGTTGGATGGGGTATTGGAGGAAGAAGAAGAGAAGTAATAGAGGAGGAGGTGGGGATCAGGAGATCAGAAGTGTGTTAGGCTTTGATAAAGGTGAAGATGGGTAAATTATCAGGGATAGATGGAGTATGTGAGGAGATCCTGAGGTATGGTGGTGAGATATTGATTGGATAGGTGTGGAAAATGTGTAGACTAACATGGGAGATAGGAAGTGTGCCCAAAGATTGGAAATCAGTCATAATAGTAAGAGTAAAGTGGAGAGAGGTGTGTGTGATAATCACAGGGGATGTGTCTCCTAAGCATAGTAGTGATCAAGAGAGTAAAACATGGGTAGGTGAGGGGCAGGGTGGGTTAACCTGACAAGCGCTAAATAGACCTAGGGGCTAGGGTAGTTATTTGTGCATTTCTAGCTTTGGATTCTGACAGAATTCGTTATATTTACAATATAGAGCATTATTTGTTTTCGGTATGCTTTTATTTTACATATATGATGTATATATGAACCTTCAAGAGTGCTAAAATAAATGGGAAAAGCATTTGGGTGGTGAAAAACGAAGATATTGGCCACCCGGTCATAATCTCAAGCGAGAGAGAGCCACAGGCAACCCTCCTCTCTCGCTGTCTGTGAGGTAACTGAGACGAGCGGGGCGGTGTGGGCCAGTGTCTGGGTGTTGCATAACGATCTTTTCTGCAACCCACTTGTGCTACATTATCGCGGGAGAGAAAAATAACCGATAAATGATGATAATAAGAGGAAAAATAGGTGATAATTGAGGAGGGGAGGGAGGGGGGAATAAGGTAGGGGAGGGGGGTGGGTGAGATTTACATGGATGAGTACTGGAGGGGAATTATTTCACCTAGAGACAAATTCCTTTGTTTTGATAGGCCCTTTTTTTTATGGAAGGCTTTTTTTATGGTCTTGCTTCCGTGAGGCCTATCGCGTTCCCTATAGGAAGCCTTCCGTGAGGCCTATAGCGCTTGCCGGGTTAAGGAAGGGAAGAGCGTGTGTAGACCAGATTTTCTCCTTGAGATAATATTATGTGGTTGAAAAATATCTGGATAAGAGACAAAGGTTGTATACTGCCTTTACAGTCTGCTGCACCAAATCACCACCCAGAACGAGGGGCGGCGCGCTCCTCGGTGCCGCTAGAAGTGTGGCGAACACATCACAAGGTATCACAAGGTATGGACCTGGAGAAAGCCTATGACAGAGTTGCCAGAGAAGGTTTGTGGAAAGTACTGAGAATATACGGAGTAGTTGGTAAGTTGCTGAAAGCAGTGAAGAGCATGTACTATGTGGGTGCAAAGGTGGCAGTGCGTTAGGAGAATGAACAGAACGAGTTCTTTTATCTGAATGTTGGGTTAAAGCAAGGGTACATGGTGTCTCCATAGTTGTTCAGTATACTGTATATATGAATGGATTCATGAAAGACATCACTGGGTGACGGCCGCATCTTCAAACCTCCCGTGCCTGCAGACGACAGCCGGGCGAGGCAGCATGGCTGATGTATGATGCCTCCAGTTTTCGAGTGACACTTATTTACACCACCCGAGCATCATGTGTGCCTTCATAGTTCATCAAATAGCAATATGTATCACATAATGTCATTGTAAGTGAAGTTACAGTGTGATAAGTGCATATTGTCAAGTTTTATAAATGCTGACGAGTGGAAAAGCCCGCGCGGGTCCTGGTTACCATGCTGATGGGCAGCCATCTTTGCCCGGGACCACAACAGAACGCACGCACGTACACACACCCAGTTGACTAACATCCCATCTCCCCTTCACTTTCACTATGATTCTGTGCCTCTCTTGTGCACTCTTTATACTTTATCGTATGTTATATAGTTAGATTATGAGTTTTACACATTGTTTTAGGCACTTTTGACTTAGAATATGGCTTTTCACATTGTATTTTGTACTCCCATGTGAATCGTATGGTATCTCACTTTTATCGTCTTTCATCACAGTCTTCATTGTTCACAGTTATATAAGTTTATCATATATTTACAATTATTGGTGTCCGTCTCTGTTTTACGTATTTTTGAGTGTCACTATCACTTACATATAGTGTTCGGCACTTTATATACATATATTTACACTTGTTTTTGTACACACTCCTTACTTTTGATAGCGTTTTTTATCGCAGTGTCTGCACAAACTGTTTTAGAAATGTTCAAGGGTGTGATACTCCCTGAAGCAGACGGGGAAACACAGTGCAGCATCACAATCTATGCACCAGTACCTGGTATCTGTTCTTGAAGGGGTCCTCTGTGGCGTGTTCCGGCACACATGACACCATCTGCAGGTTCTTTTGGTTCCCTGTGTGGGTGGCACAAAGTCAGGTAAGTGGCATTCTGTCAGCCTGGCAATCCCTTCTGGTGATGGTCTGTTGGTATGCGGGGCATTGCTGGGCGTGGGCGGCAGTCATATTCTTCAACAACAACTCCCTCAACAACTCGATGCAAAAGTTCTCCATCGTTTCGTGTTTGCCGGTGATTCTTGAGTGGAAGATGTGGCAGTTTTACAGGGTTATATCGAGAGGTGTAAGAATAACTTCATATACAACCTCATTGTCTTCCTCGCACACTCGACTGAGAGATGACAGCATCAGATTTGTCCACCAGACACATATTGATGTTGTAGTTGCAGATGGCCAAAGGTTTCTTGATTATTTCACCTGTTGCTCTGTCACGACGTCTACTGTCCTGGAAGATGGGACGGTGGACAGTTGTGAGAACGTTCACATCCCGGTTATCCATCTAGGACAACATGAGGACATTGTTTGCCTGCTGGTAGATTATTGAGCCCTTTTCCCACCTGGTTGGTAGCTTGGGCATGAACACACGATTACTCCTGACCATGCTACAGACTCCTGTAGTGCGGCTATGCAAGTACTTGGCAAGGGCGGGGCTGGTGTACCAATTATCCAGGTAGAGTATGTAGCCCCTTTCAAACTAATCCTGCATCATGGTGATCACGATGGCCCCAGAAATTCAATACGTCCTCGATTCCACCAGTTTGATCTTTCTTCCCATATACAAAATGATGTCCTGGATGTAGCCAGTGCGACAGTCACACATCGCGAACAGTTTCAGGCCAAAGCGATGACGCTTGCTGGGCATGTACTTCCGGATGCTAATATTTCCCCTCCACAGTAGCAAACTTCACCTTCAGGTACTTGAAGATGGGTCTTATCCCCTACATGGGGTCCTTCATAGCTCTAGGTTGTTCCTGGTTTCTTGTGTTGCTTGCCAGGCTATCAATGGACAAGGGGATCCCAGGACCAGTACTTCTTTATTGATGATTTCTTTGTCACCCCTATCAGGATGACAATGGCCAGGAACGTGTAGAATTCTGGGACGTCTAGAGTGTGCCATGACAGTCGGGCAGAGTGTTTGAGCTGGTCTTTCCCAGCCATAAAATAATAATTATACCAGTTTGTCTGGTCAACAATCATAGACATGAGCTTTGCAGTGAAAAACTGCAGGAATACATCAAATCTCATTGCTTCATTGACTCGGTTGGGAATCGCAGCGCCGGCATTCCTCACGCCCACGAAGTCGTAATGGGTGGGCACAAAGTTTTCCCCATTCACTCAATTCCAATCTCGTTCATCCCCAGCACCTTCGTTGTCAGAGTCATCACCAGGGGCACCAGAGTGGGAAGGCCTTATCCTGCCTCTTGACCTTTACCTAGATCTTGATCGAGATGCCGACCTGGAGCTTGATCTCAAACCAACGCTGGGACGTCGTAACAGGGTCACTTTCAATGCCCTTCGACCGCGGCTACGCCCACCGGTACACCGACGTTGGCTGGTAGGGCGTCGTGCACGATCTGGTCGTTGTGGCGACGCAGGCAGTGGTTGGTCTGAGGTAGCCTGGAGCTGTCGTATCTGTCGGAGGGCCCAGGCTGAGGTGACACAGAAGGCCTGAAAGGTGAGTAAGGTAGTGGGCTGGGGGAATGATGGTGGTAGTGGAGAGTAGGCAGGAGAGGATTATGGTGGTGGTGCTGTCGAGTGGCGAGGCGGAGAATGCTCTGAGTTATCCTGCGCTAATAAGGGGGAGAACAGGCGGCGTGGGTGGAGACATGGGGGAGAAAATTCCATGGCAGGCATTTCCTCATCAATTTTGTCTGAGGAAGACAATGGCTGTGCTGCCAAGATATCTGCACCCAAGCGCAACCCCTAAAATGTATTGGGGGTAGCAGCTTTTAGGTGGGAGACAGTGGGAGGTGGTGGTGAAGGCAGGCGTGGGGAAGAACGCACCGTGCTGTGGGGGAGGAGGAGCAGCTTGACCCCTCTCCTCCTCAGCTGGTCTCTTCTGACCCCTACGATGGCTTGGCGGAATTCTGAGGAATGCCATCGGGTCTGGGTCATCTTCTTCTCTTCCTCACTTGTTGGGGAGTCAATTATGTTCCGGGGAGCAGTGGGGGAGCGATGCACTCTCCCCACCCCCCCCCTTTGTTGTGCCGCCGCGCGGCGAAAAGGAACGAGAATAATGGGTTCTTCTTCTGCCATCTCCTCTATCTCCCTCAGTGATGGACGATACTCCTCCCCTGAATTCTCATCTGGTGATTCAGTGTCACTATCTTCCACATCAGTATCCTCTAGTATTGTAAGGGCTTCTTCGACACTAACACCCCTGCGTGGGTGGCAGTGGCTAGAGGTCTAGCGATCCGACATGGTGTAGCACTCGCAAGATCAGAGGGTAAACTGGCATCCCCCTCCCGTGCATCCCCATCAGCGCAGCTGCACTTGAGGGGTTGCCAAGTATAGCTATTATTCAGAAACATCATAAGGTACAGCCCATACCAATCTGAGCCCTCTAGCTGCCATAAGACAAGAGTAAATAAGGTCGAAAGTGCCGACGCAGATGCAGCAGCTCTTGGGTTTAGCGTTACATGCATAGGCGACGCATAACGTGCATCGCTGTGGTCCTGTGGGTTAAAGATGGGATTATGGAGATAAAGTGCGGGAGACGGTGCAACAGGGAAAGAGGGTTGTAGGAATGCTGATACCAATGACAAGGAATAGGGTGGTGAGCGTGGAAGTAAAGAAGTCATTACATAATACAGTAGTGTGGTAGCACAAACATTAGTTTATGGGAGTGAAGCTTGGACGTTGTTGGAGAGATATAAATCAAGAATGAGAGGGGTGGAAATGAGTTACTTGATAAGTCTGTGTTTAGTTACACGGAGAGATAAACAGATGAATCAGGAAGTATGAGAGCAATGTGATGTTGATGTGGAAGTGCTGGAGAGTGTGAAAAGGAACACCTCGAGATGGTTTGGTCATGTGGAATGTATGGGGAGTGAAAGAATGACTAAGAGAGTGTACGAGTATGAGGTGGAAAGGTAGAGAAGAATAGGAAGGCCTAGAGTGAGGTGAAAGGGGGGAGTTCTAAGGTATACAAGTGAAACTGGTGTTGGATGAGAGGAGGAGCGCCGGCTGACGGAGGACAGAGGTGCGTGGAGGCGATTCTTAATCCAAGCATGCAGTCATAATGGTGTTACCTTATCAACTAGCTTATAATGTACTATATATTATTTTAGCATATTAGAATGTAAAGCTTGCAAAACAGACAAACCAAACAAGATACTGCACAATATAAAGAAACACGAACTAATCAAAATCAGTATGTGGAAAGAACGTAATGAAGATTAGCAAAACAATATTATGGTCAAAATAATCACAAAGCCATCACATGGAGGTACGCCATTATATGGGCAAGTGAATTTGTTTCCCAGGCTAACCAGTTGCATATACAGTATATTATCGTATATACTAACATGTATTTCACATACTGTATATTACCGTATAAAAAGCATAGGTTATTGCAAGAGGTGTAGTTATATTCTAAATGTTTATATTTCAGTAGTTTGGAATTTAGACAGTTACTTAGCCTTAGTGGGCCTTTTAGTTACTCAAACATTTATGTAATGTAACAAACATTATTTGGTACCAAGTTACAAATTTGACTTACTTGATATTAGACTTGCTGTTAGGAATGGTCTGTACACAAGACAACTTTAGGGTATCGTGGCCGTTTTCTTTATTAATGGAAAACTAAAGAACGAGTCCAACAGGAAAGCATTTTGAGGTAATATCTATGTTTTGCAGTTGTACAGTGTCTTGGCTACACCGACTTATCAAGGACGTTCTCCATCTATCATCATTAACTCGTAGCACAGACAATGTCAGGCCATATTCATGATCTGGGAAGGTTGCATGTCAACACATCATCAATCATAGTGACAAGTAGTGATGTGCAGAAGCAACCGGCCTCCATCTAGTAGCAGTAAATGAACCCCTTCAATCACAACACAGTACCTTAACTTTATTATCGGTAAATATAGATTATTATAATTAGCTTAGGAAGAACATTTATGATTCATAGTTATGTTAAATATTTTCCATAATTAGCCTTCTAACTTTCACTATTATTTTTTTAAGTTGAATAATATCACTTGGAGGTAACTGATATAAAACAAACATTGGTGTTGTGTAATGGGAAGGATTAAGGGTCCTTTACATTTGTTAATCCAGAAACAGACAACATTTACTTCTTTCACGTATTATCATACAAACAAGCATTGTACACAATGAAACTCCTTCCCAGCCAACCAGACTGAGTTCTGTCAGTAAAGGAGCTTGGTAGAGTGAGGCAGACTCCAGTACTATGCTAAGAGGGGGTGTTTTTTTTTTTTTTTTTTTTTTTTTTAAGAGACAATGAACGGAGGAAGGAAAAACACAGATAAAACAAAAAGGTCCATGTGCCTAAAGGCATCCTCCATTCATAAAATGTTTGTAACAACTGGATTTAAACATTTGTTGATTGTAAGTTTGTGGAAAGCAATTCGAGGGAAGTGAATTCCAAAGAGTAGTAGCTCTGGGGATAAATGAATTCTGATAAGCAGAAGTTCTGCATTGTGGAGGAGAAAGTGTAAATTCATGGGCGCTCTCAGCTGCCCTAGTTCTACGGGGAAAGATGTGGAGAGGCGGCACAATTGAAGCAAGTTCCTCGGAACAATTGCTGTGAAAATATCTGTAGAATAATGCAAGGGATGCAACGTTTCTTCGTATGGCTAATGTAGGAAGGTCCTGTGTGATTGCAGGGTTATTGATTAATCTAATAGCTTTATTTTGAATTTTGTCCAACTGCCTCAATGCAACCACTCCACTTCCACCCCACAGAGGTGAACAGTAATCCATCTGAGAGCGCACATGACTTTTATATATTACGGCCAACTGCTCGTCAGTGAAGAATTCTCGAACTCTGTACAGGAGTCCCAGTTTTTTAGAGGCATTCTTAGCAATGCTTCTAACATAATGTGTCCAGCTCAAGTTAGTAGTTAATGTTACACCGAGAATGTCAATACTAGGGGAAGTGGGAATATTTACATCATTAAAAAATATATGGGAGTCAGTGAGATTCTGTCGGTTAGAAAATTGAATGTACTTGGTTTTCTGTGCATTAAAGGAAACTAGATTCTCTTGTCCCCATTCATTAATTCTAGAAAGGTCCTGGTTCAGAGAAATTGCAGTGTTTATTTTTGAATTTATAAGATCGGGTTGGGTGAAAGAATTGGTAAATGTGAAGGAACTGTGGAGTGTTGAGTCATCTGCGTAGGAATGTATTGGATTATGAGTGGTAGATATGAGATCATTGATATGAATGAGGAACAGAGTTGGGGCCAAAACTGATCCCTGGGGAACACCAGCATTTATTGAGTGAAATTGAGAATAAAGGCCATCTACCATTACACGTATTTTTCTGTTATGAAGATAAGAAGAAATTAGTGGAACTAATGATGCAAGGCCGTAGTGTGACATCTTCGACAATAAGGATTGATGCCAGACTCTATTAAATGCCTTTGATATATCCAGTGCTATTGTATGTGTTTCACCATGTTGGTCTGTAGCTTGGTTGATTTGATGCGTAAGAAGGCAAAGAATGTCTGCAGTTGATCGACATCGTCTAAAACCATATTGCCTATCACTGATTAATTTATTATTCTCCAGATGCTTAATTATGTGATTATTTAATATAATTTCAAAAACTTTGCCAAGAGTGGAAGTTATAGCTATTGGTCTGTAGTTTGATGGATCTGAAGAGGCACCTTTTTTAGGAACTGGATGGAAGTTTGCTTCTTTCCAGGGTACTGGGAAGCATGAGGTATGAGTACACAGACGGAAAAATTTTGCCAATACAGGAGCGAGCACCAAGGAGCAATTCTTAAGTACTATTGGAGGAATTTCATCTGGACCAGGAGCCTTATCTACTGAGAGATTCTGCAAAATAGTTTTGACATGTCTGGTGTGGATCTTAAGTGAGGGAATTTCAGGTGAATTAAAATTAAGTACAGGGACATCTTGATTTATTTCATCTAAGGTTGAGTTGGTGGAGAAAATATCTGCAAGAAGGTTAGCTTTACCTCGTGGGTCACTTACAAGATTGCCAGTCGGAGATTTTAATGGTGGAATGGATGAAGCAGTAGTGAAGTTGGATTTGAATGAGTTAAGAGTAGACCAAAATATTTTGTTATCATTTGGATTATTTAGAAGTTTATTTGCCTGCTTATGGAGAAAGTTTGATTTAGTTAGGTTTAATACAGTTTTGGCATGATTTCTGATGTTTCTAAAGTAATTAAAGGCTTCATGTGTTTTTGATCTTGTGTATGCATTGTAGGCTATTGCTTTTTGTTCAGTTACTCTAGCACAATTATGGTCAAACCATTTAGGTGAATTAGATCTTTTACTGTACTTTTGATGAGGAATAAAAGTTTCCATTCCAATTTTTACAAAATCTTGTATGTGGCTCAAGGTGGAGTGTGCATCATTAGAAAAGAAAGAGGTCCAGGGAATATCAATAAAGAAACCTTGAAGACCCTCCCAGTCTGCCCTATCGTAATGCCATTTAGTCACCAAAACAGGTTCAGAGTGGGAAGGTGTGGTAGGTGATACACAGGTGGCCTGTATCAGACAGTGATCAGAAGATCCAACAACAAGGTTGTTGTTTTATTTGTTACCCCCCCCCACCCCCCTTGTCCCTTTAAGTTACATAGCAACATATATTCCATGTTACATATAAACTTTGGGTGGTCAATGTATTCAAGGGGTTAACTCCAAGTAAGGAGTATTAAGGAGACGTTTTGAGGTACGTTACTATATTTATGATAAGGGTTAACCATTTGACTCCAAGCAAGAGGACTTAAGGTGTCAATCTTACTGGGTTATATATAGGTTATCTGTAGTTGATGTTGTAAGTTGATCTCGGCTCTCCATCCTGCATAGATTAAGATGGAAATGCGGCCACCACCTTATACCATATAAATATAATCTTGATACTTATAGGTAAAAGGAAAATTAGAGGATCTGTTTGTTTTCCATAAACCACTTTTATTTACTAAGTAACAACTGAATGATGTATACAGCTGTACTAATATTATATGGGAGAATGTATTCTGTCAAGAGAAAGAATATCTCCCAGACCTCCTGTTGTGTCTGAGGCCTGAATCTAACTAACTCAAATCTTCCTTCATACCTCTTACCTCTCATGGTCACCTCGAAGCACCTCTCCAACACTTGATCTTAACTGGTCATACGATCAGTGCATGGGCGACATCAAAGTGCAAGAGTAAGCTTTCAATGTGTGGGAAAGGAATCTTAGTCATGAATTCGAAGGGGTGAATAACCTCCAAGGATGTACAGTCCCCCACATAAATATAGAGACACAGTAACTAAAATACCTTAACATTATATGAGAGATGTAATAAATTATTTATAGTAAATAGTATAATAGTGAGATATAATATGTTAAGTCCCATTAGTTTTCAGATTTTAAGACGGTAGGCCCATTAGTTTGGAGATTTCAAGACTTTTTGTTCCATTAATTTGTCAATATACATTCCTTTCGTGCCATTTAGGTGTCAATATTTTCGTGGCGAGCGATGTGTTTTAGGAGGAACAGGCTATGGCCGGGACATTTTTCTGCCCCCCAAAAGTACACATTTATATAAAAGGGGGATCTTTATGGTTATGTTTTTCTAAGCTTGATGGAGGTCTAAAATATAATATAGAAGTAAATAAATCGAAAACACATCTTACACCCACCCCCCTTAAGATGGAGGTGCAGCACACCCCAACACAACTAACTTAACATTGGGTGCCTTCACAGAGGCCGTATGTCCGAGATTTGTGTCCGAGTCAGTCCAGTCGTTGGATGGCTAGATACGGGTCTTTGCTGACAATCCACAAATCTCTCCAGGGCCCATCAATGTAATTTTAAATTCTTAACCCATTCAGTACCAGTGATGTCCTTTTCATTATATTTTGGTAAATATTGCACAATTATATTCAACTTAGGAATAACGACTACCAATTAAAAGGCTATACACTATCTTAGTCAATCATTTTAGTTACCATATATCCTTCCTAAGCTTCACAAAATCATCTAAATGTAGCTAAATAATACACGTCACCGGTATTGTATGGGTTACTGTTTCTACCAGCTGATCATGGATGGCGTTGATAAGCATATATAAGCTGTTAAATCACAACTCAACAAACATCTGTGTCTCTTTGCGAGCCACATATCACATGACTCAAAAACACAATCCACAGCTGTGAAGACGCCTATTTGGTACCGCGACCTCAGAACACTTCCCAGGACAACTACCATCGGGGCAATACCGTGTTTTAAGGCACAGAATAGAGTTAGAGACATTGACAACAGCTTAACCCTCCTGGCCTGGGCAGGTCCTCCAAAGGACAGTGTGGGCTACCCGGACGATCTGGCCGAAAAACGTCTAGGCCTAGGCTACCGTATTTTTGTTTAGTTTAACTGCTAGAAATTTCCCACGCATCTATAAACGTAGAGCGGTTTCCAATCTGTCGACTGGCATTGAGTAGAGCTCTCTAAGTCAACTGGTACAGTTGTGATGACGATTTCCGTGGAGCGAATTTTTCCGCGATGTTGACACTATCGGAGCTTTTCAGACACTAATTTCGTCTGACGTCACAACAATAACATTGATCCGACGTCTCCTTATTGTTTTCGGAGGTGCGGTGACGCAACGATCGGCTTTGTTTACATGCGTCGGACGCACGGCGTCCAGACCAAGCTGAATAGGCTTTCAAGCTTACTATCTCCTGAAAGGACACCCGGGCTCCTGCCCTTCTTTCGTGGTGTCCTTTGGAGGACCTGCCCGGGCCAGGAGGGTTAAGGGGAAGTAGTCAATTTTGTTCTGAACCAAATGCTCTTTCAGGTTAAACCCCATTAGTTTTCAAATTTTAATCCTTTTGCACGTTTCTTTGTCAATATTAAGATTTTTTCCTGTCGAGCGATAGCAAGCCTGTATCTTAGGAGGAACCGGAACATTTTTCTACTGACAAATGTACAAATTTATCTTGAATGGGGGTCTTTGGGATTGTGTCTTTTTAAGCTTGATAGAGGTCTAGGGAGCAAACTGAAACAAATCTATATATATATATAATTATACTGTATACAGTATAGTATATATATATATATATACAGTATATATATATATATATATATATATATATATATATATATATATATATATATATATATATATATATATATATATATATACAGTATATATATATATATATATATATATATATATATATATATATATGAATATACCGGTAATAAAAAAAAAAAAAAAAAAAATCAATAAATAAGATAACGTCCATAGAGCTGTCGAGTCAGGTTAGCTGTTAACCCATAAATGGCGACTGTCCTTAATAGAGGTTTTTCTGGTGCACTGCGACCATCTTCAATAGATCCAGAGCATAAACAAAAACTTAGAAAACACCTCAGCAGCACTCAAAACAAAGCTATTTGTGATTAGATGAGCTTATTCCCCTCCATTACTTTTTACCACTCTTACATATGTGTACCAACCACCCCCCCTTCCCCACCTTTTCCTTCCTCCTCAATTATCAGCTATTTTTCCTCTTATTCTCCCTTTTATCGGGTAATTTTTGGCGCGAATTTCCCTCACACGGTCTCTTTAACACGGGCGAGGCAGCTAGAGATGCTTGCAACAGAGAGACTTATAGTGCAAGGCCACAGTGTCGCTCTTCAACTCAGAGAGAGAGGATGTATGTCTCCCCAGTTCTCGCCTCATGATATGACCTTGCAATAAAAATACATCTTTTTCACCCCCCAAATGCTATTCCCACTTCTTTACGTGCTCTTAAATGTTCATATGTTCATAATAAAAGCAAAATAGGTGCATAAGGATAAGTAATAATTATATATATGGTACTATGACGATTTTCGTCTGAATAGAACCAAATACCTTTGCTTGGCAGGAGGGTTTGAACTACCATAGCTTCGCAGTTTATGAGTTAACCTAAGACGTGCTCATTGGGGGGTATGAGACACCACACGCCTGTGCGCACGTATTTGAGCTGTTCCCATCACTAACATCGTTATTTTACCATAAATATCATTAATACTTATCCATATGCGCCTATTTTACGTTGATTATAAAGGTATTAACCTGTTACAGCAATAAAACAAGTGGAAACAGCGTTTGGATGGTCAAAATCGGCGATACAGGCCGGGAGTTACATAATTTATGGCTGAGGCAACCTCCCTCCCCTCCACCTCTGGAGAGAGACTGTCAATCGATACTCTCTCTCTCTCTCTTGCACTCGCTTGGTAACAGTGATGACAATGCCCTGCTTGCAACTTGCTAATGTTAGCACGAAAATAGACCACAGAATCAGGGAATAACAGGGAAAATAGGTGATAATTAATGGAGGGGGGGGAGGTGGTGAAGGAGGAGATGTGGAGGAGTGATATTTGGCATGGCCCAGGGGCAAAAAAAAAAAAATCCAAGTTTTTTTGGGGTGTTTTAAATGGATTTGTTTAGGCCCAGGATCTTAAGAGTCTTCCCGCAGTCGCCCGGGGAAACTCTTAACCCGTGGAGCCCCGGCTAGTTTTGTAATGTTTGCGCACCAGAACCCGGCCGGTTTTCAATTTTTTTTTTTATTCCAGAAACAATAGCGAATGGGTTAGGAATGAAGGAAAAACTGCGAAAAACCGCTCAAAATGCTTAAAAAATGGTCCTACAGAGCCCCCGAAAACGGATTTTACATGAGTAAAAAATTGAAGGCAATTATCCCCAAAAAACAGGTTATTGCGCGCTCGCGCGCACGCACGTGGACTTTGAGAGTTTTCAACCATCGGCACGGTTGCGTGGGATACGTACACAGTTCCCATACAAATCTGAGCCCTCTTGAGTGGCTACACCTGAGGTTACAGTCGGCGCAATTAGGGTGACGCGTCAGGCGCGTCTCTGGGGCTGTGCGTTACATACATCGCCGACGCGTCACACGCGTCGCTGGAGCTGTACGGGTTAAGAGTCTTCCAGCACTTGCCGGGTTAAGGGAAATCTGCGCTTGAATTGAGTCCCATTAGCTTTGAAATTTTAAGACCTTCGTTCCATTACTTTGACGATTTTAAGACCTTTCACCCCATTTCTTTGACCATTTAGGTGTCAATTTTTATCCTGGTGAGCGAAAGAGAACCTTTAACTCTAGAAGGAATCAGTTTTCGACTGGGACACTCTTTTACCGAAAAATGTATACATTTTTCTTGAAGAGGGATCATGAGTGTGTATTTTTTTTTTTTTTTTAAGCTTGATGGAGGTTTATCGATGAAACTATAATATAAAATAATAAATACAAAAATAGACCAACAAATGACCATTACTCCCTTAAATTAGACAGGCAGAATGTGTTTGGCGTAGCACATGGAGTAGGACAGAGTAAGGTCAAGGGTAGGCAACACTTGGGCCGAGGAAGGCGACCAATAGAGAGTGGTTGAAAGAGGGCGGGCTGGAATGATTGAGTGGAATGAGGTCCGGCGAGTTAAGCAATCCAGTGGGGTCATCAATCAAGAAGTTGCCCTAGTAAAGATAGTCATAAAGAAGGTGGCTGAGAAAGTTCAAGTGATGGCGATGGTCTTTGTTATTTTACTCTTGTTATATTTAGACGCTTTGTGCAGTTTAAGAAGGGTATGTGGTATTAATAAAGGGTTAGGCGAGATAGTTCGAAGCCTTATATTTGCTGGAGGCCCTTTATAATCTGAATACAATCGTCAATTGGCAGCCTCAGAATAAAGTTGAAAGGACGGCACCGGTACTGAATGGGTTAACCCTCACCCTTCACCTTCACAGTTTTTTCCCATGATCCAGACCAAGCAGAGAAGGAGCTGGAGGAAGAAGAGTAGGATTAACAGAAGAAGGGAGAATAAATTGAGAAAGCAGAGAATCAGTGGTCTGAGATGTTAATTATGGGGGAAGGTAGTTGTTTTTTTGATCCCCCTTCTCTTTCATAAACATGATCCCCATTAGTATTGAGACTTAAAGGCGTTCGCCCCATTAGTTAGTCGATATTAAAACTTTTCATCACACTTCTTTATCAATATCAAGACCTTTCGTGCCATTTATGTGTCGAATTTTTCTAGGCGGGCGATAGCGAGCCTGGAATATTGGAGGAACCGGCCTATGGCCGGTATAATTTTCTACCCAAAAATTTACAAATTTATCTAGACGGGGGTTTTGGGGATGTTTTTGTAAGCTTGATAAAGGTCTAGGGAGGAACAAAAGAAAATAATTAATAAATATAATCGACCAATGAATCAACACTTCCTCCCTTGACCTCATTAACTGAAAAAAAGAAGATCGATAAATCGTCACCTGGATATAAGAGGCATCTAACTAACTCATTATCGAGACTAGATTAAATGACAGTAGTGATCTTAAGAGGTGCCCCCAAACGCTCTGTCGCCGTCAGTAGAGGCCCGCCCCCCGAACACTATCGAACACCTTCAAATTACGGTCAATCTGCCTCTAATGACGGTAATTGTCAGGTCTTGAGTCATATTGAAGGTGGGCTAGGGAGGAGGGATGGGATTGCTTCTTTCTCCCACTCTTTTTGTTTTTCACTCTCTTGGTTATATTATTTACATCTTTCCTTCCGGTCATTGCCTTGCATTACCTTTTATAAGGTTTTCATCACTATATTTTTAACCCCGCCAGTACCGGTGCCGTCCGTTTAACTTTAATCTGGCTACAATTAGACGGTTTTGTTAAGTCTAAAAAGGACATCCAGCAATTAACAGGCTTCGAACCATCTCACTTAACCATTTATAATATAAATCCGTCTTGAACTGCACAACATCGCTTAAGTATAACTAGAATATAATTAAAAAGACGTTGCTGGTACAGAGGGGCTTAATTATAAATATTTAAATGTTTCATCTTTCCGTTCGTCTATTTGTTTACATTCCTTTTATATTGTTTGCACCCCTTTTGTTGTATTAATTTATTTATATTTATCTTTGTTTCTTTATGTTTGAATGCTTGCTAAAACATCTATGGTTTCCGTAATTTTCTTTTTTGTTATCCTTTTATTTATTTTGGCTTTCTTCCATTCTTGATCTATTTATTTACCTTTCGCTTCGTTCCTTCAGTTTGTAATCATATACTACAATTTATCTTTTTCACGGGTTTCCTCTTTTATTAGCATTATTATGATATATTAAATGTTCTTTTATGCACTTCATTAAATATTGTCTGCTTAGTATATCTTATTACAGTATCACTGACCTGTTTACATTCCCCCAGTTACTTCTTAAAATTATGTTATTACTATTTTTACTTTAGAAATAGTCTTTATAAAGCACTATCCATTTTTATAATTGTTTTACCAGACATTACGACGTCTGGCCAACTAGCCAGCATAAGAATCGCTGGCTCATCACTAAACAAACCTACCTACCAACTCAAAGATGATCAACAACGACACAAGTAAACCCCTGCTTGTGCTCCCACCTCCACTGACATTCATTACACCTCCACCTGACACCCCTGACCAAAAAGGACACCATTATTACGACAGCAACAATGCAGTCACTCTTACCCACGGAGTTATAATAAGAGGAGGGAGGGTGAGTGGTGGAAAAAGTGAAGGCGCCGTCAGTGACTGGCCGTCATCTTGGTATTGGCAGGACAGTATGTCCTGACCACTCCTTCACCAGGCTGAGTCCTAGGTGTCCCAGTCTGGGCCAGTCATTCAGCTAGATACCACCCACCTCAGACATCACAATCACTCCTGGTCCTTGGCCAATGTGTCTTTTTGAGTTGTGTGAGCATTTTATGCAGTAATACCAGTATCTTTTTAGGTATTTGGTTGTACTGCAAGGTACACTAAGTCCAAAGATCCTACCCTTACATTTCATCAGTAAAAGTAAATTACAGACATATGGTTATACATGGACAAACATTTATACTCAGATATTCAACATTTAGTATACAGTATACTGTATGTTAGCATATACGTACTTATGTAGGATAATGGCCACATAACTTACAAGTCTAATTTTGCGGCATTAAAGGTAATACCACTTTCATAAACACCATAATGCATATTTAGAATATAGAATATGAAAATTTGATATGAAAATTAAGTTAGATAATAAAGTACCTACGTACATACAAACATACGTGCAAACATAATTACATACCGGTACATACAAATATGCGAGATTACTTACATAAATACATACATAATTACATTCATGCGTACTCACATAACTTGCGCATACTCTATGGCCCGAATTCAGAACAGTGGTTTAAACCTCCTCGCTGGTTTAAACCCGAGCTTGAAACTCAATTCAGGACTATCGGTATTCAGAATTAAATCCTGAGCCGCTTATCCAGTCAATCCGTGGATTACTCGATCCGAGGTTTAAACCTGCGGGAGCGTAGGTTTGACTGTAGATCGAAGTTACAGAAACCTTAAATATACTCATGATTGCTTACACTAATAATTAATCCATAAGGAACCCATAATATAAAATAACAAAGACTGGCACTGATTATTTGGAGAGTGTTTGGAGGCATTCTAAGCAAGGATTATATTAATAAGTAAAGACAAGTGTAAGAATGCAGCTCCGGCAGTCAATCCGAGGTTTAAACCAGCGGGAGGCTTGACAGACGATCGATCGAAGGCTTCTACTCGCCGATAAAATATCATATTATTATTTCCAACTAACTCAAACTGGCATTAAACCGATTCCATTATATTGTAAAAAACGGCAACATCTTTTAAATTACGTTGACAATTGTCTAAGCATACTAATAATTATATAATAGGTGCAAAACGAACGAAGCACTGCCGTATCCTAACCACTGATGTAGTTATTCGATAATAGTTGTTAATGTCTTGATAACCCGAGATGCTTCTAAGCTGAATAATACAAATATATTAAATGTCCGCGAACATTTATTAGATACGATACACATGTATTAGGTTACCATAGAACCAATATTATTAGTCCATTACATGTTGCACAGCAAATATAAGTATACAGTATACTGTATCCATGCACAATGTTAATCCTTTGTACAAATTAAAATATATAGCTTGAAATATATAAAGAATCACAAGTTAACCATTATTTTCAAATGCATTTAACAAGTAGGATAAGAGTTATTTGAGACATGAGTTGTCTTTTTAATAGCCTAGTAGGTTGTAATGATGCATAGTTTATATAACGAGTCACATTGGTTAGGCTACTTGTTTTCGCCTACATAGTTAATGGTTACAACGTATTTCAGTTGAGCTATGTATACTACATATATTTGTCCATTTGACTAGGTATTAACAGCACTGAGCATGCGGTAGATGTAGTAACAAAGTATTAGTTTGGTTTAAGGGGTGGAATAGAGTTGCTCGTAACACAGATTTTAATGCCACTAGGCCTATCTCACGTAGCCTACACTTTCGTTCTCACTTCGAAATTAATTGGTCTTAATTCGGCCGCTTTATCTTCCCGTCATGCTATTAACTCGGGAACTGCGGGAAGACTCTTAAGAGTTCCCCCGGCGGACTGCGGGAAGACTCTTAAGAGTCAAAGAGAAAAAAAATCAACAATAAACACCGAACAAAAAATTTTTTTTTTTTTTTTTTTTTTTTTTGCCCTTGGGCCATGCAAAACATCAGTCCTCTACCACCCCTCCTTCCCCACTTTCCTCCCATCCTTCAGTTATCACCTATTTTCCCTGTTATTCCCGTATTCTGAGGTATATTTTCGTGCTAACATTAGCGAGTTGCAAGCAGGGCATTGTCATCACTGTTAGCAAGCGAGTGCAAGAGAGAGAGAAAGAGTATCGATCGACAGTGTCTCAGTGGCCTTGGGGGAAATTGGCGGGAAAGGAGGTTGCCTCACCCATACATTATGTAACTCGCGGCCTGTATCGCCGATGTTGACCATCCAAACGCTGTTTTCACTCGTTTTATTGTTGTAATAGATTAATACCTTTATAATCAACCTATAATAGGCGCATATGGATAAGTATTAATGCTATTTATGGTAAAATGAATATTTTAGTGATGGAAACAGCTCAAATACATGCGCACAGGCAGAGGTGTCTAATTACCCCCATGCGCACTTAAGAGGTTAATATATCACAATCCCTATGATAAAGTTGAGCATATATAAAAACCATGGTAAGTATGAATATATTGCTCGCTATTACTTAAGACAATCGACATGAATCTACGTAGCCTATGTCAGTAAAAGTGAAAGTCGGTGGAAGCAGTACCACGCTCATGATTGGCTAGTTTATCAGTACCCTGATAATTTACTTATTATCTGTATTATTCCTTATTTATTCATTAAACTAGATATGTGTAAGCAATTTTAATGATAACTTGATAAATTACAGTGCTATCCGAATCTAAAGAGTTATTAAATATCACAGGAAACACAATAATAATGTATATTTCATAAAGTAAACACAAGAGAAATAAAAAATAAATAAACCAAGAAGTAAGCGAGAGAGTAGACTGACTGGACACGGGCCCATGCCTCTTAGCCAATCACAGACCATGCTTCACATATTACACTTTTAACCCTTAATTAGCGGTGAGCAACATAAGTCGAGTTAAATAAAGCTGGACTATGTGGCGGCGCTCGACATAACTCGAGTGGCAATTTCAGCACGTAATGTGGCTGAGAGAGAGAGACAAGTGGTGGCAGGAGACTAGCGAGCGTATGACTGCTCCAGACCACCGCGGCGAACCTACTGACACAAATCTCAGCTCCCTCCTCCCTCTCTCACTCGCTACATACTCAATTATGTACCGAAAGTACCGAATTACCTGCTTTTTGCACTCGCGTTGCACGGTTATTGCAAGAAAACTATCCATCATACAAGGATCGTTATGGTGTCATTCGAAAGCTCTGTTTATGCCCTTTCAGGGATAGGTACTTGTTTTACGTTCTGGGTCTTATTTAGGCATGAAAATGATCACGTAAACAGCCCTATTTTGGCTAAAAACACCCCGCTGGGCGGTACACATAAATAAACCGCATAGGCCGCTCGTAAGGTGTTAAAATAGGCAGTGATGGCATTAAATATATAATTATAATATAGATAAAATGGCTCATTCATGTGCTTATTGGCTAACTGCATTACGTACGGCACTGTGATTGGCTGTTGCAAACCTTCGACTTAAACAGAGTTTTAAGCCGTGGATTACTCGATCTCGATCTCAATCCCGTGTTCTGAATACGGATAAACCTTTGTGTTCGATCCAGGATCGAGTAATCTCAATCCCGGGTTTAACCCTTAATTAGCGGCTCACCACATAAGTCGAGTTAAATAAAGCTGGACTATGTGGCGGCGCTCGACATAGGTCGAGTGGCAATTTCAGCACGTAATGTTGCTGAGAGAGAGAGACAAGTGGTGGCAGGAGACTAGCGAGCGTATGACTGCTCCAGACCACCGCGGCGAACCTACTGACACGAATCTCAGCTCCCTCCTCCCTCTCTCACTCGCTACATACTGAATTATATGGGGAAAGTACCGAATTACATGCTTTTTGCACTCGCGTTGCACAGTTATTGCAAGAAAACTAGCCATCATAAAAGGATTGTTATGGTGTCATTCGAAAGCTCTGTTTATGCCCTTTCAGGGATAGGTACTTGTTTTACGTTCTGGGTCTTATTTAGGCATGAAAATGATCACGTAAACAGCCCTATTTTGGCTAAAAACACCCCGCTGGGCGGTACATATAAATAAACCGCATAGGCCGCTCGTAAGGTGTACCTGCCCCGAAATCCGAGGTTTAAACCACTGTTCTGAATTCGGGCCTATATGTCTATAAAAATACTTATATACATAAAATGCATATACAAACTTTGACACATTATACACAGGTTTCACGTTTCACCAGTGCATAGTAAGCTACCGGTACATAATTATATACTTTCATTTATTCCATACTAATTACATAATATACAGGTACTCATATATTAATGAAAGGCACCACCACAGAGCCCAAGCATATTCTTAACTTGTATTACGTACATTTCTTGGAAAAATAGGTCTAGCTTCATGATTTGGCTGTATCTGATACTTGCATATTAAATAGCATTACAGAGATTTATTGCAAGCCGGAAATAGATAATTTCTCTTACATAATTTGGCAGTATACTGTATATGCAGTAAATATTGTATATATTACCAGGACACTTATACTAAATGACAGAGCAAATCAAATACTAAAATGCTGCAGTAAAGAATGAGTATAACGAGGTACAATTAAACACAGCATATATAATTATGAGATATGTTTACTTGTATCGCATTTGTTCATGATCCGTGTACTGTATATGAGGTTTAAATATATCGTATTTCAATCTACAGATTTCGTAAAGATGAGACACTATGTAATGAATTATTTGATTTGATACAAAAGATACATTTTATGCTAAGATAAAATAAGGAATAATATTAACAGGGCAAATGCTAATTCCAATCAAATATGTACACATCATAATAATAATAATAATAATAATAATAATAATAATAACAATAATTATAATAATGGAAACAACGAAATACAAAAACACCCATAATTGTACCATTATTATGTCATTGTCATCATAATCAATACCACCATCAGCTACACCTTCATAATATTATCATCATTATGATAACATAAATAATAGTACAACATAAATACATATTTTCAAAACAAGAAGTTAGGAACACTTGGTCCAGATAAGCCTAGTTCACAAAATTAGTTCGGTTTGGAATAACAACAGTCTTAGTTTGTGGGCGGCGTCAAAGTTCATCAAGGTCCAATGCGAAAATAATCCCTGACCAGCCTAAATGATTATCCCATCTAGCTTCCCGTCTCGTTTAACTAATACAGTACATCTGTCTCTGTATGTTGTCACACACACACACACACACACACACACTCACACATATATTCAGATTGGTACTTGACTACACCGCTAGCCTGTCAGTGTACATACATAAAAACTATATCAACTTATCGATGCATAATATTATACTATATTAATAACATATAAAAGTTGTTGTGCCGGATTCTGATCGTTTAGTTCCCTTGATACAGTCCGTAAAACAATCCACTTCTGGGTTGATGGACTTAAATATACTTGACAGGAACGTCCCGAGTAGGTTCTATGTGCAGTAGAAATGGTATTCAAAGGTTCAATATAATACTCAATAACAACACAAGGAAGAACATATACGAAGGTTTTATTTAATAAGCATGAGATTTGGGTAAGAATAAGAATCATAAAGGAGAATCCCACAATAGTAGCAAAGATATAGATTGTCCTTACTTCACAACAATGTTAGTGATACCAGAAGAACTCAATAGTGAGAGTCTAGTATTAAATCAGATCATGTGGAAAACATACATAGGGGCATAATGTACAAGAATCAATTTTAACCTTCAATGCAATAATAAATGAGAGTCAAATATCTTCCGCTTTCAAAGAGACTTCAATGCCCTAGATAATGATCCAAGGGTGACAATGAGGGGAGTTGAGGTTATAAAGATTTTGTCACAGGAGGCAAGGTGAGTCACGCGTAGGGCTCAGCTGACCCTTTGAAACTGACTGCGTGAGCTTGCCCTCAGGTCAGGTCACTTGGAAGGTCACCAGGTGAACTGAGATGATAAATAATACTTTGTCTAGTTAATGCAACTATGAACTTAGCTGCAGTGCGATGTTACTTTACTTTGTACGAAAGGGCTGAGATTATTATTTATAATAAATGAGAAATATAAAAATCGCTCTCAAGGAAGTTATATCTTAGTACGGAATTATATTACTTGAACATATGCTACGATAATGAACCGAACTTAGGAATTCGTGTTTCTATATATTTCTCACGCAAATTTAATAAGAGCGAAAAGGTAAGTTATTAGGTCTTACTTGTTAATATTAATTAAATCAAGATGTAATCTTCAATATTCGTAATTAAGACTATACACGAAGATAAGCAAAAGAACTAACTGAGTTCCAAAAGACTCAGACTTGAATAAATACTATAGTTTTTATAATCTATAGTTTATATATACTATAGTTTATATAATCTCAAACAGTGAGAACTGACTGATTAACAGATATCGATCGGTAGGTCGTACGTAATAATTAGATTGGCGCTAATGACGAAGTTTAGCTCATTGATATTTAACGCAATATCAGATTCGCTTCTGAACGAGTTAACAGGGCGAGGGAAATCAAATGTACAGGCACTATTAGTACATGGGCGTAGGCGACGAAGCCCTACTCATTGATACTTAAAACAGGCAGTACCAGGCGTGGGCCTGAACGGGTTAACAGGGCGAGGTTAATAAAATACACAGATACAATTAGTGTATGGTGGATGCAAATGACACGAAACACGGAGGAAAGAATTCCTAAACACGGTATTCGAAATATCACAACATCAAGATTTACAAGAACATACAAGCACGTTTATAAGATATATTTCATAAGCGATTACTGAATAGAGAATTTAGGAATTACACTGAGCACTCGTTGGAAAATTGGGCGTAGGTTCTAGGTAAAAAGCAATTATATAAATGGATTGATCACAGAATATATTGGGACTTCAACTCACAAATAATAAATCAACATTCACGTAGTCAGTAAATCTGCGAGCGTGGGGGCCTGAAGATATGTTAATGACACTGATGTGTAACGTATGCGTAAGTTATGAATTAAATAAAGTCTTGAACAAGGGTCAAGGAATGAAGGCAAGACTAACACAGAATAACACAGGTTCAGAAGGATGAAACTTATTCAAGTACAGGATCTTGGGCACAGATCGCAAGTAAATCAGGGCCCAACACGGTTCACATATTTACATAATCAAAACCTCACAACAATAACCAACAGAGAAAGACACAGAAACACTTAAGTATTTGGGAGGGCAGGGGGACGAGAGTGCTGGTCTGGCCGGCGTAGAGGGTAGTAGCCAATCTTGCACAGCTGGTTACCTCCTCGAGCAGGGGTCCTCGATCTAGGCCTGGTTACGTAATTCGAACAGGGGTCCTAGGTCCAGGCCTGTTTACGTAATTCGGGCAGGGGTCCTAGGTCCAGGCCTACGTCCACAGCTCGAGCAGGGGTCCTCGGTTCAGGGTGCCAGGCAACAGACAGGTGGCCTTTCCGCAATCCGGAAGGGGGGGCCATCGTCCAGGGGGGCACTCTCGAGGGCCAGGGGCGAGGGGGGGGGGGGGGGGCACCGTAGCAACACTGTCCTTAACTGGCCCGTTCCAGAGGTCCAGCCCAGTCAGTAGGTGAGGTGGTGTGCTGGGGCAAACTGTACTTATCACTGTCCCAAAGAGCCTTATCCAGAAGGGTGTCAGACTAGTCAGTAGGTGATGGTTTGCATCCTTTCCTCAGGTTTTTCTGAGGTCCTATGCAAATATTTTCTCACTTCAGGGGTCAATGAACTCGGGAGGGAAGGGGGGGGAAGGGGTGTTGAGGAAAGAGGAAAAATGGTTGTTGTGAGGTACATATAGGCCTACATCCTAGCCTTGAAACTCAGGTATGGGCCTGGTTCCAAGGTAATATTATAATACTTAATGGGGCGGCTGGAAGGTCCAGGGCTGCTGTGAAAAATAAAGAACACTTAAAGTTAAAAATGGAGCAACTGTCTTGTAGGTCTTCTAATTATCCTAGGGTATACACCTAGAGGATTGTAGGTGCATCTTCGGGGGCATGGGGTTGTCAGGCCTTATCAGGTCCATTTGTTCCTGACATACTCAGGGTGCTGGTGAGTAGATTGCATAAACATATTCTCTGAGTAATCTACATCTGGGTGGAGGTGATGGAGAAGTGTCCTTTTTGATAGTGAGGACCAGGGGGATGTCCTGAGGATCCAGGGGGAGGGTCCTGGAGGCTCAGAGAAATGTCCTTTTTGATAGTAAGCATCAGGGGGAGGGCCCTGAAGGACTTAGTGAAAGGGTCCTTAATGACCAGGGGGCGGTCCTCCGTTTTATTTGGAAGGAGGTGGGTGAAAGAAAACTACTTACTGGTGAGGTTAACTGGTGTAAAGATGTGGCCTGGGTGGTTATGCTGGCCATTCGATGTCCTCAGGTTTTGGGCCCGTCACCTCAAAAGTATATACACGTAGTATACAGTATGAAACACTATAAAAACCTAGCGGTGTGGAGGGTAGCTGGTGGTATTTTGCCAGTAGGCGGCGTGGCCTCAGCTAATACACTGACTACACTTTCTGACTGGGTCCCACGGGACCACCTTCTCTCCTCTTATATTTTAACTCCATGCTCTAACCACCTAGCTCCATAGAAACGGAGAGATGCACAACAGTAAACAAGGACACTTCATACCGGCCCTGCTGCCACTAATTACCTCTTTATCTGACACCCCGGAGAAGAAAGGGCACAAGTCCGGTTTGGTCATCAGGGTACCTGTAGCCATTCTTCTCCAGAAACTCACCTCCTACAGGAGACACCGGAAAAGAGTACAGGACAAGATGGAGAAATTGTTCGGCAGCCTACCAGCTCCTTTGAGAAGTCCTACTTCTTATCACACTTTTTTTTCGCCGATTCTTCCACCAGCATGCTCGCCTAGCAAGGTACGAAGGCGTGCATATTCGTACGTTTGATAAAGTACCTCCTTCATCAGCGCCATGTGTACCGCCAGCCCACCTGAGGAAGTCTTTGATCACTGAGAAGGCACCCTGACGATATCATAGGCAAAAAGACGAAGCAGGTAAAGAGGAAGAGAAGCCCGGGTCCTCCCCTGCCTGAGACCCCTTTAAAAATCTATCTTTCTAAGTTAGGAGTGAAGGTACAATTTAGCTATTGCTGGTCTCTTTATATGAGATGTCTTGTCCTAATTAGACTCCAACAATCCACACTCAATCCCTTACCTTGTTAACTAAGAATTAAAAATATATATTCTGACATACGGAGCCCTGTATGTTTATTTAAGAGTTAGAATTAGAGTTGAAGGAGTGCCAAACTACCCAGACGGCGAAGCAGACTAGCGAGCGAACCAGCGAGGGGGAAACTAGCTGGTCCGCATACCAGCAAACAAGCCTTCACACCTGCGTGCGTCATAGGGGACCCTGCAAACTACTTCGATGACCCGACGCTATGACGTATGATTGACGCCAGGAGACCCCATTGGACCATGCACCTGCTACGCAACTCGAGGAGCTGTGATAGGGGCGCGCACCATCAGCCGCCTCCTGATTCGTTCCTACACCATCATTGTTTAGTATATAAGACCCGAGTAGTGGGCATTCAAATCAGTCTCATTTGGAGTTGGGGAAGGTGAACTTGCAGCTGGAGGAAGGCGGGGTGAAGTATTATAATGGGTTTATGACTGTCAGTCAGATTATATAAGTGTGTGTTAAGTGTGTTCGGTGTAAACACTTACGTTATGTTGGTTAGTGAGATATGTGATTGGGAATTAACGTTAACGCTACTATTATGTGCTTAACTATTTGATTGCGAATTAACGTTAACGCTACTATTATGTACTTAACTATTTGATTGCGAATTAACGTTAACGTTACTATTATGTACTTAACTAT
This sequence comes from Paralithodes platypus, assembly GCA_032716605.1. Classification (NCBI taxonomy): domain Eukaryota; kingdom Metazoa; phylum Arthropoda; class Malacostraca; order Decapoda; family Lithodidae; genus Paralithodes; species Paralithodes platypus. The sequence goes on along the minus strand of CM064543.1, from coordinate 26,137,031 downwards.
TTTAGTTGACTGATTTGTGGACTAAAGCAACTCTTTAAGTAACTGGGTTATGATGAAAGTAATACTATTGTTTTATATTAATACTTACGAGTTCTTTCATTTTCTTTTAACTAAGCTTACATTGCTTAACGGTGCTTAGTACGGTGATGCTATTGTCTCATATTAGTAATATCGCCTTAGACTAACATGGCTGTGTTAATATTACTTCTAGTGATTTCCTAAGGGGAAGAAAATTCTTTTAGCTTCAAAATATTATTTTTGCTTTTCATATTATTTGAGTAAGACCTGAATCGAATCTATGAAGCGATCCTGTAACTTAATTTACTCATAATCAAACCTCAATGTTACGTGGTTAAGAAATACATTTAACTAATTATTAAATATATATCTAACTTTTTATGTGACTTTGATATAAATCCTGATAATAATAATAATATAATACTGTTAACGTAAGACAAGAACCAAGAATAATAACTACATTAAATATAAATAAAAGGACATAAGAAAACTATCTATTCATTTCAAAAAGGGTAAGAGACAGAAATATTCTTACTTTAATATTTATCTTTCAAGACTTTTTATAGAATTAATAGTTCTTCTTTAGATATAACTTCTTCGGTTCATAACCATAGCCTACTAAGCTTTGGTTAAATAATAATTCTTTATAAATACTACATGACTTTAATTAGTTTCAGTTTTTCATAATTAAAGAGTATCAGTCAATACAGGATACTAAGTCCTAAGATCCAAAAGGAAAGGAAGCAACAACAGGAAATAATTTTATTAGATTTTACTTTTGTTTTGCCTTCAGCTGACTGATACCTTAATATATATCTCTGTGCTATCTAGATTCATCAAGTTAACCACTTGAGGATCAAGATACGTAACAATATATATATATATATATATATATATATATATATATATATATATATATATATATATATATATATATACTGTATATATATATATATATATATTTTTTTTTTTTTAATGTCAGATATATACGACACCACTCGTTTACACAACACTACTTATATCCCTATAGCGTTCCCACGTCAATATACAGGTATATGTTCTATTCTCTACCAGGTTTCATTAATCTGTATTTGTATACATACAGTATATACGTAACCTCTGTTTTAGCATGACTAAAGTATATGTGCTTCTTCTGATGGCAAAGATGTATATATGATTACATTTCGTCTTTGTTTTCTCTCCTCTTCCACCTTAGTTTCAACCATGGCACATTCCATTGCTGAATAAATTCGCCTGGTGTTAGTGTTGCTTGCTGTTATTTCATCTGTTTGGAAATGTTTAACTATAGTGCATTCATTGTTATTAGGCCATAACTCTTGACAAATAAGCTGTATAGCTTAAAAAAGGACTAGAGTAATCGAGCACATAATTATGTCTACCATTTAAGAAGAGTGTCGGCCAGGGAATAGGGATGAACATGTACAGCCCATTTACTCTAGCTTTTTTTTAGTCACAGAGGTTTGGTGTCATTACTTCTGGCCTATTTATAATAAATTAACTCTAGGTATTATTGCATTTTTCTTTTGTTTTAGTTTTTATATTCTACTGTTAATCTTTTGTTTCAGCAAGGTAGAATTTGAGCGCTAAATAGAATTGTTCAACGTTAATGGGGACAGGGTTTATTTTTCGGTCGATTTTTTCATTTATCAACTCTGCGAAGCAAAGTGGTATCGCACACACAGATCTCGCCCATATACTTTGCACCACAACTCAGCTTGTTCGTTGTCGTCGTCGTCCGTCGTCCGTCTGTCTGTCCGTTAACTCCTCCTAGACCGTTCGATGGATTTTCACCAAATTTCACTGGTATGTCCATTTGGTCAATGCAATGGTCAGTCAAATAGATATTTTCCATTTAACTTAAAGGATAAGGTCAAAGGACAAGGTTAAAAATAAGGTTAATATATGATATTTATTAGTTTTTACTATTTTTGTTTTAATTTTCACTATACAAGTTACTGGTAACTTTGATATCCTTTTGACCAGATTTCAGATAAATATTCTAAAGGTTAATGTCAAAGGTCAAAGGTCAAAATAAGATTTTTACTAGTATTTCTTATACTAACTGTTAGATTTTCACTAGGCTTACCATGTATATTCGGAATACCTAGGCCAAGGTCATACAAGAAACTATACAATTCCATATCTGCTCAACAGGTGGCGTTGTGTGTGTGTAAGTGTGGGAGTCCGAGTGTGGTGGGTGAGACAGTGAAGCACGGGAGCGAGATGGCTTCAGGGATGGGGTCGTTTCGGGCCGTGAGTGAGCGCCGTGCCTCGTGTGAAGGCAGGATGGCGGGTGCTCGTTGTGCTCTGCGTGCTTCACATGTCTCACTCCCTAGACTGGAACAAGACCTCACGGGCTTCACTGTTCATTGTAAAGCGGTGAATGTTAAGGCTCTCAGCCTATGCCCGAGAGGAAGTAAGTTGGAATATTGAAAAAAAAAAAAAAAAAAAAAAAAAAAAAATGCAAGGTCAAGGTCACAGGTCAAGGTCAAATAATGGGTCTATATGCTATTTTCTTTACTTTTCATGCAAACTTCAGCAAATTTGGTGAGATAGTTGCACTTTAAATGAAAATGAAAATATTAAATGTTGACACATCTCATAAAGGTCAAGATGAAGGTCAAAGGTCAACTATTTTATTAAAATGTGAAATTAATGATGGGTTTTAATGAAATTTGGCATGCATATTTGATTTTCCTGGGCAATGTCAATGAAACAAAAATGTACTCATACATAAAGGTCAAGGTCACAGGTCAATGTCAAAGGTAAATTTTTACTATTTATTTTTAGTTTTTACTCAAATGTCTTCATTTTCACTACACAAGTTACTGGTAACCTTGATATCGTATTGCTCAAATTTTAGATAAATATTCCAAAGGGTAAGGTCAAAGGTCAAAATAAGTCTTTTACTAGTATTTCTTATACTAACTGTAAGATTCTCAGTAGGCTTACCATGTATATTCGGAATACCTAGGCCAAAGTCATACAAGAAACTATACAATTCCTTATGAAAGGTCAAGGTCCCAGGCCAAGGTCAAATATAAGGTCAATATGCTATTATCTTTACTGTTCATGCAAACTTCACAACATTTGGTGAGATAGTTGCACTTTAAATGTAAATGGAATGTAATAAATTTTGAGACATTATAAAGGTCAAAGGTCAAGATCAACTTCTATTTATATATATGAAACCAACTGATGGGTTTTAATGAAATTAGGCATGCTTATTTAATATTCATGGGCAATGTCAATGCAAACAAAAATGTACTCTTACATATAGGTCAATGTCACAGGTCAAGGTCAAAGGTCAACTGTTATTATGAATTTTAAAAGATTACTCACATTTTCGAAAGTTGGCTGTGTTAGTTACTTATTACTTAAATACCATATATATCAAAGTTCACATATATATTGTAATAGTTAGGGTCAAAGGTCAAGGTCAAATCAAGAGTGTATGTCATTTTTCCTAAACACCTCCTAGACTGTTTAATGTATTGTCACCAAATTGTTTAGGCAAATTCAGTTGGTCAATGCAACGACCATCCAAATAATAATGTAATATTATATTTTTAGTCAAAGGTCAATGGTCAAGGTCACAGTATTATGATCACTATTTGTAGTCTATAAGTTTTTATACAAATTACACCATATTCATAATGATACTTAATACGAACAATGGTGTTAAGCTAACTAAATCCTCAATAAGAATTTCTAAGGTCGAAGGTCAAGGTCAAAAGTCAAAATAAGATTTTTACTAGTATTTCCAATTTAATGTAAGATTCTCACTAGGCCGAGGTCAAACAAGAATAAATATAATTCCATTTGATAGGTCAAGGTCACAGGTCAATGTCAAATATAAGGCCAATATGCTAATTTATTTACTATTCATGTAAACTTCACAAAATTTGTTGAAACTGTTGTTCTTTAAATGAAAATGAAAATTTTAAATTTTCAGACATCATGAAGGTCAAGATGGAGGTCAAAGGTCAAGGTCAGCTATTTCTTTAATGCCTCTGGAACAAGTTGATGATCTTTAACACTCAAGCCGCGGGGCCAGACATATGTCGTATGAGAGAATTATGGCCACCCCTGCAGTACCCAACATACTGTATGTCGGAAGGGATTGTGAGCACATTATCGCCTCTGAGAGAGAGTCCACGCGTTGGGAGGACAATAGGCGGGCTCTGACCGTTCGGCACGGACCCAGTGCCACGACTGACAGTACCTCTGCAACATTTCACACCCACAGCCTAGCGAGACCAGGAAAAAACTCGGGAAATTACCGTATTTTAGGGTTTTTCCCCTCGTGTTGCGCGATTACTAATAACCCGTGGTCGTACAAGGATGATTCAGGTGTCATTGGAAAGCACTATTATCGCCCTTTCACGGATACATAATTGTATTACGCTCTGCCTCTTGTTTATGCATAAAAAAGAGCATGGAATGAAGCTCGTTTAGGGTAAATATGCCCGCCAGGCAAGTAGTAGAAGTTACAAACCTCCCCGTTCGTAAGGGGTTAATGAAGTTTGGCAAGCTTATTTGATTTTCCAGGGTTACATTAATGCAAGCAAAAAATATAATCCTACATAAAGGTCAAGGTCACAGGTCAAAGTCAGAAGTCAACCTTCATCATAAAACATACTCAAATTTTGATAAGCGGACTGTTAGTTGTATTTTACATAAATAGCATATATATAAATTTCATATAATGTTTCTAATTCTTCCTAGACTGTTTAACCCTTTTTGTACTGGCGACATTTGTTTTATCATATTCTAGCTATAATTAGACGATTTTGTGGAGCTTAAGAAGGATCTGTGGTGGAAAAATGGTTGATTAGGATAGTTGAAAGCTTTCTAATTAAGCTGAATAGATTATATTATTATCCAGTATAGATTGAAAAGGACAGAACTGGTACTGAACGGGTTAATGTATCGTCACCAAATTTTGAAGGCAAATTAGGTTGGTCAATGAGACGATTGTCTTCGGGGCGAATCCTCCAGTATTCTTGGTGATATTATTAGTGATGATGGTGATAGTAGTAGTGATGAAGCTGATAGTTTTGATGATGACAGCAGCAAAGATGGTAGTAACAGCAGGGATGATGGTGATAGCAATGATGATGGTGATAATAGTAGTGATGATGGTGATACTTGTAGTGATAATGATGACATTAGTATTGATGATCGTAGTAACGATGGTGACAGTAGTAGTGATGATGATGACAGTACTAGTAGTAGTGATGATGGTGACAGTAGTAGTTATGATGGTGATAGTACTAGTAGTAGTGATGATAGGTATAGTAATAGTGATGATGGTGACAGTAGTAATGGTGATTGTAAGATGGTGGTGATAATGGTATAGGTAGCCCCAACAAACTTGACAATAATCTTGACCCCTTAACTTCTCATAACTCAAAAGGGCCTAGAGCAAACTGACTAAATGTCCACACCTATTTCCTGGCGGGCTCTTCACAAATTATAGAAATGCCAGCTCAATTGCTTTCATTCATTTTGAGTTATAAGAAGTTAAGGGGTCAAGATTATTGTCAAGTTCGTTGGCGCTACCAACCTACCTACCTACCTAACATCATCACAATAGTGATGATGTTAGTGACGATGGTGATAGTAATAGTGATGGTGACTGCTTTAGTAACGATAGTGACAGTTGTAGTGATGATGATGACAGTTGTAGTGATGATAGCAGTAGTGATGATGGTGATAGTAGTAGCTATAATGGTGGTAATAGTAGGGATGGTGGTAACCCATCGCAGAGTTGGGTATGCCGTTTTGATTTTGGGTAAAGCGGCACTTCTACTTTGTTTATTATCATTTGTGCTTCCTCCCTAGACCTCCATTAAGTTTTAAGTAAAAATCCCCAAGATCCACCTTCTAGATAATTGTGTACATTTTTTGGTAGAATAGTGTCCCGGCCAAAAGCCGGTTCCTCCTGTAATACAGGCTTGCTATCACTCGCCAGGAAAAAAAGTGAGACCTAAATGGCAAGAAAGTCTTACTATTGACCAAAAAATTAGGTGGAACGTCATAAAATCGCCAAACTGATGGGCTGAACGTGTTAATATCTGAAAACTAATGAGGCTAAGCATGAGGGAGAAGGGGGACCAGAAAAAAACACCTTCCCCCCTTAACCTGGCAAGCGCGATAGGCCTCACGGAAGGCTTCCTATAGGGAACGCGATAGGCCTCACGGAAGCAGGACCATAAAAAAAGCCTTCCATAAAAAAAAAGGGCCTATCAAAACAAAGGAATTTGTCTCTAGGTGAGATAATTCCCCTCCAGTACTCATCCATGTAAATCTCACCCACCCCCCTCCCCTCCTTCCCCACCTTATTCCCCCCTCCCTCCCCTCCTCCATTATCACCTATTTTTCCTCTTATTATCATCATTTATCGGTTATTTTTCTCTCCCGCGATAATGTAGCACAAGTGGGTTGCATAAAAGATCGTTATGCAACACCCAGACACCGGCACACACCGCCTCGCTCGTCTCAGTTGACTCCCAGACAGCGAGAGGGGAGGGCTGCCTGTCTCTCTCTCTCGCCTGAGATTATGACCGGGTGGCCAATATCTTCGTTTTTCACCACCCAAATGCTTTTCCCACTTATTTTAGCACTCTTGAAGGTTCATATATACATCATATATGTAAAATAAAAGCATACCGAAAACAAATAATGGTTTATATTGTAAATATAACGAATTCTGTCAGAATCCAGGGCTAGAAATGCACAAATAACTACCCTAGCACCTACGTCTATATCGCGCTTGTCAGGTTAATAAGAACAACATACATACTGTTTTTCTGATGGCAAAAGTTTGTTTGCTGGGAAGCAGGTTGAAACGACCACACTCCTTAACGGCTACAGTCCTAAACAGCCACTGTCCTAAACGGCCACAGTCCTAAACGGCCACACTCCTAAGCGGTCACACTCCTAAACGGCCACAGTCCTAAACATCCACAGTACTAAACAGCCACAGTCCTAAACAGCTACACTCCTAAACGGCCACAGTCCTAAACAGCCACACTCCTAAACGGTCACAGTCCTAAACGGCCACAGTCCTAAACGGCCACACTCCTAAACGGCCATAACGTAATCGGGCACAACAATCCTAAACTATCCAGGTTACAATAGGTTATACTAGGTTAGGTTTCGTTTGGTTAAATTAGCTTAGGTTTGGTTTGGTTAAATTAGGTTAGGTATACTTTGGTTTGGATAAATTAGGTTAGGTATGGTTTGGTTAAATTAGGTTAGGTATAGTTTGGTTAAATTAATTTAGGTATAGTTTGGTTAAATTAGCTTAGGTATAGTTTGGTTAAATTAGGTATGGTTTGGTTTGGTTAAATTAGGTTAGGTATGGTTTGGTTAAATTAGGTTAGGTATAGTTTGGTTAAATTAATTTAGGTATAGTTTGGTTAAATTAGCTTAGGTATAGTTTGGTTAAATTAGGTATGGTTTGGTTTGGTTAAATTAGGTTAGGTATGGTTTGGTTAAATTAGGTTAGGTATGGTTTGGTTTAATTAGGTTAGGTATGGTTTGGATAAATTAGGAATGGTTTGGTTTGGTTAAATTAGGTTAGGTTTGGTTTGGTTAAATTATGTTAGGTTAAATTATGTTAAGTCTGGTTGATTGAAATAAGGGGATATACAGTATGTATATATTTGTTTTATTTATATATGATTTTTACTTTCCTCCCTAGACCTCCATCAAGCTGAAAGAAATAGCCTCCAAGACAAATTAGTGCATTTTCGGTGGATTAAAGCTCCAGCCGAAGGCATGCTCCTCCTAAATTGCAGGGTCGCAAGGAATAAATCTACACCTACATGACAAGAACAGTTTTACAATCGCCAAATTAAGGGGGCAAATGTCTTAAAATATCACAAGTAATGGGGATAAACATAAGGGAGAAAGGATTCAGGAAACTAACCCCCTCCCCCTTTAAGTTATGTCTGGTTATGTTAAATAGTAGACTGTGACCGTTCTGGTGGTGGTGGCTGTTTATGAGCGCGCCCTTTTATATATCGAGCCGTTGGTCTATTATACATTTCTTCCTTTTTTTGTCCTCTATTTATGTTACCGTTTATATATTATTACATTTCTTCCCTTTTTCCTTCCACTACTTCTTCCTATATACAGTATATGACACCGTTTATCTATTATCGTATTTATTCCTTTATATCTGCCTTTATACTTGACACCGTTTATCTATTATCACATGTATTCCTTTATATATGAAACCGTGTATCTATTATTTCATTTCATCCAGTATATCTACCATTATTTCTTCCTTTATGCCTGAAATCGTTTATATATTTGTACATATTTCCTTTATGTATTCCTTTATGTATGAAACCGTTTATTTATTATTACATTTCCCTTTCATATATTTTCCTTTATTTCTTCCTTTATGCATTTAACCGTTTATCTATAATTACATGTCTACCTCTATGTTTTCTCCTGTACCTCCTTTGTTTCATCAAGGTGGCATCAAAATCGCATTATTGGAATAATTTGCCGCGCGGCCTCTTTCTGTACTGAGATTGTTCCGCTTCACCTGGCTCTCTCTCTCTCTCTCTCTCTCTCTCTCTCTCCCTCTCTCTCTCTCTCTCTCTCTCTCTCTCTCTCTCTCAGTTTATGTTTTCGGACAACCCCATGGAACTATATATTTATATTGCTGTTTTTGGTTGTTTTACACCTATTCTTACTCATACAATCTTGTTAAATTCCCCGCAAATGAAACTATTTTTTTTTATTCGTAGGTAGAATAGAGTCCGCTGAGAGAGTCGGCCACCATCTTGTACAATTACTTTTTAAAATTCGTCGTCCACTGAACGTAGAATTAGTTTAGGTTAGGTAATGTTAGATTAGGTTAGGTTAGGTATGTTACGCTAAAATAAGTTTTTACCGAAAATATAATTAGTTTCAATGGGTAATGAGCGGTGAGTTTTATTTTTTTTAAACGAGTGATTTCCTAGTATAATGAATGCCAAAACCAAACGTATCACATCATAGAGCATAGGAAAATCTTATGTTCCCTTTCTAATTCTATGGGATTACGGATCTATATATATATATATATATATATATATATTGAGAATATATCACAAATACACGTGAGCCACTAAATGTTTCTAGTCTCTCAGTGGGGATCGAACCATCGACCATCAGAACAATAGCAGACGTTTAATCAATTGACTGCCGTGGTGTAATTGATTAAGCGTCGGCTATTGTTCTGATGGTCGATGGTTCGATCCCCACTGAGAGACTAGAAACATATATATATATATATATATATATATATATATATATATATAAATATATATATATATATATACGGTATATATGTATATATATACTGTATATATATATATATATATATATATATATATATATATATGTATATGTATATATATATATATATATATATATATATAAATGTATATATAATTATATATATACGGTATATATGTATATATATATTATACAGTATAATTATATATATATATATATATAATATATATAGATATATATATATATATATATATATATATATATATATATATATATATATATATATATATATATATATATATATATATATTTTCTTTAAGGCAGGCGAGGTTGAAGGAAATACAAGTATCAGCATTAATTATTTTATTATTAAGGCTTTCAATAGAACGAACAGCAATTTTCAGGTGTTCTGGGAGATTGTGCAAAAGGTGAGCAAAATTCATGATGATCCGACGCGTTTCGATAGACAACTATCATCTTCAGGGAATGGAAGGTAAGTGAATAGGATTTTTTTTTTTTTTTTTTTTTTTAAAGGTAGGGGGGGAGAGGCACCTCAGAGTGGGTGGAGGGAAGAGAAAGTAGGAAAGATGAAATACAGTGGAAGAGAAAAGTTAGTGGGCCGTCCACCTTGCTGTTGTTGAGGGATGTTTATTACTTTATTTTGTTTGTCTAGTCATTTTTTTTAAACTTTTATTCATACTTTATTGTTGTACTTAAGTTACTAAAGTGCTGACAAGCATGATTTTAACTTAGGGATGTCTATATCTGATCTTTTGAGTCTTGCTTCCAGTTTGTTTTTTCCCTCATCTGTGAGAGTCCGTTCCAAGTCTTCTTGATTTATATGAGAATATGTTTGCCTCATAACGTCGGGATCTTGTTCGAAAACGTCACAGATGAATCCAATGCTGCCCAGTGTTAATTCTGAAAGCTCGTTGGTGTCTTCTCCCGGTTCCTTCTCCTTGGCGATTTTTGGTGGTGTCTCCGGGTTTGTCAGGAGGGGAAGGAGTGGTCCTGGGGATCTCTTTCTGGGCGATTTTGGCTTGGTGTTGGGGGAAGTTGGTGGTGATGCTCTGGCTTTCTCGGGTTCCATTTGTGTCTCGTGCTCTTCTTGGTGTTCTTCATGGATGTGAAGAGTTGGAGATCCCTGTAGTTCTGGAACTCGATCTTGTGTTTTGGGGGGCTTCTTCTTTGTTGACGCCCTTTTGATGTTTGCAGGGGTCGCGGAGAAGGCCTTCTGAGGTATGGTGATGGTGGGTAGGTTGTTGTGTGACAACAGACAGGGGATTAGCTGGCAGAGTTGGTGTTTGTCTGGGCCAGCAATGGCCACGGCTGACTGAATACAGGCAAAGATCTTGACCCTCAGTACTGCTTCCCCATCTGCTGTAGTTGTAGGTGGTGTCGATTCTGGTGGAGCATTCCGTGGGGAGAAAGAGGAGCCCTTGACTGGAGCTCCTTCAGGGCCTGTGATGTTGGTAGCTTCACGTCCCTGTCTCCCTGTTTTGATGGTAAAAGTCACTGTTTCACCATTTCTTAGTGAGGCTTTCTTCTTGCTGTTGTTGTTGTTGCTAATGTTGGTGTGGTGGCAGAAGACATCCTCGTTGCTCTTCGTAGTTATGAAGCCATAGCCTGCCTTATAATTGTACCATTTGACAGTACCACAGGTAATAGTGGCCATGGTAGTGTGGAGAAGCAGGTGGTGGGGCTGCAAGCTGATTGGCCAATGGAGAGAGCCAATGGATAAAACATAACAGCTTATTTATACATATTAGGTAGATCACAGTAAGGTTTATTGGGTGTTGGCTAGCATATGATTGGCTAGGTGGCGACCAATGAGGCGCGCACTTTTCCTACCTCATGGTTGGCTGGGCGGGTTCGTGGATGCTAGATGTTGTCGTAGGGGGTCTGCTGGGCGAGGGGGGAGCCGGGCTCTTGTGAGGGGAGGCGGGCCAGTTGTATCTCGGGTTTCTGGTCCAGTTTGAAGCGTAGGGTTGAGGGGCGGCGCGCGTTGGTTAAATGAAGTAGTGGGGGGGGGGGACGGTAAGGGGGGAAGGGGAGGGGAGGAGAGAGGGGGTAAGGGCAGAGTCGGGGTGGTAAGGGGAGTAATGTTAGGGGGTGTTTGAGAGTAACGTTTAGCTGATGGGAGTATTTGGAGGTCGAGAGTTTGATTATTTATGGAAGGATTAAGAGTTTGAATATATAGGGCTTCAGGTATAGCAAGTCTTCTGGGTTCTGTCTCTTTATCAATTACGGAGATGTTTTTATCTAGGTCAGAGCGAGTAAGGGCTTGGTGGTGGGGGGCTTTATAGTGGTCTTTGATAGCTCCAAATTGGAGATGGAGGGTGAGACGGCGTGATAAACGATTTTGTGTCATAACAACGTAGGTTTGAGGTCCACAGTCCACATTATTGCAATTGTGTTGGTATATCACATGGTCGTCTATTTTCGGAGTCTTGGGAGAGATAGGTCTGTTACAGAGGATGAGGTTGGAGGTTTTGGAGGATTTGTAGTAGATGATAAGTTTTATTTTGTGGTCGAGGTTGGTGGGGAGGACGTTTTTGGTAATGATTTCTCTCATGATGGATTCGTCGGTATTGTGATCAGACATGTAGTTGTGGTAGAAGATAGTGATGTCGTTGGTTGGGTTGGTAGTAGGGGGGACTTGGTTGTACCCTTTATCAAGGTGTTTTCTTATGGTGTTGGTGACATATGTGTTTGAGTATCCGTTGTTAACGAGTACCTGGGTAAGGCGTTCTAGTTCCTTATGGGTGTCGCTCCACGCGGTGCAATGGGTGAGGGCTCTCCTGATGTAGGCTGCGATGGTGGACAGCAGGTATCGTTGGGGGCATTCACTTTCCCCGTTGAGGCATTGGCCATTGTTTGTGGGTTTGGTGTAGACGGTAGTTTTGAATTCTTGATTATTAAACGAAACAAGGAGGTCGAGGAAGGGAAGCTGTCCATTGGTGGCCTCTTCATAGGTGAAGTTGAGTCCTGAGGCGGCCATAAAGCGATGCTGGAGGTCCCTGAGTTCGTTGAGGTCCTTTACTAGTACAAATATGTCGTCCACATATCTGCAGTAGACCGAGGAGCGGTGGGCATCAAAGAGCTCCTCTTCTATAGTTCCCATGAAAAAATTAGCGAACAGGACCCCCAGGGGGCTACCCATCGCTATCCCGTCTATTTGCTGGTACATGTTTCCACGGGGGCAGAGGAAAGGTGCCTCTTTGGTGCAGAGCTCCAACAGCGTCTTCAGTGCCTTCTCCGGTATGTCAAGATTGGGTGTGTCAGGGCAATGGTAAACTTTTTGCAGGATTAAGTTGACGGTCCTGTCCACAGGTACGTTGGTGAATAGGCTCTCCACGTCGAGGGAGGCGGTGATGTGGTCGTTAGTTCGGGGGGCGTCTCGTAAAATTTCTAGGAAATCATTAGCGGAGTTGAGGTTATATTGACGAGGTATGTAGGAGGTGAGGAGGTTGTTGAGGGTCTTGGCGATCTGGTAGGTGGCCGTAAGTAGGGAGATGATAGGGCGGAGGGGGTTTCCTGGTTTGTGTGTTTTTACAGTACCATAGGCGTAACCAGGGGAAAATTCCCCTGGTTACGCCCTATACTTGAAGCCCTATATATTCAAACTATTAATCCTTCCATAAATAATCAAACTCTTGACCTCCAAATACTCCCATCAGCTAAACGTTACTCTCAAACACCCCCTAACATTACTCCCCTTACCACCCCGACTCTGCCCTTACCCCCTCTCTCCTCCCCTCCCCTTCCCCCCCTTACCGTCCCCCCCACTACTTCATTTAACCAACGCCCGTCGCCCCTCAACCCTACGCTTCAAACTGGACCAGAAACCCGAGATACAACTGGTCTGCCGCCCCTCACAAGGGCCCGGCCCCCCCCTCGCCCAGCAGACCCCCTACGACAAAATCTAGCATCCACGAACCCGCCCAGCCAACCAGGAGGCACGAAAAGCGCGCGCCTCATTGGTCGCCAACTAGCCAATCATATGCTAGCCAACACCCAATAAACCTTACTGTGATCTACCTAATATGTATAAATAAGCTATTATGTTTTATCCTATTCACTTTGCAGTTTACAATCAAGGAGGGAAGGAAGGGCAAGGAGGCAGCAGGAGTAACAGGACCCCATGGCAGACCACTAAGGGGCTCCAAATTATCACAAGGAAGGCAGAAGCAACCCGCTACCACCGGATTGAAGTCTGGCCTCAAGACTGACGTCATTACAGTCATTGTCCACACAGCCATTGCTCTTGCTGGGGACGATCGAGGTCAACTTTCTGTGCTTCTGCCTGCTCTTCTGGCTGCCAATGGCCTGCCTACCATCATCATCCCTCTAGATCTCCTTGCCCGAAGAACAACCGAGAAGCCGCACAAAAAGAAGCCTTCCAACACTCAACTTCTGCCTCGACCACTCTGCCTTCAGAAGACTCGAACACCTAGAGTCCAGGAGGCAGCAATTTCAACACCATCTCCACCATCTAGCCTTATTCCATCTCAGGCTGTGAGACAGAGATGTCACCCGAGGAGGCGTCTGGTTCTTCAGAAGTCTCTCTCGAAGTCCACCCCACCACCTCCACGTTCTGCAATCTCTGACTCTCCACCACCAGTCAACTCTGCAGGACCAGCCTCAACCTCCACTCCATCACCAGCCACCATTGATCATCCGGTGGCAGCCTCCACGTCGTCTGAATACTCCGAGTCCACCATAGGAGAAGACGTCAACGTGGAAGGGATGGAGGAAGGAGAAGAAGACATTGACCTTGGAATGACCGCCAGCAAGCCGACAAGAACACCATCTCCTTACCTCGATGAACCAAACTACATCTACGACTAACCATCATCGCGCACCTTCAACAACAACAACGGCCTTTTCTCACCAACACCACGTGGCATGCTGCTCAGAATTCAACAACACAACATGAAAAATTGCAAAGTGGTCAGCCCACCAGCTTTTATCTCTGCAACTCTTCATCCTTCAAAACTTCGCTCTCCACTAGACCATTCTACTTCTAACCTTGAAGCAACCTAGCTTCACTCTGACTCCTGACTCCTATTCACTTACCTTCCATTCCCTGAAGATGATAGTTGTCTATCGAAACGCGTCGGATCATCATGAATTTTTCTCACCTTTTGCACAATCTCCCAGAACACCTGAGAATTGCTGTTCGTTCTATTGAAAGCCTTAATAATAAAATAATTAATGCTGATACTTGTATTTCCTTCAACCTCGCCTGCCTTAAAGAAAATGTATTACCTGGCTACACCAACATATATATATATATATATATATATATATATATGTATAATTATATGCTGTATATATATATATATATATATATATATATATATATATATATTTTTTTTTTTCTTCTATGTGAATAAGGGAGACAAAAGGCATAACTGCCTGCAGCGAGTGCCTCCCCCAGATTTCAAAGAGTGACAGGGCCAAAATCAAGGAACATTCGAGCTAAAATGCCTGGACACACGGAGTTTGAAGCAATTTAAGTCATAGGAAGAGGGAAAGACTGATTCTGGGAGAGAGTTGTTGTTGTTGTTCACCAAGCTGCCTGGCCGAACAGCCCCAAGGCCCCGAGCAAGGCCAAGGCCATAACCGAGCGCCCCCACAGAACCCTCCCCGCCGACCACAATAAAGCCTGGGTGACCGAAGCCATTCCATGGCGGGTAGCTGAGGAGGGTGCGGAAACGCCCGGGAAACCAAAGCCCCACCCAGGGCCCTGTGCCCCTCAGCAATTAGGAAGAGAAAGTTGAGGGGCAAAGGAAAAATGTGACGCTTTGGCTTCCAAACTTGGTAGATTGGGAGGTCAATCCACGGAAAAGACGCCGTCACTTGAGATCTAGGAAATACATAAGTAAAAGGAACAGTCGGAGTAAGCTATGGGTATGGCAGAGATCGCTCAGTTCTCACTCTGATAGACCAGCCCATCACCAGTCTGGGAGAGAGTTCCAGAGCTCAGCAGTTGAATAGAAGAAAGTCTGAGAAAAACGTTTCACTCTTGGGTTGGAGAGTTGCACAGAGAAGGGGTGGGATTGTGTTGCAAGGAGGGTAAAAGCTCCGAGGAACCCTGATTATTGTAGTAGCTATAGAATAGCGAGAGAGATGCAACATTGCGGCGAAGAGAGAGAGATTGCAGAGAGTTGTTGAGTGGATGGAGTTAATGATACGAAAGGCTTTCCTTTCTACTTTATCTAGGAGTGCGGTGTGAGAGGATCCTCCCCACACATGTGAACAATAATCAATATATATATATATATATATATATACAGTATATAATATATATATATAATATATATATATATATATAACTATATATATATACAGTATAATATATATATATATATATATATATATATATATATATATATATATATATATATATATATATATATATATATATAATATACCGGTATGTATATATATACAGGTATACAGTATATATATATCTCTATATATATATATATATATATATATTGCATATATCGAATATGAAAAATGCCTCCATATCTTCAATTTATTGCTATATTTGCCTCTATGCTGTTATTAGTTCTTTTTATTTTGTTCTTACTGTTTTACTTTATATTTGTCTTACCTTGCTTAATCATCAATTTAAATTGGTTCTTAATTCCATCTTTCTTTCTTTCCTACTCTATCTTTCTTTCTATGTAAGTTTCATGCATAATTTCATTAATTTTGACCTTCGTTCCTTCCCCCATTCATTCACATTCCAAGGGTAACTAATGTATATATACTCTCTCTCTCTCTCTCTCTCTGAGGCACACACACATGTGTACACCTATTGTCACACATTTCCGTTCACGAACACTTACACATGCACACGTAACCTAAAATTACTTACTCGCGCATACACCACATACACACATACAGTACTACAAACTCATACACGTACACATATCCTCGGACACATACATTCGTACACACTTTCACATATACTCATAAGATTACTTTCTGGTTTACATACAGGCATGTTTATACACACACATACACACACACACACACACTCGGGACCAATAGTAGGGCAGCTTAGGGCAAGATTTGACATGGATGTGGACATTCCGGACAAAAGCGCCAAATTGTTTCCACATTCTACATAGTGCCTTAGCTTCCCATTGTTGATAGGCACCACTTCCTCCTGATACATTATGGCAGCCATCTTGGATTTTTATGATCGCCATCATAGAAAAACCTATAGCTATCAATATCTCAGCTGCTAAGCCACTTAGGATCATGATCTTGGTGTCCAAACATACAATTTTGAGGTCAAGGAATACATTCATACTATTTATAATAAAGTTGAATGGTTATTTGGTCAGAAATTAACATAAAATAATTACGGTATAACATAATCCTAATATTTTTCTTTTCTATTTTCAGGTTGAACTAGCAAGATGGATTGGAGCCTGTGCTTGATCTGTCAAGAAAAGACTACAGAGCCTGTGAAATGCCCACTCAATGTACAAGGGAGCTGGGACAAGTCCGGAGCATACAGCAAGTTCTTAAATAACGTTAATGCTTTTAGAGGCCTAGGTGCATTGCCAGTAGTACTGAAGTTTGGAGAAGAGATAACTACAGATGAACTGGTCAAAAAGCGGGGTGTATGGCACAAATCCTGCAATGTAAAGTTCAGTAAAGACAAACTGGAAAGAGCTACTAAAAAGCGAGACAGGGAGGAGGCTACAGGGAGCAACACCTATGGAGAGAAACGACCACGGCGTCAGTCGATGGACAAAATGGCCTGTATAATTTGTTGTGGAAAGGATGGACACCTCCATGAGTTTAGAACATTTGGAGCTGATGAGAATATAAGAAAGATTGCTACAGAACTGCAGGAAACACAATTAACGGCTAGATTGGAAGGTGGCGATCTCATAGCACTTGAAGCTAAATATCATCTGGAGTGCTTAACAACACTACGGAATCGCCATCGATCACTGATCTGGCAACAAGGGCAAGCATCTGGAGTTCATTCTGAAGAAAAGAGGATGAAAGCAAGACCACTTGTGGAGCTATTTACTCATGTAGAAAACTGTGTGGAAGCTGGGACCTTCTACTTCAAATTTTCGGAATTGTATCAGCTGTATGAAAAGCGACTGCGGAACCTTGGTGTTGAAACAGAGACTAACCGAACCCACTTCAAGGAAAAACTTCTAGCATACTTCCCGCAAGCTCAAGAACAAAGTGATAGCAAAAATAAGATTCTGGTTTTTGAACAAGGCATGCAAGATATGTTGAAACAGGCCATGGCATGTGATTATGAAGGTGATGCATTACTGCTGGCTAAGGCAGCTAAGCTAGTGCGCAAGGAGATTGTCAGCAATAAAGGTTTCCACTTCGATGGCAAATTTCCTTCTGGTTGTCATGAAGAGTCAGTGCCATCTACTCTCAAGACCCTTGTGTCCATGCTATTGATTGGTGCTGACCTTAAAGACCAAGATTTCACAGATTCACAGGCAAACCTCACAGTCTCTCAGACCATTCTGTACAATTTCAAGACACATGCACCTGCTTCTTTTTCAACATCTCGCCATTGCTTGGATAGGGAACCACCATTGCCATTGTACATTGGAATGAAGATTCACACAGACACCAGTTCTAAAAAGCTCATCACACAATTACATGACTTGGGCCTCAGTGTATGTTATGACAGAGTTCTTCAGCTTGAGAACCAGATTGGGACTGCTGTCTGTGACGACTTTAAGTACAAAGGAGCTGTCGTTCCTGCTCAACTGCGACATGGACTTTTTACTGTTGGTGCGCTTGACAACTTGGACCATAATCCTTCAAGTACAACTGCTAAGGGTTCATTTCATGGCACGGGCATCAGCCTGTTTCAATTTCCAACTTTGTCTAACTTGGGGGAGAGGCAGAAGGATATCAAACTGCGCTTGGCTGATACCAAGAAGAATCACCAGTTGCCAGACAGCTTTACCACTGTAACAGCTCTGAAGACAGCAAATGTGTCCGTTCCAGAACTGTCAAATTTAACAGCACCAAAACAGGGACAACTGGCAAGTGCACAATTGAAGGAGGAGAGCTGGCTGAAGCATGTTTGTCAACTACTGGAGAAAGATGCAGTTGAACAGGGTGACACTGTAGCCTGGTCAGCATTCCATGCCTCCATGCAAGATATATCAGTAGATGTTCACACCACCCTTACACAGCTCTTGCCCCTTTTCTATGAGAAAGCAGCTACAGCAGCTATGATCAAGCATGGAATGAATGTTTTGCAGTGGGCAATAACATTTCTCAATCCTGGACAAATACCAGTTATCGCCTTTGATGCACCACTCTATGCACTTGCCAAATTTACCCAGTGGAACTGGCCTGACATACATGGCTCAGAAGAAAAGATCATAGCAATGTTGGATGGACTCCACATAGAGATGGCGATGTGGAAAACATATGGTGACTACTTGGAGGGATCTGGATGGACCAATGCACTGATACAAGCAGACATTGCATCATCAGGAACTGCTAACTCTTTTTTGAAGGCCACCCACCTCACCAAAACAAGACATGCACACCAGGTGACTGCGTTGGCTCTTGCAAAACTCCAGGAGGACGCTTTCATGCACACCGAAGGAGAACACAGTGATGAAGCTATGAAAGCATGGAGGCAGGAAATTATATAGAAAAGTCCAACATTTCAGTACTGGGACACTGTTCTCAACATAGAACTCCTGGGCCTCATCTTCATTAGATCACAACGAGAGGGGAATTTTTCACTGTATGTTGAATGGCTCAAGGCTTTGGCTCCATGTTTTTTTTCTTTAGACCACCACAATTATGCCCGGTGGCTCCCAATACACATCCGAGACATGGAGAGTCTACCAGCACCCATTCTCAAAGAGTTTGAGGAGCACAGTCACTGGGTTATCCACAAAACCACCAACAGATTCTCGGCTGTCCCGATCGATGAAGCCCATGAACAAAATAACAAAGTGGTTAAAGATTCTGGGGGTGCAGTTGGTTTGACTGAAAATCCTTCAGCCTTCAGGAAGTGGATGGTCTCAGGGCCTGAACAAGCAAGGCTGCTAAATGGGTTTGAACAGGAATACTTCCCAGAAAAAATCCACAGTGTGGTTATCATCATGAAGAGGGACTGTCCACACAGATAAGTTGTAAGGCTGTGAGTCTGACTCAGGTCATCAAAGAACTGGGAAACCCTTTCCTTGATGACAGTGATGAGTTACTGGCTCTAGACACACGGAATATTCTGGATGAGTCTGTGGTGAACACAGTGCGAACAATTCAATCTCTAGGAAAGAATAAATATGACAAGTATTTCAAACAAGTGATAACTGATCACACATGCTCCATTCATGATCCGATTAATAAGAATGCCCTTCCTCTCTTCAGGTGTCCGCAGCCAAGAGCCAAAACAAAACAAGCAGGGAAGATCACTTTACTCAAGAATGATGTGGCTCTGTTTTCTCACCTGTACATCGTAATGCAGCACAGAATGAGTGACATCAGCAAATTCTTCAGCCATGAGAACCACTCCTTTCCCCCTTCACTATCAGATGGTGGAAAACTGTGCTTTGGAAAGAAAGCTGATCTGCTAAAAATTCTGGCCAATGACACCCAGAATGATCCTCCCGATTACATTGATGTGAGGCTTCTTGATGGAGCTGCTGTGGTGCACTTGCTCCCCACTAACAACGTTATAACATTTGATGAGTATGCTGATCATGTCTTTGTTCCACACATCATAAAACAACTAGGAAACTCAAAACGAGTTGATGTTTTATGGGACGAATACATCCCTAGCAGCATCAAAGAGTCCACTAGAGAAAAGCGAGAAAGGGTATTCGGAGAAAAGTTTCAGGTAAAAACAAACTTCCAGGAAACTGGGCCGACTTTTTGCGTGACCCAACCAACAAACGGGAACTGTTTGCATTCCTTTCCAACAAACTTGCCACTGTTGATTGCCCTAAAGACAAGGAAATCATCATCACATCTGGTCCCACTACTATCCTCCGAGGAACTGATCGATCCATGGCACAGTGTGACCATGAAGAAGCGGATACTAGGCTGCTGATCCACTTACAGGATGCCCTACTGAATGGCTGTACCAACTGTCTGGTGCGCACTGTTGACACCGATGTAGTGGTGATCCTTATTGGCAAGTTTCATCACTTGATCACCTTATGCCAAGATGTGAACATTTGGGTTGCCTTTGGTACAGGCAGGCAATTTACATATCATCACATCAATGCTATCTGTGAAGTCTTGGGTACAGAAAAGTCTGTTGCCCTCCCGGTCTTCCACAGTTTCACAGGATGCGATACCACGTCTGCATTCTTTGGGAGAGGCAAGAAGTCGGCATGGGAGGCATGGCTTTGCTATCAAGATGTGACAGAAGCCTTTACACACATGGCACATAATCCATACACAGATGTATCATTTGGTGATCAACATTTCCAGCTGCTGGAACGCTTCACTGTCATTCTGTATGATAAGGCCAGCGACCTAGAACATGTGGATGATGCCAGAAGGAGCTGTTTTGCCTGAAAGGTAAGACAATGGAGGCCGTCCCCCCAACCCAGGATGCTCTGCTGCAGCATTGTAAGCGAGTTGCTTATCAGAGTGGAATATGGTGTACCAGTGAGCATAGTGTACAACATGCACCGAGTCCAGAAGGCTGGGATGGACTCTGGGTCAGGACAGCCAGTCGTGGGTTCCTGTGTGGATGACATTACCTGTTGCCTGTAAGGCCTGCAGTGAACTAGTCAAATGTGGCTGCAAGAGTCCAAAAGGATGTGCTGCAAGATGTGCATGCAGAAAGGCCAACTGGAAGTGCACTGAACTCTGCAGTTGTTATTGTCAGAAGTAACGCAATCATGAAGCATTGGTGTGATGACTGTAAATTATCTTATAGGCCTATTCATTTTCTTTGTGTTAATAAAATCAAGCTAGTCCTTTTCTAAATGGTATAATTGCATTCCTTGACCCCGACAATGATTGTTTAGACACCAAGATCATGATCCTAAGTGGCTTAGCAGCTGATATATTGATAGATATAGGTTTTTCTCCGATGGCGATCATACAAATCAAAGATGGCTGCCATAATGTATCAGGAGGAAGTGGTGCCTATCAAAAATGGGAAACTAAGGCAATGGGTAGAATGTGGAAAAAATGTGGCAGTTTTGTCCGGAACGTCCACATCCATCTGCTAAGCTGCCCCACTACAACACTACTTACTCGTTTACACTCATGCATATACCCACACGCTCTCTTGTACTCACACACACACACACACACACACACACACATCACTTGGTCTCTTAAATTAGGATTTTTGTATTGCTATATCGGTATTTTGTTTTTTTTGCATTTTTTGCAGGAAGAGAGAGAGAGAGTACAAAGGAGTACAAAGGAAATCAAGCAACAACAGATCTAGTGACCGTTCTAGGCTGCTTGTCCTCCAAAACACTGAGGATCAAGTGTCCAAACAGTGGTTTAGAGTGGGTAAGGGAACATTGGAAAGGGAACTACTGCCCTGGAACTAATGTCCATGGCAGGATTAGGAAGTTAGTAGGGGACAGAGGGGTTAGTAACTGAGGGGGGGATGAAATAAAGTTATTCATTTACAAACGCAGTCAGTCGCGGGTTTGATGCGAGATATTTGTCTAAGCGGAGTTTAAATGAATCAACGGTGATGCAGTCTATAACGTCTCGGGGAAGCCCATTCCACAAGTTGACAACTCGATTGAAGAAGAAATTCTTAGATTCGTGTGAGTTAAAAGATTTACCAATAATTTTGCAACCGTTTCCCCGCATGTAATTAGATTGGTCGATAGTGAAGTACTTACTACAGTTCATATTGTCGATGCCTTTGATGATTTTTTTTTTTTTTTTTTTTTTTTTTTTTTTTTTTTATATTCCAACTTACTTCCTCTCGGGCATAGGCTGAGAGCCTTAACATTCACCGCTTTGCAATGAACAGTGAAGCCTGTGAGGTCTTGTTCCAGTCTAGGGAGTGAGACATGTGAAGCACGTAGAGTACAACGAGCACCTGCCATCTTGCCTTCACATGGGGCACGGTGTTCACTCATGGCCCGAAACGACCCCATCTCTGAAGCCACCTCATTCCCGTGCTTCACTGTCTCACCCCCTACACTCGGACTCTCACACTTACACACACACAACGCCACCTGTTGAGTAGATAACTCACCAGGCATTGCACCCCTATAGCATATTTTGAATATGGGAATATTCATACAGTGCTATTTAACCCTTAACTGTCGGCGAGCAACATAAGTCGAGTTAAATAAAGCTGGACTATGTGGCGGTGCTCGACATAGGTCGTGTGGCAATTTCAGCACGTAATGTTGCTGAGAGAGAGAGACAAGTGGTGGCAGGAGAGTAGCGAGCGTATGACTGCTCCAGACCACCGCAGCGAACCTACTGACACGAATCCCACCTCCTCCCTCCCTCTCTCACTCGCTATATACGGAATTGTATGGGGAAAGTGCCTAATTACATGCTTTTTGCACTCGCGTTGCACGGTTATTGCAAGAAAACTAGCCATCATAAAATGATCGTTATGGTGTCATTCGAAAGCTCTGTTTATGCCCTTTCAGGGATAGATACTTGTTTTACGTTCTGGGTCTTATTTAGGCATGAAAATGATCACGTAAACAGCCCTATTTTGGCTAAAAACACCCCGCTGGGCGGTACATATAAATAAACCGCATAGGCCGCTCGTAAGGTGTTAATCAGGGAACAATGAGGGTATTTTATTGACGTTTCGGTGGGCTTGTGGTAATGCACTGATACCAGGTACAGCACAAATTCCATCCCAATAATATCTTCCCATTGATACATCAGGATTTGAACCCGGGACCTTTGGATTACCAGGCCAGTGGCAAGACCACTCCACCACACCTCCCCTATAAATTAAGTCACCTCTTAATCTGCGGTGGGTTAAAGGAAATAGATTTAATTCTCTAAGACGCTCTTCGTATGGTTTGTTCTTTAGGCTAGGTATCATTTTGGTAACTCTACGTTGAACTCGTTCTAACTTGTTTATATCTTTTTGGTAATAAGGGCACCAGGATTGAACGCAGTATTTCAGAAGAGGGTGGACTAAGGAATTGTAAAGGGTTGCGATAACTTCTTTGGATTTATGCTCAAAACACCTGCCTATAAAGCTAATTATTTTGTTTGCCTTCTTAACAACTTCTGAACATTGTTGACTCGGTTTTAGGTTACTCGATATTGTTACTCCCAGATCGGTTTCTCTGTTTACATTCTTAAGCTGAGTGCCATTCATCGAATAGTTTGCTTTCTCATTTAGGTATCCGATATGTAGTACTTTACATTTATCCGCATTGAAACTCATTTGCCAAATTTGGGCCCAACATGACAATTTATCTAGATTGTGTTGCATATCGTCAACTTGTTCTTTTGAGAGTACGCTATTTGCAATTTTTGTATCGTCAGCAAATTTTGAGATTGTACAGGTGAGACACTCATCTATGTCGTTGATGTAAATTAGAAAGATAATTGGTCCTAGTACCGATCCCTGGGGTACCCCGCTACTTACATTGGTCCATTTAGATGCCTTACCGTTTATGACTACTCTTTGCTTTCTGTCGCTGAGCCAATTTTCTATCCATTTCAACACACCGTCTTGTATTCCATGCGCTTTTAGTTTTAGCAGTAAACGTTTGTGGGGAACTTTGTCAAAGGCCTTTTGAAAATCAAGGTATATAATATCTACAGCTTTACTCTCATCGTAGAGGTTGAGGATATCGTGGAAGAAGTCTATGAGGTTTGTTAAACAGGAACGTTTTTTACGAAAGCCGTGTTGAGTATCTTTAAGTAAGTTATTTGCCTCTAAGTGATTTACGAGTCTGTCTCTTATGACCGTTTCTAGCATTTTACATACAATTGAGGTTAAGCTAATTGGACGATAGTTACTGGGTAGGGATTTGCTGCCTTTTTTTAATATCGGTGTTACGTTGGCTAGCTTCCACTGATCAGGCTTAGTCCCAGACTGCAAGGATTCATTGAATAGCAATGTCAGTGGTTTGGAGAGCTCATCCTTAGCTTCCTTTAGAACTCTAGGCGAGATTGTATCAGGTCCAGGCGTTTTATTTACCTTGAGTTTATCTATACAATTCAATACTTCTCTCTCTGTAACGGTGATATTGCTTAGAGCATCTGAATTATCAATCTGAATCGGCGATGGTGTAGGGATATCACTGAGGTCTTCGGTTGTAAAAACTGATGAAAAGAAGGTATTGAGGGCATTACTCATTTGTACTTCGTCTTTGGTGTATTCTCCATTTTCATCGACTAACGGTCCAACAGTTGAAGTAACTACTTTTTTCTTTCTGATATAACTATAGAATTCTTTCGGGTTTATTTTACTTTTATTCGCAACATGTAACTCCAGGGTCTTTTTACTTTGCTTAATTAACTTTTTGGCTTTGTGTCGTAGCTCTACAAATTTCACCCGTTCTTCGTCATTTTGTGAGGATTTTAATCTATCATTAGCAAAAAATTTTAGCAAGCAGACAGTCTGAAATATCTTTATTCCACCATTTGGGCTTATCATTATGGCCTGGATGCCGCATTTTCGATGTATGCAGTCTTGCACAGCCTTAAGGTAAGTGGCTGTGAAACACTCCCAAGATGTATTTATGCCGTTATTGTTAGTCAGAAAGCTCCAGTCAGTTTCTTTAAGCTTTGATTTAAGTTTATGAAAATTTGCTTTCTTGAAATTAGGGACTTTCTCAATGCTGCTATTTGATTTGTTACTAGTAAACTTTAAAGTGAAAATTATCGTACGATGGTCGCTGTTACTGAATTCATCACCAACATTCAAATTCTCTATTAATTCTTCTTTTGTTGCGAGTACAAGGTCAAGCACATTATTACCACGGGTCGGAGATTGTACAAATTGAAAAAGTTAATTCTCTTGCAAGTTAGCATAGAGGTCGTGTCCAGAGTGTGAAGTAAGAATATCGCCCCATTTAGTCACGGGTAAGTTGAAATCGCCAAGAGTTACGGTATCTTGTATGTTAGTTATTTCTGCAATTTGTTCATAAATTTCACTGTCAGTTTGCACTGATTGAGCTGGGGGTCTGTATAATAAAGCTAGTGTTATTTTAGTTTCTCGTTTATTATTTAATAGTACGTAAGATATGTCTATATTCGCAATTTGAGGTTTTGACATTAAGACGGGATTAAGACTTCCCTTTATAAAAAACAGAACTCCTCCTCCATTTCTATTGATCCGACTTTTCTCAAACATTGTATAACCAGGAAGCGTATATTCGGCTAAAAAGTCTCTGTCTTCCGTATTTAACCAAGATTCTGTAATGCCGATTATATCATAATGTTCTGTAAACACGATTTCCTCTAGATCTGAAAATTGATTGCGTATGCTACGAGCATTTACATAAAACACCTTAAGAGTATTAGAGTTGGATGTTACTGATTGTGCATTGTCTGAATTTTCAGTTCGTATTTGACTTACACTACCCCCGGATACCCCCGGTTGACCCCTTTTTTTGAACGGAAATCCTTGACTGCATCGTTCAGCAGACAACCAAGACGTGCAGCTCCTACTTCATTGAGATGTACACCATCTCCTGAAAACAAAGATTTATCATAGTAAAAATTATCCCACGTGTCGACAAAGCCGATGTCCTCCTCCCTGCAGAGTTTGGCTAGTCGGCGATTTGTACTGGTAGCTATGTTGTAGAATTGGTTTTCTACATCAATCTGGGGAACAATTCCTGAAATTAAGATTCTATTAGATTTTTCCTTGAAGGACCTGATCAGCCGCCGGTACTTGCAAAGTAGTTCCTCTGACCGCGTCCGTTAGATCCAACGTGGATGACGTACGTAGTGCTTGCGGGGGCAAGCCTGGAAACCTCTTCCACAGCCGCAACAATGTCGTCCACGCCGCCACCTGGGATACAGAATCGCTTTCTGGTCCTGGGTGCCCTGGCGCAGAACTTGGTTAATTGGCCACGGACCATGGAGTCGCCCACAAGCCGAACTTCTTCCGTTTCCTCTTCCTCGTCAATAACAATAATTTTGAAGCGGTTTTGGCATGTTGTCGGGATGACCTTCCTGGTACTGGTACTGGGATGCACATTGTTTCTCACTAACTGAAAGTTGTCCTGGGGGGGGGGAGTGAGAGTAGAGTCATTATTATTTTCTGCAACATCTAAGGTAGCTGCTGGTGTGGGTACCGGTACCGGTACTGTATGCACTGGAATGGTGGTTGACATTGTAGTGGTTTCTTGGGCCGAGGGCATTCCTACGTTGAGTGTGGCAAATTCTTGAAGGGATTCAAGCTTCGTAATCAGGGCATCGATCTTGCGGTGAGCTGCATTCAATTCATCCGCAATCTTCTCTCGGAGCTGGCAAAATCTACAAATTTGGACATCAGTATCAACAAACATGGTAGGGCCAAATTTACCGGAACAACTCGTGCAGGTTTGTTGCGGCGCCATGACGATATAATCACAATATGCATGAAAATCACACAAATTTATGTCAGCAAAATGGTACAATGAAAGCCTGAAAATCACAAAAAATTATGTTAGCAATATGATAAAATTAATATGCCTGTAAATCACAAAAAATATGTTAGCAATAGAACATAATTTATGCCTGAAAATAAAACAAAAATTGATGTTAGCAGTATGACACAGTTAAATCCTGAAAATCACAAATGGACTAGAAATGTGTTACAAAATTTACGGGAAAAAACAAAAAGTGGGAGAGGGTTAATGTAGCCTAGTGAGAAAACTGGAAAACAATATACAGTACAGTAACAACAAGTATTTGTTAGCAATAGAGTACAATTAATGCCTGTAAATCACGAAAAGAATATGTTAATCACAAAAAGAATATTATGCCTGTAAATCACAAAAAATATGTTAGCAATAGAACACAATTTATGCCTGAAAATAAAACAACAATTGATGTTAGCAGTATGACACAGTTAAAGCCTGAAAATTGCAAATGGACTAGTAATTTTTTACAAAATTTACTGGAAAAAAAGTGGGAGAGGGTTCATTTAGCCTAGTGAGAAAACTGGAAAGCAGTATACAGTACAGTAACACAAAATATTGGTTAGCAATATGGTACAATTAATGCCTGTAAATCACAAAAAGAATATGTTAGCAATAGAACACAATTTTATGCCTGAAAAATAAAAATAAAATTATGTTAGCAGTATGACACAGTTAAGCTAAAGCCTGAATATTAGTTTATACAGTGGTCGACACAATAATAATAATAATGGAGTTAGTAATATCATTGGCAAGAGTGTGAGAGGTCTATTAATATGGTGACAAGTATCTGAAATGCGATTAATAAATAGGCTATCAAAAGTATTACAGTAACTAAATTATTCTAACCCAATATTAACACCTTATTAGCGGGCTAGCGGTCTATTTATATGTACCGCCCAGCGGGGTGTTTTTAGCCAAAATAGGGCTGTTTACGTGATCATTTTCATGCCTAAATAAGACCCAGAGTGTAAAACAAGTATCTATCCCTGAAAGGGCATAAACAGAGCTTTCCAATGACACCATAACGATCCTTTTATGACGGCTAGTTTTCTTGCAACAACCGCGCAACACGAGTGCAAAAAGCATGTAATTCGGTACTTTCCCCATACAATTCAGTATGTAGCGAGTGAGAGAGGGAGGGAGGAGGTGGGATTCGTGTCAGTAGGTTCGCCGCGGTGGTCTGGAGCAGTCATACGCTCGCTACTCTCCTGCCACCACTTGTCTCTCTCTCTCAGCAACATTACATGCTGAAATTGCCATACGACCTATGTCGCACGCCGCCAGATAGTCCAGATTTATTATACTCGACTTATGTTGCGCGCCGCTAGTTAAGGGTTAAAACTATCTTGACAAATGTTAGTGTGTGCGATTTATATAGATAACCAAGATCAAAAGTTCAACCAAGAGAGAGAGAGAGAGAGAGAGAGAGAGAGAGAGAGAGAGAAAAACCAAAAAGAGAGTTACACAGATACTCAGACCACACAGACTTTGCGGTCCCAACTAGCTGGTCCGGCCTTAATACTACTAAACAGGGACAGTTTATAGTGGAAGAATAGGGCATTACAGTACAAGGCTCTCTTCCCACCCTCCGCACCCTCCGGCTATAAAGCCGTACCGGAAAATAGGATGAAGTGTATGTAACATTATGGGTCAGGAAATGCCCACAACGAAAGTGTTTATATAGTATAGGAATAATTTAGTTTAAAAGAGAAATTACACATGCCCACTGATTAATTCATATTAATCCAATCTTCATCAGATGATCGTCCAGTCTTTTCTTAAACGTATCAATTTAATTACTGAGGACCACCTCCCTTGGTAAACTATTTCACTGTTTAACCACATTGTATGTGAAGAAATTGTGTGTCACATCTAAGGATGTCTTTCTTTCTAATTATAATTTCATTCCATTACCTCGGGTTGCACATTGTTATTAATCGTGAACAGTGAACAGAGAGAGAGAGAGAGAGAGAGAGAGAGAGAGAGAGAGAGAGAGAGAGAGAGAGAGAGAGAGAGAAGGGGTTGTATGGAACTTGTTAGTGAATTATGTAAATTTCATAGACAAATACAGTAAATAGATACGATAGATAGGTAGATAGATAGATATAGTAAGCAGACATTGTACATAGCTATATAGAAGGCTCTTGATGAAGTGTGAACAATGGGAATATTTCCTTGTTGTATATCCCTACTGAGAGAGAGAGAGAGAGAGAGAGAGCGGAGGGGGGGGGGGTTACAATAATCGTTAATATCTTAGAAATATTGTGGTCCATTCCGAGGAGATACTCGAAGTGAATTACTATCTACTCTCGATCGTCTTGAACCGCTCTACTGGAGAACCGTTTACAATCTCTGAGAGACAGAGAGAGAGAGAGACAGAGAGTGAGAGCGAGAGAGAGTGGACTGCTAATATGATAAAGAACCAGCACTTAAAATTCTTGTCCCTCCTTGCTTCCGTGATTATCCAGTTCTGCCTTCCTTCCTTTCATACTCCTTCCTTCCTTGCTTCCATGATTACCAGGTCTGCCCTACTTCCTTCCTTTCCTCCTCCTTTGTGATAATCTCGTTCTTTCTACCTTCCTTCTTTCCATTTTCCTCCCTTCCTTTCTTCCATCTATCTTTGTATTCCTCTGTTTGTGATTACTTCCTTGCTTCCGTGATTATTCAGTTCTGCCTTCCTTCCCTCCTTCCTTCTTCATTACTTCTTGCTTCCTTCCTTGCTTCCGTGATTATCTAGTTGTTTTTCTTCATTACTTCGATCCTTGCTTCCATGATTATCTAAATGTCTTCCTTCCTTCCTTCCCTCCTTTCTTCCATGACTTTCTAATTGTCTTCCTTCTCTTCTTGCTTCCATTATTATCTAATTGTCTTCCTTCCTGCCTTCCATGATTATCTAATTGTATTCCTTCCCTCTTTGCTTCCATGATTATATAATTATCTTCCTTCCTTCCTTCCCTCCTTGCTTCCGTGATTATCTAATTGTCTTCCTTCTTTCCTTCCCTTCTTGACTCCGTGATTGTATAATTGTCTGCCTTCCTTCCCTCATTGCTTCCATAATTATCTAATAGTGTTCCTTCTTTCTTTCTTTTCTTCCTTTTTGTTCTCTCCCATTACCTCATTCATTATTAATTCACTACTGTATGCATTCCTTTCATATTACTGTGTTTTCTTTCTAACTTCCTCCCTGCTTTCTTCTTGCTGTCCTTCCTTCCTTTCGTCTTTGCTTACGTGATTATATTATTCTGTTTATCTCCTGTCATAATTACCCGGTTCTGTCTTCTATATTTTCTTCGTTCTTTCGTTCATTCCTTCCTTACTTATTTCATGTATGGGTTAATGTCTTCCTGCCTTCTTTCCTTTAAAATTGTATCCTTGTATTTATTCATTCAGTCATTGTATCCACCTTCTGTCTTTCCTTTCTTTTCTCTTTTTCCTTCTTGCATGACTTCCTTCCTGGTTTCCTTCCTTAATTCCATCTGTCCTTCTCTCCTTTGCTTCACTGATTATCCGGTTATAACATAAGAACATAAGAACATAAGAAAATGGGAGTCTGCAGAAAGCCGATTGGCCTAAGCAAGGCAGATCCCTGTCCCACACAACCCCAATTACAAAGCCCAATTATAGGCTCAACACTCTAATACCCTGAGGATAATCTTACCAAACCGGTTAGAGATTAACGCAGGAGCGCTGATTGGCCCAACCCGGCTGATCCCCCTTCACACCCAACCCTTCTCGTCCATATGCTTATCCAATTTTTTCTTAAAGCTCCCTATCGTTCTTGATCCCACTATATCACTTGGTAGCCTATTCCACCCATCTACAACTCTGTTACCAAACCAATATTTGCCTATATCTTTTCTGAAACGAAATTTATCTAATTTGAAACCATTGGTACAAGTTCTTTCGCTATCACTGAGCTTTAGTACATTTGTCATGTCCCCTTTGTTAATCCCACTAACCCACTTGAACACCTCTATCATATCCCCTCTAACTCTGCGTCTCTCTAACGAATGTAAACCTAATTTCTTCAACCTTTCTTCATACGGAAAATTTCTAATATTATGGATCATTTTTGTCATTCTACGCTGAATTCTCTCCAATGAATCTATGTCCATTCTGTAATAAGGACACCAAAATTGGACAGCATAATCCATATGGGGTCTCACTAATGACAAGTAAAGTTTTAAGATAACATCAGCAGTTCTGTTACTCACACTCCTAGAGATGAACCCGAGAATCCTGTTTGCCTTATTACGAACGCTTATACACTGTTTTCTAGGCTTCAAATCATTGCTAACAAACACACCTAGATCTTTCTCGCAGTCTGAATTTTCTAATTCTAAATTAGCTAGTTTATATTTAACATTTGTTTGCATCTTCCCTATCTTTAATACCTTGCATTTGTCAATGTTAAACTTCATCTGCCAATTTACTGACCATTCATGTAAGGTATCTAGATCCCTTTGGAGGCACTCTATATCGCTATCTGAATCAATTGATCTCCCCATTTTAGTATCGTCTGCGAATTTACTTATCCTACTAGTTATACCTAAATCTAGGTCATTTATGTATATAAGAAACAACAGGGGACCTAATACCGATCCCTGGGGGACACCACTTTTGACTGCTCCCCACTCTGACTTGGTACCATTTATGCTGACTCTCTGTTTCCTACCAATTAGCCATGACCTAATAATTAGCCATGACAAGTAAGTTATACTTACTTCATTTCCTTCAGTATATCTTTCCTTCCTTCATTAATTATTTGCTTCCTTATTTTGCATTCATTCAGTCGGCTACTGTTTTCATATAATTCCTTTGTTATTTAACTCGTTTAGGCTATGTATTCATCTACATACTCTTTAAAATCTTTCATTCTTTACTGCCTGCCTTTCCTTCCTGCCTTCCGCGATTATACATCCATTCTGCCTTCCTTCCTTTCCTTCCTGCCTTGCGTCCTTCCTTTCATTCCTCCCTTCCGCGATTATACATCCTTCCTTCCTTCCTTTCCTTCCTGCATTACTTCCTTTCTTTCTGAAATAGCGAAACATAAGCAGACATCCACACACCAACAAAGGAAGACG
Source organism: Paralithodes platypus (assembly GCA_032716605.1). NCBI lineage: Eukaryota > Metazoa > Arthropoda > Malacostraca > Decapoda > Lithodidae > Paralithodes > Paralithodes platypus. The sequence continues at coordinate 26,105,005 of CM064543.1, read as the reverse complement.
TCAGGAAACACACAAGGAAATACTTCCATACAACAGCAAGAAAAGGAAGACAGAGCAGTTCAACAAGGAAGGAGAACAAGACAGCAAATTGGCGACCACTGACGAGGACAGCAACATGAACGACATCAGAGAAAATGTACCAGCCTAGGGGAAACGAAAGGAAAAGAAAAGAAAAGAGAACAAGCCCTACAACTCAAGATCAATAACCTGTTCCATGTTACAAAAGTGCCTCACCAAAATCAACGACCGACCACTCGTAGAACAACAAAAGAAGAGGAACCAGAACACGAGAAAACAAGAAGAAACGTCTACCACGGAATATACACATAAGGAAATCGCACGTGTACTAACAAGACAGCAAAATGGCGATCAACCCGGAAGACAGCAAAATGGCGGACAACGAAGAAAGTGTACCGAGTTGTGGGAGACAAAAATAAAACAACCAGCAAGAGAACATAAAGAAACCAGAAATAATATGATCTTCAACTTGCACCGTATTCCCAAAATTCCATGCAAGAATCAACCAACAACAAAGCAAGAGAGAAAGAGAAGTACAAAGACAGGAGAAAAGGAGGAAATAGTCGCCCGGAAACACACGCAAAAAGAAAACAACACGCGTCCCAAGCATCCGTCGAATGAACAAAGAAAATAATACTGCACCAGTATTAGCCGCCAGCAGACAAACCCTAGTTGCCACTATTAGTACCGAATGCCCTATAACACCCGGGAAGAATATTAAAATCTCTTACTGTTCATCACCAACACAGAAAAGGAAGCTACTGTTCAGCCAGGGTGAAAAGGACTCCTACACTCATCAAAGGAATACACATTTACGCCCTTCTTACCCACAAGGGTCGAAATCCTTGTATGCCAGTTTCTTGAGGGTCCTCGCTAATTCCCCAGATTGACCTCGACTGCATTTGTGACCTTTATGCTCCCATACATCCATCCCTGTACATATCAGACTAAGTCATCACTATGCTGCTGGAAGAAACTGATCAGAGTAAGCAATTTCAGGGCTTATTAAGCAGTACGTGGCATTTCCAACTTACCAAGTCCTAAAATTACCCTCCCATTCAGTTGGTGACCGAAAGCATTTTTAGTCCCACTAGTCTGAGGAGTTCTTTTCCCTATTGAGGGATCGTTATTAGTAGTTGGCATTTCCATCACTGATATTGAGTCTTTAATAGGCTGCACCTTTAATAATAGAAGGCTGAAGTACGAGGGCATTCCCACACTTCAAATCTCCATTATTAAAACCGCACTAAAGTAAGACTAACAAGTGGAAGTTAGCATTTCCAAAATCACTTGTGTGGTTAAAGGCCCCGCCAGATACCGTAACTGGCACTCTGCAAGAGGATGTCCTTGGTGTATTAGTCTGTAGCATACTATTGGACTTCTACAACTAAAAGGTTTAAACACCGTCCCGAGTTCTTTGAACCTCTTACAAAGATCAGAGGCAGTCGAGAAGACAAGAGGGGCTAGAGCCATATTGTCTTCTCGCGTTAGCCCGATATAGTGCCAGCTCGTCATTACTGGGGCACTAGATTTAAGATCCTAAATCAAGAGTATCTGAACAGAACTTCATCAAAGATTAATATAAAGGTCAGAATAGTCGAGTATCCCTAAGCTTCCAGCTGTATATACTCACGTTAGTTTGATGAGGTGCCCAAATATATTTATATATTTACGGAGCCGCATTTAAGACCCCACGTTCATTAATCCATCTGTAATTATTACTTCATACGACAGGCCAACCTGGACTGGCCAACAGAGACTGAGAAGATGATAAGCTGCCCCCCTTGAAAACTCATTTATTCCAAGTGCCTACTACTGGATTTCGATGCTAGTGACGAGAGATAATAAATTAGAGTCCCCCAAATCGACTCTATTCAAATTCTCACCAGTGCGCAAGGTGATATTAAAGTTAGAGTCCCATATTGACTCTGTCAAAATTCCTTATGTGTGTGTATAGTTAGAGTCCATATAAAACGACTCTGCTCAATTCTGAATAATGCGCCCAGTGATAGTAATAACTTAGAGACCCATATTGACTCTGTGAAAGTTCCATGTATGTATACCAAGTGAGAGTATCCTATTTTTACTCTGATAATATATAGCTATATTTGTGAAATTAGAGTTCCAAAAATTAACTCTGTTCAAATCTTCACTAGTGCGCCGAGTGACTGTAATAATTTAGAGTCCTATATTGACTCTGTACAAATTCCAATTGTAGGCTACATCCAAAGTTAGAGTCCCTAGAATTGACGCTAATTCCATTCTCACCAGTGGGAATTGGGCCAAGGACTGTTCTCTTACTTTTGGCCCTCACGGCCCATCCGAGTCCCTGTCGACTCTGCACGAGTCTTATCTAAATCTAATTTAGCACAATATTTCTCCGAGTCGTACCTAAGCTCAGCCTCATGCCTCCTAACCTCAATCTCATACCTCCTGGTCTCATCCTCCTGCCTCCTGGTCTCATCCTCCTGCCTCCTGGTCTCATCCTCCTGCTTCCTAGCCTCAATCTCCTGCTTCCTAGCCTCAATCTTAGCAAGCTCAAGTCTAAATACCATATCTGGAGACAGGCAGGAAGAGGGAGCTGCCACTACTGAAGGAGGGGGGCAAAAACTGGGGAACCACCACGTGCACCACCCGAGGGCACTCCAATCTGCCAATTCTCATCCCTCTGTGGGAGAGTGCTAACCTCCGGTAACTGAGTGGACGGCACTGTGGGAGTCGAGTGAGAGGGGATCTGGGGAGGAACCCCCCCAAACGCCCTCTCCTCCGAAACCCCATGTCGCCCACGCAACACCCAGGAAATCAGCTCCCCCTTGGACATCCCTGCTACATTGGAAATGCCCAAAACCTTGGCTATCAGGTGCAAGCCACAAACATCCACCCCAGTCAGCCTCTCCTCCGTCACGTGGTACCGCTTACTCACAAAAACTCTAGCATCCTCCTCACTGGTTACTAACGGCACACCTTCAAATGACATCTCTCGCTCATCGTCAGTGCTAATGCACGACATACTGAAGTCCACAAAAAAATTCTCGAGACAAAAGTGTTAAACTTCCTATGCAAGCACTAATTACTAAATTAACTGGAGTCTCTTAAATGCTTTACTAATTGCCATACAAAAACAAAATATTCTTCAATATGCAAGCTAAAATACAAACAAACAAATGTTGTACAACTCTGCAAAAATTTATACTGTTCACAAAATCCTAAGCAAGGTCGCCATTTGTTACGAACTGGCACTCGGGTACACAACGGCTCTCAATCAGGACTCGAATACGGCTCGCTGCCACAACGGAAACACTTGATCCCAACCCCTGAGTACTGCCAGCCGAACAAAAAAACACCAATACCCTCCAGAGTTCAATCTGCTATAACGGGGTATACAAGAACTCGGTACTAGTGTTCAACAACAGACTAATAAAGAGACAGGAATTATCTAGTCTGGTCAACAATCAAACAATGAAGTAAGAAACAACAACACAAAAGAATAGTGTTGGCCGAAGCCGAAGTAATCCACCCTTGACTATGAACTTAAGAAGTCCACCACCCTCTACTTCGGATCGGCACTATTACGTTACGTTAATTAATAGTCCTTAAGCATCGAGCAAGGAATCTTCTGAAAAAAGTTAGATGCTTCTCGGATGCTCGTAAGAAGTACGTATCGGATTTTGAACAGTAATTCAATAAGCAAAAACACTGGCAATTAAATACTATTAAAGGCTTAAATTGGCATAAGAATAATTAAAAGAATATGCAATAGTAAATGGCAAACACTAAAAGGAAGTACTCCGCAAATGCAACGGCAATAGCCTACTCGGATTGTGCCGTGGGCCACTAATCACTAAAGTAGCCAAGCTTGCAACACATGAAATCAATAGTGCATAAACAATATCCTACATAAGGAAAGCTTCAATACTATTCTGTATCTACTAATCGAGTAAAGTCTAGCTGGGGTACTGTAGGCAAAAAGGTAGCAGTGACTGAGCAAAAACGGCTCGTAGCCTAGCGAAGTCCTCACGACTGTTTAAAGTATTACGTTAAAACTAACAAGTGCACTTTGAGAAATCCAGATCCCTTGTATCTGGTTTTCTCCCGGCTCCTTGACAAAGTAAAAACAAACTGTTAATAAAATACAGGGTGGTTAGGCTCTTGCCCTCACGCACTGTAAATTATAAACTCAACACAGTCAGCCGCGAAGACAACCTAGACTTCACTGAACCGAAACGAGTATGCAGGTTTATCGCTTAACCACTGAATCAAACAACAACTCGTAACACAGAAAAGCCTTACCCCAGTCTAGCATTACCTAGACCAGCAGAAAACAGGAATAATAATAATAACACACAGGGAAATGCATATACAAGTGCAACAAACATAAATCAATCCTATTCTAAGTCAACCCTTCCAAAATAGGCTATCTAATAGGCAAGTATCTCGTGAGAACTCAAGCGATAATACGTTGGCTGACTAGCTCTGCACCAACGGGACCATGGAAGTTAAACAGGGCAGGGAAAAGAGGAAATAAGAATGTAAGGTAGTAGAGAAAGTTCCCATCAGTCAGAAGAATATAAATAGTTAGCAAGGGAAATGAGAAGTCGCTCTGCCTAATGAGTTCTGATGAAAAATGGCTAGACTTCCCTTTTATACTCGGCCCTCTAGTGAGCCCAACGTGAACTACTAAGGACCGCCCACTGACAACCATTACGTAATTTCTCTCTCTCCTCTGGGATACACAAAGGCTCCCCCTAGCACTGAGGGAGGGAGGAGTGCTAGTGAGTTAGGCCCACCTCCCGCCTGGCGTACCCACTGACACCCAACTGTGGCTGTTTCTCTTCCCATCATTACAAATAAGTTTTACACACAATACTTATAACTAATGATATAAAATAGAACTCGTTGACTCAGATGAAAACAAAATACATATTCATAATACTTATAGTACAACGGCTCACACGAACTAAGTTAGGAAACTCTACATAGACTACAGCCAAAGTTCCTGCCCTGACGATCCTAGCGAGAGTGGGGCATGACTAGGCGTTCTGTACAGCATGCTCACACGTGGACATGCGTCACAATTGCGTCTACTATCTGACATTGTCCTATTTCATTATGACTGTATTTTGTATCTGAGAGCTCCTAATTGTTTACAGTCCAATTGAAGCCACAAATAAACAGCAAAATCAGTCAAACTAATATGATAACTTGTAGGGTATTCAAAGCTCCAATATATGTAACCGATATAACCTTGCTCGTGTGACGCCTAGTTAATAGCTGATTCAAGACTTGGGTACATTTGGCCGATACAATTACTCGCCTACCGCTTCATAAGTACGGTAAGTGATTTCGTGTTGAATCTATACACATAAATTAAATAAAGAAATATTTGTGATGAGTTGCAGGATATATAGCACACACACACACACACAAGCACAGAGAGAGAGAGAGAGAATACTTCGGGTTTAATCCAATAAATCAATTCTACTAGACATAGGGTTTAATTTCCGTTCCTTCCTTATTTTTCTTCGTTCTGGTTTCCTTTGCTTTGTGTTATATATATTTTTATGTTATATTTGTGCACCCTTTATTCACCCTATCTCCCCTCCTTGATTTGTCTTTTATTCTTTTTCCTGCAGTTCTATATTCTCTTTCATTTCATCTTTTGTCCTTTTTCAAGTGCTCCTGGTCTCTCTATCTCTCTTTCTATTTTGTTCTCTCTCTCTCTCTCTCTCTCTCTCTCTCTCTCTCTCTCTCTCTCTCTCTCTCTCTCTCTCAAACACACACACACACACACACACACTTACGTTCAGGCACTGTAGTTTGAGGGCTGGCGTTGGTAGTGAGGGCTCGAATCCAAAGACGGTAGATACATTTTTTTCCCTGGCCGTGAAAACTAGGTTTGGATGGACCAGTTTCTGGAGACCACACGTCCACTACCTGGGGAATACGTAGGCTCCCCTGTTAGCAGGCATTATCAGTCTGTTGTTCACTTAGGATAATACTAGAATAAGGAACTGTGATATTTTTTTTTTTTCTATATTCAACTACTCTCTCTTGGGCATAGGCTGAGAGCCTGCACACTCTACCGCTGAACACGGTGAGACCCGTGAGGTCTTGTTCCAGCCTAGGGATTGAGATATGCGAAGCACACACGGCTCGAAGCAACTGCATCTCTGAAGCTGCTCCGCCTCTGCGCTTCACCGTCTCATCCCCCATGCTCGGACCCTCACTCTCAGAATGCCACCTATTGAGCAATTAACTCACTAGGCATTGCCCCCTCTGTAGCATATTTTGAATATGGGAATAATCATACAATGCTATTTAATCAGGGAACAACGAGGGTATTTTTTTGGCATTCCGGTGTGCTGTGGTAATGCACTGGTACTAGGTACAGCACAAATTCCATCCCAATAATATCTTCCCATTGACACATTGGGATTCGAACCTGGGTCCATTGGATTACCAGTCCAGTGGCAAGACCACTCTGCCACACCTCCCCTCATTAGCTGTTGGCTCAAAATAAACCGATTCTTCTTCTTCCTCTTCTTCTTCTTCTTGTTCATCTTCTTGTTCTTGTTCTTATTATTATTATTTTTTTTTTTTATTATTACTATTATTATTATTATTATTTTTATTATTATTATTATTATTATTATTAACATTATTGGCATTATTATTATTATTATTATTATTATTATTATTATTATTATTATTATAATTGTAATATATATTATCAAATTCTTATACTAATAGGATAGTAGCAATCCGACATTTGATCAGAAAATTATATTTTATTTAATAAGCTCAAAAGGCAATTCATATTCCGTATAGTTAATGGTCTTGGTCCAGGTCGAAATAAGTTCAAACTAGAAGAGGCTGAATATCTACGATTACACAGTATAAACTTGTCCTGTGGAACTGTCAATTCCCATTACAATCTATCTGTGTAGGCGCTATTCAAAGATTGACTTAAATCGACTTAGGTTTCAAGTTGTAATAACTATGAACTAAAAATGAAAACTTTGCATTGGATAATGTATGTTATTATTCCTTCATTAAGATATATCACGCGCAATCGATAGCATGCTTCGACGAGGTTATATATGTAAATTATTTTAATAATGCATTTTAATTTGTTAACAGAATAGTTTCCAAATGGGCAGGTCTTTATTCCTTTCTCCTAATTATTGCTCAAGCTAAATAAGTCTAAACACAACCCTGATTACAGACCCTCATAGATTGATGGTATCTTTAATTTAATGCCCTATAATTCTTTGTTTGGAGTCATATTTCTCTGCTCCTTGATATACCTAGTATATTTCAGCAGTTGCAGGTTAAACCCTTCGCTCCCGATTATACAACCTAAGTTAAACTCTCAAAAGTCTTGGGAAATCACCATACACATTTAACTACTATGTATCTGGCTAACAGATTTTAACACTAGGACTAACTGATAACTTTCGCTTTACTAACCAATTGAAAGCTACCGTTCAACTCAGCATATATTTTACTACATCATTTCAGTTATCTTCATCTATAGTAATGTTTTTTTGTTTTTTGTATCTCTTGCCCAATAAAGCACACCAATTTAAAAAAAAAGTGTGGTGACCCAGTACTCTTAGTCAAACATCTCGTCTTGCTCAGTACAAACTTACAAGCCCTGGAGGGTCCCTTATTTAAATTATTTCTTCTTGTTTTGTTTCTTTCTTCTTCTTCTCCGCCTTTTCCACCTCAATGCTTGCCAGTATACTCTGCTATACTCGTCCTTGTCTTCCACCTACTAGTTCTGGCAGTGGATGGTTTGTGGTGTGGTGTGAAGGAGGGCTATATAAGTGCACGCTTTTGGAAACTGGAGGTGGATGGGAACGAAGGCAGGCTTGCTAACTGTTTTACCAAAACCCCAAGGAAATGTGCAACCGACACCCCAAGAAAACGTGCTGCCTGTGTTCCCGACGCTCCAAGAGAACGTGCGGCATGTGTTCCCGACGGCCAAAGAAAATGTGCGGCACAAATACCCAGGTCCCCCTTTCCAGAAATACCAAAGTCTCCCCCATCAATGCCAGGTACACAAAAAACGCGGCTACACACCACCTGGTCCCCCCATGCAAAAATCATAACAAACCCCCTCAATCCCCCCCCTCCCAGCCCCCCCTCCCCGAGAGGTGGCGCTTATTGGTCGACTGGAACCTCAACTCCACCAACCCCAGCGAGCGGCCGGCATCACCTGGTATGCCACCTGATTGATCGATAGGGGGGATCCTTCAACATATCTGGAGGACCCTTCCGCTGCTATCCCCAATACCACCCTCGCCAGAACCACACCGGCCTACAACACACCTGAGACCAAGGTATCACCGTGCCTTTTTTCTGTGTAAGCTACCTGCAGCAGAGAGCACTTGAAAAGTGAATAGGTATTCAGGTCAGGTAGGGAAAAATGATCTCTTCCCCTCTCTGAAGTCTGAATGCTCCCAAGTTTCTCCAGTTGTCCTCTGGTCTGGCTTCCTGTAGAAATGGCTAAATCCCGAACAGGAGAACTTAGACTGCTTCCAGGCTCTAGGACCTCGAATGCTCACAAGCTTCTTGGAAACTTGTTAGTGCAAGTTGATACTAATCGAACACTTGCCTAACTGTGGCCTGGTTTTCGGGTCCCCTCTAATATAACTAAGTTCTATTCCAGTTGCCTATTAAATACCCAGACATGCTATCCCTAACGTATATCCTTCCCATATAGCTGCCTTGTTACACGCCTAATTAATTATTAAGTTGCCAGGCCTCTGCGTAACTATACGGGAACAACTCTGCCATACTCGCACCTACACTAGCTACGAGCTAGGGATTATCCCCCCACATCGTCGGAGTCACATTGTAAGCATTTTTCATAATTTATCTTTGTATAGTATGTATTGTAATATATAGATATCCTGAGTATCCTTTATTTTTATTTTTAATGTTTACTGTATCTCGATTGCTACTCTTATTCCTAATACTTAATATTGACACATTTACTCTATATAAATAAAGATACTCACAGACTCACATGACGAAGAGGAAACAGAAGAAGTTGGGCTCGTGAGAGACGCGATGGTACGTGGTCAGCTCACAGAGTTTTGCACTAGGGCACCTAAGAGGAGGAAGAATTTGTGTATCACTGGTGGTGGTGTGGACAACGTAGTTGCTGCAGTTGATGAAGCATCAAAGCTGGCCCCTGCTAATACAATGTATGTCATCCACGTCGGATCCAATGATGTACAGCGAACCCTGTCGGAAGATTTGCTTCTCAAGTACCAGCAGCTAATCAAGCTGTTTAAGGAGAAGTCTTCAAGGAACATCGTTTCACGAATCGCCCCCGGCTTGGTGTAGAGAGACCGATTTTACAAATAGCCACCAGTACAGATCATCGTCTAGCTAACCTCTGCAGGAAGGAAAACGTGAGATTCGTCGACACTTGGGACAATTTTTACTATGATGACTATTTGTTATCGGACGATGGAGTTCATCTGAACCATGTGGGAGCAGCATGTTTTGGACGTCTTCTCAACGATGTGGTGAAGGATTTTTGGAGAAGAAATCGACTCAGCACAGGACAACCAGGAAGGACGACCAAAGACGAGGACAGCAACCTGCGAAGGACTTAAATGCTAATCCGTCAAGAATCACAAATTTGGATAAAACTCCAACAACAAGACCCAAATCCAAAACTGCCAGGGATAAGGACCGAGGACAGAGAGGGCCGAGGACAGCCATGAACGTAAATGTAGATCCGACCAGAACCAAAAATTTGATTAAAGAACATTCCGTGAGTTCTAAAACCACAACTTTAAAGGTTTTCTATGCAAACGTTCGTAGCATACGCAATATTTTTTTGTATTTAGAGGAACTAGTGTTTACAGAAAATTATGACGCAATTGGCATAACAGAATCTTGGCTCAATACAGCAGACAGAGACTTTTTAGCAGAGTATTCACTTCCCGGTTATGAAATGTTTGAGAAAAGCCGAATTAATAGAAATGGAGGTAGCGTTATATTTTATACTAGCAGGGGTACCCGGCGTTGCCCGGGTTATACTGTACCACCATAATCACAATCACTACTACCACCAGTACTACTACCATAATCACCATCATCAATCACTACTACCACTATCATTACAATATTACTACTACCATAATCACTGGCCTCGACCTCCCTGTGCCTCATTTTTTGTTTTTTTTTTTTTTCTATGTGATTGAGGGAGGCAAAAGGCATAACTGCCTATAGCGAGTGCCTCCCCCATAGTTGAAAGAGTGACAGGGCCAAAATCAAGGAACGTTCGAGCCAAAATTCCTGGACACACGGAGTTTGAAGCAATTTAAGTCATAGGAAGAGGGAACGACTGATTCTGGAAGAGAGTTCCAGAGCTCTGCTGTTGAGTAGAAGAAAGTTTGAGAGTAACGTTTCACTCTTGGGTTGGAGAGTTGCACAGAGTAGGGGTGGGATTGAGTTGCAAGACGGGTACCACGTGCCCTACGTAAAGGAGGTGGTATGCACTGGGATAGCTCTGAGGAACACTGATTATTATAGTAGCGATAGAATAGTGAGAGAGATGCAACATTGCGGCGGAGAGAGAGAGATTGCAGAGAGTTGGTGAGTGGACGGGAGTTAATGATACGATAGGCCTTCCTTTCAACTTTATCTAGGAGAGCGGTGTGAGAGGAACCTCCCCACACGGCGCAACCTCGGAGGACCTCCCCACACATTAACCCTTTATTAGCGGCTCACCACTTAAGTCGTATTTAATAAAGCTGGACTATGTGGCGGCGCTCGACATAACTCGAGTGGCAATTTCAGCACGTAATGTGGCTGAGAGAGAGAGACAAGTGGTGGCAGGAGACTAGCGAGCGTATGACTGCTCCAGACCACCGCGGCGAACCTACTGACACAAATCTCAGCTCCCTCCTCCCTCTCTCACTCGCTACATACTCAATTATGTACCGAAAGTACCGAATTACCTGCTTTTTGCACTCGCGTTGCACGGTTATTGCAAGAAAACTATCCATCATACAAGGATCGTTATGGTGTCATTCGAAAGCTCTGTTTATGCCCTTTCAGGGATAGATACTTGTTTTACGTTCTGGGTCTTATTTAGGCATGAAAATGATCACGTAAACAGCCCTATTTTGGCTAAAAACACCCCGCTGGGCGGTACACATAAATAAACCGCATAGGCCGCTCGTAAGGTGTTAAACGGCGACCTCGATTTCGGCCGCTAAATGACCTCCGATTTTGGATCTGACCTCATCGGTACCCCCATTTTGTGGGGCTGCGAACAACTTTCGTTCCATACACCTTTTCGATCGGAGGCCTCCTTCTGCCCCAAACGGCAATTTTTGTCATGTCTTTTTTCAATTTCGGCCTCGAAACGACCTCCGATCGTGGCCTCGCCCCCTCTATGACCTGCCCCAGGTCAATTGACACCCACATGCAACGTTTCAGCTCCCCAGGTCCAAAACTGCGGCCGCCTATTAAGAACACTCAGACACACAAACTGATTTAATAATATAGATCAAAGAAAGTCTTAACCCGATCCTCTTGTCAATACCCCAAATTGTGAACGTCGACATTTCCTTTGTGCTAATAAATAATAATAAAGGTACCAAAATAGTACTTGCATTAATATAATTATTATGCAGACCTCCAGCTCAATCAGTGCAAACTGGGAGAGAAATTTACAATCTAATTGCAAATGTAAGTAACTCACAAGTTACTGTAATTTTGGCGACTTTAACTAACCTGTGACCAAGTGGGGCGACACTCTTACTTCACACTCGGGACATGGCTTGTATGGGAACTTGCAAGATAGTTTGCTCTATCAATTTGTTCGATCGTCGACCTGTGGTAATAACTTTCTTGACCTTGTACTTGCAACATAAGAAGAATTAATAGAGAATTTGAATGTTGGTGTTGAATTCAGTAATAGTGATCATCGTACGATCACTTTCCATTTAAAATTCAATAGCAATGAACTCAATACCAGCACAGAGAAGTTCCTAAATTTCAAGAAAGCAAACTTCCGGAAACTTAGAGCAATACTTAAGGAAATCGACTGGAGTTCTATGATTAACAATGATGATCTAAACCAATCATGGAGATTTTTCACCTCCACTTATTAGAATGCAGTACATGAGCGTATACCATTAATAACCGAAGATCAGTACATAATAATAAGCCCAAGTGGTGGAATAAATACATTGCGGATTGTATGCTTGCTAAAGAGAATGCTCATGATAAATTGAAAATCTCTGACACCCATGAAAATAGAGTTAAATTTGTAGATCTACGACACAAAGCCAAAATGTTAATCAGGCAAAGTAAGAACACGCTAGACTTACATGTTGCAAATCAAAGTAAGAAAAACCCGAAAGAATTGTATAGTTACATCTGGAAGAAGAAAGTAGTGACTTCAGAGATTGGACAGTTAGTCGATGAGAAAGGAAATTACATTAAAGATGAAGCAAAAAATGAGTAAAGCTCTCAACACCTTCCTTGCATCAGTTTTTACAACAGAAGACCTTATTAATATCCCTACAACATCGCCGGTTCAGATAGATAATTCTGACGTTCTAAGCAGTATCAGCATTACAGAGAGAGAAGTTTTGAGATGTTTAGATAAACTCAAGGTAAATAAATTGCCTGGACCTGATACGATCTCGCCTAGAGTTCTAAAGGAAGCTAAGTATGAGCTCTCCAAACCACTTACATTGCTCTTCAATAAATCCTTACAGTCTGGGACTACGCCTGATCAGTGGAAGTTCGCCAACGTAACAACGATATTAAAAAGAGGCAGCAAATCCTTACCTTGTAACTATAATGCAATTAGCTTAACCTCAGTTGTAAATTGTAAAATGATAAAACACTCATACGAGATAAACTTGTAAAACACTTAGAGGAAAACAACATATTTAATGATACTCAAAACTGTTTTCGTAATAAATACTCCTGCTTAACAAACCTTTTAGACTTCTTCCACGATATCCCCAACCTATATGATGAGAGTAAAACTGTAGATATTATATACCTTGATTTTCAAAAGGCCTTTGAAAAAAGTTCCCCACAAATGTTTATTGATAAAACTAAAAGTGCGTGGAATACAATAAATTGTGTTGAAATGGATAGAAAATTGACTCAGTGACAGAGAGAAAAGAGTAGGCCTAGTCTTAAACGGTAAAGCATCAAAATGGGTCAATGTAAGTAGCAGGGTACCCCAGGGATCGGGACTGGGGCCAGTTCTCTTCCTAGTTTACATTAACGACATAGATGAGGGTCTCACCTGTACAATCTCAAAATTTGCGGACGATACAAACATTTCAAATAGCGTACTTTCAAATGAACATGTTGAAGATATGCAACATAATCTAGATAAGTTGTCACATTGGGCTCATATATGGCAAATGTGTTTCAATGCGGATAAATGTAAAGTACTCCATATCGGAAACTGAAATGAGAAAGCAAACTATTCAATGAATGGCACCCAGCTTAAGAATGTAGACAGATAAACTGATTTGGGAGTAACAATATCGAGTAACCTAAAACCAAGTCAACAATGTTCAGAAGTTGTTAAGAAAACAAACAAAATAATTGGCTTTATAGGCAGGTCATTTGAGCGCAAATCGAAAGACGTAATCCTAACTCTTTACAATTCCTTAGTTCGCCCTCTCCTGGAATATTGCGTTCAATCCTGGTGCCCTTACTACCAAAATTATATAGACAAGCTAGAACGAGTTCAACTTAGAATTACCAAAAAGATGCCTTGCCTAAAGAACAAACCTTATACGAGGAGCGTTTTAGAGAATTAAATCTATTTCCTTTAACCCAGCGCAGATTAAGAGGCGACTTAATTCAAGTGTTCAAAATCATCAAAGGCATCGACAATAATTATGAACTGTAATAAATATTTCATTATCGACCAATCAAATTATACGCGGGGGAATGGTTGCAAAATTATTGGTAAATCTTTTAACTCAAACGAGTCTAAGAATTTCTTCTTCAATCGAGTTGTCAACTTGTGGAATGGGCTTCCCCGAGATGTCATAGTCTGCAGCACCATTGATTCTTTTAACACCTTACGAGCGGCCTATGCGGTTTATTTATATGTACCGCCCAGCGGGGTGTTTTTAGCCAAAATAGGGCTGTTTACGTGATCATTTTCATGCCTAAATAAGACCCAGAACGTAAAACAAGTACCTATCCCTGAAAGGGCATAAACAGAGCTTTCGAATGACACCATAACGATCCTTTTATGATGGCTAGTTTTCTTGCAATAACCGTGCAACGCGAGTGCAAAAAGCATGTAATTCGGTACTTTCCCCATATAATTCAGTATGTAGCGAGTGAGAGAGGGAGGAGGGAGCTGAGATTCGTGTCAGTAGGTTCGCCGCGGTGGTCTGGAGCAGTCATACGCTCGCTAGTCTCCTGCCACCACTTGTCTCTCTCTCTCAGCAACATTACGTGCTGAAATTGCCACTCGACCTATGTCGAGCGCCGCCACATAGTCCAGCTTTATTTAACTCGACTTATGTGGTGAGCCGCTAATTAAGGGTTAAACTTCGCATAGACAAACACCTTGCCTTAAATCCACGACTGACTGCATTTGTAAATTAATAAAGTTTTTTCTATTATATTACTAACAACTGTCCCCTACTAACATCTCCTAATTTTGCCACAGTCATTTGTCCCAAGGTAGTCTTCCCTTTCAATTTTTCCCTTACCCACTGTAAACCACTGTTTGGACACTTGTCTATCACTGTTTTGGAAGGCAAGCAATCTTGAGGGGTCGTTGAACCTGTTGTTGTTTGATTTCCTTTTACTCCTTTGTACACACATACACACACTCACTCACTCATTCTCACGGACATGAGTGACATCCAACAGCTCTGGCGCCGTTTGGTAAAAGTCCTCACAAATCAGTCCTGTGGTCTCCAGTCCCCTCCACAACCCGTGCACCAGCTTTTGACACCAAGATTTATCGCCCTCTAACCAACTCTGGTATCAGGAATTTTGGGCAATGGATCACTAGTCATCCCTGGCAGAAAATACTCAGACCAGATGACGTGGACACCAAATGGGAACATTTCAGCAACACCATCAACAAGGCATATGAACAATCTTTCCCAACAAAAACCTTGAAAATCCATCCAAATGATGCACCTTGGATCTCGCATCGCATCAAAAGACTCATCCAACAGATAAACTTGGCCCTAGAACATCTAGATACGAACCTCTACTGAAAACTTCGCAAGAAAGTCATCCATGAAATACGTAAAACAACAAAATCCTACTATCGCACCAAATTGCAACATCTGAAGGACACCAATATTGGCAAATGGTACGACAGTATAAATTTTTTTACCGGAATGACAAAGCAGAAACCTCTATCACTTTCTTGTGTGAATCACCTAACCAATGAAAATGCCGCCATCGAAATCAATAAGCATTTCGCCGCTATCTGTCCATATCTGCCAGCACTACAAATGAAGCAACTTCCTGCCTACCTTCCCTCCCCAACCCCCCCTGAATCCGTGAAAGAGTATCAAGTTTCAAACTGCTTACAAAATCTTAAAACCAAGCGGTCAGTCACACCACAGGATATACCAGCAAGAATTTACAAGGAATTTGCATGTGAAATTGCCAAGCCTCTCACCTCCATCATAAATGCATCGCTCGCGCAAAGTAAGTGCCCAGCTGAGTGGAAAATATCCTATGTCACTCCACTACCAAAAAACACAAACCCAGAAACCCTTGACAATTTGCGCCCAATTGCCATAACTCCCATCCCCAGTCTAATCTAAGAAAACTTTGTATTTGACTGGGCCTACGCTGACATAGCAACATCCATTGACCCACAACAGTTCGGTATTTTGAAATCCTCCTCTACTACTAATTGCCAGGTCAGTTTGCTAGACTTCAATTACCGCAACCTGGAAAAAAGAAAAACTTCAGTTGCCTTAACTTTCTTAGATTTCAGTAAGACTTTTGATCTAGTCAACCACAACATTATCATAAAAAAGGTAACGGAGCTCAGATTACGACCCTCCCTCGTTTCATGGCTGGCAAACTTCCTCAGTGACCACAAACAATCCCTGTGGTTAAAAGGCACAGTATCCTCCCCATTTCCTCTGTCCTGTGGGGTCCCACAGGGTACCATAATGGGCCCGTTTGTCTATCTCATGCTGATCAACGATGCAATGCGAGAAACAGATGGACGCTGGAAGTACGTGGATGACTCAACAATCGCAGTGAGCATAGATAACACTTCACCTAACTTCAGCGCTCTACAGGTAGTGAACAATTTCAAACTATTAGTTGTCATCGTAGACGACAATCTAAATTGGAAACCCCACGTCAGTAGTGTAGTCAAAATCTGTGGCTATAAACTCTACCTCCTTCGCCGTCTAAGTCGCTAGGGGCTCCCTCACCCGACGTCGTCTCATACGTGTACAAGTTGTTCATTTTGCCCAAACTCACTTATGCCTACCCGGCATGGACCTCATCACTAACAGCAACACAGAAAGAACAACTAAAAAAAGTGCAGAAAAGAGCTTGCAGGATCATTTTTTTTTTTTTTTTTTTTTTTTTTTTTTACAATGAACGGAGGAAGGAAAAACACAGATAAAACAAAAAGGTCCATGTGCCTAAAGGCATCCTCCATTCATAAAATGTTTGTAACAACTGGATTTAAACATTTGTTGATTGTAAGTTTGTTGAAAGCAATTCGAGGGAAGTGAATTCCAAAGAGTAGTAGCTCTGGGGATAAATGAATTCTGATAAGCAGAAGTTCTGCATTGTGGAGGAGAAAGTGTAAATTCATGGGCGCTCTCAGCTGCCCTAGTTCTACGGGGAAAGATGTGGAGAGGCGGCACAATTGAAGCAAGTTCCTCGGAACAATTGCTGTGAAAATATCTGTAGAATAATGCAAGGGATGCAACGTTTCTTCGTATGGCTAATGTAGGAAGGTCCTGTGTGATTGCAGGGTTATTGATTAATCTAATAGCTTTATTTTGAATTTTGTCCAACTGCCTCAATGCAACCACTCCACTTCCACCCCACAGAGGTGAACAGTAATCCATCTGAGAGCGCACATGACTTTTATATATTACGGCCAACTGCTCGTCAGTGAAGAATTCTCGAACTCTGTACAGGAGTCCCAGTTTTTTAGAGGCATTCTTAGCAATGCTTCTAACATAATGTGTCCAGCTCAAGTTAGTAGTTAATGTTACACCGAGAATGTCAATACTAGGGGAAGTGGGAATATTTACATCATTAAAAAATATATGGGAGTCAGTGAGATTCTGTCGGTTAGAAAATTGAATGTACTTGGTTTTCTGTGCATTAAAGGAAACTAGATTCTTTTGTCCCCATCCATTAATTCTAGAAAGGTCCTGGTTCAGAGAAATTGCAGTGTTTATTTTTGAATTTATAAGATCGGGTTGGGTGAAAGAATTGGTAAATGTGAAGGAACTGTGGAGTGTTGAGTCATCTGCGTAGGAATGTATTGGATTATGAGTGGTAGATATGAGATCATTGATATGAATGAGGAACAGAGTTGGGGCCAAAACTGATCCCTGGGGAACACCAGCATTTATTGAGTGAAATTGAGAATAAAGGCCATCTACCATTACACGTATTTTTCTGTTATGAAGATAAGAAGAAATTAGTGGAACTAATGATGCAAGGCTGTAGTGTGACATCTTCGACAATAAGGATTGATGCCAGACTCTATCAAATGCCTTTGATATATCCAGTGCTATTGTATGTGTTTCACCATGTTGGTCTGTAGCTTGGTTGATTTGATGCGTAAGAAGGCAAAGAATGTCTGCAGTTGATCGACATCGTCTAAAACCATATTGCCTATCACTGATTAATTTATTATTCTCCAGATGCTTAATTATGTGATTATTTAATATAATTTCAAAAACTTTGCCAAGAGTGGAAGTTATAGCTATTGGTCTGTAGTTTGATGGATCTGAAGAGGCACCTTTTTTAGGAACTGGATGGATGTTTGCTTCTTTCCAGGGTACTGGGAAGCATGAGGTATGAGTACACAGACGGAAAAATTTTGCCAATACAGGAGCGAGCACCAAGGAGCAATTCTTAAGTACTATTGGAGGAATTTCATCTGGACCAGGAGCCTTATCTACTGAGAGATTCTGCAAAATAGTTTTGACATGTCTGGTGTGGATCTTAAGTGAGGGAATTTCAGGTGAATTAAAATTAAGTACAGGGACATCTTGATTTATGTCATCTAAGGTTGAGTTGGTGGAGAAAATATCTGCAAGAAGGTTAGCTTTACCTCGTGGGTCACTTACAAGATTGCCAGTCGGAGATTTTAATGGTGGAATGGATGAAGCAGTAGTGAAGTTGGATTTGAATGAGTTAAGAGTAGACCAAAATATTTTGTTATCATTTGGATTATTTAGAAGTTTATTTGCCTGCTTATGGAGAAAGTTTGATTTAGTTAGGTTTAATACAGTTTTGGCATGATTTCTGATGTTTCTAAAGTAATTAAAGGCTTCATGTGTTTTTGATCTTGTGTATGCATTGTAGGCTATTGCTTTTTGTTCAGTTACTCTAGCACAATTATGGTCAAACCATTTAGGTGAATTAGATCTTTTACTGTACTTTTGATGAGGAATAAAAGTTTCCATTCCAATTTTTACAAAATCTTGTATGTGGCTCAAGGTGGAGTGTGCATCATTAGAAAAGAAAGAGGTCCAGGGAATATCAATAAAGAAACCTTGAAGACCCTCCCAGTCTGCCCTATCGTAATGCCATTTAGTCACCAAAACAGGTTCAGAGTGGGAAGGTGTGGTAGGTGATAGACAGGTGGCCTGTATCAGACAGTGATCAGAAGATCCAAGTGGGGACCTCACTGTAACATCATAATTTTCTGAATTGGTTGTTAAAAATAAGTCCAGTAGGTGGGAATTATGATTAGGATTATCTGGTACACGGGTGGGTTGGTTGACTAGTTGAATGAGATTAAATGAGTCTGCAAATAGCTCACATTCAAGACCAGCATCATCAGTCCTGGCTGAATGAGTGAGCCATTCAACATTATGGACATTAAAATCACCCAACACAGTGATTTCAGAAGAAGCATTTAAGTTGAGGACACTGAGTTGTGAGGACAGAGAATCAAAAAGACTTTGCTCTGGAGGAGTATTTGGGGAACGGTAGATGCAACATATGTATTTAAATTTACCAGCAGAAATTAATTTGTATATAGAATAATCAAAATAGGGACAATTGAAACTAGTAACCTCCTCCAGGGCAATTTCAGATTTTGCGAAGCAACATACACCACCTTTAGGTCTGAAATTTTGGAGCAGTTGATAACCTGGAAAATTAAATCTAGATGTGTCAGATGTGGATGTTACTTGAGTCTCTGTCAAAAAAAGGAGAGTAGGGGATTCTGCTTGAAGAAATTGGTGTACAGAATTGATGTTAGAGTGAAGTCCCCTTATATTACTAAAGAAATAGCTGTACTGACAAGCAGCTTTGGGACGTTGCAATGCTCTTGACACAGTCGCATGATGACGACCGGGAGGGCCCTGTGTCAATAACCCAACCCTGCCGGGGGTGGATATCCGAGGGACCACCAGGTTTGCTCTTAACAATTGTACTGCCATATTTATAAGGTAAGTGTATGGTGTTACATGTATGATATGTAGTGGGAAGAGTAGTATTTTATGGATAGAGGATAGCGATGTAGGGCAATGTCGTGAAGTTGGATGTGTATGTTATATAAAGAGGGTTTTCCTGATACCCCTGATGTGTGAGGCAGAAAGATATGTATCCAGCTACCAAGGCCTGGGAGAGAAAATGGAATTCAGGCTATTCCCTGAGTCTCCCGAAACCTTGGCGGTAGTACTTCCCTGGGCGGGGCTGCCTACCCCTACTACCTACAAAATTCTAGGACTCTCTTACTCACACTACCCCGAAGCGCTATGGTTCCTGGGGTTAGAAACGCTATCGAGCCGATACTGGAACTTCACTCTGAAATTCGGTCAAAAATAGCCTTAAAATATTTCAGGTTATATATATATATATATATATATACTGTATACCTGTATATATATATATATATATATATACTCTTTATAATTATATATATATCATATATATAATATGCAGTATATATATATATATATATATATCTATATATATATATAAATAATATATAATATATATATATATATATATATATATATATATATATATATATATATATATATAAATGAGTAAACAATAAAAAAAGCAATAATAAATAATTGAATAGATATACTTGCTGCCGAAAAAATGCTGGGAAACACGCTCGTGTAAACACCAGCTTTCTAAAATACGGTGAACCGACTGGGAAAAACAAAACAAACAAACACCCTAGACAAACGGTAATCAAAGTCATACGAGATATGCCATCTCTATCCTAGATTAACAAGTATATCAACTCACAAGCTTTCAGAGAAAACTTGTAAAATGTACCACTATCATCTCGACTTGAAAATCATCAGCTAACGAAGTACATAATATCTAACTGATCAAAGTTTAATACCAGTAGCTCTTGTGCAATCTCTTACGTTGGTCCATATTGTAAGTTAATATAAGTTAGAGTTAAGCAACAAACTGTTCCTGTGTACATTTTCAGCCAATGGCTGCAACTACCAATAAACCGTTTATTATTATTATTATTATTATTAGTAGTAGTAGTAGTAGTAGTATATTCTTTCTCTCACTCTCACTCTCTCTCTCTCACCCTGCCTTCTCCTGGGCGACACCAAATTACGACGAGTCTTATCCTCTGACCTTGATAACATCTGCTCAATAAGGACAATACATGGTGCTAATCTAAACTTGCTCAGAAGCTGGGTACAGGCCCTAGTGAATGTACCATATATTGCGGCATGTATGACATCTTGGAGGAGACACCCTTAGAAAACACTCTAAACCATCTTGCAGCACTGATTGTCCAACTTAAAGAAATCAATGTGAATATGAAGATATATGTATGTGAGATAGTGTCAACGCTGATACCCCAGGTGGTCCAAGATAAAATAGAAGATTACAACATACACCTAAACAAATGGAGAGAATCAAATGAGGTGCCTATTATAAAAACTGTAGCTCATTTCAAACTAAGCACTGGAGAACTAGACTAGTTTACCTTTGATGCCGAAAATAATAATTCTTCAAGACTAGATGAAGTTTAACATTGACAAATGCAAGGTATTAAAGATAGGGAAGATGCAAACAAATGTTAAATATAAACTAGCTAATTTAGAATTAGAAAATTCAGACTGCGAGAAAGATCTAGGTGTGTTTGTTAGCAATGATTTGAAGCCTAGAAAACAGTGTATAAGCGTTGGTAATAAGGCAAACAGGATTCTCGGGTTCATCTCTAGGAGTGTGAGTAACAGAACTGCTGATGTTATCTTAAAACTTTACTTGTCATTAGTGAGACCCCATATGGATTATGCTGTCCAATTTTGGTGTCCTTATTACAGAATGGACATAGATTCATTGGAGAGAGTACAGCGTAGAATGACAAAAATTATCCATAATATTAGAAATCTTCCGTATAAAGAAAGGTTGAAGAAATTAGGTTTACATTCGCTAGAGAGACGCAGAGTTAGAGGGGATATGATAGAGGTGTTCAAGTGGGTTAGTGGGATTAACAAAGGGGACATGACAAATGTACTAAAGCTCAGTGATAGCAAAGGAACTCGTACCAATGGTTTCAAATTAGATAAATTTTGTTTCAGAAAAGATATAGCCAATATTGGTTTGGTAACAGAGTTGTAGATGGGTGGAATGGACTACCAAGTGCTATAGTGGGATCTAAAACGGTAGGGAGCTTTAAGATAAAATTGGATAAGCATATGGACGAGAAGGGTTGGGTGTGAAGGGGGATCAGCCGGGTTGGGCCAATCAGCGCTCTGCAGACCCCCATAATCCTGCGTTAATCTCTAACTGTTTTGGTAAGATGATCCTCAGGGTATTAGAGTGTTGAGCCTATAATTGGGCTTTGTAACTGAATTGGGGTTGTGTGGGACAGGGATCTGCCTTGCTTGGGCCAATCGGCTTTCTGCAGACTCCCATTTTCTTATGTTCTTATGTTCTTATGTTCTTATGTTCTTAAATAGACTAGGAGCAACCCGACTGCTGGGCTGTATTGAAACACAATGCAATAGATTCAAACACTGTGAAAACCGAAACACAATAAAGAGACATACAAATAACCCCACCAATATAAACACCAGAACCAACTATGGCTTCCGGCAAACTGTAATGGAAGACAGACACTTATTCCAAGCGTCTTCCCAGCAGCTACCCTGGACACCTGCTAAGAATGCTAGGGGGGGGGGGGGGGAGGAGAGAGGACAGGCATGGGTCCCTTTCAGCCGTGAACCCAGCCCCGTCATCAGTCCCGGCAGCAGCCCCAGTCCCAGCACAAAAACGGGCCCCAGGCTCTACCCAGACACTAGCCCCGGCACCTGTTCCAACACCAGTCCCACCCTCAGCCTCGGTCCCAGCCCTGGCAGCAGCCTCGGAGACCTGTTCCAAGACGACTATGGCCTAACCAGAGTGTCAGTGGACCTTTTACTACTAACATCCATGGTGGTAGCACTGATAGACATGGTTAAACTGTAGGTGCTAGCCTTCGCCACCAATATACTGATCACCTAAAGTCTAACACCCACAACCACACCAGTGTCAAGCGAGGCTGCTACAATCGTGGAGAGTATAATCACCACCAAGCTTCCTGTAGGTTTGATCACAGACTGAGGTGTAAATTATGTGAACAACTAGGACACAAACAAAGGCAATGTTTTCATTACAACCCCTAAGGGTTAGGCGAAGAATGTATTGCCGATGCAACTGCCCCAAAGGTAATGGATACACTGAGTATTGAGCACATAAATGCACAAAGTCTTTTAGCATATGAAGTAGAAATGGAAATTTTATTAAACGAAAAAAATATAATAGACACACTATGTATGAGTGAAACTTGACTTACTCCACAGATAATGAATGATCACATTTCAATATCTAATTATGCAGTTTTTAGATGTGACAAGGATAGAGAAGGAGGAGTCTGTATTTATGTTAAGGACACTCTCATTGTGAACCCCATCAATGTAACTGTACATAGACCAGAAGGGGTGGAGGACATGTGGGTTACAGTACAATCACGTAAACTGCCTTCTGTAATTATTGGTTGTTTGTATCATCATCCTAAGTCTAAGCCAGCAACTTTTCAATACATATCTGATGTCCTCAACTTTATATGTATACGTAATAAGCCATTTTTGTTCTTGGTGATTTCAATGATGATTTACTCTCTAGAAACAAGATTACAAAAAATTGTCTCCAATACAAAATGATCACAATTAATCGACAAACCTACAAGAATATCAACCATCTCAGCAACTTTGCTTGATTTAATTATAACAAACAAACCTGACTCTGTTCTTCATTGTGACACAATTCCATGTCCTATTGCAGACCATGATCTGATCTCTGTCACGGTAAATTTACGTAAACCAAAAGCACGACCTATATTTAAGACTTTTCGACAAACAAGACTCTAGCTACTCCTCTGACATATTTCGTAACTTATTTACAGAAGAGAAGTGCAATATAACCACTTTATTTACAACTGATAATGTTAACATGCAAGTTGATATTTTTAATGAAATATTAATTAAATGGATAAAAAACACCATCTGAGGAAGAGCACTTTATTGACAACGTTTCGCAGATAGCTTCATCAGGTCACCCCTGATAATTAAATGTTTAGATACATGTGCACCAATTGTAACAAAAGAAGTCAAATGTCGATTTTGCCCTTGGATAACATAAGAAATAAGGAAAATGATGCAGGGCAGAAATTATGTATGTAAGATGCTCAAAGCTGATCGAAACAATGTTGTATTAAATGACAAATATAAAGCATTGAAAAAACAGGTTAGGTGGCATGTACGCCGAGCAAAATAAGAACACCATAATAAAAGACTAGAGGAAACTAGTGGTAATACTGCAGCCACTTGGAGGACCTTGATAAAATTAATCCCTGATACTAAAAACAAGTAATAATACATTGCTCACTAACGACAAGGACATTAATAAATGGAGAATGAATGAGTTTAATAGATTGTTTGCCAGTGTTGGGGAAGACACATTTGAAAGATCCAAGCAAATATCTCAGAAATAATAATAATGCTGCAAATTTAGAGGGTAATGAGCTGCATAACAGTAATCCTTTTGTAGAATGTTTCGACCTCAACCTACAGACAGTGCCACTGTAATCTTGACAATAAATCATCTAAAGAACTCTAAATCTTGTGACCCTGATGGTATTCCACTACGCTTTTTGAGAGACTCCCTTCCAGTAATGATCCAATACCTTACTTGCATAATTAACACCTCAATAGTAACAGGATCTTTCCCTTCTGCATGGAAACACTCCATAGTCGTACCAGTCTTTAAATCAGGTAACGTGGATGAAACCTCTAATTACCGTCCAATATCACTGTTGTCTATTCTCTCTAAGATACTAGAACAAATTATGGCATCACAACTGATGGAATACTTGGAAGGGAATCATCTCCTTAGCAATACCCAGCATGGTTTTAGACGTAATCTATCTACTGAAACTGCCCTCCTTACTCTCACATCTAAATTATATGAAAACCTTGATAATAAGAAACTATCTCTGATTTCGCTCTGTAACCTATCCAAGCCATTTGACAGTGTGTGTCATACTAGTTTATTTAATAAATGTATAAAGATTGGAGTAGATCCTTTCTGGTTTAACAACTACTTGAGTATGAAAACTCAATCTGTCCGAATAGGTGATTTTATATCTGACAAGCTGGAGATTTCCTATAGAGTACCTCAGGGATCTGTACTCGGTCCCATTTTGTTTACTATATATGTGAATGATCTTTCTGAAATAATAAACAATTGTCATGTTATACAATATGCTGACCACACTCAATTGATTCACACGGGTAGAATCAAGGATATAAATGATTTAGTTCGCAGAAGCGAAACAACCCTGGGTCTGGCACCAAAGAAATGTGTGAACAATGTGTGTTCATAGGCACAAGAGGAATCCTGTCACGGATCCCACGAGGTACTCAGATGCAGATTGATGGAACTCAAATTTGTCCTAGCAATTCATTAAAGAACTTGGGTATTTATTTTGATAACAACCTAATTTTTGACTCACACATTGATGAAATTAGTAAAAAGGTTTACAGTGTTCTTATGTATATCAACCGTATAAAAGATAATATTAGCAGAGACACGAGGATATTAGTAGTTCAGTCTCTTGCATTATGTATTATAAATTATGGTCCAATGATATAGGGTGCAACAATCTCCTCACAAATGGAAAGGGCATAAACACTTCAAAACTTCGTTGCTAAGGTAGCAATTGGAGGCGATTCTAAATACGATCATGTAACACTTTGTATAAAAGAACTTAGATGGCTAAAAATGCAACAAAAGTAGAAGTACGATTTGTGTATCACAACTCATTCAATAACAAATCAAGGATTTCCCAACTGGCAATTTTCCCTGCCAACAGTAAGAGACATTTACAATGCCAATACGAGTTAACAGCAGCACTTGTATGTTCCCAAAGCCAACACAAATATCGGAGCCAAATCACTCAAATTTGCTGGGTCAAAATTTTGGAATAGTCTCCCCCCCTACCATAAACAATACTATCTCCACACACTCCATTAGGACACAGTTGAAAAGTTTTCTCCTGAATATCCAACATACTTATTAGCGTGACTACAATGTAAATAATATTAATAATAAATGTATAGATTTATTTTAAATTTAGTGTAGCTCTATACATTATATATTGAATGTAAAGAATAACCATTGTATTAATGGAATAACATTTCTGATTCTGTCTCTCTCTCTCTCTCTCTCTCTCTCTCTCTCTCTCTCTCTCTCTCTCTCTCTCTCTCTCTCTCTCTCTCTCTCTCTCTCTCCACTCCTCGTAATTTCCCAGACATTTCGCGTTTGGACCATTTTTCGGAGATTTCGTAGCCAAGGGATTTTTTCGGCTCCACTGTGCAAACTCGCCCAGCCGAATTTTCTCAAGATATGAATCTGTTAAGGGGGGTAACCACACCAGTTTGATGTTTTGTTTTTTTGTTTTTGTTGAATTAGATTTACAGGGATATACTCTACATTTGTAGATTACATAGTTATATTATAGTTATTAGAGTATCTTAAACAACAAATGTACAATATGATCATGTTGCACTTTTGTTGAATTAGAATAACAGTGATATATATTTACACATGTCGGTTACATAGTTTTGCATATTTTACAGAATAGTATTACATAGATTGCGTAGTCTTACACGTATAAGAGTTTTGCACAATTTGGTTATATTTAACATTTGTTGAATTATGGCAATTTCACATGAGCTCTTTTTCCGTCAATTTTTAAGGGAAATTGTAGTGTTGCATTTTCAAAATTTAAGCTATATCAGATATCTGCCACCTTAATTATCTACCTTCAATATACTGTAGTTTCGATGCCCATATAAGAGCATCAAAATATTGCAAGACAAACTTATCATTGAATATTGCCGTAAAAAGCGCTCAAGTGACACTGGCGTCTATTACACTTACAAGAATATTTGTACACTTGTCGGTTATATAGCTTTGTATTTTCAGGGAGATTTTCACACAGATCTTTATATTTATATTTTTTCATATATTTTTTGTTTTTTTTTGTTTTTTGCAATTTGGTTGTATATGCCTAATTGTCGGTAATATAATTGTTGATTAACCCTTACTGTATTGTAGGGTACAGTAATAAAAGTCACCCCACCCCCCCCAGTCCCAATCAATGTGGCCAAAATAGCAAGATAAAACAACCTACCACCTCAAAAGATGAAGGAATAATGGCTCTCCTAGCCTGCAGAGGATTGGATATAAGCTGAGAAGTGTTGCCAACTCTAGAGCAGTGCTCGTACGGTCGTGGTACCTGGCACTGCATGATACTGGCAGTTACAAAGAAAGTACATTACTGACGGCTCCCTGCCGTCGCTGTGACTGGGAAGTGATTTATCTACTGATGGCTCCCTGCCGTCGCTGTGACTGGGGAGTGATTTATCTACTGATGGCTCCCTGCCGTCGCTGTGACTGGGAAGTGATTTATCTACTGATGGCTCCCTGCTGTCGCTGTGACTGGGAAGTGATTTATCTACTGATGGCTCCCTGCCGTCGCTGTGACTGGGGAGTTATTTATCCACTGACGGCTCCCTGCCGTCGCTGTGACTGGGGTGTGTTTATCTACTGACGGCTCCCTGCCGTCGCTGGTATAGAAGGGGTTAAGATTATCTTTACACTTATCGATTTCACAGTTTTACACTTATATACAGTAAATTGTTTGTACAATATGATTGTGTTAGTTTATTTTGGTGACCTTATGCTTGTTTATTTATATATTTGTTTATATATTTGTTGATATGACCATTATTATTATTATTATTATTGTTATTATTATTATGTTCACTATTATTGTTATTATCAAATATTATTATTGTAATATATTATTTTTATTTAATTTTTATTTTTTAATATTTTTAAGTGTATTCCCTAGACCTCCAATAAGCTTAAAAAATACCCCCAAGACCCCTCTTTAAGAAAAATGTGTGTATTTTTCGGTAGAAAAATTCCCCGGCCGATGACTGGTTCCTCACATATCGCAGCCGCTCTATCGGTTGCCAGGAAAATAATGTCGACACCTAATGGCATGAAAGGTCTTGTAATCGCGAAACTAATGTTGCGAACGTCTTTAAAAAAAAATAATAATAATATAGCTCCAAACAAATGTATCTAACTATGAGGGAGCAGTGGATCCAGACCCCCCCCCCCCCCCCCCCCACACACACACACACACTTTAATGCTGTGTAATTTTTCACCCCCGATTTGATTATATATAATTATCTAGAGCGAGGCAGTTATTATTTGTAATGCCTTCATATGATCCAGATACTTGCGTTTGGTCATTGTCACTGAATTACTGGAGATATTTCATTATAATTAATCATAGCACAGTATATCATACAAATTCGTGGACTCCTCATACATTACACTATACAAGTGTATCCACGTAACCCGATTTGTGAATGCAGTCGTTTTTTCTGGCTCCCTTTTCCTTTATGTTTAGCCCTTTTAGGTTTCAAATTATAAGACGTTCGGCCCATTAGTTTGGCTATTTTAAGACTTTTTGCCCCATTTCATTGTCAATTGTTAGACATTTTGGGCCAGTTAGGTGTCGATCTTTCCTGACGAGCGGCAACGAGCCTGTAATATAGGAGGAATCGTCCTTTGGCCGGAAAAGTTTTCTAACGAAAAATATACAAATTTATCTTGGGAAGTTTTTTAAAGCTTGATAGAGGTCTTGGGAGAAACATACAAAATTATCGACCAACACATAAACCCTCCTCACTTAAATGTATATTTCATATATATTAAAAGAAAATATGGGGAAACATGCTTAAATTATTAAAATGTATGTGAACATACAGTAATGCAAGTAATGGTCGCTCTTCTGTAAATCTAAAATGACTTACTTAAGAATGGGAAAGAGGTGGGACCTTCCATTTTTTTAAATTTATATATGCATGTAATATAAAACAATGTATCATTAACTATATGAGAACACGAGAACGTATGTTTCCTTTCATTCTGGCTATGATTTGACGATTTGATTACGCTTAGGAAGGACCCGTGGAGTTAGAGGGTTACTTGAAATAGTCTCCTTCTCCTTTGATCTCTAGAAATCCTTCCTAATCTCCATAAAATCGTGCCATAATGCAATTAAGAAGCGATAGTCGTTAGGGGAGGTGTGGTGGAGTGGTCATGCCATTGGATTGGTAATCCAATGGACCCGGGTTCAAATCCCGATATGTCAATGGGAAGATATTATTGGGATTGAATTTGTGCTGTACCTAGTATCAGTGCATTACCACAAAGCCCACCGAATTGCCAACAAAAATACCCTCATTGTTCCCTGATTAAATAACACTGTATGAATATTCCCATATTCAAAATATGTTACAGGGGGACAATGCCTAGTGAGTTCACTGCTCAATAGGTGGCGTTCTGAGAGTGAGGGTCTGAGTCTGGAGGGTGAGACGGTGAAGCACTTGGGCGAAGCAACCGGCCGCTTCAGAGATGGAGCTGCTTCGTGCCATGGTGGATGCTTCACATGTCTCACTCCCCAGACTGGAACAAGACCTCATGGGCTTCACCGTGTTGAGAGGTGGAATGTACAGGCTCTCAGTCTATGCCCGAGAGGGAGTACTAGGACTATAGAAAAAAAAAAAAAAAATGTGAGGGTTAATGTATAGCAACTTCCATACATCAATCATATAGTGTTTGCATAAACAAAGCATAAGACGTCCTCGAATGATCAACTCTACGTAAGCAGAGTGGTATTGCGCACACATATCCCACCCGTATAATGTGGATTACCAGCCAGTTTGTCCATCGTCGTTGTTCGTCATCCTCCTAAACTGTTCAATGGATTTTCACCAAATTTCACAGGAATATCCATATGGTCAATGTGAAGGTTAGTCAAATGTTTATTTTACAATTTTACTTAAAGGTCAAGATCAAAGTTCAAGGTTAAAAATATGGTCAATATTTCATATTTTTAGCTGTTACTCTAATTTCTATATTTTCACTATACAAGTTACTAACCACATTTAGCTTATATTGACGAAATTGTAGATAACTACTCTAAAAGGGTAAAGTTAAAGGTCAAAATAAGATTTTTACTAGTATTCCTTATACTAACTGTTAGATTCTCACTAGGCATATCAAGTATATTCGGAATACCATAGGCCAAGTTCATACGCAAATAAATATAATTCCATTTGAAAGGTCTAGGTCACAGGTCAAGGTCAAATATAAGTGTAACCAGGAGATATATTGTACATAAATATACTCAAAGGAGTAAAGGAAAGTTTAGTTGTTGTTGTTGTTGTTGTTTTTCCCCAAGCTGCCTGGCCGAACAGCCCCAAGGCCCCGAGCAAGGCCAAGGCTATAACCGAGCGCCCCCACAGAACCCTCCCTGCCGACCACAATAAAGCCTGGGTGACTGAAGCCACTCCATGGCGGGGAGCTGAGGAGGGCGCGGAAACGCCCGGGAAACCAAAGCCCCACCCAGGGCCCTGTGCCCCTCAGCAATTATGAAGAGAAAGTTGAAGGGCAAAGGAAAGATGTGACGCTTCTGGCTTCCAATCTTGGTAGATTAGGAGGTCAATCCACGCAAGAGACGCCGTCACTTGAGATCTAGAAAATATATAAGTAAAAGGAACAGTCAGGGTAAGCTATGGGTATGGCAGAGATCGCTCAGTTCTCACTCTGATAGACCAGCCCATCACCACATAGCCCAATGGATTTCGAAAGTTTAGTAATTATAGTTAGTGTGGATTATAAACTCAGTGTTGGAGTTAATGATTAAGGCGATAACTTAAATGGAGACTTAGAGTAAAAGAGTTTATGGAGCTTGCTCAATATTAAGTATATGAGTTAGGCTTAGAGTACAAGATTGACTTGGCTTGATATTAGTGTTAATAGTGATGGGAGGGAGATGTGTGCTAGGAGAGGAACTGGAGTGTAACCTTCCTTCACAGTGCTCTGGGGGTAGAGTGATGTCTCTTGCCTTGTCACAGAGTGACCTTGAGGCAGTCGCTAGGGGAAAGTGTAATGTCAGCAAGAATGGAACTGGGGTTTGTTATAAGAATTCACGCATTCTGTCATGTCTAAGGGAGAGAGTTGTTTACAGAGAGTGTTTATAAAATGGAAGTATAAGTAGTTGAAATAAACATGTCAGTTTAATCAGTTTAGCATAAGAATTATGAAGGTGAAGGAAAAATGGGATTATCTAAAGTGGTTAGAAGGTTATAACTGCATAATCTATAATAGGGTGTATTACATATATAATATATATATATATATATATATAATATATTTTAAAACTTGCTGGAAAAACGAAACATTGGAACACCAAGCTTTCGTTTATTATCTCAAGACATATTCAGGGTATTATGGTATTACCCTGAAGATGTCTTGGAAGAATAGATGAAAGCTAGGTGTTCCTCTCCTTCTTTTTTCCTGCGAGTTTTACTACATAATTTCACGTTAATTTGTGATTTAACCTCTATATACTGTATATCTATCTATCTATCTATCTATCTTTCCATATATATATATATATATATATATATATATATATATATATATATTTTCTTTAATACATACGAGGTTGAAAGAAATGGCAATTTCTGCGTTGGAAATTTAATTATTCAAGGTTTCCAGGTCTCTGATGAGTTTTCGCTGGGAGGCAGGAAGTAGATGAATGAGGTTAGCAAAATTCATGGTGGTACAGGGTTACTTTAATGTACATGATGATACAGGATATACGACGCGTTTCACTGGACAACCAGCATTATCAAGTAAGGATAGAATGATATAAAAGGTAAACAGGAAGGGTATATATAGAGGGTGGAGTATCAGAGGAGGCGAAAATCAGGGGGCAAAAGTCTGCTATTGGTGGAGGGGTATTCTAGGAGTGTTAGAGAGAGATCCGCGTCACGCAGGCGCACTGGATGCGGGAAGGTGGTGGTCGGTTGGCGGGGTCTAAGCTGATTGGCTGCGTGTCGAGGGGCGTGGCCTAAGTTGCGTAGTACGTGTGGCGCCGGCAGAAGACGAAGCTGAAGGAGGTAGCGCAGGGGGCTGCATCAAGGGCACTGGGGGGTGAGTGGGGGGCATTAGGCCCTGTAAGATAGTGCCTTTTGGCAGAAGGAAGGATCTGAAGGTCCAGAGTTTGGTTGTTGATGTTAGGATGTAAGGCTTGGATATATAACGCTTCGAGTATTGGTAATCTCCCTGGGTCACTTTCTTTATCGAGTATAGTGGTGTGTTTCTCTAACTCGTTGCGTGTGAGGTGGGGGTGATTAGGGGTGAGATAGTGGTCTTTGATGGTTCCAGCCTGAAGGTGAAGAGTTAACCGACGTGAAAGACGAGTCTGCGTCATGCCAATATAGGAATGAGGTCCACAGTCCTCATAATTACAGGTATGTTGGTAAATGACGTGATCGTCGGTCATCGGGCTCTTTATCTTGGTGGAAGCTGGTTTGTTGCAGAGAACGAGGTTGGAGGTCTTTGGGGATTTGTAATAATTTATTTATTTGATTTTGTTTTCCGGGTTGGTTGGGTGGATATGCTTGGAGATTATTTCTTTCCATCAAAGACCACTATCTCACCCCTAACCACCCCCACCTCACACACAACG
The DNA here is from genome assembly GCA_032716605.1 of Paralithodes platypus. Taxonomy (NCBI): domain Eukaryota; kingdom Metazoa; phylum Arthropoda; class Malacostraca; order Decapoda; family Lithodidae; genus Paralithodes; species Paralithodes platypus. The sequence continues at coordinate 26,072,609 of CM064543.1, read as the reverse complement.
AGTTAGAGAAACACACCACCATACTCGATAAAGAAAGTGACCCAAGGAGATTACCAATACTCGAAGCGTTATATATCCAAGCCTTACATCCTAACATCAACAACCAAACTCTGGACCTTCAGATCCTTCCTTCTGCCAAAAGGCACTATCCTACAGGGCCTAACGCCCCCCTTCGCCCCCCGGTGCCCTTGACGCAGCCCTCTGCGCTACCTCCTTCAGCTTCGTCTTCTGCCGGCGCCACACGTACTACGCAACTTAGGCCACGCCCCTCGACACGCAGCCAATCAGCTTCGACCCCGCCAAAGGGGAGGTGTGGTGGAGTGGTCTTGCCACTGGCCTGGTAATCCAAAGGTCCCGGGTTCAAATCCCGATGTATCAATGGGAAGATATTATTGGGATGGAATATGTGCTGTACCTGGTATCAGTGCATTACCACAAGCCCACCGAAACGTCAATAAAATACCCTCATTGTTCCCTGATTAAATAGCACTGTATGAATATTCCCATATTCAAAATATGCTATAGGGGTGCAATGCCTGGTGAGTTATCTGCTCAACAGGTGGCGTTGTGTGTGTGTAAGTGTGAGAGTCCGAGTGTAGGGGGTGAGACAGTGAAGCACGGGAACGAGGTGGCTTCAGAGATGGGGTCGTTTCGGGCCATGAGTGAGCACCGTGCCTCATGTGAAGGCAAGATGGCAGGTGCTCGTTGTACTCTACGTGCTTCACATGTCTCACTCCCTAGACTGGAACAAGACCTCACGGGCTTCACTGTTCATTGTAAAGCGGTGAATGTTAAGGCTCTCAGCCTATGCCCGAGAGGAAGTAATTTGGAATATAGAAAAAAAAAAAAAAAAAAAAAAAACGACCACCACCTTCCCGCATCCAGTGCGCCTGCGTGACGCGGATCTCTCTCTAACACTCCTAGAATACCCCTCCACCAATAGCAAACTTTTGCCCCCTGATTTTCGCCTCCTCTGATCCTCCACCCTCTATATCATTCTATCCTTACTTGATAATGCTGGTTGTCCAGTGAAACATGTCGTATATCCTGTATCATCATGTACATTAATGTAACCCTGTACCACCATGAATTTTGCTAACCTCATTCATCTACTTCCTGCCACCCAGCGAAAACTCATCAGAGACCTGGAAACCTTGAATAATAAAATTTCCAACGCAGAAATTGCCATTTCTTTCAACCTCGTATGCATTAAAGAACATGTATTACCTGGCTTTACTAACATATATATATACCCTATATTTACAGTATATAAGCTGTTTAAACAAATAAACACCAATTTCAGAATTTTCGGTCCCAGAGATGGGTATGCAGTTAACTTTGTATGTAAATGTGAAAACAGCACAACTACTTAATTATGAGTGACTGTACAAAGGTGGACAGGAATTATTATGAGTGACTGTGCTGAGGTGGACAGGAATTATTATGAGTGACTATACAAAGTTGGACAGGAATTATTATGAGTGACTGTATAGAGGTGGACAGGAATTATTATGAGTGACTGTACAGAAGGAATTATTATGAGTGACTGTACAGAAGGAATTATTATGAGTGACTGTACAGAAGGAATTATTATGAGTGACTGTACAGAAGGAATTATTATGAGTGACTGTACAGAAGGAATTATTATGAGTGACTGTACAGAAGGAATTATTATGAGTGACTGTACAGAAGGAATTATTATGAGTGACTGTATAGAAGGAATTATTATGAGTGACTGTATAGAGGTGGACAGGAATTATTATGAGTGACTGTATAGAGGTGGACAGGAATTATTATGAGTGACTATACAAAGTTGACAGGAATTATTATGAGTGACTGTATAGAGGTGGACTGGAATTATTGTGAGTGACTATACAAAGTTGGACAGGAATTATTATGAGTGACTGTATAGAGGTGGACATACATTATTATGAGTGACAGTACGGGGGAGGGCAGGAATTCATAGACAATTCCTGATACACTGGCCAATTATTTTGATCCACTGCGTCAGCCATAAAGACTAAAGTAGCCTACTGGGATTTGCTTGTTAAGGGGGGAGGAGCGTTCTGGATCACCTTCTCCTCATATTTAGCCCCATTGTACATTGTTTGGTAAAATAATGTCCAGGCTGAAGGCTGGTTCCTCCGAAATTACAGGCTCGCTATCGCTCATTAAAAAATTAATTTGACCCCTAAACGGCACGAAAGGTCTTGATATTGACAAATATATGGGGAAAGAGAGTGTGGAGAGTGTGGAGAGTGAGCAGAGCGAGTTCTTTGACCTGAATGTTGGTTTGAAACAGGGGTGTGTGATGTCCCCGTGGTTGTTTACTGTATATATGGATGGAGTTATGAAAGAAATACTATCAAGAGCAGTGGATGTTGGTGTATCGCTGAAAAGGGAGGGAATTGAGTGGAAGCTACCTATACTGCTGTTTGCGGATGATACAGTTCTGATGAGTGATAATGAATGGGAGTTGCAGGGTCTGGTAAATGAGTTTGGAACAGTGTGCGAAAAACGGAATTTGAAGGTAAATACGGGGAAGAGCAAGGTTATGGTCTTCGAAATGGGTGAAGTCACAGAGTGTGAGGTGAAGCTGAACGGTCAGGCTATGGAGATCGTCAACTCTTTTAAGTATCTGGGCAGTGTGTTGAGTAAAGATGGGACTATGGATGAAGAGGTGCGGAGAGGGTACAACAGGGGAAGAGGGTTGTAGGAACGCTAAAAGCAGTAACAAGAAATAGGGTGGTCAGTATGGAAGTGAAGAAGTCCTTGCATGACAGTGTGGTAATCCCGACACTGACTTACGGAAGCGAAGCATGGACGTTGGTTGAGAGACTCAGACCAAGAGTGAGAGCAGTGGAAATGAATTACTTAAGGAGTGCGTGCGGAGTTACATGGAGGGATAGACAGACTAATGAGGAAGTAAGAAGGAGGTGTGGTGTGGAGGTAGATGTGCTGGAAAGTGTGAAAAGGAACAACTTGAGATGGTTCGGCCATATGGAACGTATGGAAAGCGAGAGAATGACTAAGAGGGTGTATGAGAGCGAGGTGGAGGGACAGAGGGGGAGAGGTAGACCGAATATGAGGTGGAAGGATGGAGTGAGGAAGTACATGAACGAAGGTGGTGCTGGTTGGGGGGAGGGGCGTCGACTGACTGGGGACAGAGGTGCATGGGGGCGGTTCGTTCGTGGCCACCCCTTCGGGGATCACGGCGTCAGGCAATAGATAGATAGATAGATGGGGAAAACTTCTTAAAATGTCAACACTATAGTGGGGGTAAGCATGAGTTAGAAGGGGGTTCCAGAACAAAACACTCCCCTAAGTTCCTACTATACAATTTTCTACTTAATTTTTGTAGTACTCCTTTTATATTTATTGTATTTTGATTTGCCTTTATTTGCCGTTTTCATCATTTCGTATTTTGTTCTCTATTTTCGTATCCCTCTTTGTTAACATAATTGACAAACCCCGTTAGACAGACCCCATCATTATCGGTGATATGGTAATTATTATAGATATGCCGTATTCCTAGGCAATCAGTATGATAGGCTAGTTGTTGTAATTGTAATGATAAATACTGGAACAATATTACGTACTTCCCATAACAATGACCACAGTTAGTGTATCACATTGACTGGCTAGAAATACGGCAACAATATAGTAATTAGCACCGACAATGATATGGTCTGTCTTGGAATACCGGCTATTATACTTAATTAGTTATTGTTCACAGTCACGTGTGGATATCTGGCCGAAACATCCGAACAAAGGCTTGCAGCCTATCGATTCAACCGCTAAACAAGGTGAAGTCATGACGTCATATTCCAGATGGCAAGTGAGACATCGAGACATTTTGAGTGTTGCGACAAGCTCGCTCGCTCCTTCGTAGAAGTACTGTACGACGCCTGGTTGTCTCCTCGTGGTCTGTTGCATCTCTGACTTCTCGAAGCTGCGTTGCCACTGTCTCGCTGTCTTTTCTAACAATCTCCGACACCTCTCTCTCTCTCCCAAACGGCACCTATTTAGCTGTGTACTGTACTGTACTTCCTTAGCACTGCCTATAGTCTTATGTATTAGCCTGTCGGTCTACCTATTCGTCTGTCAGTCAATATCTATCTGTCTGTCTGTCAATATACATCTGTCTGTCTATATCTTCCTGTCTCTCAGTACGACTGCCTGTCAATATACATAATGATATGTCTGTCTACCTGTCTATAAGTCTGTCAATATCTGTATGTCTGTCAATATATATCTGTCTGCCTGTCAATATATACAGGGTGTATTGAATTAACTGTTATAGATTATGACGAACACATTGCCAAATGGAAAATGAAAATATATTGTCGTATCACATTTTCCCCCCAAAAGTGTTATTAATGAGATATATGCCTATTTAGAAATCTAGTAAAACAGGGTTACAAATAAAGCACTAAATAATTGATACATGATTAACATGTTTACTATTGACTTAACTAAAGGGAAAGTATAGGTTTACCTATTCACATATTAGAAATTACGAAATCAAAGTATCTTAGAATATGGTGATGATATTAGGTAGTTAGCAGAAAAATACTAATTATTTTAAACATATTAGCGTAAACAAATATGTAACATTTGCAACTCTGGTCACGGGGTATAATGCTGATGGCCAAGTCTGGGTTGAGTATCCAAACGTAGTTGAAGGTAATTCAATCGTTTATGAAGCATAGTTCTTGATTCATAGATTCATTGGGGGCTGATTGTTCCTATCTTGAATTAAATTCCGAAAATGTTTTACGACTCGGTATAAAGATTCAAAGATTAAATATATTGGGTATGATTGATATCTGTATTACATCAGTTGGTGGTAATTAACATTATTTAAATAAATCTTCTCTTTTTACACTTTAATGACCATGTACAGTAGTGGTAATTAATCCCGATCGATTTTGAAGTCTCGAACTTATTAAATGAATCTCTGAAATGCAAATGTTCAGTAAGAATTAGTAAGGAGATTCAATTCAACCCGAAACCGCTTCGAATAAGTTTGTATTTGAATGAATGTTCACTACTGTACAATTAATTAAATTACATTAGGCAATAACTCTGTAATGCCTACATTGTTTGGGTATTTGTATCATTCAGCATTGCTTTTTTATTTACTAACATATGACAGTAATGTCTGCAGACCACTTGAGGATCGTAATTTGTTTCATTCAAGATGCCTTTGGTCTTTTCTATGTTTAAAAACAAAAAATTAACATAAAATAATTTGAGTTGTAAACGGTGTATAACGGGAATATTACTTACATTGCTTCACCCTGAAAATTAATTATGTTTATAATTCAATATTCCTGGGTATAAACTAGGAGATAAGATGGGGGGGGGGGGGCATGAAAGGGGAAACCAATGCCAGTGTTCGGATTATAACATGATTGGACGATACTGAATATTTTACTTTATGTCATTAAATAATTAATTATTAATTGTGTTTTATTTTGTTATAAAATAAAGTAAACTTGTTTTGTTATTCGGTACTTAGCACTTGAAGTCTTTAAGCGTGTTTTCCATACACCCTGTATATGTCTGTCTTCCTGTCTATCAGTGTGTGTGCCTGGCTAATACTACAGTTCTTATAACACTGGTGTTTGTAAATATTGTACGTCTGGAGAATGTCGTGTGTATATCACATTAATTAACAGTTACTCGCCCATGCTTTAATCAGACCTTAATAGAGTAGGGCTCGGGTAGGCTATAATAAGCCAGAGCAGCTAAATTTGGGTTTCTAAAAAGTTTATGATAAGCGAGGCGAGGTTAATTTGGACATGCCATGAATGTTTACAATTATTTTAAACTAGAATCATTTGATTACATTATACTAAGAAATGTCATTGTAAGTTAGATTAGGTGGAGTAGTTAAATTTGACCAACGGTTTTTAGATCACATTAGACTTGACTGTGCTAAGAAAGCATTAATTGTATTATACATACATACATACATACAGTACATCAATTTAAAGACGGAGAGCTCCACACGAAGTGCGGTTGCGGTCCCATGTCCCAATGGTGGCACTCCAAGCAGCCCTGTTCAAAGCTGCCTCACTTGTCTACTACATACATACTACATACAAGTTTATAAACTGTTTCGTCCACAGAGAGTGTGGTTACAGTCTCACATCCTAAATGGTGGCTTTCCAGGCGACCCTGTCAAAGGTTACCTCTGTTGTCAAGTTCTTTGTTTTGAGATCGGACCGGAGTACCTAATCCCACGTCTTTCTAGATCTACCCTTACGCATAGCTCCCCCCACGTTCAAAGTCTGGCATTTCTTCACCAAGCACTTATCATCCATTCTCTCCACGTGCCCAAACCAACAAAACTCGGCTCATGCGCATCACTACACTCCTAATGCCCAGACGCCTTCTAAATTACTCACTCGATACCTCGTCCCTGAGGTTAACCCCACATATCCATCTCACCATTCTCTTCTCATTCCGTTCCATTCTATTGATATCCTCCGTTTTTACCGGCCACATCACCAAAGCATAGGTCATAGTACTCCTAACACATGAGGTATACACCTTCCCTTTAAGGTGAAGTGGGAGTCCTCTCATGGTCAGGAGTGGCAACAGCTCTCTAAACTTCCCCCAGCCACTTCTGACTCTAGCAATGGAGTCAGCTTTAACGCCTCCTCCGACGGAAACCGTATCGCCCAAATTCATATTATCACCAGCCCACCAATTAACTTATAAATTAATTTAATTAATGAAATCAATGAAACTAATGAATTCATGTGGTACTCCAAGGATTCGAACCTAGGATACTCGCACCAAAACTCAACCCACTAACCATTACGCTACCAAGACAGTTATGCACAAGCTCACGATATATTATCCATTCTCGAATACTGGATATTAATCTAAGCATATACATATTCCCAATTGCACTATGATAGCCTAATGATTACACAAATGGGAATAGTAGAACTTATTCACACACTCCAGCGCTACGCTGCTGAAATAAACTCTAACAGGCGGATCAACAAACACAGGTTCTCCCTAGCACACTGCACATTCAAAGTCTATGATTCTCGTCAAAAGTCCTCTAGCGCCAATACATCTCCTGTGTACCCATGCAGTCGCTACAGACACAACATTGAATAGAGTTACTTCCCACTCTCTTCCCACATACTGCGTATGGATAGTCCTCAATTCATAGTTACTAGTTCCGTGCCCTACTCCACTGATCATGACCTTTGTTTTATCTATATTAACTCTTAGACACTTGTTTGCCATACCCTCCCTCCATCTCTTGAACTTTAATTACCTCTGCTTCCTGCGCACTATCTGCAATAAGTACTAGGTCATCTGCATATAACAACTCTAATGGGAGTCCTGTTCTAAAGTCCCTTGACAGGGCCTCCAGGACCCAGACAAACAATAATGGGCTTAACACTGAACCTTGGTGAACTCCAATTTTCACTGGGAACTCTTCACTCAGAACCCCATTTATTCTAAGGGCTGCCTGTAACCCCTCATACATTCTCATTATCACATGCATTAACCACTCTTCTTTTCCGAGTTTTCTCATAGCCCACTGCATTACTTCCCTTGGCACTCGGTCAAAGGCCTTCTCTAGATCTACAAAAAACTATGTACTGTATAACTCCCTGTTTTTCTATAAGAACCTCTCTTGCAGTTGCCTAAGAATCCAAATTGCATGTCGCTGATGGCAATACCTTTCCTCATCATGCATTCACAAACCCTTTCGATGACTTTCATGACTTAGTCGAGTATTTTCAAACTCCTATAATATCCCCTGTCTAAACAATCACCCTTGCCTTTGTATAATATTATATTTACCATCACACTTTTCTGCGAAGCATCAGGAATTTTTCCTCCTTTATGATAGCATTAATCAGCTCTGTGACCAATTTTACCCCAATATCTTCAGCTGCCTTTAGCATCTCAGGGACAATGCCGGAGCTCCCAGCAGCTTTCCCAAACATCATTATATTTATAGCACTTTTAACGGCGTCGTACCCTATTAAATGCGGGGGTCTTGTACTGGGACTGCAGTGCTGAGTTGTTCTTTGTTCCATTCGAACTACACATTTAACAGCCTTTCATAATCCTCCTTCAATGCCTCTCTAAATTCGTTTTCTGAGTAAACAGTCATGCCACTGTCAATATTTATGCATCTCACACTCACAACGTCCTTGCTGCAGTCCCTCACATTATTAGTTAATTTATATATCCCATTGGTATTATTAGTGCTACAAACTTGTTCTACCACACTATCCTGTATGATTTTTATTTTGCCCTGTAGACCTCTTTTCTAGCATTACGTTTGGCGGTCTGGTATTCTTCCTTGCTGCAACCTTTCCTCCATACTTTGAAAAATATTTTCTTCTCTCTGAATGCAGCTTCAATATCATTGTTACACACCAGGAGAACTTATTTCTGGGTGGCCCCTTTGTTTTGCCACATAATTTATTAATTCTGAAGCATTATTATGTCATTGCGCTTCTAATACATGAAGCGTACCCCTTTCCCTTCAAGGAGAGAGGGAGAACTCTCATGGTTAGCATTGGCAACTGTTCTCTGAACTTTATCCAGCTGCATCTAATTCTGGCGATACTGGTGGTCTTAGCACCACCACTGGATGAGATGGTATCTCTCAAATAGCAAAATTTGTCCATCATCTGCAGGACTCATTTTCAAAGTTCACACTCTCAAGCCAGTCGATGAACATGAACTCATCTGTGCATACTACATGCAAATTTCTCAACATCAGACTTTCTCCTTGGCAGAGGTCCCTTTATTCTAGTACAATATGTTAGAATATTGGTCCAGGATAGGTTAGACTATGTTCAGATTGTTTGTTAGGCTATTAGGTCGAGTTACGTTGGATGCTAAAAAGGTTAAAATAAGTTAGTTAACACGAGGAGCATGCAATTGAGATCTTTAAAAGTGCTGCATATGCGAAAACAACTTTGATTCTGACATAATTTGTTATATTTACCATATAAATCACTATATGTGTAAACAGCAAATATCTAGTGAAAAACATATATTTTTGGTGGGAGGCGGTGGATGGTTGCGAGAGAGGGCGTGCAACATATGTCTGCTTGGTGATAGTGCTTGAAGCACACTGGCACTGTAGCTCTCTCCAATAGCTGGAGAGGGGAGGAGGGAGTGTGACGGAGTGTTACTCACCACATTTCGTGCGCGGAAAGAGAGGAATAACGAAAATAAGAGGAATAATAGCCAATAATTGAGGAGGGGGGAAGTGGGGGGAAAAAGGGGAGAAGGAGAGGGAGGGGGGTTGGTCCACATATAGGGGAGAGGAAGGAAGTAGGGGAGAGCTATTATACTACCTAATATTGCTTCCATTTGAGTGCCCATGGGGCATTTTTTGGATATATTTTCATGGGCTGTCTTCCGTGAGGCCTATCACGTACACTATGCAAATACTTCTGTGAGGCGTATCGCACTTTAGAGGTTAAGAGTAGGCTTTAGTTATGTCAGGTTAAACTGTTAATTCATGTTAGGTTAGATTATGGCAAGAATATATAGATCAAATAAGCTAGATTAAGCCTTGAAGAATTATAATCGTGGTCAGTTAAAATAGGTTTAACTACACTATGCTTAGAATTGTTATTATAGGTCATATTAGATTCATACTGACTATACTAAATTTAAAGGAGGTAAACTAGGTTAGAAGCGTTAGTACATAGGCATAATGAAGCCGAATATAACTAGAGTGGCACCCGCGAGAGAGCATCCCTCTGCCTACACTGGCAGAGGTATGCGCTCTACCGATTGTCTCCTAAGTGGAATCACTTCTTTCTTGATGCTTAACCCATTTGTCCACTAAAGTTCGTCAACATCGATCCATAACCTTGTGAGCCGCCTACGCTGACGGAGGTATGCGCTCTACCGACCACCTCCTAAATATAATAACTTTTTCCTTGGCACATATCCTATCTGCCCACCAAAGGTCCATGAAAATCGGTTCTAAATTTGTTGTAATATCTTGTTTAAAGACAGACAAGTAGACAAACAAACGGAGGCGAAAACATAATCTTCATTCAACTTCACCGACGGAGGTAATAAGCGTGTATATAAATATCTCTTCCATCCGTGCAAACCAGAATAAGTATAATAAATTCCTCCTTTAACCCCTTCACCACGATGGCACCTTTTTATCTTACATTCTGGCTAAAGTTAGACGATTGTATGCAGTTTTAGGTGGATCAATGTTTTTTCTTCAGATGGATTTTTGAGATCGCATTTACTCCTTTGAGTCTTTGAGGTAGATTGTAGGCTAAAGAAAGTCATCTCGTAGTAACCAGAATAAGAGGAAAATACGTCATCGTCCTAAGAGGTATATGTAAATCCGTCCATTAGTTTGAGGGAAATCCTGTTTACACACAGACATATAAGCATGAGACAAACAACAGACATACTGACAGTAAGCCAAGCAGCAGACAGACAACAGACATACAGACAAACAACCGACAAATAACAGACAGTCAACAACGCACTAACATGCAATACATAGACAAACTAACAGACAAAAAACAGACCAACTGTACACAAGCATGTAATAAACACAGACAAATAACTGACAGACAAACCACAGACCGACAGACAAACAACACACAATCAACAGACAGACAATTAACAGTCACACAACAAACAGACAAAGAACAGACTGACAATACACAAACATATAATCAACAGACAAACAGACATACACATTAAGAAACACCCTGTTCAACATTAATCCTCCATTACAAACCTCAATGCACTTCAATACATTAATGAAAGTATATGATCCTCCCGGGATTCAAACTCGGGACACCACACCCAGAACATAAACATCTAAACCATTACACTACCAACACAGTTAAAGGCTAAGTACACGATCACAATTAATATCCATTTTCGAATTCTGGATATCAATCTAATCATGTACTTAGACCCAACTGCATTATGGATAGCCTAATGTTTTAGTGAGAGGAAAGAACAATGAATGGGTCCAAGCTCACTAGAACCAGCCTCGCTAGGGGAGGTGTAGTGGAGTGGTCTTGCCACTGGACTGGTAATCCAATGGACCCGGGTTCGAATCCCGATATGTCAATGGGAATATATTATTGGGATGGAATTTGTGCTGTACCTAGTATCAGTGCATTACCACAAAGCCCACTGAAACGCCAAATTAATACCCTCATTGTTCCTTGATTAAATAGCACTGTATGAATATTCCCATCTTCAAAATATGCTATAAGGGGGCAATGCCTATTGAATCCATTGATCAATAGGTGGCCTTCTGAGAGTGAGGGTCTGAGTCTAGGAGGTGAGACAATGGAGCGAGGCAGCTTTAGAGATGGGGCTGCTTCGAGCCGTGAGTGAGCAAATAAGCCCCATGCATCCTGGGAAGACAAGATGGCAGGGGCTGGTTGCAGCTAAAAGGTGCTTCACATGTCTCACCCCCTAGACTGGAACGAGACCTCACCTGCTTAATTCACCATTCAATGTAGAACGGTTGAATTTACAGGCTCTCAGCCGCATAGGGAGTAGTTGGAATATAGAAAAAACAAAAACAGTTCCTGAACCTATAGATATTAAGGAACACCTAGTTCTTAACATTAATGATCCATTACAAACCCCAATGCACTTGAATACATTAATGACAGACAAACCAAAAACCGACAGACAGACAATACACGAACATACAATCAACAGACAGACAGACAAGCGACAGACAGACAAATCACTGACAGACAAACAACAGACCGACAGACAGCAACGATAACATAATCTCCAGGAACTTCCTTTGCTGGAGACATTTACACCCTCAAAAATTACGGGTATGAAAAGGGTATATACAGTGTCCATAATAGTATACCCTTTGTAACGGTATATTAGTAGTAAGTAACCCATCTTATACCACCTAGAAAGGTAAATCACCATCAATAAACCTAATGATTTTATAAACCTTTTTCACACCCTTTTTTTCTAGCCTTGATTTTATGTTTGTGTATAAACAAAATATAAATCATGCTAACAGGTCCCACTTATTAAGTGGAAATATATATGTATTTGTGTATTTATATATTTATTTAATATTTTACTTAGTTTCAATCCTAGACCTACATCAAGCTTTAAGGTGAATTACGGGAACAATAATAAATAATGAGTTATTCACAGAAGGCAAACACTATACGAATGTAGTTATCCACAGTAAAAGCAGACACTGTTAGTTTGTCTGTAATTAAAATGATAAAATGTATGAGAATAGAAATACTCGAAAGTAAATCGACAACTATATTCTGATATGCTGATAGGCGCAGTCTGCTGACGTCAGATGTTTCTCCTGTTTCACAACAAACATGACACGAGCGAAACGTCTCCCTATATTCTCGACGATGGACAAAAGGAAAGCAAATGCTGATTATGAAGTGCTGGTTCCTCGTGTATCATTTGTTTTGTTTCTATATGGATGAGGGAGACACCAGGCAAAATTGCCTGTTACGAGTGCCTCCCCCAAAGTTGAAAGAGTGACGGGCAAAATCAAGGAATGTTCAAGCCAAAATGTCTGGAGACACGAAGTTTGAAGCAATTAAAGTAATAGGAGGAGGGAAAGATGGATTCAGTGAGTTCCAGAGCTCAGCTACTAACTATCCCAGCCTACCTAAATTATCTTACTCTAGCTTTCCAAAGATGGTGACCCGAGAATTGATCAGGAAAGGATTTCGGCTAGTTTATCTGTTCTCATTAGCTTTTGACTTCTAGGATAATTATATCCTAATTATGTTAAAGATTGCAAGGTTAATGGTTATTTTTGAATGTACATGAACACGTTTATTGACATTATCAATTTTGCTTAAAAATGGGAACAATAAAGGTGAAAAATAATCCTAACACTATTGAAGTCAGCTGCAGAGGATCTTCAGCTTCTACTGGTATAAGACATTTGTCACAGGGAGGAGTCTGTTAGGTTAGTTAGAATAATTTGTTCACTTACATTAGGTTAGGTTAAGATAGCATAAACTCGGTTAGATTGAGATAGGTAAACTTGTGATAGGGTAAGTTAGGTTAGATTTTAGAGGCAGAATTTCCGTTCGGCTGATGTCTCGTACATGTCGTCATTATATTCGGCCAATATATCTTCTATTCCCTCCTAGGCTAGTATATTTATAATATGTTATGCTAAGTTTGGTTTATAATTCAGTCGTTATGCGAACTGTGTCTAATGTTAAATTCATAGAATGAAAATTCTATACAAATGTTCATGTCCTGGTATTAACAGCATAAACGTTTAGGCCTAAAATAATAATGGTAAAAAAAGAAGCACCCTAAAACAATAAAAAGGAGAAATAATGATCGAAGCAGCAAAATAATAGCCTAGGGCTATTTTTGGTAAACTTTATAAAGAGACTATCATCCTTTGCAAGGTAGGTTAGGTTAGGTTAGGTATGATTATGCTAATCTAATCCTTCTAACTTAATTATCCTCACAAATACCTCATACAGTGCTATACTCTTTAACCTAATGTCAATACTAAATCAGAATGATATACAATATGAGCAAATATGTCATTAAAGAATTTAATTAGGGTAAAATAAATTACCAATGGTAAATAATGTTCTAAGTAGCTATAAGATCATGTAAGGTATACTATATGATATGGAGATACCTGATTATTTAACTTGATAAGCCATATGTTAACTATTTGGAGTTTATAAATAGGCCGAGGCCCAAAATTAAGAGTTTTTTAGAAGAGCTGTTCTAACCCAAAGCAAAGGAATGCTTTAAGAGGTAGTTGGTATAAGCTAGCGATGGGTGTGATACTCAGACCAAATTCTTGATTTATGGCACTAATATGAGTAAAGATATATTTCCAGGATGCTTCTCAAAAAATGGTGGAAAAAGCAAAGATTCGACTGGCTTCAAGTAAAATACAATTTATTAAAATATTCTCACTTTATTGCTTTGAATGATCTTTAGAAAGAGCCCTAGACAATTATAACACCAAACAGCTACATAGCTCGCCATTATTAATAGGAAAAATGTCACAGAAGGTTTCATCCCACCTATATTAATGTGAGTTTGTTTACTGTCTTTGAATCTTCACGGTATCAACTTAACGTCAAGAGCCTGCTAGCCAATCAACACACGTATTGTCTCCCAGCTGTTTTATGTCATCGAATTCTATTACTCACCAGAAAAACAATTATTGAATATTTGTATTATTAATATTATTATGTTTATCTCATAACAACATGACGTTCAGTAATGCACATTTTCTTTAACATTACTACATTGTAAACTACAAATTGTAGCATACTCTCTTTGTACCCTTGATTTGTGATACTGTATAAACAAAATATAATCATGCTAACTGGTCGCGTGTAAGAGAGTCAAACCCATCTTATACCAGTTATAAAGTTCAATCGCTATCAATATTCCCAATGGTGTTATATATCTTTTGAATACCCTTTTTATACCCGTGATATGTTGAGAGTGTTTGAAGAAAACATAGTCCCAACAGGTCGCGTGTACCAGAACAACACCTATCTTATACCAGATGAAAAGGTAAATCACGCACAATATACCCCACGATTCTATATATCAGTACCTTATTTATGCCGTTTTTATACCATTGATTTCTGTGTTTGTTTTAGAATGTATGAAGAAACTATAATCATGCCAACAGAACAGAACCAGAGTCAAACCCATCTTATTCCTGACAGCAAGGTAAATCACACTCAGTATACCCAATTATTGTATATACCTGTTAAATACCCTCTTTGCACCCTTGCTATTTGAGACTGTATGACCAAAATATAATCATACCCAAGCTTTTTCTATACCTTCTTCATAGCCTTTGTATGCGTGTACTAGAGTCAACGGAACATAACTGCAATGCGATGGGTTGTAAAGGAATATTTCTGTTCGTGGACGATTTATCCGGGATCGTCTTGTTAGCCGAAGTGGTGTTTGGGGAGGCGAGCAAAAATGGTGTAATTGGAGAGAGAGAGAGATAGAGAGATATTAGGGTAGATTTACAAGTGCATTATTAAATTATTTGTGTCATCTTTCCTTCGTTATTATTATCTTATGTTTCAACCTTTCTGTTCCCATTTATACTTTCTGCCTTCTTCTTTCTTTCATTTGCCTCTCCTCCTTTTGTTTCTATCTTCATTTCATCCTTCTTTCTTTCCTTGTGATTCTCATTATTCGTAGCTCGTATATCTTTAATTCCATTATTACTAGCTTGCCTCCTTCCTCTCTTCCTTCTTTATTTCCTTTCTGCTTAGCTTCCTTCCTGTCTCCCTATAGCTTTCTTCCTGTCTACCTAGCTTTCTTTCTTCCTGTTTTCATTCTTACTATTCCTTTTTCATCGTTCCTTTCTTCCTTTCATTCTTCCTAGCTTCCCTCCAATCTCCCTAGCTTTCTTCCTTCCCGTTTTCTTCCTTCTTTCCTTCATTCCTTTACATCCCATCTCTTCTTTCCTTTTTCCCTGCCTCTATCTTTCCGTTTATCAAACATACATTTCATGTATTATATATTTCCATATTCACTTCTTCCTACCATCCTCCCACCGTCTCTTCCTTTTTCATAGTATCTATTTGCCTCCAACTCCCTCCTTCTCTCCTGGCCCTTCTCCTTCCCATCGTCGCAGTCCCTCCTTTCCTTCCTTCTCCCGTTTTTTTGTTTCTTACGTCCTACCTTCTTTCATACGTTCCTTCTTTCCTGCCCTTTTTCTTCCTTCCTATTTTCCTAGTCCCTTCCTTTCTTCCATCCTCTCTTCGTTCATTCTTCACTCATGGTTTCTTCACTGACTTCCTTTATTGCATTCTGCTATCCTCATTTCCTTCCCCCCTTCCTTTTCTTTCTTAATTTACTGTATTCTAATGTTTATAATTATTTTCTTTATCCTTCCTTCATTCATTCTTTTCGTTCCTCCTTCACTCCTTCCCGCTCTCTATTCTTTTTCATTTTAAATAACTCTCTATGCTATTCCTTTCTTTATTTCCCCCATTGTTCCTTCCTCCCCTTCTCCAACCATTCTTCCTTCTATTTTCCCTCCTTCCTTTCACTCTTTCATCGTTCCCTTTTCTTGCACTCCTCTATTTCATGTCTTCTATCTCCTTTCCTTCTCTTGCGTTTTCTTCGTTCCGTCACTTTTGCCTATTGTCCTTGCTTATCTCCTTCTTTCGTTCCTCCTCCTCCTCCTCATTCTCTCTCTCTCTCTCGCTTGCCTTCTACTTTGTTGTACTATTCTTCTACTAAAAACTGTTCCTGTCTAGTAGTAATAATGCCGGACCACCTAGTAGGGACCGCAAGGTCTTCGTGGTCTGAGTATCTGTGTAACTCTGTGTAACTCTCTCTCTCTCCATCCCCTTTTAAATCCTTCCTCAATCATATCCTTCTTCCTTATTGTTTCATTCCTTCCTTCTTCCTTCATTCCTCTTTCACCCTGTCCCTCTCTTCCTTCTGTCCTAATCTTTCTCTATTTCCTTCCTCCATCCTTCATATTTCCTTATTTCCAGCGTGTTTTCGTTACATCTTCCTTCCTTTCTTCATTCATCCTTCACCTCTTTCTCTCTCTCTTTTCTTTCCTGCCTCTTTCTCTCCATCCTTCCTTCCCTCCTTCCTTCTTTCCTTCCAGTTTCCTTATTTCCTTAGACTTTTCATTACTTCTTCCTTCCTTCATTCATTCCATCTCCTTCACGTCTGTCCCTCTATGTTTTCTTCCTTCCTTCTTTCCTTCCTTCCTCACTTCTTTCTTTCCTTCCTTCCTTCCTTCCTTCTTTCCTGTTTCCTTTCTTCCTTCCTTCCTTTTTTCCTTCATTCCTTCATGTTTTCCCACCCATCGATCCCTCCATCCATCTGGAGGTAACACACCTTCCCTCCAGCTCTCTCTCTCTCTCTCTCTCTCTCTCTCTATCTCTCTCTAGCTTTCTCTCTCTCTCTCTCTCTCTCTCTCTCTCTCTCTCTCTCATTGTATCGTTGTGGCTACCGTATATTATTTTCTCGGTGTACAGGTATAATCAGTACGTTGTGAATCCTGTATCTATATTTACCTTACTCTCTCTCTCTCTCTCTCTCTCTCTCTCTCTCTCTCTCTCATTGTAGTGTGGCTACCGTATATTTAATTTTCCTCGGTGTACAGTATAATCAGTACGTTGTGAATCCTGTATCTATATTTACCTTACTCTAATTCTCTCTCTCTCTCTCTCTCTCTCTCTCTCTCTCTCTCTCTCTCTCTTCGCTACCGTATATTTAATTTTCCTCGGTGTACAGTATAATCAGTACGTTGTGAATCCTGTTCTATATTTACTTACTCTCTAATCTCTCTCCTCTCTCTCCCTCTCTCCCCCCTCGCCCCCCCCCCCCCTCCCCCCCCCCCCCCCCCCCCCCCGCCCACCCCCCCCCCTCTCTCTCTCCCTCCTTATATATATATATTGAGTATATATCACAAATACACGTGAGCCACTAAATGTTTCGATGGACGATAGCCGACGCTTTAATCAACTACACCAGTCTAGTGGTGTAGTTGATTAAAGCGTCGGCTAACGTCCCTGACGGCTTTCGAACCCCACTGAAGATTGGAAACATATATGAATTTACTATATATAATATATATATATATTATATATATATAAGCTATATATATATTTGTATATATATATATTAGTGTAGCCATGATATTTTCTTTCAGGCAGGTGAGATTAAAATAATAGCACAGTTTGCATTATTGAGTTTTTTATGATACTCTCAATTTTTCGTATAGTTTTTCTGGTATTTCAGGAAGTTGGTAAAGGAGGTTTGCAAATGGTTCCGACGTTTCAATGGGCGCAGCCATCATTATCAAGGAGAAGTGAAGTTAGAAGTGATAAGTCGAGTTTATATAGGTGATCTGTATCGCCTATAAAACTCGACTTATCACCTTCTAAATTCACTTCTCCTTGATAATGATGGCTGCGCCCATTGAAACGTCGGAACCATTTGCAAACCTCCTTTACCAACTTCCTGAAAATACCAGAAAAAAAAACTATACGAAAAATTGAGAGTATCAATAAAAAACTCAATAATGCAAACTGTGCCTATTATTTTAATCTCACCTGCCTGAAAGAAAATATATATATATATATATATATATATATATATATATATATATATATATATATATATATATATATCTATATATATACAGTATATCATATATATCAAACTATTATTTATCTGTCCTATTAAACTAGGATATTTCCCCTAGAATTAGTGACCGTATGTGGCATTCAAATTTTGGATCTCAAACATTAATATATCTAGATAATAAATACTTATTCTCTCTCTCTCTCTCTCTCTCTCTCTCTCTCTCTCTCTCTCTCTTGTCGATGGAAATGGGCTTACTTCAAGGCCAACTCATTGAATTCTTAAACTTACACTAAATTAGTTTTACATTGCGAATTGTAACAAGGTATTTAGCCTCACTGGGAATACACACGCAACCATGGCTGGAAGTTAGAGCGGAGGAGACTAACCCTTTCAGGAAAATAGTATTATTTTATTTATATTTTCTGCTTACACTAGACAACTTTATATATATATATATATATATATATTATATATATATATACAGCTTAGGAAGAATCGCTATTATTGGCTGTGGTCAAATATATATATCTTTGTAAACTTAATGAATCATCTAACAATAATCAGAATGAAATGTAAGAATGTGTCATCGTATAATGAAGTGGTTAAATAGTATAGTCCATTTATTATAGGTTGACCAGAAATAGTGACCCCTAACCTCATTAACTCGGAGAGAACTAGACCGAATGAGCTGTAAATTCCACACCCATTCCCTGGCTGACTCTTCCCAAATGGCAGAAATATTAGCTCGATTACTTAAGCTGTTTTTGAGTTACAGAGTTAGTGGTAAAGATATTTGGCCTATCTGTAATGAATGGACTATAGTATATGTGGAAACATTTGGCCTATCTGTAATGAATGGACTATAGTATATGTGGAAACATTTGGCCTATCTGTAATGAATGGACTATAGTATATGTGGATTTGGCCTATCTGTATTGAATGACTATAGTATATGTGGAAACATTGGCCTATCTGAATGAATGGACTATAGTATATGTGGAAACATTTGGCCTATCTGTAATGAATGGACTATAGTATATGTGGAAACATTTGGCCTATCTGTAATGAATGGACTATATATGTGGAAACATTTGGCCTATCTGTAATGAATGGACTATAGTATATGTGGAAACATTTGGCCTATCTGTAATGAATGGACTATAGTATATGTGGAAACATTTGGCCTATCTGTAATGAATGGACTATAGTATATGTGGAAACATTTGGCCTATCTGTAATGAATGGACTATAGTATATGTGGAAACATTTTGCCATGTAAAGTCGGTTTTAGCGGGAACAAGTTTCCTTCGGATATTGTAAACAGTTCAACTTAGGAAAAGTAGGAAGTATTAATGGGCACTTTCAATGCATGTAGTGCACTATACTATACAATCATTCTAATTCTCACCTAGAGTTTCTCATGGAATAAACCTTAAGGTCTTGCAAATGCACACATGCACACACACTCACCCTCTCCGTTCTCTAACACGTTTTCTCTCTCTCTCTCTCTCTCTTGGCAAATGTGTTTCAATGCGGATAAATATAAATTACTCCATATCAGAAACCGATTTGAGAAAGCAAACTATTCAATACACGGCACCCAGCTTAACCCGGGAACGGTGTGAACACTCTTAATCCTTTCAGACTCATATGATGCAGAGGTTGCCAGATTATCAATAAGAAATAGAGTTGTCTCAATCATATAATTACCTCTCCAAAATTAGTTTTCTGCCCACAGCTAACTCAAAGACAACTGCAGAGGTTGAAGTAACTAAACTAAAGGTTTCTAAATACCCCTGATGGTAACAAAGGCTTTAACCCTAGTCTAGCAGGTGGTCTGTGGCCGTTTTGGGCCTTTTCAGGCCATTCTGACTGCTATATCAACCATCAGCATGAAAGGAACTGTATTGTGCCGAAAACTAGGTGGAAATCGCTACACAATGACACCACATACAGCTACGTAGCACTCGTGGAGCACTGACAGTGTTACCTCAAAGATGGAAGTTTAGCGGATTTTGCTACATTGTTCACTTTTAGCGAACTATTGGTCACACTGTCATCCTCCCGTGCGGTGGGGGAACTGGAGTTAGTGTGGGCCGGGAGGCCACAGATGTCGGACGTATGGTTCATTACTGTTCCACCCATTTTCACTCGATTTTCACCCATTTTTCACCCGTTTTTTGCCAGTTTCTTTAACTCGACTTATGTTGCGTGCCGCTTTTTAAGGGTTAAAGTATCTCAAATAGGCTCAAAATCGCGTCATATGTCGGAAAGGGTTAAGAGGTTTTACTGGGCAACGGCGAGAAAGCTCTTGAGAGGGAAGGCCTAAAAAATATATTTTAAAAGGCCACAGCAGTACCTAAAACATTTGTTTTTCCCCCTCCATACCTCATATCACTCTTCCACATCCCCTCCTTTCCCCCCCCCCATCAATTATCACCTATTTTCTGTTATTCCCTGATCCATTGGTATGTTTTCATGCTAACATCTGCAAGCCGGTTGCAGGATATGGTCGTGTGTGTGTCTATGCGTGGGAAAGAGAGAGAGAGAGAGAGATATACAGGCCTCAGTCACTCTCCAGACAATTCGCATTTTTTACCAGAAAAATTATATTACCACTTGTTTTATTGTTGTTACACGTTACTATCTTCATATTAAAGGTAAAATAGGCGCATATGAATAAGTAATAACGATATTTATCGCAAAATGACGATTATAGGCAGGAATGGAGCCTAATATTGCCGCCCAGAACTGTGGTGTTCACTACACCCTGTGCGCGCTTAATGGGTTAAGAGTGTGGACAGAGAAACTGATTTGGGAGTAACCATATCGAGTAACATAAAACCAAGTCAACAATGTTCAGAAGTTGTTAAGAAGGCAAACATTTGAGGTCATATGAGTATAAATCCAAAGATGTAATCCTAACTCTTTACAATTCCTTAGTCCGTCCTGTTCTGGAATATTGCGTTCAATCCTGGTGCCATTACTAACAAAAAGATATAGACAAGCTGGAATGAGTTCAAGGTAGAGTTAGCAAAATTATACCCTGCCTAAACAACAAACCATACCAGGACCGTCTTAGAGAATTACATTTATTTCCTTTTACCCAGTGCAGATTAAGAAGCAATTTAATTCAAGTGTTCAAAACTATCAAAGGCATCGACAATGTGAACTGTAACAAGTACTTCAATATCGACAAATCAAATTACACGCCAGAGAATGGTTGCAAAATTATTGGTAAGTCTTTTAACTCATACGAGTCTAAGAATTTCTTCTTCAATCGAGTTGTCAACTTCTGGAATGGGCTTCCCCGAGATGTTATAGACTGCAGCACCATTGATCCCTTTAAAAATTATCTAGACAAACACCTTGCCTTAAATCCGCGACTGACTGCATTTGAAAATAAATAGCTTTTTGTTTCCCATCAGATTCATAAAGGATTAGTGCGCATATAAATAACTAAGACGTTGAAAGATAACTTATAACTGATACTAATCCAACTGTCCCATACTAATACAGTATTTCCTAATCCTGCCATAGATATTTGCCCTTACAATTTTTCCTTACCCACTCTAAGCCACTGTTTGTACACTTGATCCTCAGTGCTTTAGAGGGCAAGCAGCCTTGAGGGGTCGCTATGCCTATTGTTGCTTGATTTCCTTTGTACTCCTACTACTACTGCTACTCTCTCTCTCTCTCTCTCTCTCTCTCCTCAACCTCTACGATGAGAGTAAAGCTGTAGATATTATATACCTTGACTTTCAAAAGGCCTTTGACAAAGTTCCCCACAAACGTTTACTGCTAAAACTAAAAGCGCATTGAATACAAGACGGTGTGTTGAAATGGATAGAACATTGGCTCAGCGACAGAAAGCAAAGAGTAGTCATAAACGGTAAGGCATCTAAATGGACCAATGTAAGTAGCGGGGTACCACAGGGATCAGTACTAGGACCAATTCTCTTTCTCATTTACATCAACGACATATATGAGGGTCTCACCTGTACAATCTCAAAATTTGCTGACGATACAAATATTGCAAATAGCGTACTCTCAAAAGAACAAGTTGACGATATGCAACACAATCTAGATAAATTGTCATGTTGGGCCCAAATTTGGCAAATGAGGTTCAATGCGGATAAATGTAAAGTACTACATATTGGATACCTAAATGAAAAAGCAAACTATTCGATGAATGGCACTCAGCTTAAGAATGTAAACAGAGAATCCGATCTGGGAGTAACAATATCGAGTAACCTAAAACCGAGTCAACAATGTTCAGAAGTTGTTAAGAAGGCAAACAAAATAATTGGCTTTATAGGCAGGTCATTTGAGCATAAATCCAAAGACGTTATCGTAACCCTTTACAATTCCTTAGTCCGCCCTCTTCTGGAATACTGCGTTCAATCCTGGTGCCCTTATTACCAAAAAGATATAAACAAGGTAGAACGAGTTCAACGTAGTTACCAAAATGATACCTAGCCTAAAGAACAAACCATACGAAGAGTGTCTTAGAGAATTAAATCTATTTCCTTTAACCCAGCGTAGATTAAGAGGTGACTTAATTCAAGTGTTCAAAATCATCAAAGGCATCGACAATATGAACTGTAGTAAGTACTTCACTATCGACCAATCTAATTACACGCGGGGAAACGGTTGCAAAATGATTGGTAAATCTTTTAACTCACACGAATCTAAGAATTTCTTCTTCAATCGAGTTGTCAACTTGTGGAATGGGCTTCCGCGAGAAGTTATAGACTGCAGCACCGTTGATTCATTTAAACTCCGCCTAGACAAATATCTCGCATCAAACCCGCGACTGACTGCATTTGTAAATGAATAACTTTATTTTATCCCCCCCTCAGTTACTAACCAATCTGTCCCCTACTAAATTCCTAATCCTGCCACGGACATTAGTTCCCTTTCCAATGTTCCCTTACCCACTCTAAACCACTGTTTTGGACACCTGATCCTCAGTGTTTTGGAGGACAAGCAGCCTAGAAGGGTCACTAGAACTGTTGATGCTTGATTTCCTTTGTACTCCTTTGTACTCTCTCTCTCTCTCTCTCCCTTGCTACACCACTACACAACACTGATTTAACTTGCAGATTCCTCCCTCCCCCCCCCACCACCACTGTCTAAAATAGAGGTGTCTTTTAAGAAGGACAAGGCAAGCACTGGGGAGACAAGCACACAGTAGGAAGGGCAGGAGGGATAGCATGTAGGAATGATTATGGCTTAGTGAATGAACGGAGTAATGAATGAGTGAGTGAGTGATAGTTGATTGAATGAGAGAATGAATAGAAAGATGAAATTTATGATGGAAAAACTTAGTAGGTAGGAAAGGAATGTATGAATGAAAATGGTTTAGTGAATGAAGGGAATAATGAATGAGAGTCAGCGATAGTTGAGTGAATGAGAGAATGAATGGAAAGACAAAAATAATGAGGGAAACGCTTAGAAGGAAGGAAAGGAAAGTAGGAATGAAAATGGCTTAGAGAATGAAGGGAGTAATGAATTAGAGAGTGAGTGATAGTTGAGTGAATGAGAGAATGAATGGTAAGAAGAAATTAAGGAAGGGACAACTTATAAGGAAGGCTAAGAGAGAGTGAATGATGAATGACAATGGCGTACTTAATGAAGGGAGTAGTGCTTGAGAGAATAGTTGATCGGTGTGATCAAGAGGGAATGAGTTAATTAATTCACAAATAAAGAGTGATTGATTGATGGGAAGAATCAGAGTAAATTAATGGATGCATGAGAGAGTAAGTTGATGAATGGACAAAAGAGATGAATAAGAGATAGAGTTAGAAAGACAGATAAGAGAGAATGAATGTATGTATGAGATTTGTTTAGTGAATGAAGAGAGTAATGAATAAGATAATGATTGGTAGGTATGACAAAGAGAGAGTGCTTTAATGAATGATAAGAATAAATGAGCGAGAGAAAGATTAACATCAATGGATGAAAGGGAGAGAATGCGTGAATGGGATGTGGTTTGTGAATGAAGCGAGTAATGCAGGAGAGAATGAGTAATGAGTGTGAGAAGGAGAGAGTGAATCAGTGAATGGAGAGAATAGATTAATGAAGGACAGACTTGGAAGGAAGGATAAGAGGAAGTGAATATATGTATGTGATGAGGTTATTAAATGGAGGGAAGTAATAAATGAGAGTATGAATGATTGGTGTGAGAAAAAGAGAATGTGTTAATGAATGAAAATAAGCTACCAATGAGGTTAGAGTTAAACGGAAGGGTAAAAGGGAGTGCATATGTGTATGTGATTTGAATGGCGAATGCAAGGGAGAGCTTAAGGAGAGGAACCTGTGATTTGTTGTACAATAATTGTGAAGGAATGGGTGAATAAGAGAGTTAATTAACGAATAAATAAGAAAAATTACAAATACAGAAATTAGGAAGAATGGATACGAATGAGCAAGTACAAAGGAGTACAAAGGAAATCAAGCAACAACTGGTCTAGTGACCCTTCTAGGCTGTTTGTCCTCCAAAACGCTGAGGATCAAGTGTCCAAACAGTGGTTTAGAGTGGGTAAGGGAACTACTGCCCTGGAACTAATGTCCGTGGCAGGATTAGGAAGTTAGTAGGGGACAGATTGGTTAGTAACTGAGGGGGGGATAAAATAAAGTTATTCATTTACAAATGCAGTCAGTCGCGGGTCTGATGCGGTTGTCTAGGTGAAGTTTAAATGACTCAACGGTGCTGCAGTCCATAACGTCTCGGGGAAGCCCATTCCATAAGTTGACAACTCGATTGAAGAAGAAATTCTTAGATTCGTGTGAATTAAAATATTTACCAATAATTTTGCAACCGTTTCCCCGAGTGTAATTAGATTGGTCGATAGTCAAGTACTTACTAGAGTTCATATTGTCGATGCCTTTGATGATTTTGAACACTTGAATTAAGTCGCCTCCTAATCTGCGCTGGGTTAAAGGAAATATATTTAATTCTCTAAGACGCTCCTCGTATGGATTGCTCTTTAGGCTAGGTATCATTTTGGTAACTCTACGTTGAACTCGTTCTAGCTTGTCTATAACCTTTTTGGTAATAAGGGCACCAGGATTGAACGCAGTATTCCAGAAGAGGGCGGACTAAGGAATTGTAAAGGGTTAGGATAACGTCTTTTGATTTATGCTCAAATGACCTGCCTATAAAACCAATTATTTTGTTTGCCTTCTTTAAAACTTCTGAACATTGTTGACTCGGTTTTAGGTTACTCGATATTGTTACTCCCAGATCGGTTTCTCTGTTTACATTCTTAAGCTGAGTACCATTTATCGAATAGTTTGCTTTCTCATTTTGGTATCCGATATGTAGTACTTTACATTTATCCGCATTGAAACTCATTTGCCAAATTTGGGCCCAACATGGCAACTTATCTAGATTGTGTTGCATACTGTCAACTTGTTCTTTTGAGAGGGCATGGATCAGAGAGCTAGTTAATCAATGGGTAAAAGAAACTAATGAAGAATATAGTACTTCGTCGTAAAATTGTTGTTGGGATTTGTATGTAGAAATGAGTTTATATGGTGTAATGGTTAGAGCGTGTAAGTTCTGTATGTGGTATCCTGGGTTAAAATCATTTGGGGGGTAGAGGGGTCATTGGTGGTAAGAACGATGTTAAAAATAATACCAAAGAATTTCAGGAACATTTCTTAACAAGGTCTCAGGTCGGTCCTTCGAGATTTGTACCCCATAAAACGATCTTTTCTCTCGCTTAACCCTCCTGGCCCGGGCAGGCTCTCCAAAGGACGGAGCTCGTATCCGGGCGATCTGGCCGAATATCAACAAACGTAAACTAAGGTTAATCTCGCTTAATATATTACCTACATTAATCAAACATATATAGAAATAGGCGCCTTACCTTGCTACGTAGAATGGCGTTGAGTAGAGCTCTCTATCTCAACTGGTTCCGGAGTGATGGTGATGGAAGTGGAGGTAACTTTTGCCGCGTATTTACCTCGGCGCGTCCGAACACTCAACCGCGGCCCCGGCTACGACGCCCAGTTGCACTCGTTGCTCCACCCGCAATTATGCCGGGAAGCGATTTGATAGTGTTTTATTGGTTATTATGTAATTTATTATAGTTATTTTTTTATTTTCACTCAATAAAGTTATTTACATGAACTTATTTGTGTCTCTGTCACTTATTACTTCGATTTATTATTATTATTATGATTATAGTGTCACTTTCACTGGACTTTGATAATTGATAGTGTCATTTCCCCTTTTATGTATTGTTAGGTAAGCTAATAATATATATAGTGACACTGTCACTTGTTCATATTGTTATGAAGGCACTTATTATTACTTGTGTGTGTCTCTTTCACTTATACTTAGTTTTATTATGTTTATACTGTCACTTTGACTGGCCTAGGCTTATTGAGTGTCATTTTCACTTATTTTATTGTTAGAAATATATATTTTAGTGTCACTTTCACTTGTTCATATTGTTATTGAAGGCACTTATTATTACTTATATGTGTCCTTTTCACTTATACTTAGTTATATTATAATTCTTAGGTTACATTTGAGTGTCACTTTCACTGTTGTCACTTCCACTTCAAAAGTTTATTAGAGTATGGAAGTCGTTGAAGCAGGTGCCAGCACACAGTCCAACTTGACACTCGAGGCATTCCCAAGTGGTTTTTGTGGTTTTGCGGGGTCTTCATGTTGTGTGGCTGCACACATGGCACCTCTTCTGGGTGTTATTACCTGGTGCTTTGAAAGGAAGGGCGGTGAGCTGGTGCTTCCTGAAAAATTCAGCACACCCTGTTCTGTCCAGCTGGCCTGGTCCTTGTAGTGGCCTCCCTGGTGTACCCGCATGTTTAGCCAGGAGCTCAAGTATCACCTGCTTGTGGAACTTCCGCAGGGACTTGTACTTCTTGGCTCCTGGAGTCCTCAGACGGTAGATGTTGTAGGCATTGAGGACCGACATATTTACCGTATGCAGGATAAACTTCTTGTACCACCTGCAAGATGTTCGCAGGCAGTCGATGAAACCCATCTGCATGTCGGACTTGTCAACGAGGCACATGTTGAGGTTATAATCCAGGACAGCAGCTGGTTTCTGGACGGGGTTCTTGGTTCTTCGGTCCACCTTCCCTGTGGCGACCATCTGGGCCTTGTGGCATGTGGTGAGGAGGTTGACCTTGCGCTGGTCGTGCCAGTGGATGGAGTGGATGGGGCCACTCTTCTTGTGGAAGATGTCTGCCTTCTTTGTCTTGGTTGGGTAGCCTGGCATGCCCTTCCTCTTGCCCTTGACTGTGCCGACAGTTCTGGTCTTGCGGTCATGGAGGTACTTGGTCAGGAGAGGCGACGTGTAGTAATTATCTGTGTAGAGGATGTGATTTTTATTGAAGTGCCTCTCCATCATCTTCTTCCCTACATCGCCACCAAAACCAATGAGGGGGTCAGTCACAATTTCTCCACCCTTGCCGCTGTAGACTATAAAGTCCAGCACATACCCCGTCAAACAGTCGCAGAGGACGAAGAGCTTGATGCCGAAGCGGTGTCTCTTGGACGGGATATACTGTCGGAAGTGCAGCCTACCAAGGAACAGGACCAGAGACTCGTCGGGGCACATCTTCAGGAAAGGAATCAGGTAGGTGGTGAACCGATGACGTATCATGTCATACAGCTTCCTGATCTTCCATAATGAGTTGGGAAGGTGGACTGCCATGTTGTTTGTCAGGTAGAGATACGAGAGGGTCGAAGTACCTGTCCCTGGACATGTACTTGGCAAATGCTGGAGTCGTTATGATGTCGCCAGTGATCCAGTAGTCTGCCAGAGCGTGCTTCCTGATATGTGTCATCAGCATTGTGAGAGCCAAGAACACATAGGCCTAGAGTTCTGCACAGTGACAGCTCTCCATGCCACCATCTTGGCACTGGTCTTCCTCCCAAGAAAGTTGGCACAGATCTCATGATGGTTGTTGGTCTCCTCGACGAGGTATTCAATGACTTCATTGTCATAGAAACCACAGAAAATTTCACTGGGGGTAGCAGCTGGGCCACAGGGAAATGTTGGTGACACCCCGGAACCCATCTGTACCTCGTCAAAGGCAGGACAATCTGGCTCAAAATCAGCCCCCTCTGTCCACACAAACAGGTCGGATGCTGATGCTCGAGGACGTGCAGATGCAGCAGGCACACGCCCTGGACGCCTTGGCACACGCCCTTGGCCACGCGGACGCCCTGCACGCCCACGCCCACACCCAGGGCCAGCGGCGTCGGCAGACTGACCACGTCCACGACCTTGCCCTCTCGCTCGTCTTGTCGGGACTTCCTCTTCCTGTTCCTCTTCCTGTTCCTCTTCCTGTTCCTCTTCCTCCTCAGGCAACGTCAGGTCATCTGGGGCAATGTTGGGGTCGTCAGCATTGTCTTCAGGAGACAATTCGGGTGAAGAAGTGACCGTGCGTCGGCGGTGTAGGGCGCGGGAGGCTGCGGGAGCTTCAACAATGGGAGCCTCGGCCTCGGGAGTTGGGCTCCTTTTGCGGCGAGCCGAGGGTTTCTCCGCAGCAAATAATGCTCTGCGGTGTGTTGAGGGCTGTGGCACACTAGTAATACCACTTGAAGAGGCCCTTTGGTCATCCTGAAGGAGAGATGAAGCCAAGGGCTGTGGGTGACCCACGCAGCGTCCCGGGTCAAGGCGTCGGGACAATGGAATGCGGGTGGTTGCTAGACCAGGGTCGGCGTCATTATCACTGTCTTCAGCATCCCTATCCTTTTATGCGGCTGCCCTGCGTGCTTTTTTAGCTGCACTTTTCACCAACGATTGTTTATAGAAATATTTGCCCACTTTCAAGGGCGTACGGGCAGGCAAAGGGGAAGGTCCTGGGCTAGGGCTAGGCCTAGGCTGACATAGCAAAGATGGCGAGGGGGTAGGCCTAGGTTCTAGCACACTTGGAAGCTCAATGGCACCTTCCTGAAACACTTCCACATCAGGATCATCACTACTGTCTCCCCCCTCAAATAAATCAACATTATCGTCGTCTCCAAAGCCAACAAAATCGTCATCTTCGCTTGCATTTATAACTTGTTCTTTGTCCACCAAGCTTTTGCCACTGCTCTCTTCACTATCAAAAAGTTGTCGCTGTATAGCGCTATCACTCAACAAACGCTTAACTTTCTTTCGTTGAGCTTTCTTCTCGGTTGCAACAGGCATTGAAGTTGTGAGCGGGATAGCAGTGGGGTCCGCGGGAGGTTGCAGTGATTCGGACACGTCGGATTTTTTTTTTTTAAGTATAACTCGCTATGGCGGCCACGTACGAACTGATAACACTAGTAGTTGAGGCTTGGTGGTGCTGCGGTCGCTCCTGCAGTGCAAAATTTGGCCGCGCGAATTTTGAAGCACGCTTTCAAGCACAGGGATTTTAAAAGGACACCCGGGCACCTGCCCTTTTTTCGTGGTGTCCTTTTAAAAGGACACCCGGGCTGGAAGGGTTAAGCATTAAGCATTAAGCATAGTGCAGTTGGGTCCAGTGCATGATTTGATTGATATCCAGTATTCGATACATGGATATTAACCGTGGGCATGTACTGTACCTTTAACTTGATGGTGTAATTAATATAACGAGAAAAACATCTCGCCCATCATTCACCACCACCAAGCATTTTCCTCTCTGCCCACCACCACCAAGCATTTTTCCTCTCTGCCCACCACACCTCTAAGCCACAAGGAAACAACCACCATAAACATTATACGTCCAGGCATCCTTCTACTTCTCAACTGCACCACCGCCATGATGAAGAAACCAAGAAGGACTACCCCTAATACCCCACCCCACCTTCAAGCCACAAGGAAACAACCACCATAACATCATACGTCCAGACGCCCTTCTACCGCACAGCTACACTACTGCCATGACCGTGAGAAAAGGTATGACCACTGCAGGGAATTTTAAGATCATTACACAGGAAGGGACTGGAGTTCTCGAAAGGGGGCTTTAGTCCTGGTCGCGATTAAGGAAGATGTCTGGGGTTCCCGAGCTGGACAACCTCTGGCTTTATATTCCCAGTATACCTGGGGGTATAAACTTGGGGGTCTCGGGTACTCTTGTCACGTTCTTCCTGACTTTACGGTGGGCTTAATAATCCTCATGGGTTAATAGCCTCTAAAGTCTTATTATAACTAATTAACTAAGATCATTACTCAGTTGGATGGTTAGCTTATCTATCACTGGACGATAAGTTAGCAATAACATTGGGCCACCCTGCTTTGCTCTTGACAGTATTGACATAGGTGCACTGGTATCCTATTGAGCTACTTCAAGAGAGTCTTTTTGTTGTTGTGGGTATCAACAAGGAAGCTTTATTAGACACTTCACTGCTTGTATCTAATATCCTTCCCTACCCCAACCGAGGCGCTATTGTGGATAAAGAATGCTGCCATGGTAAGCGCTTTATCCGGGATAGACCAACTAGGGCTCTGTGAGAAACCATCTACCCATAATGGCACTCAGCAGGGAGTCCTTCCAAGATAGCAATATCTTACAGAAGGCCACAATATATCCATCAACCCCAGTTCTGAAAGACTCTTATAACGGTCGGAGTAGTTAAGATCTGTTGCGTTAAAAACAACCATCTTGCGTTCGCTGGATAACGTGTGTTGATGCACTGGCATATTTACACACAATATTTAAGACCCAACACCAAGACTCTGGAAGTTCTGCATCAAAACTCTTATAAAGACCAGAGTAGTCAGTGAGCTCTCTCTTGTGTTAACTTGATTCTATTTTACCTATGTACTGGCATATGGTCGGTAGTATTCAAGGTCCAACTTCCAGAGTTCGAGTACAACTGTTGTCAACTAGCCACGGCAGGATCACCACCACGGCCAACGTATCTACCGAAGACTTAAGTATCTACTCTAAGAATATCAAGTGAAATTACTATACTGTTATCAATCCACAACAGAAACAACTGTGAGAAGTGATGTATACTATGTATATTTAGGAAGAATTATAAATGCTCAACAGTGAAAAGCAATATTGATACGACTATACAGTGTATAAAGAAGTATTCTAGTGAAAGTGTATGCTACGATGCTATGCAATTTTAATGACTAAAGAAAGTACTAGTGACGCCCAAATTAATCAGGGAAGTACTAATATTAATTCTGATAATAATAACACCAAGTGAATATCAAATATCATACACATAATTATATAGAGGAATAAACTAGGAATAAACCTCATTAATCGCCACCTCAAGAATAACTGTACGCATATTAAACCAACAAGTTCGCATATTAAACCATAGGTCCTGATGTGACGGCGTCTACATCGTGGGACCACCTCCCGGAGCTGCCAACCGCGGATGGCTGCCGACCCTCCACGGCCGGAGACAAGATCAAAGACCAGTGGAGGACA
Organism: Paralithodes platypus; assembly: GCA_032716605.1. Classification (NCBI taxonomy): domain Eukaryota; kingdom Metazoa; phylum Arthropoda; class Malacostraca; order Decapoda; family Lithodidae; genus Paralithodes; species Paralithodes platypus. The sequence continues at coordinate 26,041,067 of CM064543.1, read as the reverse complement.
ACCGGATGCTGGCCCCGGGGAGCAGTCTTCGGGAGACAAACCGCCACAACCATCCCCTGCCCCTCCCTGGGAGCACGGGTCCTTGGAGCGGCTTCGGTCGCACCAGGAATTTTCACACCTCTCACACCACACACACACATCACACAGTTTTACCTACACCGAGAAATGACTCTCTGGCTGTCATTTCTTGAAGACTTCTTCTAGCCGGAGACATTGAGAGCAACCCAGGACCCACCTACACATACATATGTCCAACTTGCTCAAAACCCATCACTTCCAGTCGCCACACTAAGGGTTCAGTTCTCTGCAATTCATGCGGGAACTGGACCCACATCACCTGCACAACACTTGCCTCCAAGAAACACTACACGAACACCTGGACCTGTTCCTCATGCCCCTCCCTCTCCCAGTCAAATCCCTCGCCTAAAACCCGTCCACCTCTCCTCCCCAACCCACCTAACCTTCCCATATCATCCACTCCCCCCACTAAAACCGGTCCACCTCTCCTCCCTAACCCCCCTAACCTTCCCATACCATCCACATCCTCAACTAAACACAACACACCCCATCCTAATCCCTTCCAACCCCCATCTCCTGCACCCCAATCCCCACCCCCACCACCACCTCACCCATCCCATCCCTCACCCCCACCCCATCCTCGTGCAGCAGCACCCAACATACATCGTGCACATAACATTAACATTCTCCAATTGAACAGAGATGGCATCAACACAAAGAAACACGAACTCTCACACTTCATCAAACAACACAACATACACATTGCCATCTTACAAGCAACACAACTCTGCACAACACAAAAAAGACCTACATTTCATGATTTCACCACCATCAGACAAGACCGGGCCGTCGGCGGCGGCGGTGGACTCATCACCCTGGTACACAAAGAAATATCATACATAGTCACCAGTGCACATACCAAATCCCTCCTCCCCCCAAATGATAACACAACAGAAATACAATCAATTAAAATATGCACTGGCAACAACTCCAACATAACCATCATAAACACATACATCCCTCCCCAAACATCCCCTACAGTACCAAATGAATACAGACCACACTTACAACACATCACAAACAACCCACACATCAGCCTGGGTGGTGACTTCAACGCCAAGACGTCGGCCTGGTTTGTCGACAACCCCGACACAAACAGAGGGCTACAAAACCAAACTGATAACCTCATCATCCTTAATGACATCCATCAACATACCCATATTCCCCACCAAGCCCTCTATAACCCATCATCTCCAGACATCACCTTTTGCTCCCCAGAACTCGCCCCCATAACACCCTGGAGGGTGGTCAGAACCTTAGGCTCTGACCACCTCCCGATTATTATCACCACCAAAACCAGACTCACCCCTGCTAGCCACAAACACACATACACCAATTATAAAAGACCTAACTGGGAAGCATTCACAAATGAGACAGAACAACACTTCACAACTCTAAAAAGTACGCCCATCACTAACATCAACAATGCTGTACACATACTCAATAAAACTATCCAAAATGCTGACAAGAAACACATTCCAAGAGGTAACAGAAAAAGACACAACCCCAACTTCACACCAGAAATTCAAAACCTCATCAGACAACGCGACATACTGAAACACTCCCCAGCACCCCACACACAAGACATCACACAACAAATCCAAGCACTCAACACCCAGACTAACAACAAAATACAAGAACAACAAAAACTAAATTGGAATAACCTCCTACAAACACTTGATCACAAAACAAACCCCAAAACACTCTACAAAACACTAACCAGCATCACACTTTCCAACAGCAACACAACACAATCACATGCTGCAATCACAACAACAGACTCTACTCCTTCATGTAAACAACAAGCAAACACTCTCATCAATCACTTCTCACATGTCAGCCACTTAAAACCTCACAAAGACGACCGACGTGTCACCCGACATAAGAGACAATTCCCCACAGACCCTGACTATACACCCTTCACCAATCACCAGACAAAGCGTATCATCAACAATCTCAAGCACTCACCCGCCTGTGGCCTAGACAACATAAGCAACATACACCTCAGACACCTGGGACCACAAGGTATACAAGCACTCACTAACATATCAAACTACAGTTATTCACACAACACAATACCAGACATTTGGAAGCATGGTATCATCATTACATTTCCCAAACCCAACAAAGACCCCACGCTACCCTCCTCGCACCGCCTCATCACACTCCTTTGCACCCCCTCCAAAGTCATGGAACGCCTAGTACTACAACTAATTACACCCGACCTACCCCTACCTCCAACACAACATGGCTTTAGGCCACTGCACTCCACAAACACTCTTCTCACAGACCTTACACAATGAACTTTTGACGGCATCAACTCAGCTAGACCACCACACAGATCACTATTAGCCACACTCGACATTAGTAAAGCCTTTGATGCCATCCCCCGCCACAACCTAACAAACAAAATCTACAACACAAACATGCACAACAACACAAAAAGGTGACTGGCCAACTTCCTAGCAGGCAGATGTGCACACATATCTTTTGCCGGTCGGTCATCTAGAATAAGAAAATTTCCAAACGGAGTCCCACAAGGATCCGTCCTATCGCCCGCACTCTTCAATCTGTACATGCACGATATAACTACACCCAATATGCCCCAAATAAACTTAGCCTCCTATGCAGATGACATAACACTCACATGCACACACCATGACCCAAAAGAGCAACAGATCTCCTTCAACCCTATCTCAACACACTACATGGCTGGTGCACTACAAACAGACTTAATCTAGCCCCAGCCAAATCCACCGCAACCCTGCTCACAAGCTGGACTGGAGAACACGAATACATCCCTCAACTCACCATAAACAACACACCCCTAATACATACACACACACCCAAAACCTAGGAGTAACATATGATACTCATATGACATGCAAACAGCACACCACAAACATTAAAAAGAAACTGACACCCAGACTTAACGCCCTCAGGTCACTTGCTCACACAAAATTTGGACACAACAAAGAAACCACCACCATGGTATATAAACAATACATAAGATCAGTGATGGAATACGCAAGCCCAGCCTTGGATTCTAACCTAGCTGAAACACATCATAAGACCTTACAGACTATTCAAAACAAAGCCCTAAAGATCATTACAGGCTGCACAGCTACTGCACCCACAGATCACCTACATCAAGAAACCATAGTCTTCAAAGTCAAATACCATCTAGACATGAGAGGCACTCAATTCCTGGCAGCAGCCCCCACGAACCAGGACCACCCACTAAACTACATGGCAACACACCCACAGACACCAAAAAATATCAAAACAACACCCAGCACACGGTATCACACACAATTACTGTCCTCTCTCCCTCCCTGCCCACCCCGAACCAACTTCCAGAAGCACATCCATACTCATATCTCTTGCCGATCCATCCACTCACTCACAGACAACACGCACCTGCAAGCCCGACCTCCCGAAATCCATTCTTCCGAATCCTCTCTTCCTCGCGAGGACAGAGTCCACCTGGCCAGGCTGAGATGCGGACACCATCCAGCCCTCCTGAGCTATCAGAAGAGACTGGATGACTCCGTCGTCGACACCTGCCCGGGATGTAACACAGCACCCCATACCATTAAACACATCATAGAAGACTGCATTTTACACAACCACATACACCAACAACACAATCTATACTCAATGAGAGCTCTGCGGGAAAGCCCGATCATGGCCATGGCCTTCCTTAGGGACTCGAGGCTGTTCGGCCAGGCAGCTTAGGGAACAACACCAACAAGTTCGCATACATTATATTGATACATAAACCTAATAAGCACAAGTGTAAGTCCTCAGTTGAAGGAAGTGCTGTTCATATATATATGTCAATAATAAATACAGGACAAGTGTAATACTTGGATTAGAAGACAGTCCATAATAATCACCTAGATTATACAGTAGCAGTAATAGTCTTATGAGTAAAACTTAGTGGAGCCTCGTTCGTGCGTCTTATGTTTTGTTCGGTACCATTATTCTAGTATAACGTATGCAATATCCTTGTGCAAATAAACATGTTGTGAATGTACGTATTGTTATAACTATCCTCTATTTATTTTCTGTCCATGTGTTAATACGAATTCGGCTTCTCCAGTTAAGCAAAACCTACCTATTTAAACCAATCAACCCCAGTAAAAACCTGGTATTACAGTAATGGTTAGAGCGTGTAAGTTATGTATGTGGTATCCTGGGTTCGAATCCTGGAAGGATCGCATGCTTTCATTTATTTCATTTGGGGGATTATAGATGTTAAGATCGGTGCTAAAAATTATATAGTGTATTATATAAACAGAGAAATAGACAGATTGACAAGTAAATATATAAACATAAGGATTGGTAGACAAAACAAAGATAGACATATAGATAGACAAAAATGCCCAACAGATTAAATAGAATATGGATAGATAGATAGATAGATAGATAGATAGATACAAAAATAGAAGATGAATACATTATCGATTGGATATACTGTATATAGGTGAACCTGATAACACTATAACACGAGAGAGAGAGAGAGAGAGAGAGAGAGAGAGAGAGAGAGAGAGAGAGAGAGAGAGAGAGAGAGAGAGCGAGAGAGAGAGGTGCATTATTGACAGAGGTAGGGGAGAGGAATAGAATGATAAAATATGAATAGCAAACGCTGGGGGGGAATTATTGGCTACTCTGGCTTGCTCTCTCCCTCGCTCTCTCTCAGACACGCACACATACACTCTCTCACTCTCTCTCACACACACACACACACTCACGCACACACACATACACTTTCACACACGCACACACACACACACACACACAGTAGTATATATGATTACACCGTTGAATTGTAAATTCAGGTACATGCAATGTACTTTTATATATATAATGGTATAATAGTATAATGGTTGAAGCGTGAAAGTTGTGTATGTGGTATCTTGGGTTCGAATCGCCGGAGGATCCATTAATTCCATTGGGTGTTATTGGTGTTAAGAACGATATTAGTTAATACTACCGAATTTACGGGATGGGATGGTCCAATTAGACTATAGGTTGAGCGTCCTGTATCGCTTAGGTCATATCTTGATCTATCGTTATCCTGTGGCCCAATGGTAGAAGCTCGGCCCACAACCGAATGGACCCATGTTCGATTCCTGAACAGGACGAGATGCCTCTGTTTACCTAGTGCTAATAGGAACAGGAAATTGGCGGATATTTGTGACATCCTATCTGGGGTAACGAACTGTGGTCTAGTGTTTCGAGCGCTAGTTAATTCTTTGGGAATAACTTGCGCTTCAGAAAATACATTAGATGATTATTTTTGTATTATCATTATTATTGGTTAGACCTGGGAAACCCATTATCCATTAGTACTTCGAAAACATTACATAATCACTTTATGGAGTTTTTTGGTCTTCTTTCTTATATTGAAAGTGACAAAAACTATTGAAAGGATGAAATGGACAACCATACTTAACATTTGAAGATAACAGGATACATATTATGGCCACTACTGCCAGAATAAACTCGTACTCCTTAAGGGGGGAGGGGGTTAGGTTGCGCCCTTTACCCCCATCAAACTTTTAAAAATACCTCTTTGAGATAAATTTGTACATTATTCGGTATAAAAATATACCGGCCGAAGGCTTGTTTTCCTAATGTACAGGCTCTCTATCACTCGCCTGGAAAATATCGACACCTAAATGGCACGAATGGTCTTAATACTGGCACATGAGTGGGGTGAGAGGTCTTAAATCGCCTAACTAATGAGTTTAACGTCTTAAAATCTCAAAATTAATGGGGATAAACATGAGGGAGAAGGTCCCCCCCCCCCAATAACAAAACTAAAAATCCCTCAATCCCTTGAATACAATGTATTCATAATAATTGATTGTAGCTTAATTTAGATAATTTTCCTCAGTTTATGAAGCACCTCTGAGAATCAGAAGAAAATATATGTGGATTAACCGTCTAACGGGGGTATCACACTGAAGCGTTTATCATTACTCTCTATGGTCAACATTATTCTGACAATATTTTTGAGATCTTTTGCATTGGTAACGGAAACTAGATTGATGATGGGAGTAATTTAAGTTACAGAACAATCGTAAAAGTCGGCCTAATGAGCTGCCAGACCAGTGTTAAGGATAAATGTTGAGAGCAAAATCGCTCATGTGTGTGTGTGTGTTTTTTTTTTTTTTTTTATGTGCATGAAGAAGACAAAAGGCAAAGTTGACAATATGGCTTTCAGTTCTGTGAGCATAATATATACTCGGTAATGTTTAATACAGGGCACCCTGTAAGCAATAACCGTAAAATTAGCCCTTTGGTGTTTGCGCTAATTTTGACAGCTTATTCTGGCTATCCCGGTACGACTTTATACTGCTTAAGAAGGAACTGTGGTAATTATGAGCAGACAGACTTTCTCAATTTACTCTCTGACTTCCATATACTCTTCCGAATCTGAATAAAATCGTCTAATAATAGTCGGAAAACAGAGAAGAAATGCGTATTGGATCATGGAAGGGTTAGTAGTAAAATACCATAAATTACCAATATGAAAATCCTTCTACAACACCTGTATCATACCGATACATTGACCACTTGCGAATGTCGGGCTATAAAGAAGATAAGAACTGTAGACATCAAAATTTAGCAGAATTAATAGCTAAAATACGGTTGTAGTACATAATAGCTGCCGTTCACTTCCTCAACCTATCCACTCCGATGTTCCTCAGGTTTCAGTCCTATCCCCAATTATCTTCCTACTATTCATTAACGACCTTCTCAATCACATCCAGCCCCATTCACTCATATGCTGACGACTCTGCATTACACTATTCATCTAGCCACCCACGAATTCACTCACAGCAGGAACTCCAAAACTCACGTAAGGAGGCCTTTAATCACCTATCTTCTGATCTCTCTACTATCTCAAATTGGGGCAGAGAAAACTTTATTACATTCAATGCTTACAAAACTCAATTTCTCTAGCTGTCTACTTGTAGCCCCTTTCCAGAAAACTATGACTTACTCTTCAACAACATACAATTTAACCCTTCATCTTCTCTTAATATTCTTGATGTCTCTTTTTCTTCTGATCTCTCTTGGAAAGATCATATTACCACTCTTGCTAAAACAGCTTCCCAGAAGCTGGGTGTGCTCAACCACTTCCGGGGGTTCTTTGCCCCTCCTGTGCAGCTCCTTGCTCTGTACAGAGGGGCACAGTGCATCCATGTATTGCGTATTGTTCACACGTGTGGGGAGGATCCTCTCACACAACACTTCTAGACAAAGTAAAAAAGAAAGCCTTCCGTCTCATTAACTCTCGTCTCTGCAGTATCTCTCTCTTCGCCGCCATGTTGCATATCTCTCACTGTTCTACCGCTATTACAATAATCAGTGTTCCTGAGAGCTCTCTCAGTGTATACCACCCCCTCTTCGTAGAACATGTAGCACTCGTCTTGCAACACAATCCTACCCTACTCTGTGCAACTTTCCAACCCAGAAAGAAACGATATTCTCAATCTGTCTTCTATTCAACAGCTGAGCTCTGGAACTCTCTCCCAGAATCAGTGTTTCCTTCATCCTATGACTTAAATTGCTTCAAACTCCGTGTGTCCAGAAATTTTAACTCGAACGTCCCTTGATGTCGGCCCTGTCACCTTTTCAACTCTGGGGGAGACACTCGTCACATACAGTTCTACCTTTTGTCTTCCTCATTTACATAGAAAAAACAAAAATAACATACATACAAATTCAACATACTCTCAAAGCATCTGAATCCTATATTCTTATTGCATTTCTATTCAATATCGTTGTTTACGGTTCCAACGTCCTATAGCCTGAAACTCGGAAGGGGTCAATGAACAGTAATATTGTTGAATAAATAAGGGGTGATGGTTGTTTTTGGTGACCCCCTTCTCCCTCATGTTTAGCTCCATTAGTTTTTTTTCAGATTTGAAGACGTTCGGCCTATTAGTTTCGCAATTTTAAAACTGTTCACCCCTTTTTGTTGTCGATATTAAGACCTTTCGTGCCAAGTGATGCCTGTTATGTGACCGTAACTTTTTGGGAATCGTTCTACGGTAACACTACAGCTCATGGCTACAGAAATTACACATTCCCTTTGCTTCCCCATACGTGGAATACCATACAAAAACACTTCGTTCCCTACATGCTATGTAATACGAAAAAAGTTGTCTAGACCGTAGAAGGAACGGTTGGCTGAGGGTTATTCAATAGTTGGTGTCACATGAGGTTTATATTTATTTTATTTGTTATTTGTTATGTCGGAATTTGATAGGCTACACCACTAGATAGTTTAGATAGTTGGATATTTTAGAATTTTGCAGTCCGTAATATATTTTTAATTGTATGAGTGTACGATCCCTCTTGTCTTTCTCTTATCGTGGCCATTAGCACACCGATTTATTAAGCTTAGGAAGAAATTGTGAGTCAAATAGTTTAATTTATATAGACTTTGCTCCTTTGATTCCGAGAGGGATTTTCGAAGCAAAGTAAAATCGTCTAATGTTATCCAGAATAAAGTGAACGAAAAGCGTCATTCTCTACTGAAAGGGTTAATTTGAATCAAAAAGTATATGGGATACCAGAGCTGTTATAATGATACGAAAGAGATCAAATGATAGAGTCCATTTGCATAATTATTTTATCTCCGATTTTGTTAATCAGATAAATGCCGCTGCCAAAATTATCCATTAACTTCATTACCCACTTTATTTCGGGGGAGTCTATTTAAATTTTCAGATTTGTACTTTGTCAGATTATTTGACTGTTCATAGGAAAATAGGGTACAGAGATAGTATTGAGGGGAGATTTTCATTCAAAGGATTTTTTTCGAACCTCCTTCTCCCTCATGTTTAGCCTCATTAGTTTTTAGATGTTAAGACGTTCGTGCCGTTATATTAGCAATTTTACGACATTTCGACAAATTTTTGTCAATTTTACGACCTTTCGTGCCATTTAGGTGTCGATTTTTTCCTGGCGAGTGATAGCGAGCCTGTAATTTAGGAAGACCCGGCTACCAAAAAATGTACAAATATATAATGAAAGGGGGGGAGGGGGGGGGCTTAGGGTTATTTTGTTAGAGCTTATGGGGGTCTAGGAATCAAACTAAAAATCTCTAAATTAAAAATCTCTAAAAAACCTTAAAAATCTCTACACTAAAAATAATAATTAATCATTCAGCCAGACGCAGTGTGACGCATGTCCAGTGTGAGCATGCTGTACAGAACGCCTAGTCATGCCCCACTCTCGCTAGGATCGTCAGGGCAGGAACTTTGGCTGTAGTCTATGTAGAGTTTCCTAACTTAGTTCATGTGAGCCGTTGTACTATAAGTATTATGAATATGTATTTTGTTTTCATCTGAGTCAACGAGTTCTATTTTATATCATTAGTTATATGTATTGTGTGTAAAACTTATTTGTAATGATGGGAAGAGAGACAGCCACAGTTGGGGGTCAGTGGCTGCGCCAGGCGGGAGGCGGGCCTAACTCACTAGCACTCCTCCCCCCCCCCCCTCAGTGCTAGGGAAGCCTTTGTCTATCCCAGAGGAGAGAGAGAAATTACGTAATGGTTGTCAGTGGGCGGTCCTTAGTAGTTCACGTTGGGCTCACTAGAGGGCCGGGTATAAAAAGGGAAGTCTAGCCATTTTTTCATCAGAACTCATTAGGCAGAGCGACTTCTCATTTCCCTTGCTAACTATATATATTCTTCTGACTGATGTGAACTTTCTCTACTACCTTACATTCTTATCTCCTCTTTTCCCTGCCTGTTTAACTTCCATGGTCCCGTTGGTGCAGAGCTAGTCAGCCAACGTATTATCGCTTGAGTTCTCACGAGATACTCGCCTATTAGATAGCCTATTTTGGAAGGGTTAACTTAGAATAGGATTGATTTATGTTTGTTGCACTTGTATATGCATTTCCCTGTGTGTTATTATTATTATTCCTGTTTTCTGCTGGTCTAGGTAATGCTAGACTGGGGTAAGGCTTTTCTGTGTTACGAGTTGTTGTTTGATGCAGTGGTTAAGCGATAAACCTGCATACTCGTTTCGGTTCAGTGAAGCCTAGGTTGTCTTCGCGGCTGACTGTGTTGAGTTAATAATTTACAGTGCGTGAGGGCAAGAGCCTAACCACCCTGTATTTTATTAACAGTTTGTTTTTACTTTGTCAAGGAGCCGGGAGAATACCAGATACAAGGGATCTGGATTTCTCAAAGTGCACTTGTTAGTTTTAACGTAATACTTTAAACAGTTGTGAGGACTTCGCTAGGCTACGAGCCGTTTTTGCTCAGTCACTGCTACCTTTTGCCCACTTGACTTTAATCGATTAGTAGATACAGAATAGTATTGAAGCTTTCCTTATGTATGATATTGTTTATGCACTATTGATTTCATGTGTTGCAAGCTTGGCTACTTTAGTGATTAGTGCCCCACGAGCACAATCCGAGTAGGCTATTGCCGTTGCATTTGCGGAGTACTTCTTTTTAATGTTTGCCATTTACTATTGCATATTCTTTTAATTATTCTTATGCCAATTTAAACCTTTAATAATATTTAATTGCCAGTGTTTTTGCTTATTGAATTACTGTTCAAAATCCGATACGTACTTCTTACGAGCATCCGAGAAGCATCTAACTTTTTTCAGAAGATTCCTTGCTCGATGCTTAAGGACTATTAATTAACGTAACGTAATAGTGCCGATCCGAAGTAGAGGGTGGAGGACTTCTTAAGTTCTTAGTCAAGGGTGGATTACTTCGGCTTCGGCCAACACTATTCTTTGGTGTTGTTGTTTCTTACTTCATTGTTTGATTGTTGACCAGACTAGATAATTCCTGTCTCTTTCTTAGTCTGTTGTTGAACACTAGTACCGAGTTCTTGTATACCCCGTTATAGCAGATTGAACTCTGGAGGGTATTGGTGTTTTTTGTTCGGCTGGCAGTACTCAGGGGTTGGGATCGTGTGTTTCCGTTGTGGCAGCGAGCCGTATTCGAGTCCTGATTGAGAGCCCTTGTGTACCCGAGCGCCAGTTCGTAACAAATGGCGACCTTGCTTAGGATTTTGTGAACAGTATACATTTTTGCAGAGTTGTACAACATTTGTTTGTTTGTATTTTAGCGTGCATATTGAAGAATATTTTTTTTGTATGGCAATTAGTAAAGCATTTAAGAGACTCCAGTTAATTTAGTAATTAGTGCTTGCATAGGAAGTTTAACACTTTTGTCTCGAGAATTTTTTTGTGGACTTCAGTATGTCGTGCATTAGCACTGACGATGAGCGAGAGATGTCATTTGAAGGTGTGCCGTTAGTAACCAGTGAGGAGGATGCTAGAGTTTTTGTGAGTAAGCGGTACCACGTGACAGAGGAGAGGCTGACTGGGGTGGATGTTTGTGGCTTGCACCTGATAGCCAAGGTTTTGGGCATTTCCAATGTAGTAGGGATGTTCAAGGGGGAGCTGATTTCCTGGGTGTTGCGTGGGCGACATGGGGTTTCGGAGGAGAGGGCGTTTGGGGGGGTTCCTCCCCAGATCCCCTCTCACTCGACTCCCACAGTGCCGTCCACTCAGTTACAGGAGGTTAGCACTCTCCCACAGAGGGATGAGAATTGGCAGATTGGAGTGCCCTCGGGTGGTGCACGTGGTGGTTCCCCAGTTTTTGCCCCCCTCCTTCAGTAGTGGCAGCTCCCTCTTCCTGCCTGTCTCTAGATATGGTATTTAGACTTGAGCTTGCTAAGATTGAGGCTAGGAAGCAGGAGAATGAGACTAGGAGGCATGGGATTGAGGTTAGGAGGCAGGAGGATGAGACCAGGAGGCATGAGGCTGAGCTTAGGTATGACTCAGAGAAATATTGTGCTAAATTAGATTTAGATAAGACTCGTGCAGAGTCGACAGGGACTCAGATGGGCCGTGAGGGCCAAGTAAGAGAACAGTCCTTAGCCTACTTAGTCAAATTGGTGCCGGTATTTAGTGAAACTGAAGTCACAGAATTTTTTAATCGTTTTGAGAAGAAGTGTAGGGAGCATAATTGGCCTGAAGAGAAGTGGGCAGATCTAGTCTCCTCAAGACTTACGGGTAAGGGTCTGAAGGCTTATGATGCACTGCCTTTAGAGTCTTGCATTGACTACCCAGAATTGAAGAGAGCTGTCCTACGGGCATACGAGTTGCAACCGGAAACATATCGATTGAAGTTTCGTGGTGTTACAAAGACTAGGGAGGCGACCTTTCTTGAACATGCCCGGGACTTAAAAGATGCACTTAAAAACTGGACACGTTCTGAGAAAGCTGAGACGGCAGAACAGTTGACTGAGCTGTTTCTGCTCGAGCAGTTTTATAAGTGTACTGGTGCAGAAATGACTTTAACTATTAAAGAAAAGAACCCAAAAACTCTACAGGAGGCAGCTGAGATGGCTGACCTCCGGCTATCACTAATTCGTGGGTGCGGGTCTGCCCAGCGTAGTGAGGCAGGTAACAAGGGGCGTCATGCTCCACCCCCCCGAGTTAGTGATATACCTTATGCAAGCAAGTACAAGAGCCATGATACCAAGACTGACCACAAGACTAGCACCGTCCCATTTAAGAAGGGGCCGGGCCCTTCCCAGTACCAAGGGAAGCCCAAAGGGGAGTTGGAGTGTTATCATTGTCATAAAAAGGGGCACTTTGCAAGAGTCTGTCCTAGCAAACCACCTACAGCAGCTGTGTCTTTGGTCTGCAACATTGGTGTGTCTCCGAAGTCATCTGAGTTTGCCCGGGGCAGTTCGTCAGAGGCTGAGGCACAGCCAATGCAGAAGCACCTGGGAGGCTCGAACCCTGCTCAGGATGTTTTTTTGCGACCATAGAGGGCGGGGTTGCGTGATGTGGGCGGGGCGCAAGCATGGAGTAGAGGTCTTGCGTGATACAGGTGCTTCCCAGACTCTGATGAAAAACTTGACTGGCTACCCTATAAACGCAGCTCGGGTGGTAGTGGTGCAGGGTATTAATGCAACTCGGTCATACCCGCTGGTGCGGTTGGAGTTGAAGGTGGATGGTGTGGCACGTGAATTGGATGTCGGGATTGTGGAGAAACTGCCAGTGGAGGGCGTCGACCTTCTTCTCGGCAACGACTTTGCAATGCCCGCTTCTGAGGTTCTACCCTTAGTCGTTGCCGAGAGGCCGGCCGACGTGAGTAGGGAAGAGCAAGAGTGGGTCAAGCGGTGCCAGACACAACCCATGGCGTGTGTTGTCACCCGAGCTCGGGCAGCTAAAGTGGCACAGCCTAGTCCTCCGTCTTCAGACCAGCGGAGGAACGATCAACAGGAGGAGGCTAATTCTGGATATGGTTTTAAGAGTTTTGACTCGGCGGCTCTCCTGGGTGATTCAGTATTAGCACCATTACTTAATTCTGGAGTAGCCCCTGGGCCTGTCATCGAGAGTGACGAGGCTGGGCATGACGAGTCTCCACGACAGCAACGTTATGTACATCGAGAGAGACAGAGGGAGCAGCCCAGTATCGGGGAAGGTCATGCATTGCTCCGGGAGCAGTTAGATCGCTTGGCACCCTCAGATATACGTCGGTTGCAACTAGAGGACCCTGAGCTCCAAACGTGTGCTAATGGAGCTGTAGAGCTCGATGAGGACGGCGATGCACAGCCAGGAGATTTTTTTTATTTAGAAGGCATCCTCTATAGGCGTTTTCAAGACCCTAAACATAGTTGGCAAAAGGGGTCCGGAGTAGTGGACCAGTTGGTGGTGCCACGGGAGTGCAGGGATAGCCTACTGAGGTTGGCGCATGACATACCACTGGCAGGACATCTAGGGGTGAGAAAAACGGTGGCGGCTTTGGGGAAATTGTTTTGGTGGCCGGGGATGAAGTCTCATGTGCAGTCATGGATAAACTCATGTGATATTTGTCAACGTGTCGGGATACCGAACCAAGTTATTCCTAAGGCTCCGTTACACCCTATTCCTGTGATTGGGCCACCCTTTAGTAAAATTATTGTTGACATGGTTGGTCCACTCCCTCCCACTAAGGCTGGAAATAAATGTTTGTTAACCATAATGGATGTTGCCACTAGATACCCCGATGCATACCCTATGAAAAATGGAATGGCTAAGACGGTAGTCAGTAACTTGTTGTGGTACTTCTCAAGGTACGGGTACCCGGAGGAGATTCAGTCTGATCAGGGATCTAATTTCACCTCCAACATGTTCAAGCAAACAATGCAACAGCATGGGATACGAGCAGTAGTATCGTCAGCGTATCACCCTGAGAGTCAAGGGGTGCTTGAGCGGTGGCATGCTACCCTTAAAAGCATGCTCAGGTGTTATTGTGCTGACAACGGTATGGATTGGGATCTTGGATTGCCTTATGTGCTGTTTGCTGCTCGGGAGGTACCTGGTGAGAGCCTGGGATTTAGTCCAAACGAGCTGATTTTTGGACACCGTGTCAGGGGCCCCCTTAACATGCTGAAAGAAATTTGGAAGGGGACTGTGCAGCCTTGTCCATTATTAAAGTATGTGCTTGAAAGCCGTGAGCGCATGCTTAAGAGTCTGGAGATGGCAGGTAGAAATTTGACAGAATCACAAGCTTTGATGAAGGACAGGTATGATCGCAAAGTGAGGCTCCGGAAGTTCACTGTAGGACAAGAGGTATTAATTTTGTTGCCTTTGGTTGGTAACCCCCTCTCTGCGAAGTACACTGGACCTTATAAAATTGTAGAACAAATTTCAGACTTAGATTACCTTGTTGCCACTCCAGACAGGAGGAAAAAAGAACCACTTATGTCACGTGAACCTTATTAAAGAGTATGTGAGGCGCCCCTTTGAGCCTCTCACTGTCCCTGTGTTGGCTTGTTGCGGCCGTGGTGGAGAAGGAGAGGGGGACAGTCAAGCTTCAGAGGAGGATAGCTGGGATCAACATGTTTCAGCGGATCAGTGGGCGGGGAACTCGAGCCTAAGGGCTGACGAGGCTATAGCTCATTTGCCTGAGCCGCAGTTTGATGCTATCCGTCAGTTGTTCGGTTCATACCCCACTGTATTTGCTGAACACCCAGGCCTCACTACTCAGGCTATGATGTTGACGTGGGGGACCATATACCCTTTAAGTCAATCCCGTACCGTGTGCCCCCCATAAAACTACCAGCTCTGAGGGATGAGTTGGAGTATATGCTCGGTAGAGGGTTGATAGAGAAAGGCACAGTTAAGTGGACTTCCCCCGTAACACTGCAGCCTAAGCCAGATGGCAAGGTACGTTTTTGTATTGATTTCCGTAGGTTAAACGGTTTGACTCCAACTAACCCATATCCTCTTCCTCGGGTTGATGATAGTGTTGACAAAATTGGTAATGCTCGTTTTTTGTCTAAAGTAGATTTAGTAAAAGGTTACTGGCAAGTACCTTTGTCCGAGCGTGCTAAAGAGGTATGTGGTTTTGTTGTGGACGGGAGTACCTACCGGTGCAATGTTATGCCTTACGGACTTAAGAATGCACCAGCAACGTTTCAGAACCTGATGAATGAAATTGTAAAGGACATTCCGAATTGCACCGCATATTTGGACGATGTAATCATTTATGATGACGACTTTGAGAGCCATTGTGAGCACCTTGAGACCTTGTTCCGGAAACTTAGTGAAGCAGGTCTGGTAGTAAATTTGGCAAAGTGTGACTTCGTAAAAGCCACTGTGCAGTACCTTGGGTTTGTAGTGGGAAGGGGACAGGTGTGCCCTCCTCAGAACAAGGTACAGGCTATCAATACATTTCCGCACCCAACAACCAAGAAGCAGATTATGAGATTCTTGGGTATGATAGGCTACTACAGACGCTTCATAAAAGGTTACTCAACGGTGTTGGCACCTCTTACAGATTTGTTATCTAAAGACAAAAAGTTTTTGTGGGCACCTGAGTGTGAAAAGGCTTTCACTTTGGTGAAACATTTGCTATGTACTCACCCGATACTCAGGGCCCCAGACTTTAACAGGCCTTTTCAGCTGGCAACAGATGCTAGTGGTGTAGGGGCTGGTGCCGTCTTGCTACAGACAGACAATGAAGGTGTGGAACACCCAGTAAGTTTATTTTCTAAGAAGTTCAATGTTGCACAAAAGAACTATTCTACAATAGAAAAGGAATTACTGGCGATTGTGCTGTCGCTCAGGCACTTCGAGGTGTATGTTCCAGCCTATGGCCCAGTCGTGGTTATCTACACTGATTATCACCCTTGGAGATTCCTGAATCAATTTCACAATCGCAATATGAGACTGACCAGGTGGTCTTTGATGTTGCAGGAGTATAACCTGGACATCCGTCATATTGCTGGATGTGACAATGTGATCGCGGATTGTTTATCAAGGGTGGATGATCAGTCGTAGGCTATCACAGGTGTGTGGGTTTGAGTGGAGGAAAATAGGCTGCCCTTATAGTGCAGCCGGGAAAAACATATTAAAATATAAAAATCATATACAAACTCTTTCTTTTGATATAGGTAATCGTATAAGTTTGTCATAGCCTATAGAGTTTGAGTAGTCCACGAACTATCAAACGGCTGAGCTGCTGTAAGCTCGCTCTGGGAGCATGATATTGTGTCTTTTTGCTATTGTTGGGAGGAGTTATAAAATGTGATTTTTTTTTAATAATAAGATGTGTTTTGGTGATAAACTCAGCTTTGTTTTAGTGTCATGCGGTCGCTGGGTGTGAGGGGCTTGATGGGGTTCTGTGTTTGTCAGATTTTAGCTCAGGGTTGAGCAAGTAAAATCTTGGGGGAGGTGTGACGCATGTCCAGTGTGAGCATGCTGTACAGAACGCCTAGTCATGCCCCACTCTCGCTAGGATCGTCAGGGCAGGAACTTTGGCTGTAGTCTATGTAGAGTTTCCTAACTTAGTTCATGTGAGCCGTTGTACTATAAGTATTATGAATATGTATTTTGTTTTCATCTGAGTCAACGAGTTCTATTTTATATCATTAGTTATAAGTATTGTGTGTAAAACTTATTTGTAATGATGGGAAGAGAGACAGCCACAGTTGGGGGTCAGTGGGTGCGCCAGGCGGGAGGCGGGCCTAACTCACTAGCACTCCCCCCCCCCCCCTCAGTGCTAGGGGAGCCTTTGTCTATCCCAGAGGAGAGAGAGAAATTACGTAATGGTTGTCAGTGGGCGGTCCTTAGTAGTTCACGTTGGGCTCACTAGAGGGCCGGGTATAAAAAGGGAAGTCTAGCCATTTTTTCATCAGAACTCATTAGGCAGAGCGACTTCTCATTTCCCTTGCTAACTATATATTCTTCTGACTGATGGGAACTTTCTCTACTACCTTACATTCTTATCTCCTCTTTTCCCTGCCTGTTTAACTTCCATGGTCCCGTTGGTGCAGAGCTAGTCAGCCAACGTATTATCGCTTGAGTTCTCACGAGATACTTGCCTATTAGATAGCCTATTTTGGAAGGGTTAACTTAGAATAGGATTGATTTATGTTTGTTGGACTTGTATATGCATTTCCCTGTGTGTTATTATTATTATTCCTGTTTTCTGCTGGTCTAGGTAATGCTAGACTGGGGTAAGGCTTTTCTGTGTTACGAGTTGTTGTTTGATGCAGTAGTTAAGCGATAAACCTGCATACTCGTTTCGGTTCAGTGAAGCCTAGGTTGTCTTCGCGGCTGACTGTGTTGAGTTAATAATTTACAGCGCGTGAGGGCAAGAGCCTAACCACCCTGTATTTTATTAACAGTTTGTTTTTACTTTGTCAAGGAGCCGGGAGAAAACCAGATACAAGGGATCTGGATTTCTCAAAGTGCACTTGTTAGTTTTAACGTAATACTTTAAACAGTTGTGAGGACTTCGCTAGGCTACGAGCCGTTTTTGCTCAGTCACTGCTACCTTTTGCCCACTAGACTTTACTCGATTAGTAGATACAGAATAGTATTGAAGCTTTCCTTATGTATGATATTGTTTATGCACTATTGATTTCATGTGTTGCAAGCTTGGCTACTTTAGTGATTAGTGGCCCACGAGCACAATCCGAGTAGGCTATTGCCGTTGCATTTGCGGAGTACTTCTTTTTAATGATTGCCATTTACTATTGCATATTCTTTTAATTATTCTTATGCCAATTTAAACCTTTAATAGTATTTAATTGCCAGTGTTTTTGCTTATTGAATTACTGTTCAAAATCCGATACGTACTTCTTACGAGCATCCGAGAAGCATCTAACTTTTTTCAGAAGATTCCTTGCTCGATGCTTAAGGACTATTAATTATCGTAACGTAATAGTGCCGATCCGAAGTAGAGGGTGGAGGACTTCTTAAGTTCTTAGTCAAGGGTGGATTACTTCGGCTTCGGCCAACACTATTCTTTGGTGTTGTTGTTTCTTACTTCATTGTTTGATTGTTGACCAGACTAGATAGTTCCTGTCTCTTTATTAGTCTGTTGTTGAACACTAGTACCGAGTTCTTGTATACCCCGTTATAGCAGATTGAACTCTGGAGGGTATTGGTGTTTTTTGTTCGGCTGGCAGTACTCAGGGGTTGGGATCGTGTGTTTCCGTTGTGGCAGCGAGCCGTATTCGACTCCTGATTGAGAGCCCTTGTGTACCCGAGCGCCAGTTCGTAACAGCAGGCTCTACACAATTTGCTTAGAGGGGTGGGGCCGTTTCTGAACCCCCTTCTCCCTCATGTTTAGCCCTATTAGTTTTGAGATTTAAAAACTTTCACCCCAATAGTTTGGCGATTATAAGACTTTTCACCCCACTTAATTAATCAATTTTAAGTCTTTATGCTGTTTAGGTGACGATTTTTTTCCTCTCAATCGAAAATGAGCCTGCAATTTAGGACGGCCGCGATATTTTTCTGTCGAAAAATATACATATTTACCTACTTGAGGGTCTTGGGGTTATTATTTACCTACTTGAGGGTCTTGGGGTTATTATTTACCTACTTGAGGGTCTTGGGGTTATTATTTACCTACTTGAGGGTCTTGGGGTTATTATTTACCTACTTGAGGGTCTTGGGGTTATTATTTACCTACTTGAGGGTCTTGGGTTATTATTTACCTACTTGAGGGTCTTGGGGTTATTATTTACCTACTTGAGGGTCTTGGGGTTATTATTTACCTACTTGAGGGTCTTGGGGTTATTATTTACCTACTTGAGGGTCTTGGGTTATTATTTACCTACTTGAGGGTCTTGGGGTTATTATTTACCTACTTGAGGGTCTTGGGGTTATTATTTACCTACTTGAGGGTCTTGGGGTTATTATTTTAAGCTTGATGGAGATATAGGGAGCAAACTAATAAGAAACATACACCTCCCCTCTAAATTTGACTGAGCTGGACTATCTTTGGGTCTACTCAACTAGGACACATGACAACTATACCCTAATTGGTCACTAATGGGTTTCCGGATATATATAATTAGAGCTATAAACGAAATTAACATATATTCAATAATTTGTAGATGTTTTATATATATTTTATGTTGAATTTGATTTAATGTACAGATACAATCATTAATATTTCATCTATATCCTTGATGGTAATTTGTGTGATATCTAGAGAGAGAGAGAGAGGTAGCAGTAAATCAATTGTATGACATAAGACAAATACTACTAATCTCGGGCTATAATAAACACCTGAGGATTAGCCTATTAGGAAACCGTAATAGTACCTTCATATTAAGGGGAGATGGCGTATTTGTTTGCTCATTTATTGATCTGTTTTATTATGTATTTAGTTTCCTTGCTAGAACTCCATCAAGCTTTAAAATACACCCCCAAGATAAGTTTGTGCTTTTTTCGAGAGAGAAATGTCCAGGACGAAAGCCGGTTCCTCTTTAATTACAGGCTCGCTATCGCTCGCCAGGAATAAATCGACGCCTAAATGACAGGAACAGTCTTAATACTGATGACAAAAGTCGAAAGGTCTTAAAATCGACAGATTAATAGGCAAAACGTCTTAATATCTGAAAACTAATGGGGCTATACATGAGGAAGAAAGGGGACCACAAACAAACAACCGTCTCCCCTTAAGTGTGTTATTAGCAAGGTTATGGGCGAACTATTGATTCCGGCTATACTCTACGTGTGTGTGTATGTGTGTCTGTGTGTGTGTGTGTGTGTGTGTGTGTGTGTGTGTGTGTGTACTACAGACGTATTTCAGCCTGTATCTTGGTCATAAATCAATGGCAACACCTTGAACTCCCTTACGGCATATACACGCAAGTCGTCAATTATTGACAAGTTAGTTCATATTTTATTCTCGACAGGTTTTATATTTCATCATTATTGTTTTTTATCATTATTATTATTATTATTATTAACATTATTATTATTATCATTATTATTATTCATATTATTTTCATTATAATTATTTTTATTATTTTTATTATTATTATCAACTCTGCGAAGCAGAGTGGTATTGCGCACACAGATCCTGCCCGTATACTGTGCACCATAATTCAGCTTGTTTGTCATCGTCGTCGTCGTCGTCGTCCGTCGTCGTCCGTCTGTCTGTCCGGAAACTCGTCCTAGACCGTTCGATGGATTTTCACAAAATTTCACATGTATATTCATTTGATCAATGCAAAGGTCAGTCAAAAAGAAATATTCCATTTAGCTTAAAGGTTAAGGTCAAAGGTCAAGGTTAAAAATAAGGTCAATAGTTCATATTTTTTAGTTCTTACTCAAATGTCTTCATTTTCACTATACAAGTTACTGGTAACATATATATCGTATTGACCAAATTTTAGCTAAATATTCTTAAGGGTAAGGTCAAAGGTCAAGGCCAAAGGTCAAAATAAGTTTTTCATTAGTATTTCTTATACTAACTGTTAGATTCTCACTAGGCTTACCATGTATATTCGGAATACCTAGGCCAAGCTCATACAAGAAACTATACAATTCCATAAGAAAGGTCAAGGTCACAGGTCAAGTCAAATAAAAGGTCAATATGCCATTTTCTTTAATTTCCATGCAAACTTCACAACATTTGGTGAGATAGTTGCACTTTAAATGAAAAGGAAAATAATACATTTGGACACACATATCATAAAGGTCAAGATAAAGGTCAAAGGTCAAGGTCAACTATTCTATTTATATATATGAAACTAACTAATGGGTTTTAATGAAATTAGGGATGCTTATTTGATTTTCCGGGGCAATGTCAATATAAACAAAATAAATACTCTTACATAAAGTTCCCTGTCACAGGTCAAGGTCAAAGGTCAACTTTTACTATTTATTTTACTTTTTACTCAAATATCTTAATTTTCACTATACAAGTTACTGGTAACCTTGATATTGTATTTCCCAAATTTTAGATAAATATTCTAAAGGGTAAGGTCAAAGATGAAGGTCAAAGGTCAACATAGGTTTTCTACTAGTATTTCTTATACTAACTGTTAGATTCTCACTAGGCTTACCATGTATATTCGGAATACCTAGGCCAAGGTCATGTAAGAAACTATTCAATTCCATGTGAAAGGTCAAGGTAACAGGTCAAGGTCAAATAAAATGTCAATATGCTATTTTCTTTACTTTGCATGCAAACTTCACAAAATTTGGTGAGATAGTTGCACTTTAAGTGAAAAGGAAAATAATAAATGTCGAGACATACAATGGTCAAGATAAAGGTCAAAGGTCAAGGTCAACTATTCTATTGATATATATGAAACTAACTGATGAGTTTTAATTAAATTATGCATGCTTATTTGATTTTCATGGGCAGTGTCAATGCAAACAAATATGTACTCTTACATAAAGGTCAAGGTCACAGGTCAAGTTCAAAGGTCAACTTATATTATTTATTAAAAAAAGATTACTCAAATTATGGAAAACTGGCTGTGTTATGGCTTATTAGTTAAATATTATATATATCAAATTTCACATAAATATTGTAATAGTTAAGGTCAGAGGTCAAGGTCAAAACAAGAGTATTTGTCATTTTCCCTAAACTCCTCCTAGAGTGTTTGATGTATTGTCGCCAAATTATACAGGCAAATTTAGTTGGTCAATGCGACGACCATCCAAATATATGTATTTTATTTTAAGTCAAAGGTCAAAGGTCAAGGTCACAGTATATGATCACTATTTGTAATAAATAAGTTTTTATACGAATTACACCATAGTCATAATGCTAGTTAATACGAAAATTGCTGTTAACCTAACTAAATCCTCGATAAGAAATTTTAAGGTCGAAGGCCAAGGTTAAAGGTCGAAATATGATTTTTAATAGAATTTCCTATTTAATGTAAAGATTCTCATTAGGCATATCATGCATATTCGGAATGCCTAGACCAAAGGTTATACAAGAATAAACATAATTCCATTTGATCGGTCAATGTCACAGGTCGATGTCAAATATAAGGTGAATATGCAAATTTCTTTAATATAAATGTAAATTTCACAAAATTCGTTGAGACAGGTGTGCTTTAAGGGAAAATTAAAATGTTAAATTTTCAGATATCATGAAGGTCAAGATGAAGGTCAAAGATCAAGGTTAACTATTCTTTTAATACCTC